>OZ018379.1:77908559-79108559 GCA_963969555.1 Polydrusus pterygomalis
CACACTTGTCCGATATACCACAATATTTTCTTTCTTTAGTTAAATATAATATTAGTTTATTGTCCAGCAAACAATTGCGATTTATACCTTCGCTTAAAAGTTAATTCATTCAACAGTTTAAACTTATTAAATATGTGTGGCCCCTGAAAACTAAAACATCGCCGAAACATGGCTGTAAAATGCTTGGGAATGCTAAAAAGATCATTATATCGCGTGTTTCTGTTATGTGTCTCACTTCTAGAAATAAGCCGATCGTTAAGAAAAGTAGGGAGGCCTGTCAGCACAATTTTATGCTCAAATACTGCAAAGTGCAGGTCTCGTCTATTATCCATCTTAAGCCATCCCAGTTCTCTCATAGATTCCGACACATCGTCATGTTTACGCCGAGAGAAAACAAAGCGACAACATGAATTTTGCACCCTCTGAATTTTTCTTTTTTCTAACAGATTAAGGTAGGGACCATAAACAAAGTTACAATAGTTAAAATGACTAACAACTAGAGACTCAGACAAAACAACTCTTACCTGTCTAGACAAAATGTATCTATTTGCATACAGAACTCTAAGATTATGAAACGACTTTTTAAGCATATTATTTACCTGATCCACAAATTTCAACCGATCATTAAGTACAAAACCGGAATAGGCACTCCACCAATCTGTAACTGGACTGAGTTATTAATATCTAAAAAATTTTGTTTACCAAAGTGAACCACTACAGATTTGTTTGGATTTAAATTCAAGTTACCCTTTACACAGTCGTGAATTTTTCTTAATTCATTGTTAATAATAAATTCGCCGATGTGATGTTTCTTTGGCAAGAAACTAAAGGTAATCTGGGTATCATCCGCATAAGTTTGCTTAGAGCAGCTTTCAACATCCTTCAAAATATCGGATGTATAAATGATAAAGAGAATGGGTCCCAAGATCGAGCCCTGCCGTACTCCTGATGTTACCAGCCTAAACAATGAAATATCATCTCCCAGCACAACCCTTTGTTATCGATCCCTCAAATAGGACGCTATAAATTTCACCGCCGATGGCCGGAAACCGAAGTATGACAATTTAACACAGAGTAGGTCATGATTGATAGTGTCAAACGCCTTTGAAAAATCCAGCAGGACCAAAGAAGTCACCCTTCCCTTATCAAGACCTTTCGCAATCTCATCCAAAACACCAGACAGCGCTGACGCTGTACTGTGCGACCTTCTAAAACCCGATTGAAAACTTGGTATAATTTTGTGTTTATTGACATAATCATTTATCGGAGTATAAACAATTCTCTCCAAAACCTTGGACATAACCGGAAGAAGACTTTTTGGGCGCAAGTCTTCAAAAGAGTCTGGATTGGGAGTCTTTGGAATTGGTTGTATGATTGACATTTTCCAAAAACTGGGAAAGTAGCTGTGTTCGAGACAGACATTAACAATATGGGTGATATAAGGAAGAATGAAAGGTCCACAGTATTGAAGCATAAGTCACGTGATGCCGTGGACCCAAATGCGTTGGATTTTATCCTATTGATGGCTTTCGAAACCTCCTCAGTACTTGCAGGTCTAAATTCAAAAGAGTCTGCAAATCGGGATGTTAAATTAGAATATGTGTTTACCATTTTATCACTCTTACCATGATTGAAAACAGAACTAAAAAAATATGTTAATTTTTTCAACATCACGCAAATGATAAGGAATATCTTGATTTTTATTGTACTTTATATTTAAATCCTTCAGAGCATTCCACATTCTTTTAGAATTACCCCCGTCAATCACACCATTGACAAAAGCCCTTTTGCGCATACGAATCAGAGCCAAAGTCGAGTTTCGCAGTCTCTTATATGTCTGCCAATCGTCATTAGATCTTGATAATTTATACCTGGCCAAGGCATTATTACGATTTTTAGTGGCAATTTTTACATCCTCAGTATACCATGGAGCCTTAGGTCAGGTAACTCTCGAAGTTTTAAGCGGAGCATGACGGCTAAACACGTCTTTAGCTAACTTGGTAAACAGTTTGATTTTTTTTCAATGCAGGTGACATAGAGAATATCGTTAAATGGCAAAGATGTTAGATCATTATAAAACAAGGTATAATTAAAACGCTTGGAATCACTATACGTAATTATTTTTGGTTTGAATTTAACTACCTTAATATTGAGCTCGCACCACAACCAATCGATGATATTCTGCGCATCAATAACATGCGAATTTTTAATTATATCCTTATCGGATATATATATATATTGGTTCCAAGAGCGTAGAGGTGCTACCAGATATTATTGTCGGTTCATTGACAACTGTACGTATATATTATTAAATTGAAAGTAACTCGATTCAAAGCAGAAATTAAGCATCCTTAGCAACAGATCTTTACGAATATCCGTATAGGCCTGTATATATGACAACTTCCTAATAACTATTTCAATCACCAATCTATTAGGAATGTTGGTAAAGAGTGACACGACATCAAGTGACACCAAAACGTATCCCTGTGGTACACTTACAGATTCGACGAATTTTACAAATTCCAATAAATTTTTTAAATTATATTGAAAAGTAGTAGTCACCAACGATAGAATATTGTGTACGAACACTGCCACGTTGTAGGAGGGAGAATTAATGCAACTAACAACTGGGCGCATCTTCAGAATTGTGTTTTATTATATTTTATAATTTCATCACTTGTTAACAAATTAAGGTCCTTAATCTTATCAAAGAGTTTGTTGGCATTATTCTGAAAGAAGTTAGTAGGGTCTCTGTTTAAATTCTTATAAGTTGTTGTGTCGGCTAACATTAAATTCATTGATTTTATGTATTCGTTCTTTTCCATAATTACTGTAGAATTTCTTTTGTCAGCTTTCAAAACTATTATATTTGGGTTGTCTTTTAGGAACTTTTTTGTATATTGGTAGTCCCTAATTATTATTTACATTGTTCTTAACGTTAAAGTTATAGGGTTGTTATAAAAGTTACTAATAATATTGGTAGTTTGGGCTCGTAAGTTATTACGCACATTATCATCACTATGACTTGACTTGACAAAATGCAGTATTCTATATATTTTATAATTGTTGGCTTATATTCCACAAATTTCTAATAAAATTAAAATAATTTTCAGCGATTTCCCTTGGAAGTATTTATAAACAATATGCCGTTCCTATTTAACCACCCGGTATACACCATAATATACATCTCCTTTAAAACTGGTTTTTAGCAGTAATTTAGTCGACACTAAATATATGAGAGCTGGTGTTATCAAACCAACTCCTACGCGATGGTTACCAGTTTTAAGTCACATCGCACCCCCTCCATTGCTACGAAAAAAAAACGCTCTAACAAGCGAAAATAAAAAAGTATTTGAACATATTTTAACTGAGTATTTGACCTCCTTATTAAGCCCATATATTGTTTTCAGGCAATTTGGCTTCCGGACTGGAATGAATACTGAACTCAACTTGCTAACCTGCGTTGACTTCATTTCGAACGCCTTGGCGAATGGATTTCAGGTACACTCAATTTACACTGACTTCTCCAAGGCGTTTGATAGGGTCAATCATGCGATTCTTTTATCTAAGCTGGAGGGTCTGGGTGTTGGTTGCTTTCCTGGATACGAAGTTACTTGTCGGGGCGCTCCCACATAGTCCGATTCACCAATTTCCAATCCACAAAAATAAAAGTCCCATCTGGGGTTCCTCAGGGGTCTCATCTGTGTCCCCTTTTATTTAATTTGTTTATTAACGACCTGGGATCGCATTTCAGATACAGTCAATTCTTCCTCTTTGCTAATGATCTAAAATTATACATGAAAATCTCCTCCCTCGATGACTGTTTAAATCTTCAGTCCGATTTGGACAGATTGGTAGTTTGGTGTAAGAACATGGTATGGAGCTGAATGCTTCAAAGTGTCACTTGATCATCTTTCATAAGACTAGGTTAGCGTTTGAACAGCCTTATTTAATTTAATATACTTACGAATGTTCCCGAAATAAAGAACTTAGGTTTGGTTATGGATTCAAAGCTTACTTTCATTCCTCACATCCAGAACACCCTCTCAAAATCTCTTCAACTTCTAGGATTTATACAGCGCGTTACCGTTGACTTCACGAATACTAAAGCTATTAAACAACTATATTGCTCATTAATAAGAACTCATCTTGAATACTCTTCTTGTGTCTGGAATCCTTGCTATAATGTACATATACAGAAGTTAGAGAGGATTCAACATAAATTCTTAAAATACATAGCCTTTAAACTTAATAATGCACCACAACTAACATATTCTCAGCTGGAATCTAATATTCAGATCACATCACTCTCTCAACGCCGTGATCTAAAAGACCTTAAAATGTTATATAACATATTACACAATAAATATAATTGCCCTCTTTTGCTTGATAACATAGGGTTACAAGCACCTTCAAGGGAAACGCGCCTAAGAAATAGATTTTCGATACTTCCTCATAGAACTAATTATGGTCAAAATAGTTTTATATCAAGGTCAGGCAGACTGGCCAATAAGCACTCCAAACTTGATTTCTTTTTAAATTGATCACATTTTATGCGAAAACTGCATACTATATAATGTGAAATCCCTCCAATTTTACCACATTTGAATTTTACGTTTTCCTTAAAAAAATAATTAAAATATGTTAACTCTGCGTTAGGATTAAGATTATTTATATTTTTGTAAAATTGGGCAGTGCACGTGAATAAATAAATAAATAAGTAAATAAATCTTTTTATTCATTTGTTTTTTTATTGTTTCCTCTTTTGAGGGTCTCCCAGACTCAATTCTGCGCGATCCGCAGGTTAATGTTCGCTGGTTATTTCTTCTACTAATGGAAGTGGGCTGTACAGGTATTTTTCTTTCACTTGAAATTTTTTGTTTTGACAATAATAAACAAAAGTCGAAAAATGCTGAGAGGGGTCACTAATAATTGATCCATCCTTTTATTGAATATGTTAAGCATTTTTCCCATGTTTGCTGGGATTATTTTTAACCATATTAATAAAGGAGTTTGTAATATTCTCTAATTTCAGAATTTCTTCATTACAATTGTCATCCACAGAAAAGGACTGAGTTTCCATACAAACCATCCCTTCTTTAAGAAAGTGTTCATCTGTCTGTTGCTTGAAAACACTTCGGGTTTCACTTGTAAGCCCACTGGATTCAGTCATATTCTGAAAAAATGATTCATCGATTTCTTTACCCTTACTTAATTTTGCTAAACATAGTCGATCTTTAAAAGAGAGCATAGGTGAGGTTTTTAAATATTTTTTTTCATTTAGTTCTACGGCACACATATATGTTTACATAATGCACTTCCTTGGCCTGCTGGACAGTCACACATCGCGATATCGGAGTGCACTACATATACAAATGTATTATCAGATGAAGTTACGTGAAATGTGCAATTATTTAGTTTCTTGACCTGCAAAGTCTTTGTTTTTATACAAAATTATTTATGAAGCAAATCTAGATTAGTTTGACTTAGTGCATATGTTCTTAGGCGTCTAAATATAATGTTGTTCAAGTTGGTTTAATACAAAATCGATAGTAGCTACAGTGTTAAATGATTTGCTGCGCTGAAAAACGTTCTCACTTCCACCATATTATTTGTGTTATGCCCACGAGTCAAATATGATGATCTGTATCACCATAGGTACACCATTCGGATTTTCGTTGCCAAAATTGTGTAGGATGCTCTTGTAATATCGGATACTTCAAAACAAGGTGATTTATTTATTTATTTATTTATTATTACATTTGGGATGCAGACAGAACTAGAAGTTCCAAAGAAGCATCCACTAGATACAACAAACAGTTTATGCGGAATACATTTTACTGATTAACATAGCAATAGGTACTTAACCTCACTAACTCTACCTACGGCTATCCAAACACTTGTTGTATAAAATGTCCTTTTAAAAGTCTTTTAAAACTCTGCAAGGTTGCACTGAAAATGTCAAATTCATGGCAGTATGAATTAAAAGTTTTTTGCAGTCTATCCAATGGTATATTTAAACCCAAGTTAGTTCGTCTGTAAGGTAAATTAAATAAGGTTGTATGTCTTAATTCTCTGGTGGGAATGTTAAAGCTTAGTGCTGATAATAGTTCTGGGACGCTGAAATTCGAGTTAATTATTTTATATAGAAACGATATGTCAGAAATTTTTCTGCGGTCAGACAGAGGAATAAATTTATATTTTTCTTTTACAAGATCTATTTTGCAATGCGCTTTAAATGCAATGGTTTTGAGAAACCTGTTTTGTACTGCTTCCAGCCTATTAACATGTGTGACGTATTGAGGATTCCGGATGACAGAGGCAAAAGAGAGCTTACTATGAACAAAAGCAAAATATAGTGAGATCATTGTTTTAGGATTTCGAAAGTCTTTACAGATTCTAGTAATGAAGCCCAGCATTTTGTTTGACTCGGTAAAGATTTTATTAAAGTGTTCTTGAAATAACCATTTGGTGTTCAGAATGACTCCTAAATCCTTTATTTGATTTACCTTCTATAAATTTGAATTATTTATGCTATATGAGTATTCCCAAGTATAAATATTTTTAGTGAATGTTATAAAACAACACTATGTTACGTTTAAGAAAATACTATTCCTATCACAGTACTCGGACAGTCGGTTGAGGTCCGCTTGTATTTTCAGACAGTCATCCAGCCCCCTTATGGGGCGATATATTTTTAGGTCATCTGCATATAGTAAGAACATTGTGTGATGAAAGCACTTTGCAATATCGTTAATATAAATTATGAAAAACAAGGGACCCAGATGACTACCCTGAGGAACCCCCGAGCTGACCGAGAAAGTCTCGGACTGAAAACCGTTTACAGAAACAATCTGGGATCGCTTTGAGATATAGGACCATATCCACCTGAGCAGACGCTGGCAGACACCAACCTCAGCAAGTCTCTCAATCAACCGCTTATGGTTAATCTTGTCAAAAGCCTTACTGAAGTCGGTGTATACAGAGTCTACCTGAATGCCACGATCTATTAAGCTGCAAATATTTTGAGAGTAACACATTAAATTTGTTTCTAGAAACCTGCCAGGAAAGAAGCCGTGTTGTTGATTAATAATGATGGTTTTGACAGTTGACATAATATCGTTATAGACTATTTTTTCTAATATTTTGGCAAATATGCAAATTTTACTTATTGGTCTATAGTTCGTAACGTCATCTTTTGGGCCACTTTTAAATATAGGAGTTATATGAGATATTTTCCATTTTTCTGGAAATATTCCTGTTTTTAACGACGACTCATATATAATTCGAAGTGGATAAACCAAGTTCTCCTTGCAGGATTTTATAAAAATGGGTGGTATTCGATCAGGTCCTGCACCTTTTTTTAGCTCCAATTGATTAATAAGGCCCAAAATTATATTATTGTTAATTTTAACAGAAGGACCTGGGCACAAAGAAACTGGGCAAGACGATATTGTGGTTGGAATATATACGCTTTTGAAAAAGTCCGCAAAGCTGTTACATATATCTTGTCCAGTTCCAGCGACCCGGTCTCCATAAAGAAACTGTACTGGGTATGGAAGTTTGTGTTTTTTCTTAGATAAAACGTAATTCCAAATTTTTTTATTATTGTTTAAAATTTCGACCTCCATACCATTCACAAAATCGGTATAATCTCTCCTAATTAGTTGTTTAGAAAGAGTCCTTAACCCGGAAAAAACGTTGTAGTGTTCTACACTGTCAAATTTTTTGTATTTTTTATGATACATATTTTTATTTTTTATTATATTAATAGTGTCCGGCTTAAAATAAGCAGGAAAACTACCTTTAACGGTAAAAGAAGGTACGTGTGCATCAATAAGCTTATCAATTACTAAGTAAAATTTATTTATCATATTATTTGTGTCAGATGAGGTAAAAATATTTTCCCAGTTAATATTGGCCAATTTCTTGTTTATAGCCACATAGTCGGCCTTTTTAAAGTTCAGGATTCTAAGTGTATTGTGACGTAGTGGAACATAAGGAGAATTAATTAAAATAAACTCTAATGCAGGATGATGAAGGTCCTCCCTTACCAGACATTCATTACTCCTAGTCACCTCCCTGATGCAATCCTGATTACACAAAAAAAGGTCTAGTATTTTATTATTATTGTTTACTATATTATTATACTGCATAAACTGAAAGTAGGAGAGAGCATCAACCATGCTGGCAGACCTGATATCAACATTTGAGGGCTGAAAATAAACTTCTTTTTTAATGGAATTCCAAGAAACAGTTGAGAGATTGAAGTCTCCGAGAATTGTTGCTGTCTTATCCGAAAGATAGTTCTCAAGAAAATATAGTTGATTTGTAAATAATGAAAAAGCAGAATTGTCACCTGGAGGGAGATAAACGCAACACAAATATAATTTTTCACCATTTTTGGAATTGATGGATACCCAAACATCTTCAGCGTCGGACTCAAGCTCGGGACACCTCTTGCACTGCAAAACACTTCTGACTGCCACCAAAACTCCACCGCCGTCCACGTTAGAAGAGGCCGCGTCCTCTCGGTCTCTTCTAAACACATCATAGTCACTTGAAAATAGTTCAGATGATAACACTCCACTGTGCAGCCAAGTCTCTGTTAAACATATTACATCGTAATCTGAAGATGCTATTGCGTGATAAAAATCAAGGGTTTTTGTCCTAAGACCCCTTGTATTTTAATAATATATACGTAACTTATCACCCATTAACGGATCATTTCTTAATGCTGCACGTATCTCAAAGTAAAGAATTTAAATTTTTTGGATCATGTCCCTCGTCTTAATCAACATAATACGGCTCGTTTAATCTTTTCTGACAAATATGTCACCATTTTTTGTCCAGACGAATTTATAATTTTTATCCTTAGCGGCCGCTCGTACATCTTTATATAACAATTTATTTGAAAGTGTTAAGTGTTTATTTATATAAAGATTTTCGGAAATTCCTTCGATTTTCATTCTGGGGGATCCGTTATTTACGTCATGACGTTTTTCTTTAGCAGCAGCTAAAATTTTTTCTTTGTAATTTCTTGATGATAGCCGTACAATTACATTCTTAGTCTTGTTTTTTGAAAACTTGTTTAGCTGAACTCTATGGATGTATTCGATATTTTCTTTTGAGATGTCACAGTTAATATATTTACATATTTTACCGAAAACATCGTACAAATTCTCGCCTTCTTTTTCATATACACCCTGAATTTCCAGATTATTTGATCTGGAAACCTGATCCAGATCATTAACTCTTGAATCCAGTGTCTGCAGCTCAGCCTTCAATTTTTTATTTTCGGCCGCAAGAAAATTGGTTTTCTTAATGTATTCCTTGAACTTTGCCAATTTTGTTTCGAAGTCGGAAATCTTGGCACTGCAAAAATTTACCGAATCGAGCAACTCCCTTTGGCGTTCCTTCATTTCACGCATATCATCGCGAAATTCCTAAATGAGATATGCCGGTGATCCAGCGGGGTCTCGACCAAGCTGTACAGGAGGCGACGAGTACGACGCAGACGACGCAGTACCAGCCAAAGTGTTACCAAGTGACGGTCGACTCAGGCGTCGATCCCCACGCCGTACCCCCACGACAATGCCTGCATATCCACTGGACACCGTCCATGCGCATCGCATCGAGCTGACTTCCGACAATGTCGATACAGCGTCCGTGATAGTGACCTTCACAGAAACCACTACATTGCAGGCCGGGTTTTTTTCTATTGACTGGTTCATTGCAATCCTTACACAATTTACTGGTCATTTTCGGAATTAATAAACAATTTTATCAACAAGTAAGCCTTAAAACACAATAGTTATTATCTTTACTATCGGTCGATAAGGAAATCGGTATTTATTTTTATTTTTATACCACGAAAAACTGTACTTTTGTTAAACAATCCGGAACGACGTGCAGCAAGCAGCACGAACCGAACTACTCTGATGTGACAGAAACTCTTTCATCAATTCTTTACAAGCAGTGACATCTCTTTCAAAAACGATTTGGCAGAACATTAACATAATGGACTTCCGATGCATATTTTCTTTACCATGATTAGTATCCCAAAGTCACCGCCACATCGCCCGGCATACGTAAAAAGAACATAATAACAATTTTGATGTAGGAGCGACTTTAGTTAAGGTATTACGTTCGCCACTACTGTCATCTGTCATAATAGCACATGACCTTTTGTTGAAAAAGCCACATTGTCCAATAGCGTCTTGTGGCAGCTTGGCAGAAACCTATATATTTTCTTCCCTCGTTCCTGCTTCAGACAGCCATTGGCCCCTTCAGTGGACTGTATCTTCTTGTTTTCTTTCTACTACTAAACGCCAGTGTATCAATTTTAGTAGTTTTATTGAGAAAAAGCTTCCTTAAGAAAAATTACAATTCTTTTCTCTCTGACTTTTGTTGACTTCACAGACAAACCATTTCTGTTATTGTGGTAACTATAAAAAATAAACTTATCGTGGCATGTCGCGGCGAAGAGGTTGTCGCGGGAGCAAATTTGATTAAAATCGACGGCGACTGATGATTCGCGGGTAGGTTCGGCGCTGATTGTGTAACGGAAAGATGCGTCGAGAACAAGTGGCGTCGTGAATATATTGAATGTTCAACATCCTCCCCCCAGCTGATAAGTTAACAAAATGGCAAAGGACATAATTTGGTGATTGGCCTTGTAAATGTACCCTGCTGATTACGGATTTTGGCTACTCTTACATTACCGTCTTTACCAGGAAAGGTTTCAATTATTCGGGCTAATCGCCACTCTAATGGGTATGGGGTATTGTCCTCACGCAACAAAACTAAATCATTTACTTTAATATTATCGTGAGTTATTGTTTATTTAGGACGATGTTGTAACCTGTTTAAATATTCTGTCGACCATCGTTTCCAGAATATTTGTCGCATTTTTTCGCAATGGTTCCAGAAATCAAGTCGGTTATCTGGTATGGTACTATAATCCTTTTCAGGAAACGAAGTTAACATTTCACCTATTAAAAAATGACTCGGAGAAAGGCACGTGTAGTCTGAAGGATCGGACGACAACGCTGTTAAAGGCCTTGAATTTAGAAGTGCTTCAATTTGACAAAGCACTGTTGAAAGTTGTTCGTAAGTCAAAAGATGATTGCCAATGACTCTTTTTAAATGAAATTTCGTTGATTTAATACCGGCTTCCCATAAGCCGCCCCAATGAGGACTATTGGGTGGAATAAACTGCCACCGTATCTCTTTTGAAGATAAAAAGTCTTCTACCTGAGTATTAGATTCCTTAAAAAACATCCTTTAAAATATTATTGGCACCCTGAAAATTGGTTCCGTTGTCACTGAAAATTGTTTGAGGATGACCTCGTCTAGAAATAAATCGTTTCAGTGTTGACAGAAATGCGTCTGATGATAAACTTGTGACCAATTCTAGATGCACAGCTTTGGTCACCATACAAATAAATAAAGCGATGTACGATTTAAAAGTTCTCGCTTTGCGAAGCTTTGATTCCTTAATAAGTATGGGACCACCAAAATCTATTCCCACTTTAAGGAAGGGTCGAACTATTGAAGTACGATCTGCTGGTAATGGAGCCATGATTTGCTTGGCATTAACAGCACAAAATCTATAACAAACTAAACAATTTTTTATTTCCCTTTTTATTGATCGTAGGTCATTAATTGGCCAAAATCTCATTCGAAGATGAGCCAATACCGTTTGGGGACCTGCATGTTGTAAATCAGCATGTTCTTGCACGTAAAGTAATTTAACAACATGATCTTTTGGGGGTAAAATTATAGGAAACCTCTGTGAAAATGATAACTCTGAATGAGATAAACGACCTCTTACTCTAAGAATATTATTTTCATCGATAAATGGCGCGAACTGTGCCAAAGATCCTGACGTAATTAAAACACCAGACTTAATATTTTCGATTTCCTTTGCATAATAATGACCTTGAATACATTTAACAATAACATTTGATGATGACAACAGTTCGTCAACTGACAAAGGACCTTTAAATTTTTCTTTATTTTTTGAACAGTTATTGACAAATCGAAGACAATAAGCAATTGTTCTTTGAAGACGACGAAATCTCGAAAATCTTGCAAAAATGTCCATTGCAGCTGAAAACGTTTCTGTAGAAATATGAGTGACAATTTTTTGCTCTGGTAAAGCAATTTCATCTGAGCATGACTTATTTTTACTAAAGTCTAACTCTGAATTATACAAGAACTGAGGACCATTCCACCATTGTTCACAGCGTGCTAAGAAAACTGGATCTAAACCACGTAAGATATGGTCTGCTGGATTATCAGCAGATGATACATGATTCCATTGAAAATTAGTGGTTAGTTCTTGGATTTCTGAAACACGATTGGACACAAATGTTGTCCACCTATCTGGATTACTGTTTAACCAACACAAAACTATACTGGAATCAGTCCAAAGAACAATTCTCGAAAATGTAGGATCGAATACCGAAACTAACTTATGACATAATCGGGAAAGTAATAGGAATCCACATAATTCCAACCTTGGCAATGTGACCACTTTAAGCGGCGCTACTCTGGATTTTGAACATATGAGTCTGCATGTAACTTGATTATTAGTATAAATAGTTCGTAAAGAAACACAAGCTCCGTATGCTTTCATTGAAGCATCCGAAAAGCCATGCATCTCAAATGATTTTACCTCATTAGTTGACTCATATAGCAATCTTGGCACCTGCAAATCTTTAAGGTTAGAAATGTTTGTAGCAAAATTATTCCATTCATTAACAAGATTTTCAGTTATTCTAGTATCCCAGTCCAGTTTTTCGGCCCATATTTTTTGCATTACTATTTTTCCTAGAATAACTACCGGCCCTATAAAACCTAACGGATCGAACAACTATATGAGAGAGAACATTCCTTTTTGTAGGAATAATTTTTTCTTTATGGGGAAAACCTTGAATACAAAAATTGTCAGATCGAGACTTCCATGAAATGCCTAATACCTTATTTAATTTTTCATCTACATGAATATCAAAGTCTTGATTATCCATGCACTGGACTTCATCAGTCCCAATACCTGGTATATTAAATACTCATTTATGAAGTGAAAACCCAGCTGAACCTAATAATTTAATCAGTTCCTTTTGAAGATCACGAAATTCTAAAAGGTTATTTGAACCGCCCAGAATATCGTCTACATATGTTTGTTTAACTAAACATTGCGATGCTAACGGATGTGAAGAAATATTTTTATTCGCCAATTCAATTAAGCATCTAGTCGCTAAAAATGGGGCACAATTTGTCCCATATGTAATCGTATTTAACTGAATACATTTAAGTTCTTGATTTGGATTATTTCTCCATAAAATATTTTGGAGATGTCTTTGATTAGGGTTTATAAAAATCTGACGATACATTTTAATAATATCGGTTGTAAAGACGAACTTAAAAGTTCTAAATCTACATACGATGTCAAATAAATCAGCCTGGACAGTAGGCCCTTTATACATGACGTCGTTAAGTGAGTTACCCGAAGAAGTTTTCATGCTAGCATCGAATACAACTCGTAATTTCGTACTTACTGCTTCTTCTCTGATTACGCAGTGGTATGGCAGAAAATATTTTTTCAAAGAATTTTTGTTTTTAACGATAATTCTGTAAAAGAAGCATGCTTTAAATAAACATATTCATCAATAAAAGCCTTATACTCATTAAATAAACTTTTATCCTTATGTAGTCTTTTTTCTAAAGATAGAAATCTACGTTTTGCTTGCTCAAATGACTCGCCTTAAGATAAACTGTTAACATCTTTTTTAAAAGGGAGATTTACTATAAACTTTCCTTCAAGGTCACGTTTAGTGGTACTAGAATAAATATTTTCAACAATTTTATCTTCAGGTGATGGTATACGTTTATTTGAAATTTCTTCCAATTGCCAAAACTTGGGTATTAACTCATTAATATTATTATCAACCTGTGTGAAAAGAACTACATTCAGATTAGAAACTGCATTTATGGGTTCAGAATTCAATGAACCCCCTAAAACCCACCCTAATTTACTATTTTGTAAAACTGGTAAGTTTAAACCTAGCCTTATTAAACCTGGATCTATTAAGGCAAAATTCAAATCAGCTCCAATGAGCATGTCTATTTTTTCTGGCATATAATAATCATTGTCAGCCAAATCAATGTGTGGAGGAATGACAAATTGAGAGATAAGTTACATTCCCATGAGAACGCTCTAATCTGTGGAATAAGCAGAATCGTTATCTCTTTTCTTAGATTTTCTACGTCTAGTTCCCATGCCGAATCAGCATTGTGAATGTTATAAATATATGTAAGAATCGCAAAAAGCTCAGTTCTATTGTATCACGCTTTGCTTAAAATAAAATTTTTAAAAACTAACTTCTCTTTTTCGAGTTGTTAACTGGCGCAGTCGGATCGGATTTTGTTAGCGGTTCTGCGCATCGTGCGTGTAAATCGTCTTCGTTTCAACGATTAATAACAAAAACGAACAATTTTAACAAAGTGCCGTGCAATAAGCTCACCGACCAGGGAAGAACGGGAACAAGCATCGTCCCACGTCCTATTGGTGCGAGAATAGGGAACAAGCATCGTCCCGACGCTCATAAGTAATCCAGGGGGAGGACAGCATCGCCGAGCCTATTGGAACCCTAGTTAAGGAATGAAAACGACAAGAATCGTCGCCTTATTGTAAGTGCATCCTTTTAAAAATATCCTTTCAATTTTACCATTTTGATTATTGAGTTGTCTCTGAATAACGTCTGTCTGTACGTCTGTGCGTACGTTATATACATATTAGTTTATTTCTAGGGAACAGCTTTCGTCTGATCTCATTTTAGTATAGTGTATTGTATATTTTATTTTTATTTTTCATTTATAACACTGGAAAACCCGTTACAAGACTTTTTGAATTTTATCGACATGGCACAGCCAAATTATCAATTGATTAGATATCAAGCCGATAATATTCCCAATTTTGACGGGAACGCGAAACAAATCAATCGTTTTATTAATGCTTGCGAAAACTTTTTTGAAAATCATAAAGACAGAACAAATAATGGGGCACCCATTAACATATGTCTTTTCGACACCGTTTTAAATAAACTTGTAGGGCGAGCAGCAGATTTAATTGCCTCCAGAGTTGAATTAAATACCTGGCCTTTACTAAAAGTTGCAATTGTTAGCACATTCTCAGATCAAAGATCAATTGATTGTGTTTTACAGGATATTATTACCCTAAAACCGGAACGCAATGAAAATCCGCAACAATTTGGCCTGCGTCTACAAGATGCGCGTAGCTTACTATTTTCAAAAATTAATATGTCACAAGACACACCCGAAATCAAATTACTAAAAATCAAAGAATACGACAATTTAGTATTAAAAACTTTTATAAACGGTTTGAGCTACCATATGCAGCTCGTAGTACGTTTAAAAAATCCAAAAACCCTTGAAGAAGCCATGAGTCACGCGTCGGAAGAAGAAAATTTCCTTTATTATAAAAACCGAGGAAATTTTAATACTACTAAAACAACACCAAATTTAAATAATTCAAAAATTACCCAAAATGTACCCCAAAAAATGCATTATTCTGCTAATGCACCACAACCACAACGATTTATTCCTCAAACGAGTCAAAACTTTTATAGACCACCACTAAATAACCCAAATCCATATAAACCCCAATTCATGGGCTATGGACAATTTAGGCAACCCTCGAATATTTTTCGACAAGGACCACCAAATCAAAATTTCCAAAGACCAAATTATCCAAACCAAAATTTTGTAAATAAACCCAATTTTATCCCCAGACCATATAATCCGAATATGCAAAAAACCGTTATGTCTAAATTTAGAAAACCGGAACCAATGGATACATCATCTGGTTATATACCAAACCCCCAACATAATCAAAATACGCAACCAAGACGCGACATAATCGTCGAAGAATTATTTAACCAATCTGTCGAAGATGTAAACAATTCTAATAACCCTGATAATCAATATTACGAAAACCCTGAGGATGACTCTCAATATTATTCCGAGCAAAACGAAACGTCGCATTACTATGACCAACAAAATTACTCCGCAGGAGAAACCGAACATTCATACGAAAACGACTTCTATGAACGCGATCCAAACTTGCAAAATGAAAATTTTCACCAGGACCAGAATTTCGAAAAAATAACGTAATTTGTTTAAATAATTATACAAATTCAGATTTACCCGCCATTATCATACCAGAAATAAATGCAAAATTTCTTATAGACACTGGCAGCGGTAAAAGTTTTATAAAACCCGACCTTGCTTATCAATTGTACCCAAATTCTATTTTTTCGGAACCTTTTTCAGTAAGATCTGCGCATGCGACCTCTTTTCACAACGAAATAGTAAATATACCTATATTTCCATCATTTAATTGTTCAGGAAACCATAAATTTTATTTATTCGATTTTTCGCCAAAATACGACGGATTAATAGGAATGGATTTTTTAGAATACGTCGACGCGAATATCGCCATTAAATCGCGTAAACTAAAAATGCCAAATGCAATTTTACCCCTATGTCAAGAAAACAATGAACAAACCTTAAATAACATAGAAACGCGGACGGTAGAAATAATAATACCCCCTCGTACATGTCAAAAAGTAAAACTACCTGTTAAACAATCAAACGGTATAGGTATTCTAAAATATCAAGATTTTGGCAGCGCTGAAATGCCAGAAGCCGTAGTCAAAGTTATTGATTCTTTTGCAACAACCCTCGTAACTAATACCCGCGAAAACCCAATAAAAATCACTATTAATAAACCTTTCGATATTGAAATTTTAAACGAAACAGAAATAAATTTTATCGAAAAAATGGAAACGGATACCGAATTAAATGAATATCTAGATAACCTTCAAAAACAAAATTTAAAAAATTTGCGCTTATCGCATTGTAACGACGAAGAGTTTAAAGCAATTCGAAAACTGTGTTTTGAATATCGAGATATTTTTTATAGCGAAGGTACCCCGTTAACTTTTACTAATCAAATTAAACATAAAATAAATCTTACAGATGAAACACCTATTTTTACTAAAACTTATCGGTACCCGGAAATACACAAAAACGAAGTAAAAACGCAGATTAATAAAATGCTCGAAAACGGAATTATTCAAAATTCAACTTCACCGTGGAGTAGTCCAATTTGGATAGTACCCAAAAAATTAGACGCATCGGGCGTGCGCAAATGGCGCATCGTTATCGATTATCGTAAAATTAACGATAAATCAATACCAGATAAATTTCCACTTCCTAATATAAGCGATATACTAGACAAGCTAGGAAAAGCCCAATATTTTTCAACGTTAGATCTCGCGACGGGATTTCACCAGATAGAAATGGAACCGAGCGACATTCAAAAAACCGCATTTTCAACAGACACGGGACATTTTGAATTTAAAAGAATGCCCTTCGGACTCAAAAATGCCCCCTCCACATTTCAAAGGGTCATGAATAACGTCCTACGCGGTCTCCAAAACGAAATTTGTTCAGTATACTTAGATGACATCATCATATTTTCCACCTCTTTGCAAGAACATATCGATAGACTAAGAGCAGTATTTGATAGATTACGTCAATCAAATTTTAAAGTTCAACTAGACAAGTCAGAATTTCTACACAAAGAAGTTGCTTATTTAGGTCACAAAATAACAAAAAACGGAGTGAAACCTAACCCCGATAAAGTAGATGCCGTCAAGAATTTCCCAATACCAAAAACGCCAAAAGACATTAAATCATTCTTAGGCCTCGCCGGTTACTACCGCAGGTTCATTAAAGATTTTGCAAAAATCACAAAGCCACTAACATTATGTCTAAAAAAGGGAGCAAAAGTTGAGCATACACCCGCTTTTATTAAATCCTTTAACCAGCTTAAAGAATTACTAATAAATGCCCCCATACTTAAATACCCTGATTTTGAAAAACCCTTCACCCTTACAACGGACGCATCAAATATAGCCCTTGGAGCTGTACTCTCGCAGGGAGATCCTCCAAATGACCACCCTGTAGCTTTCGCATCCCGTACTTTAAATGAAACGGAACAAAGATATTCCACGATAGAGAAAGAACTCTTAGGCATTGTTTGGGCATGCAAATATTTTAGGCCATATTTATATGGTAGGAAATTTAAAATCTATACAGATCATAGACCCCTTGTTTGGCTATTTAATTTAAAAGAACCAAATTCTAAACTTGTACGCTGGAGACTTAAACTTGAAGAATATGACTACGAAATAATTTACAAAAAAGGTAAACAAAATACCAACGCAGGCGCACTAATTCGTATTTCCCTCCATGCTATCGAATCCGAATCAATCATCAATAACCCAGGTGACATAAGTCAAGATATCGACAAACTCTTAGAACAAAGTTATAGCCAATTTAACCCTGAAAATTTAGACCCCAACGACGCAAGTCGACAGCTTGAAAATAAACAAAAAACCCGCAAAATAAACATCGTACAAAATATACAAATTAAACCCCCAGAAAAAATACCCATTCCCTCAACAAGCACAAACCCCACCAATCTTGACAACCCTGTAAATATTATCGAAGATCGTATCAACGACGATAATACAAACAACACAGTACACAGTACAAACGCGGAAGATAATTATGCTAATATGAGTATATTAGACGATATTATTAATAACAAGCCACACCAAATTATTATTAAAAAATCACCCTATGACGCGTATATCAAGACAAACCACGAAAATTTTGACTACCATCAAATCATCCACGCAACATTACCCACTAACATGGCAGTAATTACAAATTTTCTTAAAGAATTTTTAAACGCCAAAAATACGTATATTTATTTCTTTTCGAAAGAACTACGGCCTTATTTTCAACAAGCCATGAACAACCATTTTAAAAATTTGAAACTTATAGAGTGTTCAAAATTATTAAATAACGTGGCACCAGAAGAACGAGAATTAATGATTAAATACCGACACGAAAGTAAAACCAATCATCGCGGAATCGAAGAAACATGTAGATTTTTAAAAGCCAATTATTATTGGAAATCATTAAAGTCTGATGTTACAAAATATATAAATAATTGTGAAATATGCCAACGATCGAAATACAACCGTAAACCACCCGATCAACCCTTAGTTTTAACAGAAACACCGAGTAAACCATTCGAAATAATTCATATAGATACCTTTATAGTAGGAAAACAAAAATTCTTAACAATCATTGACAAATTTTCAAAATACGCACAAGCGTTACCCTACAGCGGAAATGCAGTTTCATGTTGCGACCAACTAATAAATTTCTTTTCATTCTTACGTGTACCAAAACAAATTGTTTCAGACAACGGATCAGAATTTCAAAACGAAGTAGTAAAAGGCTTATTAAACACACACAATATAAAAATCCATTTTACTACCCCTTATCATCATGAGTCCAATTCTCCCGTAGAAAGGTTACATTCAACCCTAATCGAACATATTCGAATTTTACGCGAATCAGACCCAAATGCTGACGTAACAAAATTAATGCCATATGCAATTATTGCTTATAACAATACAATCCATTCAAGTACAAATTTCACCCCTTACGAACTCGTATTTGGACACACCGATTCTAGAGACCCTATGGATTTAATACCATCTCATGTATACACCGAATATCTAAACAATCATAAAAATAATACACAAGTCTTATACGAAAAAATCACGGAACATACGAAAGAACTTAAACTAAAATCTATAGACCGGGCAAATAAAAACAAAACCCCTATAGAACCCAAAATTGGTTCCCAAGTCTATAAAAAATCAGATAACCGATCAAGCAAAATTAAAAAGAAATTTTTAGGCCCCTATTTGTTAACACGTGTCCTAGAAAATAATAAAATCGAAATCGAAAATCCTAAAACGAAACGCAAAGAAATAATTCATATCAACGAAACTAAAATTATGCCCCTTGTTCCAGATGGAGCTGGACAATCGTCACAGGAACAGTAAAATTCCACGACCTTAACAACCACCCTGGAATGCTACCCTTTAAACTAGGAATTGCACAACTTGAATCTAACAAATGGTCCTTTATTCAAAACTTTGACTTAACCCCTTTAATACTTAAATTCGAAATTATTAAAAACCAAACCGAAAAGTTAACTTTTAGTATTAAAAATAAAACCCAGTATTATAACGGCTATCACAATTCATTAAACCCTGTTCATACGCTTGAACTAAAAATAGAACATTTAATCGAACAAATATTACCATTTAAAACCACCCATAGAAATAAAAGAGGAATATTTGACCCCTTAGGCACCTTTATTAAAAGTATAACAGGAAACCTAGACCAAAATGATGCAGAGCAGATCGATGCAAGAATAAGAAAAATTGAAAACAATCAAAATAAATTAAGAGTTGATGCTATCAATCAAATCACACTTTTGGATTCTACGATCAATAAATTCAAATCGATAATATCCAATATTACGCACAATGAATTGATATTAAAAGGTCATATCATGCAAATAGAGGAGACAATTAAAAATGTTGAAATAGGCCAAACCAACACGAATCAATACTTTCTAATCCATATTATACTTAATCAAATTACATTACTATATCAATCAATTTATAATATGCTCGATAAAATCGAAGTGGCGACTACTTTTGCTAAAATGAACATTCTTCATAATTCAATTATTAACCCAAATGAACTCTTACAAGAAATACAAAATATTAAAAATCACTTAAATACGGACAAGCTTCCCTTAGAAACTAACATTCAAAATATACTTAATTTCGAAAAAATAATAACAATTAAAAGCTTTTTAAAGGGATACAATGTTGTATTCATATTAGAACTACCCCTTGTGGAGTCAGAGACATATCAATATTTCAAATTATTCCCTTTACCAATCCCCGATAACCAATCATTTTTCGTCAACATACCCTACAAACCCTACCTAGCACTTGGCAATAATAAGTACACTTATATGGACGAAGAATGCATGGAACTTCAACCCCAACATCACCTGTGTAAAGAAACACGCACCTCCCTCGTGGAAGACAGCCCCTCTTGTGCAGTTCAACTTATTACGCACCATAGCAACGTCACTTCCTGCCACCCTTTCAAGACGCAGTTGCACGAGCCGCAGATAACAAAAATAGTCGATGGAAAATGGTTAATCACAATTCCAAATCGCCTAATCAGTACAATCAATTGTCAAAAATCAGTTGATAACGTACCCCTGTTTGGATCCTACCTGTTAGAGTCTCCGACCAACTGTAAAACGAAAATCAAATCAATTACATTGGAAAGCTACGAGCCAAGCCGCATCAGCTACTCCGAAGTCAGCCTACCTGTGTTAAACTTAAGCCTAATCGAACCACATCGATTAACATACAACCCTCCTTCCATGGACCTCAACTATGTCAACCTTAAAGCCACCAAAGAAATTGAAAGCCAACTACAAGACCAGAAGAAGGACCTCGAAAAAATGACGTCAACCGTTTATATCAATCGGACAAGTTTTTGGACTATATTGATTTACATTATTCTCGCCCTGACTATAATTTTTATCATATACAAAAGAATTGTAAAGAAATCTAAGAAAATAATTCATATTAAAACTAATTCAAATAATGAAATAAATAATGCAATTATTTAACTACATTTTAATCAATCACAAATATTGATTTATTTTAAAAAATAATAATAATAATTAATTTTATATTTTTCGAAATCACGCTCTTTAGAACGTGCTTTCATCTAAGAGGGGAAGAGTTACATTCCCATGAGAACGCTCTAATCTGTAGAATAAGCAGAATCGTTATCTCTTTTCTTAGATTTTCTACGTCTAGTTCCCATGCCGAATCAGCATTGTGAATGTTATAAATATATGTAAGAATCGCAAAAAGCTCAGTTCTATTGTATCACGCTTTGCTTAAAATAAAATTTTTAAAAACTAACTTCTCTTTTTCGAGTTGTTAACTGATATCAATTTTTTGTTGTGGGAGATTGCACGTAATTTTTGCAAAATTCCACAAGTAACTTTGAATCTTTCTTTACTGGCGCGCTTTGATTCAATTTGCAAATCTATCATTTTCGAAATGGTACTATTTGTCGGAGCAATTCCTGTAATTTGTAAATTTGCTGCAAATGGTTTTGCGTTTAACTTATTACGTGACGCGAAGTCTAGCAAACCTCGAACTTCTAACCTGTTTCCATTTTCGGATATTAAAATAAATTTGGCCGTAGCCAACAGCACTTGCCTTTTGGCACACGATGTTAGTGCATTACTTTCTATTACGTCTGCATTTTCTGTTTCCGGTTCAGATAATGTACACGTTATTGTTTGAGAAACATCACTATCTTTATTATTGATAGTAAGATTGGTATTTTCCGACCGACCAATATTTTGATTTGGTGATTTTATCCTCTGATTGTCATGAAGTAAATAATGATGTTTACCTAAACATAATTTGCATTTTTCTTTATAACACTGATATACCCCATGACCTTTACCAAAACAATTAAAACACAGGTTATTTTTTGATATAAAATCCCTTTTTTGCACAATATCCAATGATTTAAATTTTGTGCACCTAAATATGTTATGCTCTTTGATTTTACAAAAAATACATTCAACCGATTTATTAATAGCTGAATAACTTGACAAATTACCGCTCGACCTACCACCCGAATAACCACCTGAGTATCCACCCGAGCTACCACCCGAGTAACCACCTGAGTGTCCACTTGAGTTACCACCTGAGTTAAAAAATCTTACTTTGGGGTCATTCTTTAAAGTCATGTTTTGAGATGAAGAAGAAGACTCCCAAGCAATTATCCTTTTATCTAAAAACTTAAGAAATTCTGTTAAATTTGGCAACTCTGTTTGGTCTCTAGATAATTTAAACTCGTTTCTTAAGTTTCTATCAATTTTACTGGAGAAAATATTAATCAACAGTAAATCCCAGTTTCCCATTACCTGCACATTAAGTGCTTCAAGCGCGTTTATATGTTGTTTTATTTGACTTAAAAAGTCCCTTAACCCGTTAGTGCCCTTTACAACGTTTGCTTGCATAAGCCCATTGATGTGATGACTAACAACTGGCATTTTTTTTATCATACCTTGCCTTTAAAATATCTAACGCTTTTTCATAGGTACTATCTGAAATATTTAATTCGGTAATTAATGCCAAAGGTTCATTTTTTAAAAACGATTTCAAATAAAGAAACTTTTGTGAATTGGCTAAACCTGTATCATTATGAACGGATGCATTAAATAAATCAATAAATGTGCGCCAATCACCATAATTTCCTGTAAAAATTGGAATTTTCATACTAGGTAGATTAACTTTGACAGCTGGGGTGTGAGGTTGCTGAATATGTCTATTAGTATTACCAGATATTGCGCCAACAACGGAAGGTGAAGATACCGCTTGCCGATTTAGCTGCGCTTGAATGAGTGTTCTTATTTTACTGTGACAACCAATGTATCTATTTTCAGCATCTTCCCGCTCCACAGCCTGCGCCTCTACCTCTGCATCATTCTCTAACAGATCTTCAATATCATCCTGAACCTTTCCAAACTCATTATAAGTTTTTATCAACAAACTCTCCCTGATTACTAAGTTATTGACTTCAATTACTGAATCTGCATTGAAGTTTTTTAAGTAATTTTGAATTCGCGTTAACTCGCCCTTAACACGCGCACGTTTTCGCTTAAGCGCGTCCATGTTTTGTCTGTTCAGTAAGGTAATACAATTTTACAATAAAGTATCTGTAACAAACACTTATTAGGATAACCTAACCTAATCTATAAACCTTATTATTTTTTTTTGTTATATAAAACGCCTTGTTTATTTTTATACGGCACAACTTTTATACGAATACTTCGTTTGTCTAAAAGCCCGTCTAATATTTAAATGTCACTGCACTTTTATCATAAAAAGTATTTTTCTAGTGTTCGTCGCAAAAGTCACTTTTAAATACTGCAAAAATAGTTTTTTTTTTTCACAAAATTGTTGCTTTGCTGCACAGAACCTTATTTTTCTGTCAGAAAGACACCCTTAATTGTTTGCAAAAACACAACTCTGTACTTCAACAGCTCTTTAAACATTGATTTTTGTCATTTAAGACACATTTACTTTTTCATACAAGAAACCAAAACTTATAGTATCTAAAATGAATTTTTCTCATACAAGAGACCTTGAACTTCTTCTAAAAAATACTATAACATACGAAATTTTTCATACAAGAAGCATGAAAGACAACATTACATTTTTCTCATACAAGAGTCCTTAAGTTATTTTTCTCATAAAAGAGACGTACGGTTTTTCTCTAACAAGAGACCTAAAGCTTTTATTTTCTCATGCAAGAGACCTTCAGTCATTAATCTGGTATTTAAAACCTATAACCTAATTGCTAAAACATTGTTAAGCATGTTAAAACTTTTAAAACTTGACTCAATAGTCAATAATGAAAACATAAAACCTTATTGATCCGGCTCGAAGGACCATGATGTGGCAGCTTGGCAGAAACCTATATATTTTCTTCCCTCGTTCCTGCTTCAGATAGCCATTGGCCCCTTCAGTGGACTGTATCTTCTTGTTCTCTTTCTACTACTTCAATTTAAACGCCAGTGTATCAATTTTAGTAGTTTTATTGAGAAAAAGCTTCCTTAAGAAAAATTACAATTCTTTTCTCTCTGACTTTTGTTGACTTCACAGACAAACCATTTCTGTTACTGTGGTAACTATAAAAAATAAACTTATCGTGGCATGCCGCGGCGAAGAGATTGTCGCGGGAGCAAATTTGATTAAAATCGACGGCGACTGATGACGCGCGGGTAGGTTCGGCGCTGATTGTGTAACGGAAAGATGCGTCGAGAACAAGTGGCGTCGTGAATATATTGAATATTCAACACGTCTTTTAATGCCATGAAAACATTAAAGTAGCATTCTTCGTTTGAGATGGATGAATAACACAGCCCAGGGAATTGGCGCCGACTTTACTTGCTTCAAACATAAATGTAATATTTAAGCATGTTTGATCACAAGAGCCTGTTGTGTCTATAAATATGATTTCATTGCTATAGGTTTCATGATGTGCACGTTTCATAAGAGGCGTTAGTATACATACTATAAAAGGATCTTCTTTTACTGTAACGTGAACATCGTTTTCCAAATAACGAGCTTGCTTTTAATAACGTCGATCATACTTGTGCTTGTACGATCTCCAAAATTTCAGGATCCAAATCACAATTTTAAAAAAATAGTAATTTTAATTTAACTAAAATTATTAAATTTATCTCCACACATTGTACAAACGATAGATACTTTGTTCTATAGGATTTTTATGGCCATCATCCAACACTTTTAAAGCATCATCTTCTTCTGGTATTGGGGTTAATAAACAAGTTTCATGATACATCCTTGCAGCTGCCGGAGTAAGTCCTTGATTAAAATATTTTATAAATGCTGTTTTGACGCCATCATTTATTCTCAAAAAGCTGTAAGCCTCGGCAACATGTGGGAATTTAAAAACAAATTTGTATAAGAAACATGTAAGGCAAACTTTAATTAAATGTAAGATAATAAAAATAAAATTACAACATTTTTCAACATTCTAACTTTTATAAAATATGCAGTAAAATAAAAAACAATAAATATTTTTACAGTGAAAAACAAAAACAAAATTATTATTATTTAAACACAAAAACATTCACGATTCACCAAGACCAAAAACTGCTAGAAATAAGAGTAATTTAATAGGTAAATATTTTATATTTATAGAGTTTTGTTGTAGTTTATCTCATAAAATGATACCTCTTCAACTTTATGCGCCAAAACTCCCCAACATTAATTAAAAATCTACAAATTTTTATACGATTTTTACTTTAAAACTAAAAAGTTAAGTAAGTATTTATTTTGTGTTTTTCATTAAAAAAATAGCACAAACGCAATAGCGTAAGACGCAATCGATTATTAACGGAAGTTAACTATATTTTGCTATAGCGCATGCGCACAATAATCGATTATGTTATTTGAACATTAAATAATGGCCTAAAATATCCCTAATAACAAAATACCTTAACGTTATATCGATTTGCGAGAATTCCTCTTAAACTTTTACACCAAATACCGATAGATGACAGCAAACCATAAACTTTAAAATGTGCTAAAGCGGGACATTGTATAATTATTATAATATTCATGTATGACCTATTCATTGGTTGATCTCACAAACACACACGCACACCCTTACGGATACTTACTTTTTTTGATATGAATATATTCTCTAATCAATGAAAAAATTTTTTGTGTCCTTGATTTTGCGTATCTTTAGGTTGACAGTTGAAATTTCTATTACGAGGCCGACTACTACTTCGGGATTTGTTTCTACTGGAATGTTAACACACAAGGTATTTGCGAAAATCCAAGTCGTTTTATATTTGGATATGTGTCTATTCATTCAGTATTTATATACCGAGTATTTTTTATCCAATTTTTGCATTCGGTTTCATAGTCGTCGGAAAATTTTCTTTTTACTTCGGCAGTATACTTCTTCATTGATAACTGTATTTAATATGATCTTACACGCTGGATCAACACGCTTTAAACGAGACTTTACATTTTTTGCAAATGCCTCTTCCATTACGACAGCGACGTATAAATAACAAACACGCGCTTCACTAACTGATAGTACATAAACACTGGTAAGGAAAAAAAAACCGTGCCGAAATGCCGAACACGAAGAAATTTCGGTTACTATATTTTTAAAAACATAAACGTTGCGATAAATTAAATAATTCGCGTAGGTGCCGAAATCAGTGAGCTTTTGTAGCGTAATTATTGTTCACAATGGTTCACAGTTTTCAGCACCCTGCCCTGGTGCCATCGTATGTGAGGATGTGTAAATGTGTGTTTTAATTATCAGGTAACTTTGACTAAGTAGATAATGTTTTTTAATGTAAATGTAATGTAATTTACCTTATAGTCAAAGCTGGTTGGTTAGTAAAATATTATTAAAAACCTTTGAGCAATCTAAAATTAATGATTTTATTGTATAACATTTACATCAAGTGGAGTTAAAATATATTACATAATAAATAACAGCCACTACATAATTAATAATAGCTTTTATCCAACTTAGTCAGAGATTTTTTCCTTAACAATAATTTCCAATAATGGCTTTATTATGCTATGTATATAAAAAATAATGTATACTCCACAAGAAGTATTGATAATAATATTGATCGTGTATGGTATAATTAATGCTGTTTGTATTGTTTTAGGCCAATTAATTGTTGTACACGCTGGTTCAAAAGAGGGATTTATTTCGCAAGTTTAGTTTTTAAGCAAGTTATTAGGATTACCACGTCCAAACGAACCAGGAGAATTTTACTAAATTGTTGAATGATAAGTTATTACCAAATATCCCGCCAAATAGCGCTATTGTTTTAGATAGTGTTTTATATTGATTCGTCTCCCAATATAAATCTCCCAATAAGTCATCTTTGAAAAGCGAAATTGTTGCATGGCTTACAAAAAAGGGTATGCCACACCACCCGACTACAAGAAAGTTTAAATGATATGAATTAGTCTGTCTCCATAAATCGCCACCTGATCAAAAAATTTACAAAATTAATATTTAGAATAAGAAGACCAGGACAAAGATATAAAATCATAACATCAATACAGTATTCAGCTCGAAAAACACCCTAAGAAGCCGCCTAACGGAGGCAAAACCAACAAGTTAAAAGACAGGTAAAACTGGGTCTATCGGATCTCCTGCGAGTGCGGTTATTGTTATATTGGTGAGGTAAGACCACTCTTAACAATGGTTAAAAAGCACAGAAACAATATGCTAAAAGAAGAGACCAAAAAGGTCAGATCATCATATCATGTGGTCAGAAGCTGGAATTCTAAGCCATTATTAAAAAACTTTAATATAATCTCTAGTAAGAGTGTTTGTATTCCAAAAAGTTTATCTGATCCTAAAGATATAAATAATTTCTTTGGAACATTTCTCGAAAACGTATCTGATTGTTGTAATATAATAATTTTTATAGAAGTAATTTCTACACTGGTAACAATGCTAAATTTTCTTTTAATTTAACTGATAATATGTCAGATTCTGATGTGCATAAAATTTTGAATGAAATTGTATTTAAATATTGTGTTAAAAATAAAATTGTCCCTAAGAGTCAATGTGGTTTTCCAAAGGGGTTTAGTATTTCTGTTTCTGTAATTATTGTTATCGATGATATAATTCGAGCATCTGATAAAAAAATAAAATAATGCTTTAATTTTAAACAAGCTCCTCGTATCAAAATTGAACGTTTATGGTTATCACGTTTCACTGAATCATGTTCGATTACCAAGTATTATCTTTCAAATCGTTCCAAAAAAATATTTTCTGAAGGTAAGTATTCTGACCAGGTTAGCATATTATCTGGAGTGCCACAAGGCTCCATATTAGAGCCGTTACTTTTTCTCATCTATACGTCCGATATTCTTAAATCCTTAAAATACAGTAAAGTGCAAGCTTATGCTGAAGACACTCATATTTATTTTTATTTTGATTTTGATGAATACTTATTTGGAATCTGAACAGCTTATAAATGATGACTTGCAATATCTAACTAGTCTGGCATCTCACTCTTACTAAATCATGTCTTATGTCAATAAAAATAAAGTTGTCTCTCTTAACGATAATATTACTCTAAAAATAAATGGAATTAGGGTGGTTGATTCCGCAAGAAACTTGGGAATAGTTTTAGATAGTGAATTTAGGTTTCGAGAATATTTAAAAAACTATTTCAGAAATTTTATCTCGCATTAATACTTTTATATAATAACAGATCTAAAGGTTAAATTAAAAAATAAGCATTGCAAATCAATAGTACATTCAAGTTTTAATTATTGCGATTTTGTTTATGGTTATTGTATAGTCAATACTGGTAATTGTATTCAAAAAGTGCAGAACGCTTGCGCAAGATTTGTATATATGGTCTTAGCAAATACCGAAATAGGGCCATGTTTCTCATACATTCTCGGACCTGAATTGGCGTAGGATGGATAACCGTAGGCTTCTACATTTTAATAGTTTTATATATAAAATTTTAAATCAACCTAACTCTCCCACCACTCTTCATGAGTGAGTGAGTGAGTGAGTGAGTGAGTGAGTGAGTGAGTGAGTGAGTGAGTGAGTGAGTGAGTGAGTGAGTGAGTGAGTGAGTGAGTGAGTGAGTGAGTGAGTGAGTGAGTGAGTGAGTGAGTGAGTGAGTGAGTGAGTGAGTGAGTGAGTGAGTGAGTGAGTGAGTGAGTGAGTGAGTGAGTGAGTGAGTGAGTGAGTGAGTGAGTGAGTGAGTGAGTGAGTGAGTGAGTGAGTGAGTGAGTGAGTGAGTGAGTGAGTGAGTGAGTGAGTGAGTGAGTGAGTGAGTGAGTGAGTGAGTGAGTGAGTGAGTGAGTGAGTGAGTGAGTGAGTGAGTGAGTGAGGGAGGGAGGGAGGGAGGGAGGGAGGGAGGGAGGGAGGGAGGGAGGGAGGGAGGGAGGGAGGGAGGGAGGGAGGGAGGGAGGGAGGGAGGGAGGGAGGGAGGGAGGGAGGGAGGGAGGGAGGGAGGGAGGGAGGGAGGGAGGGAGGGAGGGAGGGAGGGAGGGAGGGAGGGAGGGAGGGAGGGAGGGAGGGAGGGAGGGAGGGAGGGAGGGAGGGAGGGAGGGAGGGAGGGAGGGAGGGAGGGAGGGAGGGAGGGAGGGAGGGAGGGAGGGAGGGAGGGAGGGAGGGAGGGAGGGAGGGAGGGAGGGAGGGAGGGAGGGAGGGAGGGAGGGAGGGAGGGAGGGAGGGAGGGAGGGAGGGAGGGAGGGAGGGAGGGAGGGAGGGAGGGAGGGAGGGAGGGAGGGAGGGAGGGAGGGAGGGAGGGAGGGAGGGAGGGAGGGAGGGAGGGAGGGAGGGAGGGAGGGAGGGAGGGAGGGAGGGAGGGAGGGAGGGAGGGAGGGAGGGAGGGAGGGAGGGAGGGAGGGAGGGAGGGAGGGAGGGAGGGAGGGAGGGAGGGAGGGAGGGAGGGAGGGAGGGATTGATTGATTGATTGATTGATTGATTGATTGATTGATTGATTGATTGATTGATTGATTGATTGATTGATTGATTGATTGATTGATTGATTGATTGATCGATCGATCGATCGATCGATCGATCGATCGATCGATCGATCGATGGATTGATTGATTGATTGATTGATTGATTGATTGATTGATTGATTGATTGATTGATTGATTGATTGATTGATTGATTGATTGATTGATTGATTGATTGATTGATTAATAAATTCTTCTTCACGACTTTTCTTATTTGCTATCGCTCTTGCTCTGAATCTGTTAACCTCGTAACTTCTCACTTCTACTTGCATGTCAGAAATTAAAAATGGTTTAAAAATTCAGAATTTTAGAATTGGCACCTGCTAAGCAATAATTAGTATTTTTTAGGCGCCTTAACTGGTAGGCTTTAACAATTATTCTATATTGGTAATTTTGTTTATTTATTGGTGTTAATATACACAAGATGGTACTTTTTTTCCCAAGGATCCGTCAATTTGCTGGATTCACGTCGGCTAGGATTTGTCACCCTTTTTAGTCTTACACCTACTCATTAATTCCAGTTCCTTACACTAGTTTATGTAGGTCAACTGGGGAAAGTGTCGGTATATCCTCTGGTTCTAGTCTTGGTTGCCCGACTATTTGGTACCTTTTTCGATCCAGTGCCTCGCATTGGCAGATTATGTGCTGTCCACTTTCCCTATCTCGTCCGCAGAGCCTGCAGATTAGATCTCCGTTGTATAGTTGCAAACGATGCAAGAGTTTCTTGACAGCCATCTGTCCTGTCGGAATTCCTGTGATGGTTCGCAACCAGCTGATTTCTGCTCATCAGAAGTAGCTGTCTCGCTAGTTTTTGGTCCCTGATGAGAGATTTGCTATGGTGCAATCCCTGTTTATTTTCCAGTACATTTTGTGAGCATTCTTTATCCATCGTTTTGAGAAGATGGTACTTAAACAAAAAAAATATATATTTATTATAATATAAAATAATATAAATTTGCCATTAAAACATTAACAAGGCAAGATAATCCAAAGAAAAAATAACGTTGCACAAACGACATTAGTGCTTATAAAAAACAACACAACCATACAAACTAATATATCCACGATACTACTACATTATATGAATTAATTAACTACCTACCAGGTAAAGTCAGTACAATTCTACAAAAGCGTAAAAAGGATTATTTTTTTTTAAATTTGATTAAAACTAATTTAAATTCATTAAAATCTAAACCTCGCACATTTACAGCTAACGTATTGTAGAGCTTAATAAAATATCAGTTTGATCCATTGCGTATTTTAGATATGCGGTGAAAATCTGGTAATATATCACATGCTCTTTTTGTGTTATAAGTGTAAATCATTGCATGAATGAAGCCTTGCTTAATTTTTTTTAAGCATGTAGCAGACATTGGAAATATACGCGCTTGGAAGTGTCAAAACCCCATATTTTTTAAACAAGAGACAATCTGCTCTATAAGGTAGATTCGAAATAATATTATAGCCCTGCGCTGTAATCCAAAAATTACGGAGCTATGAGGTGAGTTGCCCCAAAGGGAAAGTGCATAAGACGTGGATGAATGAAACAATCCATGATAAGATAATAAAATTGTTTTGACTACATGGTAGACATTTCTTAATTGAAATATATGCTGTGATCAATCCACTTCAAATCCCTATCGAGTGTTGAAATCTCGAAGCTGCCAGCCGCCATATTGAAACGCAAGTTTATTATTATATTATGTTGAAAAGAAGTTTTAAGACACTAATCTGAGCGCAACAAACAGTGTCTTCGACAAAATATTTTTAATAGTTGTACTTCAGGCAAAAGTTTAGTGGCCATAAATATAGGTTTATGGAAACTATAATGTATTTTTTCTTCTCTCGAGTGGACAAAAACAATGTGCTTCCTTCCATATTAGCACAGGCTTAAAACTAAAAATGCCAATATGCTATCTTTTAATTATTTTGTAGTTGAAACAATTGAATTTCCAGGTGCCCCAATAAATTCAATTATTTTACACATCTTTTATTTACTAATCCCAGAATTAAAAAATTAAGAAAGCTTTTAGATACTGCTACTCAAAAGCAAAAGGGTACAGGAGTTTAAGAGTTTTAAGATATTATTATTATATCTAACAAAAGTACGCTACTCTTAATTAGTAGCTGAAGTGTAATAGCAGGGTTTTGCTAAATACGGCTAATTATTTACACTTAACAAAATTATTCCGTTGTTTTGAATACTAATTATTGTTAGTTAACGCTAGGTTTATTTTATTTAGTATCGCGTCGCGATAGACATTATTTGTTTAGATTATGTTTATATTTAAAAGTAAGCAATACAGTTGTTAATCACCGAACGAAGAATAAATTGTACAAAAAGGCATGGGTTGTGAAGTTAGGTTAGGTTAGAGTGGCATACCTCTGACATTATCCAAGCAGTCAGACGTAGTCCTATAAGGATCGTTGTGGTACCACACATATTCCGCGGAACCTATCCGCATCAGCTTCCTAATGGTTAACGCGATCGTAGAAGAATATTGACAGCTCATTTAAACCAGCCACTGCTGTTAATCAACTTAGTGAGTCGACTTAGTTGCAGGCTGCTCACTTCCTCCAGATAGTTAAATAATGGTTCGCCCAGGGCATTGAACCTTCTTCTCGCGAGGCCGGGGCATTCACACAAGAAATGCTAAATACCCCTCTTCTTCATCTCTGCAACTTCTACAGAAATCGTTAGTTGGTATTTGCATACGTTCAGCATGTCTACCTAACAGGCAATGTCTGGTGACTACGGCAGTGATGTTTCTTAGATCCTTCCGACTGTGCTGTAATAGCGCTGCGGTTTTCCTGTTATCAAGTAAGGGCACAATTGCCTGGAGATGCTACAAGTTGTAAGCCCTGTCCATCTGCTTTGCGCAAGTTGTTTAGCTCTTCGATCTATCTCCTCTTTGACTGATCACAGTGGTCTAGCCACAGTATTCTCTGCTAGTTCAACAGACATGCTTGCGCCCTCCCTGGCGAGCGCATCAGCAGTCTCGTTGTCATATATATTGCTGTGTCCAGGAACCCAACAGAAGGTGATTCGATGTTGAGCACCAAGTGTGCAGAGATTGTTGCGACAGCGCGTTACTAATTTTGACTTAGTACTGCTCAAGCTAATTGCCTTTATGGCTGCTTGACTGTCTATATAGATAGCAATAGACGCAGGTCCTCTCAAGCCAGGGTGATCCCGCAGGATATTGGCTGCTTCATCCACTGCAAAAATTTCTGCCTAGAAAATGCTGCAGTAGTCAGGGAGTCTATACTACCTCTGTATTAGTAGGTATGCTCTCGGAGAAGAGACCAGCTCCCACCCCGACGTTCATTTTTGAATCGTCTGTAAAGATCGAGTGATCCGCCTCCATTGTTACTTGATTGCCTTCCCACTCTTTACTACTCGGGATGAGCAGAGAAAAGCCCCTTCCAAAGTCTGGCAGCGAAACAGTGTAATCGGTGGGCTCTCGCAAATTTTGGCGTGGATATTTAGCATGCTGCTGTATCCGTAGTTGGTACTGGTCCGACATTTCGACTCTTTCAGTCGCAGAGCACTTTTTGCAGCCACACTTTTTCCGTAAATATCCACGGGTATCAATCAGATGCAGCATCACTTCCAGTACCGCCGTCGGTGCTAAGTGAAGGGTACCGGTCACTCCTAAACAAGCTGCCCGTTGTACCTTCGTTAGTTTCTTCATGTGTATTGCTTTTCCAAAGCAGTCCACCAGACCAGAAACCCGTAGGTTAGTATAGGTCTTATGTGTATGATGTATATATCCAGTGAAGGACGATAACCTCACTGGGTTTTACTGACAGTAATAAAACATACCATCTGGAGACCCCGACATACATGCGCGTGTTGTAACAAACCCATTGGTTTGCATTTTGATTGCAAAACGTAAACATGATAGCACCAAACAACGGGCGTCATAGAATATATTGGATCTGGGTGGATTTAAAGTGTATATTGTTTATTTGCCTTGAGGTTTTATAAATATGCTGTATAAGTAGAAATGTATTATTGTAGGAAGGAATTTAATTAATTATATGTTCTGTTTTTGTTTTTACTTCTTTTTTGTTGTATTTTTAATATAATCATTACTAGTATCATTTTAATAATATATTATAATATGTCTTATTAAGTAATTTTGGTTGCCTACCCTTAAGTGTTGGTAGTCTATAAGAATCGACATAGGTGGCGCCCTATTACGCATTTTAGCACTACAACACTACCAAGTTGTAAATTTTGGGTAGTTTTATTACTTTAATTCAATAAACTATCTTAAGATTCAATTATAGTATTTTTATTGTTAGCAAACAATAATACATAATAAATGCCCAATATTAATACTTAAACCATTTTTCTTTTTAATGCTCGTTTTAAAAATTGGCAAAGCAAGAACTCTCGAACTCTCTAGATTTTTTGGTACAAGTCTGATTAGTATTACTAGCTTAATATAAAGGGCGTCCGATCAGAATGGGGCAAACTCTTGGAAGCATATAGGGAACGTTAAAATAAATCTAGTGTTCATAATTTTTTCTGTAGTGTCCCCCCACGGACTTATCAGGCCCCAAAGGGGGACCAAACGATTTACCTATTTTTTATTGATTTTAAACCACTTTGATACAATTTTAGTATTTTGATAGGTACCTAAAAAAATAGCTACCCAGTAATATTTAAAATTTATTAAATTTTTGACTGATCATTTTACTTTAAAAAAGGTACCCTGCATTTGTTTCTCAAAAGTGAACGGTTCTGGATATAAACTAGTTTTAACCAAATACAACATTTATTTAAAAATACTTCTATTATGTCAATGTTTAGTGGACCAAGGTAGTACGTGGACCCCCTTATAAGGTTAAAACTAAATACTACTATGGGCGAGCCAAAATTATTGAGGTATTTTAATATTGAAGAGTTAATTGCTGATATATTTGCGGCGATATTAGAGGATTACCAAATGAGTCATGAACTCATCTTAGGAACAAATTTTATTAATCACGATTATATAGATTAAATTTAAAGATACAGTAAACTACATGGAGTATCGCCATTACATGCAGGTGGATTAGAAGGGTACACGCAGTTATTTAAAATTCAATAATTGTTGAAACACTGAAGTTGTGTCATGAAATTGGTGAAAAACAGAAAATAACAGGGGTCCTGATTCATTTTCAAGATTTAAGTAAACCTAATGCGATGCAAACGTCATTAAAATTGAAGCGTGATGTATAATCCATACCGAAGCGAGGTTTTTAATCCATACCATATGTCAGTGTCAGAAAAGGAAATTTTAAATAAAATTATTAAAGAATAATTAGTGTCGGATAATAACATAATCAAGGAATATATTCCTCATTATGCGAGTCCTGTGCTTTTAGTGAAAACGAGAACAGGTCATTATAGGTGATTAAATGCAAAATTATGGAAAGAAAAATATCGATTGTCATTAATAGATTAGCACCTTGATCGTTTAAGTGGAAATAATACCTATTGTATAACTTAATATATTGATTCAGGCTTTTATCAGATGATTGTGGTGCAGGATTCATATGATAAGACAGTTTTGATCAGCCCCGAATGCTCTTATCAGCTTCTTGCCTTTTGAGCTAGCAAGTTTTCCAGCTATTTTTTTTAATAATGCCGGTGTTGGGTATCCATCTATTCATTTCATTCCAAACAATAGATGATGGACCAAGTCACCTTGAGAAAGTGCTAAAAGTTTTACGTTACAATAATTTCAGGTTAAAAGTAAGTGTGCCGTTTGTCCCTCTGGTCGCTGGTTTGGTTGAAATAATACACTTGCAGTTTCGATAAACACTTATATTGACTTTTGTGACGGTATATTGATTTATAAAATATAGGAAATAACTAGGACTTCACCATGTGTAACTATATGATGAAGACTGGCAACCTTGTGCCTCGAGGACGAGCTTTCAAGAGCTGCGAAACCGCCCGTGCTACCCTTAAAATCCCCTGGACGTGACTGACACTGACACTCACACAGGTGCCTGACTGGTAAAATCAGGTGTGTCAAATATATTTACCTTACAAAACTGAACATGCCGCCCCCTTGAAAGCTTGTCTTTCAAACTAACTAATTCTAACCTAACTGAACTAAAACCTAAATATCTCATTAATCCAGGTATAACTTAACACCCTAGTCATTTTCAACTGCCTTTTCAATAGGTAGTAAACATAGTCGAGATATAGCTCTCTTAAAAATACCACTTGAAGTCTTAACCGATACTACTCTACATTTGTGATCACTACCCGGATGTAAGCTCACAACCCGTCCTAACTGCCATTTCATCGGAGGCAGGTTTTCGTCCTTTAATATAACCATATCCCCGAGTTGTATATTGTCCACCTTATTACGCCACTTAGGTCTCTGCTGAAGTTGGCCAAGATACTCCATAGACCATCGCTTCCAGAACCCTTGTACTAAATGTGTCAACAATTGATATCGCTGTAGCCGCGATTGATTATGTTGGGTTAAATCTTCCTGAGGTAGGGCGCTAGGTGAAGTACCAATAAGAAAATGTCCTGGCGTTAAAACCTCAAGATCATCGGGTAACTCTGACATGGGCGTAAGTGGTCGAGAATTTAAACAAGATTCCACCTGGGTCACAATCGTATAAAGCTCCTCAAAAGTAAGTCGTTGGTCTCCTATAACCCTTTTTAAATGGTATTTTGCTGATTTTACAGCTGATTCCCATAGTCCCCCAAAGTGTGGCGAACGAGGTGGGATAAAATGCCACTTTATTAAAGATTGTGAAAAATGTTCCGAAAACTTACATTGATTTTTTTTATTTTGTAAAAATTTGTATAAATTTTGTAATTCGTTATTAGCCCCCGTAAAGTTTGTGGCATTATCGGAATATATATTCGTACATAACCCCCTTCGAGCAACAAATCTTTTAAAACAGTTCAAAAACGCTTCGGTTGTAAGATCTGCTACCACCTCCAAATGGACGGCCCGCGTTACGAAACACACAAATACACACAAATATGCCTTAATAATAACATGACCTCTAGTCTTACTAACCTTAATATTAAATGGCCCAGCATAGTCCACACCGCAGTTCGCAAATGGCCTGCTTGGAGTTATTCGCGCACTCGGTAAATCCCCCATAATTTGTTGTAAGGTTCGAGGTTTCATTCGAAAACATACTAAACATCCCCTTAAAACACTTCTTATAGTTTGGCGGCCCGATATGAGCCAATACCTAAGACGAATTTGTGCTAATAAAGCCTGTGGCCCGGCATGTAGATGCTTATAATGTTCATGTAGAATTATCAACTTGGTCACAGCATTTTTACTTGGCAGAATGACCGGAAATTTTTGATCAAATCTTAAATCTGCCTTAGACAACCTTCCCCCCACCCTTAGCAATCCCTCCGAATCCAAAAAAGGGTTAAGTGCAATTAATTTACTAGCCTTGTCAAGTTGCCTTTCATTAGTTATCGAATGTATTTCACATCCAAATTCTTTAAGTTGGACTAATTTTATTATCCTCATCCATGCCTTATCTAGTTCTTCGACAGTTAAAGATCCCCTTTCCCGTAATTCTTGTGAAACCTTGCTATTAGAAGAAAAACGAAAGCAATAAGCAATTGATCGAAGAAGCCTTGAAAAATTAGAAAACCTAGCAAAAATTTCTGACGAATGATTTAACAAAAGCACCTGTCGAACAGCTCTTTGTTCCGGGACATTAACCTCTACATTTTTGTTATCAGGCCAATGTACCTTATTCCTGGATAACCAACCCGGTCCCTTCCACCATATCGTACTCATTTGTAATTTCTCACAATCTGTACCCCGAGACAACAAGTCAGCTGGATTATCCTCCGAAGAAACATGACTCCATGAGTGACCTTGGGTAAGTAATTGAATTTTCGCAGTTCGGTTTGCCACGAACGTCGTCCAGTTTGAGGGTTCCCCGGCCAACCAGCACAAAACAATGGATGAATCAGACCAAAATCGAACCTCCGATGGTTTCAAATCAGTGGACTGTAACACTAACTTAGTTAACTTTGCTAAAAGCAAAGCTCCGCATAGCTCTAGCCTCGGAAGTGACACAATTTTAAGAGGGGCAACTCTGGACCTTGAACACAGCAAACTAACCTTGCAATTTCCTTCTTGATCGACCGACCTAATAAAAATGCAAGCCCCATAAGCTCTTTCCGAGGCATCACAGAACCCATGTACTTGTATATCCTTGGGATTTTTACAAATTGCATGCCTTTCTATTTTAAGTAACTCAACATTTTTTAAATCAGACTGCAACCCCAACCATCGTTGCAAAATCTCCTGTGAGATATACTCATCCCATCCTAGCTTTTCTTTCCAAAGAATCTGCAAAATAAGTTTGGCCCTGATAATAAGAGGAGAGACTAACCCTAAGGGATCGAACAACTGGGCGATCAATGACAAAATTTGTCTTTTCGTAAGCCGCTGATCATCGATACTACTTTCCATTGGACAATCATAATGTATTGTATCCGATGTTGTGTTCCAACGTAAACCTAGCGTTTTCGATGTATTACCTTCGCCTGAAATATAGTGTTCAATATTTTGTGTCCTCTCATTATCATTATTGAAAACTTCAGGTTTGTTTGACCCCCATTTCCTTAAAACAAATCCCCCTGCTTCAAGTAATCGACTAACCTCTACCTTCAACCTCATAGCCTCATCAATAGTCTCCGCCCCTGTCAGCAAATCATCCATATAAAAATCCTTTAAAATTACCTTTTCCGCATTGGATTTGTTCGAGACAGCAAGCTGTTGCATACTTTTAACGGCGAGATAGCCTGAACAAGCCATTCCATAGGTTACAGTATTTAGTCTATAATGGTCAATGAGATCATCCGTACTAAATCTCCACAAAATTCGCTGAAAATCTCTATCTTCCTCGGCCACCAAGACTTGCCGATACATTTTCTCCACATCGGCAGTGATTACCACGGCGTATTTCCTTAATCGCAATAAAATCGAAAATATGTCCTCCTGCAATTTGGGTCCCACCATTAAAGTATTATTTAAGGACACACCAGTAGTGGTGGCTGCACTGGCGTCAAATACCACCCGAAGCTTGGTGGTCAATGACGTTTTCTTAAGAACGGCATGATGCGGCAAATAATAAACTCCTGAACGTCGAGTACCTAAAATCTGATTTTCATCGACCTTAATTTTTGACATATGCCCTAGATCGATATATTTCCTAATAAAATCGTGATACGAATCCCTTAATTCCTCATCCTTATTTAATTTTCTTTCCATAGAACTGTACCTTTTTACAGCGACGCCAAACGAATCACCTAACTGTGGCGCCCCCTTACGAATTGGTAATTTAACTATAAACCTTCCATCTTCATTCCTCTCAGTTGTGTCTGCAAAGAAATTTTCACATTCTTCCTCTTCCCTTGGTAAAAACCTTTCCTTACCCACCTCTTCCAATATCCAAAATTTTTCCAATTGATCTTGAACTGAAAGAGTCGATACAAAATTGCAGTTTTGTTCCCTATTAAACTCAAATCCTGAACCTACTGGACCTGCAACCACATATCCCAATTTAGTGCCCTGAATGATAGGCTTATGTTCACCTAAGCTAATCTTGCCCCCTTCTAGAATATCCCAAAATACTGAAGCACCAAGTAAAATGTCAATCTTTCCTGGATTTCCAAAAGATGCATCAGCCAAAATTATGTTTTCTGGAATTTTAAAACCACCTACCTTAATAGTTCTAGAAGGAATGTTATTCGAGATTGTATCGATTAACAAAAATGATGTGTTTACCTCATAATCCGAGCAAGCTGAATAAATCCTTGTATTCAATGAATGAGTAATGTTAGTGACGCCCGGACCTATACCTAAAATGGAAATGTTAATATTTTTTAAAGGAATACCCAACTTATTTCCAAATTCCCTGGTCATAAATGAGGATTGAGATCCACAATCCAACAATGCCCTGCAATCATGTAAGTTGCCCTTATTATCCTGAACCTTGACAATAGCAGTACATAAAAGTACCTCTGAAACTTGTTCCCCACCTTGTGCCCGATACGCACTAGTACTGCTATGCCCATTAAAATTCGAATTATTGTTACCTCCTCCATTAAACCTATTTTGATCATGACCTTCCGATTTTCCTTGTCGATTTAAGAGTCCCCCGCTAGTATGAGACTGATCCACATGTAATAAAGAATGATGTTTTCCCTTGCAAAGTCTGCAACCGTTAAACGTACAAGATTGCACCCTATGCCCATGCCGCAGGCAATTCCAGCACAAATTTGATCTTGTAACAAACTCTCTCTTTTTTTGCAAAGTCATATCCAAAAATGTTTTGCATTTTTGTATATAATGATCCATCGATTTGCAAACTAAACAATGTGGTTTTTCAAAGGCACCGTATGCCTTTAGTGGATGCCTATGACCTTGGATTGGCTTTGCCTTGCTACTATTTTCACTGATATTATAAGTTGTTTCTAAAACAGTACATTTTTTTGCTAAAAACTTTAAAAATTCCTCAATAGTAGCAAAGGTATCCACCAAACTCTCCCTTTGCCACTCCTTCCTGGTCACAGGATCTAGTTTCATTTCAAAAATATAAATTAATAAGGCATCCCAATGTTCAACACCTAAACCTAAAACCTTTAGCGCTCTTAAATCCTTTCGGATTTCGTCGACAAACTTTCTCAATTCTGCTTGAGATTCCTTAATCATAGAAGGTGTAACACTTTTTTGTAGAAAAAGAAAATTACCATAGCGTTCGGCAGCTTTTCATCTGGAGAGCGTCGTGGGTTTTGCTGAAGTAAACTTATAATAATAATTATTGACAAATATTCTGATAAATAAAAAAAGCCTGGGCACCACGTAATTTAAATTGACGGAATTAAATAATCTGGGGAAAAATTACGAAACCCAAATTATAACAACGGGTCTTAATTACCTTAGCTAGTCCATATTGACCATGAGTAACTGAAGAGAGTTAAATAAATTCTTGTATGAGAGTAAGCTAGGTGAACATAAACAAGGTGATTACCTATTAATTAAGTTTTATTAATAAGATGAATCTTTGTACATTTATACAGTGTGTAGTCCTATTTTTGGTTACTTCATAATTATGTGATTATAAAAAAAGATATTATGATTAAAAATTGAAATGATGAAATGAGGTAATCCAGGTATATTGATTAATATAATTAATGTGACTGTAGTTGAACCTCTTAATACCTGAGGTATTAATATGAAATAAAATGAAATGTTTAAATTTTAGCTATTTTCTCACCATCGAGAAAACAGTAGGTATATACCCCATAGTCGACTATAGTTCACAATTATAATTTAAGTAAATCGGAGATTTACCGGTTATTATTTAAATATTAAACCACAAAATAATATATATTAATACGCATTTTAAGATAACAGCAATTTAAGTTTTGTTTATGAGAAACTGATAGCTAATAATTGAATTAATTGGTTATGTAACCATAAAATAATAATAAAAAAATCTGGCCTTAAGTTGTCCTAGAAGAAATCCATACGAGATACCATGTTCTCCTTTTGGAGACCTCTCTCTAACTTCTGCTACAAAACTACAGAGTGGTGGCTTGTAGTGGTCTTAGGGACTTCTATTGGTTGATGCGTATAATGAAGAACATGTCAAATAAAACTCGTGGAGCAACAGGTTGTTAACCCTAACTTAGAGCCCTGCAAAGATTGGAGAAAACCACAGATTAACATCCAGATTATGGATAAAATTAGCGGCTTGCTCTATTCTTTTATTTTAAAATTTATATAGAGAAGGACAAAAAAATAAACTTGTGAAAATTCACTCACCTTTTATAAAGGGTTCTATACTTGAAACAAAAAGTGTGATTCCGGAGCACTTGGATAGCCTGGAAGATACCAGGGTTGTGAAGAACAGCCAACCATCTACCCGTGACACTAACAACACATGCTGTGGTTGAAGAAATTGCACATAAAATCACCCGATTGGGTTTCTGGGAAGTAATTTCCCGTTTTCTTCACATTAGCATGGAAAAATGCCTCGTGCTAATCTAGAGTTCACACCGGAATGGTGGGCGGAAAAAGTGTCCCTTTTTAACATCGTAGTGGGGACCGGAAATTCCAACGATTCCCACTTACATTTGATTGGTGCAAATTTGGCGATAAGCCTTGTGTATTAAAATATTTAAAGAAAAATCGACAATAAATATGGCAACGTTGAAAGGTAGAGTCAACCTACAAGCAAATCGTGGTTCAGATTTTGGAAATTCTTGACACTCAGGCGATTTTAAATTGAAACAAACTATCGCCCTTTGATTTCAAGCAACCAACAATTCATATAAGATAACCACCTTAACCCTGCGCAGTTTAAGATTGAAAAATCATATACAATGCCCAACCAAACAATTAGGAATTTTTGTTAGAAAAACTTGAATGCTACACCATCCTCCTTCAACCAAAAAAAAAATATTTTCTTTTAAATATTTTTTTTTTTTTTTTTTTAAGTCTTAAAATTAACTTATTCGAAGATACCGTAACTTAAACTATCTATAATTTTCTATTGAAACTGATTAGTCTGGTATCTGCGCGTACCGAGCGGCTTGAAAGCTACAAAATTGGGTAGGTCAATTCCGGGAATGTCTTATTTGGTAGGGACTTGACAAAGTCAGTCCTGTCATAATTGGTGGGGGACTCCTAATAGCTCAATGGAAAAGAATTAAAAAAACAAAAAGGAAGAAACATGCTAGTTCCCAATAACGACTTAAATTTATACCCTAAAAAGAAATTTCTTACAACTATGTGATCACATTTAATCCGACGCGTCGATCAACTGCTAACGAAAGCTTATAAAAAGTCTAACTAAACCCAAACAAAGATAACATTCATGAATGAATGAAATACTAAATAAGTGACTAAGCATAACCTAAAATCCAGAATTCGTATACGTAAATATATTTCCTGACTAACTAGTAGTCGCCTAGACGTTGTCATATAGACATTTCGCCTTTAAACTAAAATTTCTTAAGCGAAATTTTCAAAACCAAAATCAACAAAAAAACATTATCCTACTGAAACATCAGAATTGGAACCATAATAAGGTTTCATATCTTTGACATGCCAATTGCCAGCAAATGAGCCATCCATATTTATTAAAGAATATACTAAACGCGATACTTTTTTATCTACTTTACTAAGAATATATTTTGGTGCCAATTTTGCCGCAAATCCCGTAATCGCATCCGATAGAACTTTATTTCTACGCCAGACCTTCTCACCGATCTTAAAGAATATATCTCGTCTGCGCAAGTCATAATGTGATTTATAACGTTGATGCGCTAAATTTAGTTTATTTTGAACGTCTTGATAGATATGTTTTATATCCGATATATCATTAAGATAGTGATTTCGGTCGTCAGGAAGTAGTTCGATTCCCTTGGTTTCATAAACCCTACCATAATAATCACCTGACATGGGAATATACCTACCGAAATTAATCAAGGATGGGGAAAAGTGATGAACCTCATGTTTTGCCGTATTGATTGCCTGCTGTATTTTAGGTAACTCTACATCCCAGTCTTTATGTTCCTTGATGTAGCTTCGTATTGCGGTACCTACTGTTTTATTTGTTCTCTCTACGAAATTACATTGGGCCGAATATCGCGGAGTAAACCATATCTTTACCTTATACAAATCTGTTAATATTTTCATTGTTTTACCCGCAAACTGGCTCCCATTATCACAAATTATTATTTGAGGTACGCCATGAACAAGAAATACAGAATTTTCCAAAAATTTTACTATATTTGGAGAAGTGGCAGCCTTCATAGGACATAAGAGAGAATATTTTGAAAACCAACAAGTAACAACCAATAGGTAGGCATTTCTATTCTTTGAACGTGGTAAAGGTCCCATTAAATCAACAGCTATAATTTGAAATGGATACTGAACTTGTTTTTGAACTCCCATTTTCCCTAACGGTTGAGAATTTGACATTTTCTGAGCCTGACATATTTTACAACATTTGACATATTTTAAAATGTCATTTCTCATTTTTGGCCAATAAAAACTTTCTTGAACTCTTGCAAGAGTCTTAAAGAAACCGAAATGTGAACTTAAAGGAGGGTCATGACAAGAATTTATTACTAGTGTACGAGATTCTTTAGGTACGACCTCCTTCCATTCTTGGATATTACTGTTAATTGGTAACGTAGAGGGAATATACTTAAACAAGCGATTATTTTTAACTTGGAACTGGGGATAAGAATCAGGATCATTAGTGACCTTCAATCGTAGGTCCAAATACCAAGGATCAACAATTTTTTCGGGGATTTCTATAAAAAATATACTCTTAATATCATTTTCAGGTATTGGTGCGGGAATTCTCGAAAGTGCGTCTGGGACAGCATTAGCCTTTGATGTACCCTTTCTATGAATTAATTCGAAACTATACTGCCTTAATTTAACAGACCATCTCGCCAATCGACCAGATGGGTCCTTAAGGTTATTGAGCCAAAGAAGACTATAATGGTCAGTTATGACACGAAATTCGGTACCCTCGACATACATACGAAATTTTTCCAATGAAAAAATCAAAGCCAAAAGTTCACGTTCCGTAACAGTATAGTTACGTTCTGCTCGTGACAGGGATCGAGAACAATACGCAATCACTCGCTCCTCTCCATTTACCTCTTGTGTGAGTACGCCTCCGACTCCTACGTTGCTAGCATCACATTGAATAGTGAACTTCTCATTAAAATCTGGAGAACGTAAAATTGGGGCTGAAACTAAGGCACCTTTTATATTAATAAAAGCTTCTTCTGCATTGGGATTCCAAAATATAGACTGCTTCTTTTTCTTACCCTTAAGCAAATCATTGATAGGAGCTACTAGAGATGAAAAGTTATTGATAAACCGTCTATACCAACTACAAAGACCTATAAACCTTTTTACTTCCGTTACGTTGGTTGGTCTGGGGTAATTAACCATAGTTTCAATTTTACTTGGATCTGTTCGCAGACCTTGCTTCCCATCAATTATATAACCTAGATATTTAAGACTTGTCTTAAAAAAATGACATTTTTCAAGGTTAATAGTCAAATTGGCTCCTTTTAAAATGTCCCTGACTTCACACAATAAGTTAATATGCCCCTCAAAGGTAGGAGAAAGAATAATAATATCGTCTAGATAAGCAAAAATATATGGCTCATACTTGGGTCCAAATAAAGCATCTACTAATCTTTGCTGCGTCTGCGCGCTATTACAAAGTCCAAAGGGCACTACGCGAAATTGGAACAGCCCTCTAGAAGGTATTGTAAACGCAGTTTTCTCACGAGAACCTGGATCCAAGGGTATTTGCCAAAAAGCTCGACGAAGATCTATACTGGAGATGAACCTAGCAGATTTTAAGGAACTTAATATTCTATCCACCCTGGGGAGGGGGTAGCTATCATGCTTCGTGACTTCGTTAATTTTTCTGCCATCATAGCAAAATCTATATTCGCCATTTGATTTTTTGACCAATAAAACTGGACTATTCCAAGGACTTTGTGACGGCTCAACCACATTAAGTTTAAGCATCTCATCCAACTCGGAATTTAAAATTTTTAACATATAAGGACTCATTAAATATTGTCTTTGCTTAAAAGGCTTCGTATCTCCCGTATCAATGGTCATAGTAATTTTATCTGTAAGCCCTAACCTATCTTTATTACTTAATGATTGAAATAAACTAATTACTTTTTGAACTTTCTTTCTCTGACTATCAGATAAATCATCCAAAGAACATAACCCTAATGATAAAATACGTACTGGACTATTAGTTGTTGCAATATTACTGTCAGAGTAGGTGTGGGGGGGCTTCAGCCAGACAGACATAAAAATCTGTCCGAAGCTCCCCCCACCACTAACAAACCTGAATAACTTATACAGACCTGAAGAACACTGAATTAACTAGACCAGAGGTCACTGACCCTAGCTCTAGAATGCAGGACTTACGTCATACTGAACTATTTAATTTAATTCTAATTAAAAAAGTTCCTACCTCTACCTGCATTCGAACCTACGACCTGCGGTTTACATTTCCAGCACCTTACACACAGCACCAGCAGAGCATATTAGAAAATCTCGACAATAATTTGATCCGATTGATCGCAAACTGGTTTAAGTACCCCAAATACAAGAGACCTGAATAACTTGTACAAACCTGAAAGAGATCCGAACACCTGCAATTCCGCTGCTATTTTTACTTGTAGTCAAAGCGTAAATGTTTAAAAAGGCTAAAACAGAACCCTGGTGAGGAAGAAGGGGTGAGAGGGGAGATGAGAGGGAGAGGGAGAGAGGGAGAGAGAGAACATTTTTATTACGCGCAGATACGCGGTAAAGAAAATTTATTGCAAAAAGAACAAAATTTAACTTATGCAGACCTAAAGGAGGCTGAGTCAAAAGCGAAAATATGTTTAAATTATGAAACAAAATACACTTGTTTTACGATTTTCATATAATCCCTCATATACTGTTAGAAGCAAGAGCTGTTTGACAGAACACAGGTAGACAGACCTCTGTACATGCAGACCGACATACAAATAAATAGGTAGAACGAGAGATACATGTATATACATAGCAGTGAGTAAAAACCATCACTATCATTAAAAGGAAGAAATAACGGTAAAAGAAAAAATAATGAAAAAAGAAAAATATCTATATTTTTGAATGTAGACACACATACTATAGTTTTACTCACTTATTATATCATATTATGGTTTTGTAAAAAAAACTGGTTTTATTTCAAAAGGAAGATTATTTCTTGAAGGAGAGTGGTGAGGAAAAAAAGAGGAGGAGAGGGAGAGAAAGAGAGGGGTAGAGAGAAAACATATTTATTACAAGCAAAAACAAGGTAAAACAGATTTATTGTAAAAGGCAAGAAAAATTAATAATCTATACAGACCTGAAAGCATAATTGTTTAAAAGTAAAAATAGGTGCAAGGAGAGGAGAGGGAGAGAGTAGGGGTGAGAGGAGAGGGAGAGAGAGAAGACATATTTATTACAAGCAAAAACAAGGTAAAAACAGAATTATTGTAAAATGCTAGAAAAATTATTAACTTATACAGACGTGATTGCATAATTGTTTAAAAGTAAAAATAGGTGCAAGGAGAGGAGAGGGAGAGAGGAGAGGGAGAGGGAGAGAGGGAGAGAGAGAACATTTTTATTACGCGCAGATACGCGGTAAAGAAAATTTATTGCAAAAAGAACAAAATTTAACTTATGCAGACCTAAAGGAGGCTGAGTCCAAAAGCGAAAATATGTTTAAATTATTAAACAAAATACATTTGTTTTACGATTTTTATATAATCCCTCATATACCGTCAGAAGTAAAAGCTGTTTGGCAGAACACAGGTAGACAGACCTGGGATAGGGATAGGGGAGAGAGAGAGAGAGCATATTTATTACACGAAAATTCGAGGTAAAAACAAGTTTATTGTAAAAGGCAAGAAAATTATTAACTTATACAGACCTGAAAGCATAATTGTTTAAAAATAAAAACATGAAACGGAGAGTGACTGTTTAAAGTATATAAGAATGATGGTGTTTTTGGAAAAGATTTTAAAAATATCAGATTTTTCTATCATTTTTAAAAAAAACACAACTGTTAATATTTAAAAACTCGACGATAAAAATACATGTACCAATTTATTCGCTTAATCAGACAGTCAGACTAGTTTTTGTTGCCCCACCTAAATAACTTGTCCAAACGTGAAGGAGATTGAAAACCTGCAACCAACCGACTATTTTTACTTGTAGTCAAAGCGTAAATGTTCAAAAAAGCGTAAAATAGGTCCAAGGAGTGAAGAGGTAGAGAGGGAGAGGGGAAATGGAGAGGGGGGAGAGAGATATATTTTATCACGCAAATAGGCGGTAAAAAACAAAATTTTGCAAAAAAAAAAAAAAGCAAATTTTAACTTGTACTACTAACCTGTAGATGTTTAAACACCAACTGTGTAACCATAGAGCTTTTAACATATTGGGGTCACTGTCTTGATTCAATTTTTTTGTAGTCAAAGCGTAAATGTTGAAAAAGGCGTAAATGTTGAAAATAGGTCCAATTTTAGATCAAAATTATGTTGTTTGCTGCGCAGAATCTCTGTTCATACCCTAGCAAACTCGATCAAACTTAAACCATAAGTCCTTTAGAAAAAAATAGTACGCTGATAAAATATAAAACAAAAAACACTTGTTTTATGATTTTCATAATATAGCCCCTCATACCGTTAGCAAACAACAAAAACATATTTGACCAAATACTGGTAAACAGATCTCTGTACATTTAATTAAGCTTTCAGATAAATAGGTGAAACAAGAGATATACATACATAGCAATGAGTAAAAAGCATCATAAAACAGTAAAGGAAGAAGTACCTTTAAAAGAAAAATAATGTGAGCGAGAAAATATTTTATACTTTTTGAAAGTAGACACACGTACTATAGTTTCATTCTCATATTATATCATATTAAGGTTTTGTGAAAACTGGTTTTCAGATAGCAAACTTTTTATTTGCAGTAAACAAAATATTATAAATTTATTATTGTCGGAAGTTTTTTTAATTGTTCTTTACACGATGGCCGAAAATGTTAATATTAATTGTTGATAAAGCGACAAAGAGTTACCTAAATAGAATATCGTTAAATTTTGGGGTGATAGTTTAATACGATAAAGGAATAATTTTTCACGAAAACAAAAAGCTTACGCTGAAGTTGGAACAATTGACTTTATTTGTGTTATTTTTTATAAATGAAGACTTTTTAGTATACCTTTTAAATGAATAATTATGACTTACCCCATAACAATAACATTACGTTTTATAGTAAGGATCCGGGGTAAAAAATTCGAGGAAAACCTTATAACTCTCTTGTACGATAAAACTGGTACCTATAAGATTTTTCCTTTCGAGAAAAATAGTTTTATTCAGTTTGCAAAAAAAAATTTTTTAATTTTTTAAAAAGCGAAAGTAGTAGGTATAAAGGTAATAATTATATATCTTAGTACACTCTATAAGCCTTTTATCAACATGTTATTAAATACTTTATATAATATTGTCTTTTACCCCCAAAAATGAAGCATAAACATATGTACTACAGGTTTTCGACAGTTTTCGAAAAAGAATGCAACAAAAAGGGAGTTGTTTTGAAATTATGTGGGTATATATACCCTTAAAAGATTTTTATGAGGACAATGTACTGTGTGTTTTAATAGACTTTTAAAGTTTTGTGTTCGTCTTCAGAAAGAAAAGGTAAATTGTTTTTGATTTTTAAAAATACATATAAGCAACCCCATTTTTTAAGAAGATATAGAAGTTATTATTAAAAACATAAAAATTTTATTTTAAATATTTGCTTTCAATCAGCTTAAACAAAAAGCAATAGTGCTAAATAATTAATAATGTCTTTTAGCGATTTATCTCTATCACAGAGTCTCTATCTTTTTTGTAAACAAGAGCTAGCAAAACTTGATCAAATTTTAGATTTACCCCTTACCGATAACTTTGAGGAGGTATTTGACTTAAGTTTGGAAGATTCAGAAGAACTTATTTCAGGCATAGACAATCCCCTAAATACTATTGATTTTACAGACTGTGTGGAGACTATTGATTTAACAAGTAGTGTAGTAGTATGTAGTGTTCATGATTATGTTAATTGTAGGATTTGCCCCCTATCCCCACAAACTCTTAACAGGTTCTTTGATTCTTCTGAGAATTCACAAACTTCCCCAAACAAAAATATTTTTAAAAACTCTGATACCCCCATAATTGATAATAATATATCATTAATGGGGAATAATATATTAAATTATAAACAGAAAAAAATTACAGACTACTTTCTCCAGGTTGTAGCTGCAAAAAAAGAAAATGTATACGATAAAAATGGTAACGAACTTAATGCCATTGTTCTCATGCAAAGAGATGGTAATTGTCTTTTTCGCTGTTTATCTCACAGCTTATATAATAATCAGGAGTTTCACGGTATAGTAAGGAAAATAATAGTTTCTTTTGTAATTGAAAACTGGGGGGAATATTTTGAAAGACTAATAGCTACAAGTGTAGAAGTAAAACATGAAACGGCTAATGACTATTTAATGTACATGGGTAAAGAGGGGGTTTTTGGAACGGATTTTGAAATGGCAGTTTTTTCTATAATTTTTAAAACAACTGTAAATATTTATAAAATTAACGATAAAGAAGACTTGTACCTATTTTATTCGTTTTATCCAGAGCTATCTGAAGCTCAAGAAGAAATAAATATATATTTTCATGGTTCTGAGAGGTCAGGGCATTTTGATATAATTCAAAACCATGAATTATAAGGATGCTAAAATTTTAATAAGTTTTTACAAGTTTCTTTTTTATTTTTATTTAAAAATACTTAAACATGTATAAAAACTAATTGGGGGAAAATGCCTTGTTAATTAGCAGGAAAATGCAATTTTTCGTAAAAATTGAATAATAAGTTGTTCTCGGAGGCTTTTGAAGATAAAATATAAAATGAATTTACATTGTAATTACTATGTAGGTACCCCAAACATAAGGTTCTGTGAAACGGGGGTAATTTGTAGTCAATTTTTATTTTAAATATTTGTTACAATCACTTAATCAAAACAATAGTTTTAAAATATTTAATAATGTCTTGTAACGTTTTACCCCGAAACAGATAGGCTCTATCTTTTTTGTGAACAGTTGCTATCAAATATTAAACAAATTCTAGATTTACCTCTTTCTGATAACTGTTAGGAGATTTTTGACTTAACTTTTGGAAGATTCAGAAGAACTTAGACCTGACATAGACATTCCCCCTCTAAAAATTGATGATTTCACGGTTTCCCCTAAAAAAAAATAATTTTAAAAATCACGGGGCTATACATAGTTATTAATGATGTATCATTAAGGGTAAATGCTATTTTAAGCAGAAAAAAATACAGATTACTTCGACAAGGTTTTTTTTGTCTATTAGTATAGAGAAAGATGAAAACTATTAATTATAAATAATAAATTATTTATTTCTCAACTATTTCGATTATAACGTTTTCACATTCGTTTTAAACTCACCCCCCTTTATACCACTATTGACACCACACCCCTCTAAAAGTTAGCCTTCTCTTTTTAAATAATTTATTTCTATATGTTTTTAAAAAGTAACATACGTGATAAAAATTAGAAACAGAAAGAAGTAAAATTATAGGAAAGGTAAAATATAGCTATTTTAACATTATAAGTAAATTATATAGTCAGCATAAATCAGTAATTATTATAAAACATCGAAAAGGGATGCTTTTATTTCAATTATATTATGAATATATCAAGTGCATGATAAATTACCTTAAACGTTATTTTAAAAATAACACGAGTATTTCCAAGAAACCAGGTAACCCCATAGGTTCTAAGACCAAATACGTTTCTCCTTGATATTTCTAGGAGTTTAAGTTTTATTCTTATGCTTGCCATGTTACTTCTTTAACGTATGAGGCACTGATGAAGTATTCGATCCAGTATTTAACTATTTAAAACACTACAACAACACAACACATACAAAACATGAACACAACACATAGAAAACCTTTACACAACGCATACAAAACACGTACACAACATTCTGCTTTGCTTGCATTGATAACATCAGTAACTAAAACTGTTTAATTAGAGGTAATAGAGATTTTTCCGAAACTTATTTTAAAATATCACAGGCTTTTATTACAGGCACTAGTAACTTTTTTATCAAAGAGGCATTAATTTATAACTAAAATATAATTGAAAAATTAAAAATAACTCTAGAGACGATGATCGATTGAAAACGACATTCACAGTACCTACTAACGTAGCATTATGAGCAACACTGAACGAACAGGTTTTATTTAGAAGGAAAAAGCAGTTTTATTTAAGAGTCCCAAAGGTTGGTCTTTTATTGTTGTTTTTTTTCTTTTATTTAATAATACTTTTTGGTTTATTTAATCTTGTGTTAAAAAGAGTAAAAAAAAAAAAAAGGAACAAAATAAGGCTGAAATATTTTTGTTTTAGATTATTTGTTTTATTTACATTAATAAATACTTTTTTGTTATTTATTATTGTATTAAAACATAGGTAGAGGTTACTCGGTAATATAGGGGGATAATAAGGGTATTTAGTTTTTATTATCATAGGGTTATTGACAAAGAAGAACAAACAAGCCTCTAATGTCCTAGACCAATTTTCTGGATTTTTTTTTAAAATAAATTGTTTACTTGTAGCAGATATCGGTATTTTTGTAAAATTAAAACTTTGGCAGACTAATAAATACTTTCATAAGAGTCTAAGATAAAACTCTAGTTCATCATATTCTATTAAATACAATACAGATATCTAGGTCTTTCTGTTTCAAAAAATGCTTAAGAATTTTCCGCAAACACGAGACTTCTACACCAATGTATCATCTTGTTATTAATTTGTATTATTTATTCTTTTACCGAGGAGGCGTCCTAACAGTGTTCCCTTCTCTTTTTTGTAGAGGGCGTATTTTCTTGTTATACCTTTTAGTTTTCTCTACTAACTACTTCTCTGTATACCTTTTTGTTTATTTACGAAGTATTTTTTTTACTTTTTATTTACAAATCCCCTCTGCTTTTTCTTTTTGATTTTTTTATTCTGTCGGAGTATAAAATGAGAGTTAAATTGTTTGAGGTGATAGTCATACATAGAAAGCACTGTGGGTGAAAGTTGGAGAATCAGTGTACTGTGTAGTAGTTCAGTGTGTGTGGTAGTAAATATTTTTTCTTGGAAGGTAGATATCGAGTTTAGTTTTTAAATTAATAGATAGAGTGTAATATTTTTACAAAAATTATGATAAAAACTCCAATCTAAGCTAATTTTAACTAAAAGTTCAGTGAAGCTGTAACTATTATACAGCTGAAATAGGTATATTTTCTGTTTTCATTGAATTATTTTTCAATTTGAGTTTTAGGTTTTTAGAAATAGATATATAGATTTATATTGCTACTATTTAATAGCCTATAATTTCTGATTACTGCTGTAAATAATCCTTTTTAATTTTGTTTAGTAAATTATTTGCAAGTAAATGCTAGGGTGTATTATTTTACAAAAATAATAAAAATATAATATTTTATCTAATCTAATCTAAATCTGGTGTAAGAGGAAATATTATTTAAAAGTAGTGGGCCTGTATTAGAGAAAATTCAAATAGTCGTCTAAAATGGAAAGAGTTATTATTTTAAAAGATTATGTCAAGACAGTGCATAGGTTCAATTTACAGGGTAGAAATTTAGAATTTAAAATTAAATCAATCCCTGAAAATGTAGAACCTGTGTCTTGGGTACAAGGGGCTTTAGAGGGGATAATATTGAAAGTCACAGAAAATTTAAAACCCACCGATCAAGTGGGTTTCTCTTTTTGTTCAAAAGCTCTCACTAGGGGAGAGGGGTGGATTAATTTTAAAGAAGCAAATAAAATTAACATTGGCGATATTTATGACGTCATACAGGGTATTTATCAATCTAACTCAACAGGTCTCGATACAGACACTTTTTGTCTTAAGGTTACTACTGTTAGTTTACCCGTTGGTCGAGGAGCACGAACTGGGGATCTTAGTTTTATTACTGCAAGCAATAAATGTAGGGGTATAATAGTAATTAAAAATACCGATAACTTATGTTTACCTCGAGCATTAGTTGTGGCTATGTCTACCTTAAATAAAGATCCTAATTTTAAAGATATTCAAAAAGACAAAAATAAGATACAACTCGCAAAAGCAGAGGAGTTAATTCAGTTAGCAGCCGTAAATATACCTATAGAAGGCTGTGGAATCCCTGAATTGGAACAATTTCAACGCTTTCTTTCAGAGTATCAAATTATCGCTTACAGATATGGGTCAAAAGGTCGTGAAGTGCTTTTTAAAGGCCCTCCAGTTGATAAAAAAATAAATTTGTTATACCATAACAGTCATTATAATGTCATTATTTCTTTAACTGCGGCCTTCTGTTGTAGTTATTACTGTGAAACATGTCATGTACCATATAATACTAAAAATAGACATAGGTGTGAAGAGTCATGTCAAAGTTGTCAACAATTTCCACCCTGTAAGGTTGAACTAAAAATGAAATGCGCAGATTGTTTAAGATATTTTAAAAGTAGTTTATGTTATGACTATCATAAAAAATTAAATTCTCTTGGTAAATCAAGTATATGTAAAGAAATTAGAGCATGTTCCAGCTGTTTAAAAACTGTCAAATCTAATAGAATTCATATTTGTGGGGAAGTGTTTTGCAAAATTTGCAAAACGTTTCACTCTGAGGATGAATATTGTTACATGCAAATAGATACAGGTTCCCCTAAATTAAAAAATACATTATTTATATTTTTTGATTTTGAAACTAGTCAAGAAACGCCTCTTAATGACGGTACATTTTTACATGAGGTTAATCTCTGTGTATTTAAACAGTTTTGCGATGTCTGCCGTGATACAGGGGTCTGGCTGTGTAATAAATGTGGTGTAACTACTCAGGTGTTGCAAGTAAATCCTTTAGATCGCTTTGTTGAATACATTTTTAATCAAAGAACCCTATTTAATAAGGTGATTGTAATAAGTCACAATGGCGGTGGTTTCGATAATCAATTCATATTAAATAAGATATTAATTAATACCGATTTGACTCCTGATTTGATCGTGCGAGGAACTAAAATTATTTTAATGCAGATATTAAATATTAAATTTCTTGACTCATTAAATTATTTACCAATGCCTTTATCACATTTTCAAAAATGTTTTGGACTCGAAGATAAATTTAAAAAAGGCTTCTTTCCACATCTCTTTAATAAAAAGGAGAATCAAAATTATGTAGGAATTTTACCGGCAATTGATTTTTATAGTCCAGACAATATGAGGGTTGAAGAACGATTACTATTTATTAATTGGTATAATGAACAAATATCAAAAAATACCGTTTTTAATTTTAAACAAGAATTAATAGATTATTGTGTGAGTGATACAGCTATACTATTTGAAAGTTGTAAATTATTTCAGCAACAGATGATAGAAACTGGGGATGTATGTCCATTTTCCGAAGGTGTAACCATTGCTTCAACATGTAACAAAGTTTTTAGACGAAATTTTCTAAAACCATATAGTATTGGTATAATACCTAAAAACGGGTATCGTCTTAAAGATAATCAGTCCAAAATAGCCCTTCAATGGCTTGGGTGGCTGGAAAAATCTTGTAATATAAAGCATGCCGGTAATGGTCGTGAGGTGATTGTAAATGGCATTAAAGTGGATGGTTATTCTCAAGAAACCAACCAAATCTTTCAATTTCACGGGTGTTACTGGCACGGATGCACATTTTGTTTTAAACATGATAGAAATATTAGTCTAAACAAAAACCCTACAGAAACACTTAATTTTAGATTCGAAAGTACTCTAGCAAAAACAGAAAGGCTTAGATTTTTAGGCTATACGGTCATTGAAATGTGGGAATGCGATTTTAAACGAGAAATTCAGGGGAATCAGAAATTACGCGAGTTTATAGAAAACTGCAAAGTAGTAACGCCTCTTAACCCCAGAAAAGCTTTTTACGGGGGCAGAACAGGGAATATTAAAACTTACTACGAAGTTCGCGAAGGTGAAAAGATAAAGTACGTAGATGTATGCTCTCTATACCCATATATATGCAAGTACGGAAAATTTCCTATAGGTCATCCTGAGGTAATTGTAGGGGAAAAATGTGCAAAAATAAATTTAAAAGAAACAGAGGGTCTAATAAAGTGTAAAATTTTGCCCCCGACCGACTTATATCATCCTGTATTGCCTGTTAAGATGAATAATAAATTAATGTTTATACTGTGTAAAAAATGTGGGGAAAGTATGAATTATGGGGTATGCGATCATAATGTGGAACAAAGAGCTCTGACAGGTACGTGGGTTGTTGATGAAGTTTTAAAAGCGTTGGAAATGGGGTATAGCATTTTAGAGGTTTACGAAATTTGGAAATATAAAGTGGTGCAATATAATATGCGTACTAAAGATGGCGGTCTGTTTGTAGAAATGATGAACAAATTTATAAAAATTAAACAGGAGGCTACAGGGTTTCCTTCAAATTGTACTACATTAACGCAAAAGGAACAATATATTGAAGATTTTTTTAATTCGGAAGGGATTCAGTTAGAATTTAAAGCTATAATTAAAAATTCGGGGTTGCGTTCTTTAGCAAAATTAATGCTTAATAGTTTTTGGGGTAAATTTGGTCAACTGGAATGTCAAACAAAAACAAAAGTTGTTAATAACTCTGAAGAATTTTTTTCCATGATGTGCAATTCTAATTTAATCATTAACACTGTTATACCTGTAAATGATGTTACACTTTTGGTTAACTATCAGCTTACTGAAGAGAGTTATGAGCCTCTCTCTACCGTAAATGTTTGTATTGCGGCCTACACTACAGCTCAGGCTCGACTTAAATTATATAGTTACTTGGAACAATTAGGTGAACAGGTACTATATTATGACACTGATTCCGTTATATACATTTATAAGGACGGGGGGCCTGACATCACTGCTGGTAATAATATTGGGGATATGACTGACGAATTAGAACAGTATGGTTCAGGGAGTTATATAACTCATTTTACTAGTGGTGGTCCTAAAAATTATGCCTACAAATTATATTCTACAACAGAGAAAAAGGAAATAATAGTTTGTAAGGTTAAGGGTATATGTCTCAATTATTCTGCCTCTAAACTCGTAAATTTCGACTCGATACGTGATATGATCCTAAGTGAAGATTGCTCCCCTATTCAGATTACATCTCAACAAATTCGTCGAACTAAGCTTCATGAGGTAGTAACAAAAACGGAAACAAAAGAATATAGACCAAACTCTTTAAAAAGAAAATTTAGTGATTTTAATTCCGTACCCTATGGTTACAAAAAAAGTCCAAAAATGGATTTTATGTAGGTTTTTAAAATAATTTTTAAAAACAGGTACCTATCCTAAAAATCAATATTGCATGTTTTATATGTTTTAAGGGACAATTAGAACAAAAAATAATAATGAAAAGTAAATAGTTCAATAACAAAAAAAAATGAAAATTGTAGCATATACTTAAAATAAAAATAAAATAAATTCAGAACAGGGGTATGGTAATAGAAGTATTTTTATTAAAATGATGTATATAACGAGATATTGACATTATTTCCATTTATTTAGATGATTTCATCCTGGAAGCTCTGACTATTTTGTAAAACAACGTTATTTTTTATGTCGTGTACTTTTTTAAAAATTTGTCATTTTCAGTAGAATTTTAAAAAGTTATTTTAAATTATGTGCTGTTAACCTTTGAAAAAAAAAAACATATATAAAAGACCCCCAAAAAAAAAAAAAAAAAAAAGTAAAAAAAAATACAAAAAAAAATAAAAAATAAAAAAAAAACAAAAACAAAAAAAAAAACAAAAAAAAAATAAAAATAAAAAAGGGGGGGTTAACAAGATATAGTTTATATTGTCCTGTCATTGTACAGGGGTGGTTGGAGGGTCCTCTGCCGAAACGCTTGCACCTTGTCGTGGTGGCAGAGCTTTTTACTAAGACGAGCGTATTAATTTTTTTAAATAATAAATATTAAAAACAGCTAGAGGGTCAATTAATTTTTTCATTCATTCCAATCAATTTAAAAATAAAAATATACAATTTACCTTTTCTTTCTGGAGAAGAACACAAAACTTCAAAAGTTTATTAAACACACAGTATATGGTGGCGATAAAAATCTTTTAATGGTATATATACCCACATAGTTGCAAAACAGCTCCCCCTATTGCTGCATTAATTTTCGAAAACCGTCGAAATTCTGTAGTACCTACATATGTTTATGCTTCATTTTTGGAAGTAGAGAGTATTTTTAAAAATAACATATTGCTAAAAAGCTTATACTACGTACTAAGATATATATTAATTATTACCTTTATACCTACTACTTTCGCTTTTTAAAAAATTAAAAAGTTTTTTTTGCAAACTGAATAAAACTATTTTTTTCGAAATTAAAAAGCCCTTTAGGTACCAGTTTTTATTGTGCAAGAGAGTTATAAGGTTTCCCTCAAATTTTTTTACCTCGGATTCTTACTATAAAACGTAATGTTATTGTTATGGGGTAAGTCATAATTATTCATTTAAAAGGTATACTAAAAAGTCTTCATTTATAAAAAATAACACAAATAAAGTCAATTGTTCCAACTTCAGCGTAAGCTTTTTGTTTTCGTGAAAAATTATTCCTTTATCGTATTAAACTATCACCCCAAAATTTAACGATATTCTATTTAGGTAACTCTTTGTCGCTTTATCAACAATTAATATTAACATTTTCGGCCATCGTGTAAAGAACAATTAAAAAAACTTCCGACAATAATAAATTTATAATATTTTGTTTACTGCAAATAAAAAGTTTGCTATCTGAAAACCAGTTTTCACAAAACCTTAATATGATATAATATGAGAATGAAACTATAGTACGTGTGTCTACTTTCAAAAAGTATAAAATATTTTCTCGCTCACATTATTTTTCTTTTAAAGGTACTTCTTCCTTTACTGTTTTATGATGCTTTTTACTCATTGCTATGTATGTATATCTCTTGTTTCACCTATTTATCTGAAAGCTTAATTAAATGTACAGAGATCTGTTTACCAGTATTTGGTCAAATATGTTTTTGTTGTTTGCTAACGGTATGAGGGGCTATATTATGAAAATCATAAAACAAGTGTTTTTTGTTTTATATTTTATCAGCGTACTATTTTTTTCTAAAGGACTTATGGTTTAAGTTTGATCGAGTTTGCTAGGGTATGAACAGAGATTCTGCGCAGCAAACAACATAATTTTGATCTAAAATTGGACCTATTTTCAACATTTACGCCTTTTTCAACATTTACGCTTTGACTACAAAAAAATTGAATCAAGACAGTGACCCCAATATGTTAAAAGCTCTATGGTTACACAGTTGGTGTTTAAACATCTACAGGTTAGTAGTACAAGTTAAAATTTGCTTTTTTTTTTTTTGCAAAATTTTGTTTTTTACCGCCTATTTGCGTGATAAAATATATCTCTCTCCCCCCTCTCCATTTCCCCTCTCCCTCTCTACCTCTTCACTCCTTGGACCTATTTTACGCTTTTTTGAACATTTACGCTTTGACTACAAGTAAAAATAGTCGGTTGGTTGCAGGTTTTCAATCTCCTTCACGTTTGGACAAGTTATTTAGGTGGGGCAACAAAAACTAGTCTGACTGTCTGATTAAGCGAATAAATTGGTACATGTATTTTTATCGTCGAGTTTTTAAATATTAACAGTTGTGTTTTTTTTAAAAATGATAGAAAAATCTGATATTTTTAAAATCTTTTCCAAAAACACCATCATTCTTATATACTTTAAACAGTCACTCTCCGTTTCATGTTTTTATTTTTAAACAATTATGCTTTCAGGTCTGTATAAGTTAATAATTTTCTTGCCTTTTACAATAAACTTGTTTTTACCTCGAATTTTCGTGTAATAAATATGCTCTCTCTCTCTCTCCCCTATCCCTATCCCAGGTCTGTCTACCTGTGTTCTGCCAAACAGCTTTTGCTTCTGACGGTATATGAGGGATTATATAAAAATCGTAAAACAAGTGTATTTTGTTTCATAATTTAAACATATTTTCGCTTTTGGACTCAGCCTCCTTTAGGTCTGCATAAGTTAAATTTTGTTCTTTTTGCAATAAATTTTCTTTACCGCGTATCTGCGCGTAATAAAAATGTTCTCTCTCTCCCTCTCTCCCTCTCCCTCTCCTCTCTCCCTCTCCTCTCCTTGCACCTATTTTTACTTTTAAACAATTATGCAATCACGTCTGTATAAGTTAATAATTTTTCTAGCATTTTACAATAATTCTGTTTTTACCTTGTTTTTGCTTGTAATAAATATGTCTTCTCTCTCTCCCTCTCCTCTCACCCCTACTCTCTCCCTCTCCTCTCCTTGCACCTATTTTTACTTTTAAACAATTATGCTTTCAGGTCTGTATAGATTATTAATTTTTCTTGCCTTTTACAATAAATCTGTTTTACCTTGTTTTTGCTTGTAATAAATATGTTTTCTCTCTACCCCTCTCTTTCTCTCCCTCTCCTCCTCTTTTTTTTCCTCACCACTCTCCTTCAAGAAATAATCTTCCTTTTGAAATAAAACCAGTTTTTTTTACAAAACCATAATATGATATAATAAGTGAGTAAAACTATAGTATGTGTGTCTACATTCAAAAATATAGATATTTTTCTTTTTTCATTATTTTTTCTTTTACCGTTATTTCTTCCTTTTAATGATAGTGATGGTTTTTACTCACTGCTATGTATATACATGTATCTCTCGTTCTACCTATTTATTTGTATGTCGGTCTGCATGTACAGAGGTCTGTCTACCTGTGTTCTGTCAAACAGCTCTTGCTTCTAACAGTATATGAGGGATTATATGAAAATCGTAAAACAAGTGTATTTTGTTTCATAATTTAAACATATTTTCGCTTTTGACTCAGCCTCCTTTAGGTCTGCATAAGTTAAATTTTGTTCTTTTTGCAATAAATTTTCTTTACCGCGTATCTGCGCGTAATAAAAATGTTCTCTCTCTCCCTCTCTCCCTCTCCCTCTCATCTCCCCTCTCACCCCTTCTTCCTCACCAGGGTTCTGTTTTAGCCTTTTTAAACATTTACGCTTTGACTACAAGTAAAAATAGCAGCGGAATTGCAGGTGTTCGGATCTCTTTCAGGTTTGTACAAGTTATTCAGGTCTCTTGTATTTGGGGTACTTAAACCAGTTTGCGATCAATCGGATCAAATTATTGTCGAGATTTTCTAATATGCTCTGCTGGTGCTGTGTGTAAGGTGCTGGAAATGTAAACCGCAGGTCGTAGGTTCGAATGCAGGTAGAGGTAGGAACTTTTTTAATTAGAATTAAATTAAATAGTTCAGTATGACGTAAGTCCTGCATTCTAGAGCTAGGGTCAGTGACCTCTGGTCTAGTTAATTCAGTGTTCTTCAGGTCTGTATAAGTTATTCAGGTTTGTTAGTGGTGGGGGGAGCTTCGGACAGATTTTTATGTCTGTCTGGCTGAAGCCCCCCCACACCTACTTGTCAGCTAATTCGCTTTGCACATTCCATGTATTATTCTTAAAATCTATTTTAATTTGAAATCTTTCACAAAAATCACTACCGAAAATAAAGGAATGCGAAACCGACGGAACTACCAAAGCGGGTAATACTTGGACACTATTACCTATATTAAGCGGTAAATTTACAAAACCTTTCACATTTTGAGCTGTACTATCAGCGGTATGAATACAAGTAGTCTGCGACTTCATAACTTTTAAATTTAAATTCTTAATAATATCCAAACCATTTTTTCCTATTACCGAAATATTAGCACCACTATCTAACAAAGCTGTTATTTGTTGATCGTATAACTTTACGGAAATATAGGGTCTATTATCATGAGTTTTACTAACAAAAACTGGAGCTATACTATTATCAAAGCTTTCTTTTTCATTAACGGCTTTATTTACAATATTAAAATTTTTAAGAGAAACGTCGTTGGTACTATAACTTAGAGGCGGCCGTGCACCAACTACACGTGCCTCTATTGTTCGTTTCCCGAACATTGCTTACAAGTCTTTACAGTTACATTCGGAGTGCCACATTTAAAACAAAATTTCTTTTTAATTTTAGCCTTACAGTCTTTAAAAATATGGTTTGGGGCATCACATTTCCAACAAACGAATTTTTTTTCTATACTTTCCCGATTTGCAGTGATACTTTGTTCTTCGCGATTTGTGTTCGTATCCTTTTTATTAAATTTATTATAATTATTGTTTTGTTTCGGATATTTATAACTATTATTTCTATGAAATGTTTTATTTTTAGAAAAAGGTCTAGGATTATTTCCAGAGTTATTAAACTCTCCGTTATCTAAACTTGAAACATTGCGAAAAGAAGAAGACGAGGAACTTGACGCTAAACCTAAAATGTCTGCTTCTTCTAAACGTTTCGTTAACTTATTCAGTTCCGCTACCGTAACTATTTCTTGTAGAGCTAATCTCTGTTGGTATTCCTTCTGTAAACCACGCCTAATATATTTTACCTTTGTCACATCAGGTGGTAGCCTAGATAAACGACTAAACAAGCCTTCCATAACTGCGATATAAAGAACTATAGGTTCGTGTCTAGATTGTTTGCGCGACCTAATCTCATTCCAAATATCATCATGAAGATCTGAATCTAAAAAATCAGTTTTTAATTTTTGCACTAAAGAGTCCCAATCATCAACAGATGATTTTACATGCCGAAGCCAGAAAATGGCTTTACCAGAAAATAAATCGCTAGCTGATTCAAAAAGTTCCACTTTAGTAATATGACGAGCATGCGCTATTTCCTCAACGCGTTCAATAAACGTCAAAACATGTTTCGGTTCACCATCAAATGTAATACCTAAGGTATGTACAGGAGTGTTCCGAAAAAAATTACCTGAATGCATAGCGCTTAAATTTTGGGCATTCGGTTGTGCGGCCGATAGTGGAGGACTAGAAAGTGAAATTGTTACAGGTTGTGGGTCTTTAACCTTGTCATGCAGGTCGGCATCTAAGTACATAACCGAAGCATACGCCTCATTTTTAAATTTTTGCTTTTCAGTAAATTGATCGTCAGTTTCTAATAATGGAAGTCTTAGAATGCGTTTTGTTAAATGCAAAATACGCGCTCTGGCCCTAAGATATACCGAATCAGTTGACGGACCTTCAAAATCTACTATAAGTTGCTTAATAGACTCAATCGTCTCTCCTATTTCCTTTTTTTCTAAGTCATAGTTAAAGAAATAATCTACCAGCTTTAAAACATCCGCCTTACTTTGGCGTTCTTTATCTAGTAACCGGCTTAAAATCTTGCGTTTATCATTAACGTTTTTATCGGTAACTATTGATCGTATACGTAATTCATAATTTAATTCGTCTTTAAGAAGAAGGTTTGGCTTAAAATAGTCTTCCATAACGAAATTATAATTTTTATCAAAGTACCTAAAAGATAATTATTTGAACGTGGCAACGTCGCAAATATTGACTTTTAATTTAAATTTCCGTGCAAAATCTTTTCACGGAATGGATGGTCATTTACTTACTTTATAAAAAAGCGACTCTTTAAATTCATTTGCTATCGAAATATAAAATATAGAAACACCTAATTTTTTTATTAGCACTGGCAACGTCAAAGACAACCAAAAACTTGCATAGTAGCCTCACTAAAAATGCACTCCAATAATTATAATCGAATACAATAGAAATAACCAAAATATTCTCTTTAAAAATAGCATTAAAGTACCAGTATGTTTATATTATATTGGGATAAAAAAAACTATACCTTTCAGGGATTAACACCTGTGGATTTTATCTGCCATCCTGCGATGCTGAAATTAATTAAGTACAAAAAAATCTCTGTTGCTTCGAGGACAAAACGAAAACAATGCTCAACAAAATTGGATAATTTAAAGTTCAGATTGTAACCAAAAATATTTCTGAAAATTTCAAAAATCTGCAACAAAACACCTGCTTACTCATTAATTATTTACTTATCAGAATAAGAGATTAATTACTGGAAAAATTATGTGCTTAAATAAATTAAAAAAAAAACTCTTTTATAACAATAATCATTATTTATAAAACAGAAATAGAAATATTTTTTCGTGGCCTCACGTTGGCACGCTATTTTTTTATGTGTAACACTTTTTTGTAGAAAAAGAAAATTACCATAGCGTTCGGCAGCTTTTCATCTGGAGAGCGTCGTGGGTTTTGCTGAAGTAAACTTATAATAATAATTATTGACAAATATTCTGATAAATAAAAAAAGCCTGGGCACCACGTAATTTAAATTGACGGAATTAAATAATCTGGGGAAAAATTACGAAACCCAAATTATAACAACGGGTCTTAATTACCTTAGCTAGTCCATATTGACCATGAGTAACTGAAGAGAGTTAAATAAATTCTTGTATGAGAGTAAGCTAGGTGAACATAAACAAGGTGATTACCTATTAATTAAGTTTTATTAATAAGATGAATCTTTGTACATTTATACAGTGTGTAGTCATATTTTTGGTTACTTCATAATTATGTGATTATAAAAAAAGATATTATGATTAAAAATTGAAATGATGAAATGAGGTAATCCAGGTATATTGATTAATATAATTAATGTGACTGTAGTTGAACCTCTTAATACCTGAGGTATTAATATGAAATAAAATGAAATGTTTAAATTTTAGCTATTTTCTCACCATCGAGAAAACAGTAGGTATATACCCCATAGTCGACTATAGTTCACAATTATAATTTAAGTAAATCGGAGATTTACCGGTTATTATTTAAATATTAAACCACAAAATAATATATATTAATACGCATTTTAAGATAACAGCAATTTAAGTTTTGTTTATGAGAAACTGATAGCTAATAATTGAATTAATTGGTTATGTAACCATAAAATAATAATAAAAAAATCTGGCCTTAAGTTGTCCTAGAAGAAATCCATACGAGATACCATGTTCTCCTTTTGGAGACCTCTCTCTAACTTCTGCTACAAAACTACAGAGTGGTGGCTTGTAGTGGTCTTAGGGACTTCTATTGGTTGATGCGTATAATGAAGAACATGTCAAATAAAACTCGTGGAGCAACAGGTTGTTAACCCTAACTTAGAGCCCTGCAAAGATTGGAGAAAACCACAGATTAACATCCAGATTATGGATAAAATTAGCGGCTTTCTCTATTCTTTTATTTTAAAATTTATATAGAGAAGGACAAAAAAATAAACTTGTGAAAATTCACTCACCTTTTATAAAGGGTTCTATACTTGAAACAAAAAGTGTGATTCCGGAGCACTTGGATAGCCTGGAAGATACCAGGGTTGTGAAGAACAGCCAACCATCTACCCGTGACACTAACAACACATGCTGTGGTTGAAGAAATTGCACATAAAATCACCCGATTGGGTTTCTGGGAAGTAATTTCCCGTTTTCTTCACATTAGCATGGAAAAATGCCTCGTGCTAATCTAGAGTTCACACCGGAATGGTGGGCGGAAAAAGTGTCCCTTTTTAACATCGTAGTGGGGACCGGAAATTCCAACGATTCCCACTTACATTTGATTGGTGCAAATTTGGCGATAAGCCTTGTGTATTAAAATATTTAAAGAAAAATCGACAATAAATATGGCAACGTTGAAAGGTAGAGTCAACCTACAAGCAAATCGTGGTTCAGATTTTGGAAATTCTTGACACTCAGGCGATTTTAAATTGAAACAAACTATCGCCCTTTGATTTCAAGCAACCAACAATTCATATAAGATAACCACCTTAACCCTGCGCAGTTTAAGATTGAAAAATCATATACAATGCCCAACCAAACAATTAGGAATTTTTGTTAGAAAAACTTGAATGCTACAAAGGAAAGGTATACATTGATTCAATGTGACTCAAGGCTATTAATTTTTTATTTTCAAAACGCTCTTTTAATAGAATCCAAGCCTCTTTATAATTTGCCGAAGAAACCTCCAAGGAGTAAATAATATCTGATGCGCTACCCTTAAGAGCACCTTTCAAATAATAAAATTTTTGAATGTCCGATAAATTTGTGTTCGAATCTACAAGTGTCATAAATGTATTATAAAATTCTAACCATTGCTTATATGACCCATAAAAACTTGGAATTTCCATAGCTGGAAGTTTTACATCCGTTTTTGAAATATTTATCTGCCCATGCGCCGGCCCTCCGCCTAGAGATGGTGGCAAAGGATTAATCAACTCATTTAAACGCCCCACTACATCAAAAAATGAAGAATAATATGATTCCCTTTCATTTAATTGCTCATCAGAGCTATCCTGTTCCTCAATTTGATCCTGAACTTCTTCAAATACATGCCACCCATCCTTCGTCTTTGCAAGACGTATGGGAACCTCGACCCTTTTTGCAACATCGAAAGATTGTAAAAATTTATCTTGTCGCGTTAAATTTGCTTTAAGAACCCCCCTTTTACGTTTTAACGCAGCTAGATCAGTCATTTTGACAGTATAATAATATTTAAAGCGATGCAACTCAAAATAAGCCTAAGCTAACCCTAAAATTTGCATCGACTTTATTCCCAAGTTTTGCCAAAAACTAATTTAATATTAAAAACCCAGGTGCAATCCTCACAAATAATATTTCGAACTTGTACCCGCAAAAATAAAATATTATATGGTACTCACCCTACACCTGCGCCGCACCTACCTCCAAATTACCTTAACCCAAATACCTAAAACTCCGTTGAGCCGTCCAGTGAATTCACAATATCACCAATGTCCTTATAGCACCTTTGCTTGTACTTGCAATCTAGAATTTTCCATCCACGTAGGTATACCGTCACCAAAATGTCTCCTTCCCTAAACTGGGGTTGTCCTTTCTTCAAGAGCCTTCTTGAGTGCGGCTCGTAGTGGCCAAAATGTGCCGTTTGTCCCTCTGGTCGCTGGTTTGGTTGAAATAATACACCCGCAGTTTCGATAAACACTTATATTGACTTTTGTGACGGTATATTGATTTATAAAATATAGGAAATAACTAGGACTTCACCATGTGTAACTATATGATGAAGACTGGCAACCTTGTGCCTCGAGGACGAGCTTTCAAGAGCTGCGAAACCGCCCGTGCTACCCTTAAAATCCCCTGGACGTGACTGACACTGACACTCACACAGGTGCCTGACTGGTAAAATCAGGTGTGTCAAATATATTTACCTTACAAAACTGAACAGTAAGCGAGTGTGAGTTTTTGTCAACTAATTTAGACTACTTAGGAGGGAAGTTAGTAAAGAATGTATATGTCGTAGGCTGATAGTGAAATCCGTCATTTCATGAAAAGCCTAGTCATATCATGCTGCACGCTAAAAGGTATATTGGGAACTGGTTTGTTCGTTGTTCCCCAGAGCATTTTTTTTAATTTAATTTAAATTATATTTTTATAAAATAATATTGGTTGAAAAAATTGAAAAAAATGCTCTGGGGAACAACGAATAAACCAGTTGCAATATACCTTTTAGCCACGCTTCATGATATGACTAGGCTTTTCATGAAATGACGGATTTCACTATCAGCCTACGACATACAAATAGGTAATAGAAAAAAGGTTTGACAGGTTGTTCAGGATTTTGCTAAAAGTGTTTGCTAACTCGACGTTGAGTGGAAGTGATGAGAAAATTAAAAAGGAGATGTAGCAAACGCAAAACTTATTCTTTCTTCTAGACCAATATTAGCAATTTTTGATCCAGAATTGTCCACAGAGTTTCATATGGATGCTAGTGACAGCCTAATGTTATAATTATGCCTATGAGGCCTTTGGTACACAGAAAAAAGTAAAATGTTGAATCTAGCAAGTCCATTGGATTACTTTTAAAAAGGTTAAATTAAAACAATTTGGGTATTTTTAAACAATTTTACTCGATTATTTCTACTACTTGATTGGGTTGAATGTAAAATGTTAAATTAACCAATGTAAATTGTTAGAATCACCTTCATTGGGTAAAAACAAGCTCATTTAAATGGTAAAAATATTAATACTTAATTATACCTTTTCTGTGTTAATTCAATCTAATCAAAATGTTGATTTTAAACATTATATTGTGTTAAACAATACTGTAGGGTTCAATCAACCATTTCATTTTGTTAATATTACCTATTTAATAACCTTCGGTTTGAAATTCTATTTAACCCTACTGTCGGTTAGATTCTAGCATGTGAACGTGTTAATTTTATTAAATTTGAAAGATAGTCAGGCCATCGCCAATTGACCAATGGCAGCTCAGTTTAGGGACGCTAATAAAGCAGCAAGTGTCTCTTCATTCGCGGCATTTGCATAACAACAGTAACAACATAACCTTATCTGTTTTGTGGCGGCACTGGAGTCTGGAGTTCATTTATGGTTTTCCTCGTGTTTTTATTTCTTTGTAAGTGTAGGAAAATTGTGCAATGGAATTAAAAAAGCTGTTGCGGGCTTCCACACCTAGTGGAAACATTTTTGGGTAAGGATAATAATATATTATATTATATATAGTATACTATATTTAGTGTCACCTGTTTCATTATTCCTAAACTAATTGTATGTAGGCACTATAAAAATACTACATTAAATTTGTTATTTTATTAGTTAAGTATACTTAAGTGTATCGTGGTACCTGCCTACAATTGATAATAATTTTAGGTAAGATAAATATGTAAATTTTAGCAAAAATTTGCCAAAAGAGACATGAGATTCATGGTCTATATAGAATACGACCTAAAATTAGTCTGTATAAAAAATCCATGTTTTCTCTTTTTAATAATTACTTTACCTAATAATTTTTTCCTTAGGTACCTACCTACAAGCAAAAAAATATTCTTAATAGGTGCTTACCTTAACCTATATAACCTAATTGTTTTAACCCTTTGTGTATACCAACGGGACGGGACTGTCAAGTCCCACCAACTTTATTTATTTATGAGTGAAACAATAACTCATATTTTGTTGTATTCGAATATTAAAGAACGAACTATATATTTTTCTGTCAGCTCTTTAGATCTATATGATCATATTAAACAGGAAAACAATAATGTTATTTTATTATTGGTTTACAGAAAAGTATGTAAGGGTTTTATGGCAATTACATAACACTAATTTGGTTTCTCCCTCAGGCAGGTATCTCCAAACACTCTGGGGTGAGGGAATCTAGAGTCGGACATACGCGCAAGTGCAGGCATGGACGATCATAAGAGGCACAGCTGGGAACAGTGGGAACACGACCGGACCGGCAGTCTGTACCAGACTGGTCCATCAAGGATCCGCACCGTTCTGTTTTCCTTGTAATTTGTTAGGTATAAGTAAAGAGATTGTGTTTAAACTTGACCAGTACATTACGTTGTATAATAAACTACTACTATATAAAGCGGGTATATATCTTTTATTACACCTCGGATATCACAAATTTAACCTATTCATATTTTTAATTTAAACCAATGATATGGTAAATTTAACCCTTCTAATGGGTTGTAACAACAATATCAAATTTTTAAAATGATATGGTAAAAATAACCCAATGATATTGTTACTTCAATCATATTATTTGCTATATTATACCTTTAGTGTGGTTTAAATCAACCAAATAGTCGATTGATTTGATCATACCAAGTTAATCATTTCATAGAGTTGATTTAACCAGATCATTGCGTTGTTGCTATTTAAACTGATTATTGGGTTAAATCAAACCTATTTGCATTAATTCAATCTTTTACTTTTTTCTGTGTAGTGGGCTTTCGCTTAAGTTTTTTTCAAGTATACCTGATTGGATTACAGTTCAGAATTATTACAGACTAGTGCCTTGGATTTAGAGTAAGAAGGTAGTGGCTGGAGATAAAAAAATTATGGTTTCCAAATTGAATATCGGCCAGATAATAGGATGGCATATTATGTTTATTTTGATGATGCGGGTTTAAACCTTACCTAAAGAAATTAACGTTATAGTTCTAACAGAAGCGGAATAAAAAAAAAGTTACTCAAATATAAGATAAAGAAATATCTAATACAAAAGAAATTAACAGCAATAGTTTTACAGTAATATTTTAAGGAGTATTTGGAGAGAGATAGACAAAAAGGTTATAAAAAATTAAATAATAGACATATAGCATGGATCATTAATACAGGTGCAAAATTGGACATTTGCCGATTAAGTCATAATGAGGAATGGGAATTTAGTGCTACAAAAAACGTTGGACCGAATAGCAGATACTTACTGCTTCTTCCATTAAATACATTAAAGCCTGTTGTTGTTGCAGTTATTCTTTTTTTCCAAAAAAATGTAATTAGTACTTTTACCGACAGGTGCCACAACCTGCACTATATTTATATTTTATCACAATACTCTTTTTGTGCCACGGTAGACACATACGTTTCTGCGATGCAATAAACTACGCACCGCGGGCGATAATGTTTTACAATTTATTTACAATCAAAATAAGCGATGCGAAATTAAAACAACAGTGCTGAAATTTTAATGTTTTTTTTTTTAAATTTTAATCGAAAAGAAAAATACCAATTTTTAGTGAAATAAAGTTTCCTACATATTCAATTTAATTAAATATGCCCACTCAATGAAAATGATATACTCGCGAAAGGTTTTAACAGGTTTACGTTTTGGGAAATTAATGAAAGGGTTCTAATAAAGAAACGAATCAGCTTTTTACACAGTGCTTTCGTCAATCTTGTATGTATGTATGTATGTATGTATGTATGTATGTATGTATGTATGTATGTATGTATGTATATATGTATGTATGTATGTATATATGTATGTATGTATGTATATATGTATATATGTATGTATGTATATATGTATGTATGTATGTATATATGTATATATGTATATATGTATGTATGTATATATGTATGTATGTATGTATGTATGTATGTATGTATGTATGTATGTATGTATGTATGTATGTATGTATGTATGTATGTATGTATGTATGTATGTATGTATGTATGTATGTATGTATGTATGTATGTATGTATGTATGTATGTATGTATGTATGTATGTATGTATGTATGTATGTATGTATGTATGTATGTATGTATGTATGTATGTATGTATGTATGTATGTATGTATGTATGTATGTATGTATGTATGTATGTATGTATGTATGTATGTATGTATGTATGTATGTATGTATGTATGTATGTATGTATGTATGTATGTATGTATGTATGTATGTATGTATGTATGTATGTATGTATGTATGTATGTATGTATGTATGTATGTATGTATGTATGTATGTATGTATGTATGTATGTATGTATATATGTATATATGTATATATGTATATATGTATATATGTATATATGTATATATGTATATATGTATATATGTATATATGTATATATGTATATATATGTATATATGTATATATGTATATATGTATATATGTATATATATATATAGAGAATCCTATCCAAGCTGAGCCAACGATAGTAAACTGTACATGCAATGCTGAGCCAGGCAAACAAAGCTGAGCCGTATATGTGGCTCAGGTTCGTTTTTCCATAATAAACGGGTCATGTGATTAAAAAAAATCAACGCGTATCAATTTTAAGGCGGAGCCATTTTTATCCAATCGTAGTATTTTTTTTCAATCAGCTGATAGCTGTCAACACTGGTTATTCCCGCCAATTTTTCCCTCCAAAAAGTGGCTCAGGTTGGTATGAAATATCTAAATTTTAGTTCGGCAAAATGTCTACCGTGGCTCTGCTGTACCAATCGTAATATACAAATGTATATGAGTAAAGCTATGTTCGTGCATTACAACCTGAGCCATGTAAATGTGGCAACAATGAGATTCTATTCATATTTAAAACGGTAATATTCGTTTGATTAATTTATGAAAAACCTACAATCAGTTATGTGGCACTTTTTTTTATATTGTTTTCTCTTTTTTCAAAAAACTTAGCATTTCCGAAAAATTAAAGGTTGGTTTACTCTACAATAACGCATTATTCGAAATTAAATTTTAAACATTTGATTGGTAATTCAAATATAAATTTACCTAAGTTGCTTGTTAAAATGGGCTCCTTTTACGTGAATATCCTTCATATTTCCTAAATGACACATTTTTCCCTATGAATGGGGTGTCAAGTCCGTGTCTGTCCCTGAACATTTACGAGAATGCTTCTTGTACGGATTTATTAGTTATCACATCACACCAAAATTTTATTAAAATACAAGATGGTGTCAAAGTAAGAACCTGAAATGTAAATCACTAGGTACTTCTTTGGGACCCCATATTTCCGTTTAAAAGTACATTAGAAAAAAAATTATATGAGACACACGGTAATTTTGACGTCACCGACAGACTGCCGTTTGCCATATTATACTTACCGGACACACTGTCTATATCTCACGGACGTAAAAGAAAGAATAAATACATGAGTCAAAGTGAAGGTTGTACTATACTAGCTTATATTTTATTTAATACATAAAACATGCTTGTTAGCGCATACCTAGGTAATAGAGTAAACACAGTTACAGGTTACAGTGGAGAAAATTAAACCAGGGATCAACTACGCAATGGCGACTACCTGTTGCTCCTTTTGAGCGTCCTGAAAGAAACTGTTTCGGGAAGGAAAGAAAACAATCGATTTCAGTACATTCTCTATTATCAACGGGATTTATAGAAACCAGTGCGACATTTTCTATTGTCAAAAACTGTACAAATTTTAGGTGTAATTCAGGCAGTATGTCAGCTATCTGCTCAGAATGATATTGATATGAAAGGGAGAGGGGAAAGAATAGTATGCGTGTAGGCGCGGAAACGATTCCGGTGGCTGCTAATGTTAACCCATTAACGCCCAAATTATTTTTTTCTTTCCAAATTCGAAAATATTCTTAGAGGTAACTCGTATCGTAATGTATTTAAGGTGTAAGTGGTTATACAATCGGATGTTTGGGGAGGAAAGGGCAATATTTTGGGAATGTGTTTAGAGGGTAAAAATAAGATAAATACACCCATATGTTTTAGTTCGATTCTCAACCATTTCTTAAATAATTGGTTCTAAGGTTTTTGTAAGTTAATTTTTATTTTAATACCGAATAATTGCAGGTACTGCAGTACAAACTAACTTAAAGAATATTTTCAAAAACCCCTCTATCAACTTCAACACATTTTTCGGCACGTTTGTTAATCGCTCGGAAAGCACGTTGGATTGAGTGGGGGATTGTTTTTTTTAATAAAAGCTGCAGCATTGAAAATTCGATCGCGGAGTGCTTCTCTCGTTTACACTCGTGTTTCATTTATTACTAGCGATTTTATCCATCCCCAAAGGCAATAATCAAGCGGGTTTAAGTCTGGTGACCTCGGTGGCTAAACTTGCGGACCACCTCTGCCAATCCAGCGATTAGGAAAACGATAATTCAAGAAATCTCGCATACGGAGACTAAAATGAGGTGGGGCTCCATCATGTTGGAAGTACATTCGTTGTCGAACATTTAACGGAACATCATCCAAAATGTGTATCAAATGGTCTTCCAAAAACCGTAAATATCCTTCTCCAGTAAGACGCCCATCTATTTCAAATGGACGAAACAACTGGTCGTTAATAAGCATTCCACACCAGACCTTAATACTGCATCGATGTTGAAAGTTTCGTTCAAATGTAGCATGAGGGTTTTCATCTGACCACCGATGTTTATTGTGGCAATTATTAATTTCATCATTAGTGAACTAACCTTCATCGTTAAATAAAATGTATTTGTGCAGACTTTGATTTTGATGGATCCATTCACTAAATTGTACCCTTGAAGCAGGATCACCATCTAGACGATGTTGAACGGGTTGAACGTGAAAAGGTTTTAAACCGTTTTTTCTAAGTTACTCCCATATGGCTAGATGTGATGGTGATGGTATATCAAGTTCATTTGCAACCCGTCTCGTACTTATACCTGAGTTCGCTGCGACAATATCCAGAATATTTTCTTCATTTTCCACATCTAGGCCCTGCACTCTTTCAGAAACAATTCTCACGCTTGGAAACATTCCAGATTCCTGAGCAGTTGCAAATGCTTTTTAAAAAACTGTTCTATTTGGAACTCTTCGATTTGGAAAACGACGTCGATATTCATGAACGAAAACTTAGCAAAACAAATGTAAACATTTTTAAAATAAAACTAAAAATGTCAAAATTAGGGATAGAAAGATTTGTTGAGGAGTTTTGGAAAACATGGAATGCACAGGGTCGCATCACATTTTGTGCAAAAAGTACACGGCTTTCCTTTACACGAAACGAACTGGCATCCACGTTGATTGTCTCCTTTGCCCATAATATGATTTCTCTCATCAAACCTAACATCATCAAAAATGTTCTCCCTCTTTGTACTCGTCGACCATGCCCCAGTTTTGGGTATGGAACAGCATTATTCCTGCAAAAATCTTTTATTGAAATATGCTCCTGGGTATGTAGGAAGTTATATAAAATAAAACTGTTTACTAATGCCATAACCACCATACGGGTGATTAAACACCAATACCTTTTTTTTCCCTCTGATAGATTGAATGTTTCTCCATACAGTAGCAAATCATGACGATCCACACCATCCATGTCTTAGTACATCCCCCTCAAAGTAATACGGGAATGCAGTTCCAAGGGGAAAAGCAGCATTGCATAAGAACCCTCAGCCGGAAGTATTTTCGAAGATTTTTTACCTCCTCCTAAAGAAAAAACACCACCCATGTATTTGTTATAGTTGTTTATAAATTTAGGCTGTTTTATTTCTTTATTAGCTCTACGAACTGCACACATTGGCTCAGTCGGATCGAAATTAGTTCCCATTGTAACCATTTTCTTGTCGTTCCATCTTACCATTAAAACTTTGTTTTTTTGTTAAATTGGTGATCAAACACTCTCCTGTTTGACTTTTCCACTTCTTGTACGGACATCAAGAGGCGTTTTTTGTCCTGTTGTCTCGTATGGTGCCACTGGCATGGAATCCTTTTTCTTTTAAGATTTTAAACAAATTATACCTACTGAAATAGTTGTTAAAATGAACTGTGTATCCGTATGGATCGTTTACTACGTCCAGCATATTTGTAATAACTCGTGTTTCCAAAGAGTCGTTCGATTGAGTTGCTTCTTTTTCACAACAGAGAGAAAAATTAAAGCAATATCCACTGTCACCACAGTTAATAGCCGAATCTTTTTGGCTTACCCCTAATAAATTGCTTCACTCCATGGTGACCGTAATACCTTACCATCATCTCGTAAGCAGATAAGTGCTTTTGAAATATTCCCCACTTTCGAAAGTTCTTGTTTATTCCATCAAGAAGCCGTCTATTATTCTCATTGCTTTTACCTTATTTTGCAAATTTAAAAACGACTTGATCTCTAGATATTGATTTCGGCTCATGGAATCCTTTACTAGTTGTTTACCCAGATCTATAGCGTTCGACCAATAGTCTCGTTCACTTGATAGACTATGATATCCGGAAAAAATCAAATATCCAATGAATATTTTTACATCTTCAATTTTATTGTAACAGTAAATAATGCTGGTTTATTTTTTTTGTTCAGATTAGTGTCCGACCGAAACAAGATTTTCAGTTTTGGCCGAAACCGAATCTTCGGCCTTGGTCTCAGTTTCGGCCGAAAACGAAACTTATTTATACATGTTCAAAATTTTATTCTATACTGAAAATTAATTTATTTTATATAGGATGAGATCTTGGGAACGGAATGAACTCTTCCCACTAAAAAAAAAGGTCGACAGGGAAAAAATCTATTTATATAGACAACGAACCCATCCAAACTTAGCCCAACGGTGCGCGACATTTCACGTACACTGAGTTTCGGCATGGCCGAAGGTTCGGCCGGTTTTTGGCCGAAACCGTAACTGTCACCGAAACTATTGGCCGAAACTAGCCGAAACCGAAACTTCGGACGGTCTCGTTTAGATACATACCTACCGAATCATTTCGTCGACAATTTTTTGATATATTTCTTCGGTAAAAAAATGTTCAAAATGTTCTAACATACTTGCGTTAAATAAAGTTTGAAGCATATTGGCAAATGAGTCATTTGTCCCATATATCGAATTGTGGATCAACTTTTTCCCATTTTGGAATGTCCCTTTCAATTTTGGTGGGTTTTCTTCGTTTTTGAGCGGATTCTTTTTTTCTATTGTTTAATAAATGCGAGGATTTTTGCTGATGGGACGTTGCCGGTGCGTGCTTGACAAAATTTGATAACGGAGCGTTATCATCAGAGTCGTCATGGTAAACTTATTTCCATTCGTTCTCCAACAGGTACATCTGGGTCCTTATCATTGATATTCTCTTCACATGTAATTTTCCTATCGCCCAACGAATTCGACTTCAGTTGATGCGAAGTTGACGGTGCTCGCCTGGCACAGCTGGATAAGGGAATGTCATCATCATCGGATGGGAAGTCTATTTAAAATTCTCCTGCGACATCTAATACAACTGGTACATCCAGATCCTCGTCATTAGTAACCTCTTCATCTGTAAGATCATCCACTTCCGGTGGTAAAGCTACTAGATTAGCTTCGATTTGTTCCGAATACAAGTTCTTCAAGCGTTTTAAAATCTTGTCTGGATGTACCCATATTGGCTAGTACTGAAAAATAAAATATCACAATTAGCCCAGCGTCCTCATTTGAGAACCCTGATATTTTTCAAAATTTTAATGCAAATCATAAAAGCGCAATATAATGCTACAAAAGATGTGTGTTTTGAGTTCATAATGAAAAAAAAATTATTGCTTACCTCCAAATATTTTATTAGATATGACCACAAACTTCACTTATAGACAGAACACTAAAAATAAAAGATTTTCGAAATATAAAATGACTGACTTCTATAGAACTTAGATACGGCGTAACTAAACATTTTCAGGCAAATCTAAATTGATGCACGTGCACTTAGGCTAAAAATAGATTTGATTTATAGTATTTTAGTAATACAACAACAAATAATTGTATCTACAAGCATGCGGTAAGTAACTACTTACCGCACTGATTTCAGTGCGGTAAGTATCACTTTACCGCACTGTCATATAAAAGTCAGCTATTAAATTTCTATAATTTATTTCCCAAGCAACCTGATATTAATGCATTGTTGGTAACGACTTACCTACCTACGGGGTAAATTAAAACAGTGCTCTTTTAGTTTTTAATATTGGTGCCCTAAAACATGCTTGTTGATAAAATATCGTACAATACACTTACGCCTTCGGCCCGTTTTGTTAAACATCACGCACATGCGGTAAAGACGTACCTACCGTACTTGTATTGTAATATACTATTAGGTGTCCTCAAACGATGACGCTGGCGTTAATGGATTAAATAAATAAGGTTTATCGATTATCAGTTATTGAATAAAATAAGAACAGACTCACTAACTTTTCTTTTTCCCTTTAAAATATTTCTAATAAAAGGTATACATACTTTGGCAACAATGCACGGCTCAGTGTTGTTAACTCAAATCTATAAAGATATATATTTGGCTCAGATTGGATATAAATTTCTAGTGGCTCAGGAGAGTACAAAAATCTCCATATATTTTAAAATTATAAAAATTATATAAAAATGCATTAATTAAATATATATCTTGATAAGAACTTACATTTTACCTTATTAATGAAATATAGACTTTAAAACAAAATTTTCAAAAATATTTAATGGGTGGCTCAGTATAGTACGATTTAACTAGTGGCTCGGATTTGATAGAAAGATCTATATATATATATAGATCTTTATATCAAAACTAAGCCATTTGGAAATTCGTACAATCCTGATCCAGCCATTATTTTTATATATAAATTAAAAGGATTGGAATATGTCGGTTTATGTATTTTTATGTTTGCCAAATTTGAAATATATATACAGAAAAATATCGGTTAATATTTTTTTAAATTCATATATATATTTTCTAAATTCCGTACCGTTTCAAGCCATCTGCAAATTCCTAACATTCCCAAGCCAAAGTATACAAGAATCTGCTCACCTACGGTAAATACTAAGCCAGTACAACGTTGCCAATATAGGAAAAGTAAACTTCAACTATTCTGATTTAAATAATAAATAACGGTGTAATTAAAGCCAAATATTTAACAAAAAAAAATTATGACATAATATAATATATCTTATAAGATTGATGTCGAATTGCACGAAGATTTTAAACAATAATTAACTAATCAGCAAGTTTAATTGTGACATTTCTGACTTTGGCAGAAAGGATTTTCTCACAATCAAAAAGTGGCCTGGTTTCCATAATTTTTAATTTACTAATCGGGCAACTTTAATATGGAACTTTAAAATTTTTTTTTTTAATAATATGATTTAGTTAGGCCTGAAAGAAGTATTCCCCAATTATTACTCCTTAAAAATCAAAAATAACTTGGTAAAAATTCTTTAAAGTTTCGCGCGTGTCGAAAGCATTTCAAACGATCTCTAAAGCGCGCGAAACCCGATGACGTCAGGGGGTATGACTTTTGGTCATCCGTCATCCTGACACTCCTGACAGGTGCCGAGCGACCCAATTTGCATTTGGATTGCCGTGTGTTATTGTTATTGTATTGTTGTTTTAAGGTCGTGTCGCTTGACGCGTGGATGTCAAATCTGACAAATCATCAAATTTATTGAAAACCTATAACCTATTTCGTGGATGTCACACACAAATCTGACAAATGATACGCCTTGTCGTCACGACTACTAGCAGCGCATTTTTATCCGCTTGGAATAATTTGAATTTTGGTTCCCAGTGCCAACATTACATCTAAACGAGCTACTCGACAAGGTTTAGGACAAGTAGAAAATATTCTGGATTTAGAAGAAGAAAATCCAACGACCGGCTCACGAAGAATTGGTACTCAATTGGGGATTCCACAAAAAAAGAGTATTAAACACACTCCACGAGCAAGGTTTATATCCATACCATGTACAGCACCTAAAACCGGAAGATTATGCTAAACGTATTGAATTTTGTCGGTGGATAAATAATCATCGTGTTGTATCGCGTATACTTTTTACAGATAAAGCAACACATTCACCGTGACGGTATTAATAATACTCGTAACTCTCATGTATGGTCAATCGAAAATCCCCACGCAACAGTTGAAAGTAATTTTCAACATAAGTTTTCGGTTAACGTGTGGTGTGGTATGCTCGATAGCTATTTAATTGGCCCTTTCATTTTGGAGAATCGCCTCACATGAGACAACTACCAAAATATTTTAAAACATGAGTTACAAGAACTACTAGAGGATGTTCCTGTTAATATCAGAAGGTAAATGTATTACCAGCACGATGGAGCTTCTGCACATTTGCTCGTCAGGTCAAGCAACATTTAGACGAAACATTTCCAGGGCGTTGGATTGGTCGCAGTGGTCCTATTAATTGGCCTCCAAGATCTCCAGACCTCACAGCACTAGATTATTGTTTATGGGGCTGGTTTAAAAATAAAGTGTACAAATTAAAAGTGGACACTCGGGATGCACTAATTCGATGTATTAGAAATACTGCAGCCAATTTTAAAGAAGAAAGACATGAAGCAATTAGAAGAGCAACGGGGGCCATCTTCGTAGACGAAGCGGAAAATGTTTAGAAGTCAATGGCGGTATTTTTAAACATTTATTAAAAGAACACTATAAGAAAACCGTTAATATTTGAACTTTTCTTTATTTGGTATTACGCTATAACTTGAAAACAAATGATTATCGAATAAGAACATGGGTTTTTTCAAATTGTTTTTGCGTATCCCTATATTACGCTCCTAAAGTTTGGTCCGTTCCTCCCGACTCACCCTGTATATATTGTGTATTGATAAAAAATTAACTAATAATGTACATGGCAAAATGTCTCTTGTCAATGCATGGATTCATGATAATTTAAGTTTTACGTTTTACTATTATTTGTCTTTTTTCTATTATTTTAATAAACAAATAGCGATTCCAAACTTTGAAAGACAGTTCTTGTTGTGCTTATTATTAGGTAAGGTAATAGACGAAGCTCCCACAGTGAAAATGGTACCCTACATAGAAATGAAAATGGTTGCATGTAAAAAGCATGTTACGCCCGGTAAGACAAGTAGTAAAGTAAGTTATGAACGTCGCTAAAAAAATTATTTTACTTTTCAAAACACCTGAAATTTACATTATTTGTGGTAAATAATAAACCATTTTTTTCATGAAAGTGCACTTCATAACAACTCTTTTATTTTTGTTTTAAAATGAAGTTTAAGATTGCTTTTATGCATCAAAATTGGTCTGCTAGCGAAAAAATGCTATTACTACGGCAGACTCCATTTTTTAAATGCCGCAACCACATCATTTTTAAATCCAAAAATATGGTATGGCCGTTGCTAACTAAACAGAATTTTTCATTTCAGTTCTAAGTAAATGTTCTAGATCCTGATCCTAGATTATGTATTAAAATACGTTTTTTACTGAACAGATGCATTAAAAGATCTTAAACATTATTTTAAAACAAGAATCAAAGTGGTGTTATAAAGTGTACTTTCATGAAAAAAATTATTTGTAACAAATTAGGTCTGATAAATTTATTAACAAAAATTTTCAGTCAGACAAATTTTTTCGAAAATGTTTCATTATTTACCACAAATTATGTAAATTTCAAGCAGGTATTCTGAAAAGTAAAATATTTTTTTTAGCTAAATTCAAAAATTTGTAAGCAAATACCAGTTAACAAATTTTTACTTGTCTGCCGGAAGCAGCATGATTTTTACATGACTGTTTGAAGGTTGGAGACAATGATGTTTCTTAAATAATGAAAGAGTTTTGGACTTCCATTGTCTTTATTTGATTTAAATCACAACGTTTCAACTGGTAAGTATCTCCAGCGTCTTCAGGTGAATACTAAATAAGTAAAATAACTACAAGACTATTTATACTAGCTAGGTGCACTGAAGCATAACTGAGGTGGGTGCAGTCATGCGTTCAGTTGGCACGCGATCTTATCCTAAGATTACATCTATCTAACTAACAAAGGTTTCCAGATATTTCTTATGTCTAATGATGGTTTACTAAAGCAGCCTGGGTTCTGGTGAATAGCAGCAGCTTCCTTAAACTCTCTTTTCCTCCAGTGTGGTTCCCTATGTAGGATTTCAGCTTCTGACCACAAGATATAGTGACCATGTTTCCAGGCATGGTCAGCTGCACCTGACTTGTCGGTCTCTTTGGTAGACGCAGTTCTTCCTATCTTTTTAACTTGTAGGCATTGTCTTCGTCAGGTGGCTTCTTAGGGTATCCCTCGAGTTAAATACGGTATTGATGGTATATCGTTGTCCTAGTCTTCTTATTTTCTCAGAAACTCCTTCGACATACAGAAAGAATATTGAGTGTTGATTGTGCCTCTCTGTTTGCTTCTTGCGCGTTGGGTCGATTCTTACGATTTTCTAATATTGTGTCAACTCATTTTGTGGGGTAGCCATTTTTGTTGAGGTCAGTCTTGATGTGGTGAGCTTCTTTTTTAAATGCTTCTTCCGAGTTACAGATTGCAATTGCTCTATCCAAGAGGGTCTTAACTATGCCACGTTTCGTGTTGTTTGAGTGATTTGATGTAAAATAGAGATGCTGACTTGTATGCGTAGGTTTTCTGTATACTGAAGTTTGGATGCTGTTGCCAGAAGCTGAAATCCTACATAAGGAACCATACTGGAGGAAAAGAAAGTTTAAGGAAGCTGCTGCTATTTACCAGAACCCAGCAGGCTGCTTTAGTAAACTACCATTAGACATAAGAAATATCTGGAAACCTTTGTTAGAAACATGTAATCTTAGGATAAGATCGCGTACCAACTGAACGCATGACTGCACCCACCTCAGTTATACTTCAGTACACCTAGCTAGTATAAATAGTCTTGTAGTTACTTTACTTATTTAGTATTCGCCTGAAGACGTCTGGAGATACTTACCAGTTGAAACGTTGTGTTTTAAAACAAATAAAGACAATGGAAGACCAAAACTTTTTCATCATTCATAATTTTTACATGTTTTGCCACCTTTTCACATTTTAATTTTTAGTCGATGGGATACCATTTTCGCAGTGGGAGCTTAAACTATAACGAAAATTTTGCGATATTTTAAAGTTGAGTTAAATATTATTGCAACAAACATGAATTGTAAATTTAACTTTCGATTTGAATTTTATTGAAATATTTAACGGCTTAAACATCATTATCTGTAATATCATTTTAATACTAAATCCTAAAAATAATTATGGGGAAAAACTCACAGTCATCTCCACAAAAATATATTATAAGTCAGTTTATTGGGTGTACATGTTTCGGTTCTGATGATCGTATTTTCTAGTACCGAAACATGTACACCCTAATAAACTGACTTATTATATATTTTTGACTGTGATTTTTTTCCCATATCTCAACAGGTCCACTCTGAGATAATGGACTACTTTCGTAAAACTAAAAATAATTAATATTTAGCCCTTGCAATTATTATTGGTTGGCCGAAATGGTAAAAAAATGATAATTAGAATGAAGTACTGATGTGTCATTTGATGACAAAACGTTAAAATTTTAAAAACATTTGAATTGTTTATAGTATAATTCTTAGAATACAATACACCGTTCTATTTGGGTATATCTTTCTAAAAAATTCTAAACAATTTTTCCTTATATCCGTTTTCCGTATTTTTAAAAATAGGGAGTAAATTTTGTATTTTCACCGGGGTATGTTGTTTAACTTAAAGCCGTTCTAGATATCTACATTTAATATGATTATTAAACATGCACCTTTGACCGAATTTATATTTAAATTGTGCAACTAACAAAAAATCATATTGGTTAGCTTATGTTGAGGTAAAACACCATTTATGCATTAATTTATAATTTAAATATTAGTAAACTGTATTATATAGGAAACTGTATTATAAAACAAATATTTATTTGCTTATTTTAGTAGCACTTTCCTTTCCCAAAAATGCATTTTTTTTTACTTCTTTGGGACATGGCGTGCGCACACACAGATAAGCGCTTAAGTAATTTAAATATCAGCGAACTTGTCGTCGCCGTATAAAGACTAATTGAATTTTTTTACATTGTTGTCAGTTGTTACTGGATTATATTTGTTTGTTTGCAGATATATACTCGTATATTATTGACGGCAACATTTGCGCCCCTATCGCATTATTAAGGAACTATATTTTTAAGATTCATACAAACCTAAACCAGTATAAAATTAACTCCATAGCCCGCCCAAAAATCAAAATAACGGTTTTTTCTCTGTCAGACTATTCGTAATACCAAACGCCATTAAAAAAAAAACTCAAACGGTTTTTTTCAAGGCGGCATTAAAAATTAACAGGGAAAACAATCCTGAGCCATATATATGGCTTGGGATTGTAAAAGTGGATCAGGAATGTACGTTCAAGTTGCTATGTCTGGCTTAGTTTTACACCATTACCGTAAATATGTATATATGTATATATGTATATATGTATATATGTATATATGTATATATGTATATATGTATCTATGTATATATGTATATATGTATATATGTATATATGTATCTATGTATCTATGTATCTATGTATCTATGTATCTATGTATCTATGTATCTATGTATCTATGTATCTATGTATCTATGTATATATGTATATATGTATATATGTATCTATGTATCTATGTATCTATGTATATATGTATATATGTATATATGTATCTATGTATCTATGTATCTATGTATCTATGTATATATGTATCTATGTATCTATGTATCTATGTATCTATGTATCTATGTATCTATGTATCTATGTATCTATGTATCTATGTATCTATGTATCTATGTATCTATGTATCTATGTATCTATGTATCTATGTATCTATGTATCTATGTATCTATGTATCTATGTATCTATGTATCTATGTATCTATGTATCTATGTATCTATGTATCTATGTATCTATGTATCTATGTATCTATGTATCTATGTATCTATGTATCTATGTATCTATGTATCTATGTATCTATGTATCTATGTATCTATGTATCTATGTATGTATGTATGTATGTATGTATCTATGTATCTATGTATCTATGTATCTATGTATCTATGTATCTATGTATCTATGTATCTATGTATCTATGTATCTATGTATCTATGTATCTATGTATCTATGTATCTATGTATCTATGTATCTATGTATCTATGTATCTATGTATCTATGTATCTATGTATCTATGTATCTATGTATCTATGTATCTATGTATCTATGTATCTATGTATCTATGTATCTATGTATCTATGTATCTATGTATCTATGTATCTATGTATCTATGTATCTATGTATCTATGTATCTATGTATCTATGTATCTATGTATCTATGTATCTATGTATCTATGTATCTATGTATCTATGTATCTATGTATCTATGTATCTATGTATCTATGTATCTATGTATCTATGTATCTATGTATCTATGTATCTATGTATCTATGTATCTATGTATCTATGTATCTATGTATCTATGTATCTATGTATCTATGTATCTATGTATCTATGTATCTATGTATCTATGTATCTATGTATCTATGTATCTATGTATCTATGTATCTATGTATCTATGTATCTAGGTATCTAGGTATCTATGTATCTATGTATCTATGTATCTATGTATCTATGTATCTATGTATCTATGTATCTATGTATCTATGTATCTATGTATCTATGTATCTATGTATCTATGTATCTATGTATCTATGTATCTATGTATCTATGTATCTATGTATCTATGTATCTATGTATCTATGTATCTATGTATCTATGTATCTATGTATCTATGTATCTATGTATCTATGTTGTATGTATGTATGTATGTATGTATGTATGTATGTATGTATGTATGTATGTATGTATCTATGTTGTATGTATGTATGTATGTATGTATGTATGTATGTATGTATGTATGTATGTATGTATGTATGTATGTATGTATGTATGTATGTATGTATGTATGTATGTATGTATGTATGTATGTATGTATGTATGTATGTATGTATGTATGTATGTATGTATGTATGTATGTATGTATGTATGTATGTATGTATGTATGTATGTATGTATGTATGTATGTATGTATGTATGTATGTATGTATGTATGTATGTATGTATGTATGTATGTATGTATGTATGTATGTATGTATGTATGTATGTATGTATGTATGTATGTATGTATGTATGTATGTATGTATGTATGTATGTATGTATGTATGTATGTATGTATGTATGTATGTATGTATGTATGTATGTATGTATGTATGTATGTATGTATGTATGTATGTATGTATGTATGTATGTATGTATGTATGTATGTATGTATGTATGTATGTATGTATGTATGTATGTATGTATGTATGTATGTATGTATGTATGTATGTATGTATGTATGTATGTATGTATGTATGTATGTATGTATGTATGTATGTATGTATGTATGTATGTATGTATGTATGTATGTATGTATGTATGTATGTATGTATGTATGTATGTATGTATGTATGTATGTATGTATGTATGTATGTATGTATGTATGTATGTATGTATGTATGTATGTATGTATGTATGTATGTATGTATGTATGTATGTATGTATGTATGTATGTATGTATGTATGTATGTATGTATGTATGTATGTATGTATGTATGTATGTATGTATGTATGTATGTATGTATGTATGTATGTATGTATGTATGTATGTATGTATGTATGTATGTATGTATGTATGTATGTATGTATGTATGTATGTATGTATGTATGTATGTATGTATGTATGTATGTATGTATGTATGTATGTATGTATGTATGTATGTATGTATGTATGTATGTATGTATGTATGTATGTATGTATGTATGTATGTATGTATGTATGTATGTATGTATGTATGTATGTATGTATGTATGTATGTATGTATGTATGTATGTATGTATGTATGTATGTATGTATGTATGTATGTATGTATGTATGTATGTATGTATGTATGTATGTATGTATGTATGTATGTATGTATGTATGTATGTATGTATGTATGTATGTATGTATGTATGTATGTATGTATGTATGTATGTATGTATGTATGTATGTATGTATGTATGTATGTATGTATGTATGTATGTATGTATGTATGTATGTATGTATGTATGTATGTATGTATGTATGTATGTATGTATGTATGTATGTATGTATGTATGTATGTATGTATGTATGTATGTATGTATGTATGTATGTATGTATGTATGTATGTATGTATGTATGTATGTATGTATGTATGTATGTATGTATGTATGTATGTATGTATGTATGTATGTATGTATGTATGTATGTATGTATGTATGTAGTATGTATGTATGTATGTATGTATGTATGTATGTATGTATGTATGTATGTATGTATGTATGTATGTATGTATGTATGTATGTATGTATGTATGTATGTATGTATGTATGTATGTATGTGTGGCGTTATTAGCCACTAAAAAAAGGGGGTTAAAGTGGACTGTATGATTTTAGGGATGCGCTGGTTTGTTCCACCCTAAATTCGAACTCTCTTGGTCCAGAGACCACTATAATTCGGTACAGCAACGTTTATAGACCGTAAAAAAGGTAAATTAAATTTGTATAATTATAAGTCGACTTACCAATTGGAAATTTTGGGGAAAAACAGGGAGATTGGATCACCCACGAGACGCGATGCGATATGGTCGCTCGATTGTCAGTATCTCTCCTCTCTGTACTCGTCTTCCAATCCATCACTTCGGTACCGGCAATACCGCGTACTTTCGTAGTGTGGGTACGAGGGACGGTAAAAAATAGGAATAGGAAGTCGAGAATATAATGCATTTGTATGCATTGTAAGAAAGTAATTATTTTATTAAAAAATGCAAAACGTAATTTTGAATGCAAGTAAATACCATAGAAAGAAAAACTTATATATAAAAAAAATGTACTTTTAAATGTAAATCTTATCATACCAAAAAATATATACAGCGAGGACAGAACATCCCCACCCCCATGAAAGCACACAATTAATGTGGCGTTATTAGCCACTAAAAAAAAGGGGGTTAAAGTGGACTGTATGATTTTAGGGATGCGCTGGTTTGTTCCACCCTAAATTCGAACTCTCTTGGTCCAGAGACCACTATAATTCGGTACAGCAACGTTTATAGACCGTAAAAAAGGTAAATTAAATTTGTATAATTATAAGTCGACTTACCAATTGGAAATTTTGGGGAAAAACAGGGAGATTGGATCACCCACGAGACGCGATGCGATATGGTCGCTCGATTGTCAGTATCTCTCCTCTCTGTACTCGTCTTCCAATCCATCACTTCGGTACCGGCAATACCGCGTACTTTCGTAGTGTGGGTACGAGGGACGGTAAAAAATAGGAATAGGAAGTCGAGAATATAATGCATTTGTATGCATTGTAAGAAAGTAATTATTTTATTAAAAAATGCAAAACGTAATTTTGAATGCAAGTAAATACCATAGAAAGAAAAACTTATATATAAAAAAAAATGTACTTTTAAATGTAAATCTTATCATACCAAAAAATATATACAGCGAGGACAGAACATCCCCACCCCCATGAAAGCACAGTAGCTTTCATAGAGGAAGAAAAAAAAATTAATTTGTAGGCAATGGACAAAGCTTAAGCAAAGGTCTCCTAAGAATACCCTTAGCTGTCTTCACCATCGCAACCCTTGGTACTTTATCGTGCCCGGGGAACACCTCCACTATTTTACCTAACACCCAATTCAAGGGAGCAATATTATCGTCCTTGATAACTACCATGGTACCTGGTAAAACAGAATCAATTGGGTCATGCCACTTCGCTCTTTGTTGCAAAGTGTGAAGGTATTCCCTATGCCAACGATTCCAGAAGTCACGGTGCAACCGTTGCAAGAGCTGCCACCGTGTAAGCCGATTCATTGGTGTATTTGTAGTGTCTGGATCAGGTATAGTAGAAAGAGGTTTTAATGTTAAAAAATGACCTGGGGTCAAAGCTGACAAATCAGAAGGGTCAGAGCTTACTGGGGAGAGTGGTCTCGAATTAAGCACTGCCTCTATTTGAATAATAACAGTATTGAGTTCTTCATATGTAAGTATTTGTGAACCTATAACTCTTATTAAATGAGTTTTAACTGATTTTATATTAGCTTCCCAAATGCCGCCCATTGAAGGAGCAGAAGGGGGATTAAAATGCCAAATTATTGCTTCACTCTCAGCTGCATCCGCAAATATTTGACGTAGATATCTGTCACCGCCGACAAACCCGGTACCGCAGTCCGAATAAAGGTTTAAAACTTGACCACGTCGAGCTATAAATCGACGAAGTGCCGCTAGGAACGCTTCAGTAGAAAGGTCAGATACCAATTCGAGATGTACTGCCTTTGTACCACAACAGATAAATAAACAAATGTATGATTTATGCACCTTTGCACCTCTAAGCTTACCTATGGTAATTGGGAAAGGACCACACATGTCAAGCCCGGAATGGGTAAAAGCTTTAGGAAACTCTGAGACCCTAAATTTAGGCAAATCACCCATAGGAGGTTGATAAGGTTTAGGGTTTATCCTCCAACAGGTATGACACTTGTGTATTACCTTTCGTATGACCTTTTTTGCAGATACTACCCAGAAATTTTGAAAAAGTAAATGTTGGGTGGTTTGTATACCACAATGTAAATAAAGACAATGCAACTCATAAATGAGCAAAGCAGTGAATTTTGCATTTGAAGGCAAAAGCAAAGGAAATCTTTTATCGTAGGGCAAATCAGAATAAAATAAACGATCACCTACCCGTAGATAGCCCTCTTTATCGAGAAAAGGTTTTAATTTTTTCAAGTATTTTGGCAAGGGCCTGTTATTTTTTAATAAAATTATTTCTGAAGCAAAGTAAGTAGCTTGAACGTGTTTTGTGAGAAAAAGTAAGGCATTATGCAGCTCAAAAATAGTCAAATGTGGAGAATAACATGTAGTATTTTTTTTGTACTTCTTAAATAAATTTACAGCTCTTAAAATGTATGCAAGAATTCGTTTTATTTTAGAAAGCGAGGTAAAATTTTCGAAAAGTAATTCAATGAAATTTACGGATATAGAGGTAGTAATTGCAAATTTTCTTTGTTCGTAAGAAATGTCAATTGTTTTATTTATTTTAAATTTAGAGAAATTCCAGTTATTTTGGGACTGAAGTAAAAAATCTGGACCATTCCACCAGAGAGAAAAATCTGCAAGCTCCGAAAGAAACATGCCTCTGCTACCACAATCGGCAGGGTTGAGTTCAGAAGGTATTGTGACCATAATTCTGGGGCCAATCTTTCCTGTATATATGAGACTCGGTTGCTCACAAATGTTTTCCACTGGTGCGGGGAACTTTTGATCCAGCTTAGTACAACCGAACTATCACTAAATGCAAAGATATTTTTAAATTTTATTTTTTGTGAAAAGACTTGTAAAATATAATGCATTAATTTTGAGAGTAAAACAGCTGCGCAAAGCTCTAATCTGGCTAAACTTATAGTTTTAAGAGGGCTAACTTTGGATTTAGCGCAAACAAGATAAATTTTGTATAAATTATCAGGGAAAAGAACTCGTATGTATACTGTTCCACAAAATGCGCGTTCTGAACTGTCACAGAAACCAAATAGTTCTTGTGAAATAGAGTCTGATACGTTTATTTCACGGTTAATTTTTAAAGTATTTAAAATTTTCAATTCAGATTTAAATTTATTCCACTTGGTGATAATTTCATTAGGCGGTTTTTCATCCCAATCGATTCCAAGTGACCATAGGACCTGTATAAGTATTTTAATAAATATAGTAAGCGGGGTTAAGTATCCTACTGGGTCAAAGGTTCGAGCAAGTTCACTTAACATAGTGCGTTTAGTGCACTCATTAGTTATATTAGAAAATTTGTAACAGAAAACATCCGAGGTAGGATCCCATTGTAAACCTAAAATTTTAAGTGTACTATCAGCATTCTCATCAAAGGAGATACCTTGGTTGATTACGTACGAGTCTGGCAGACCTTTAAGTAAGGCCGGACAATTGCTTGCCCATTTTCGGGCTTCAAATCCTCCACGGGATAAAAGTTCAATAATTTGATTTTTGATTAAAATTAATTGTTTAGTTGTAGCCGCGCCTCCTGTTAAGTCATCAACGTAGGTTGAAGTTTTTAGAATTTCTGATGCCAACGGAAGGTCGGTATAGTCGTCTGCCAGTTTTAAAAGAGTTCTTATTGCAAGATATGGACTACAAACAACTCCAAAGGTTACAGTATTAAGCTGGTAGTGAGAAATAGGATCATCGGGAGAAAAACGCCACAAAATTCTTTGATAATTTCTGTCTTTAGGATCTACTAAGATCATTCGAAACATTTGTTTTATATCGCAAGTAAAAACGTTTTTATGTAATCTAAAATTAAGCAATATATTTGCAAGATCCCTTTGTAGCTTGGGTCCTGTGTATAAGGTATTGTTTAACGAGGGTTTATTATTAGCGCAAGTACTAGCGTCGAAGACTACACGAATGGGTGTGCTAGTAGAATCCCGTTTAAAAACAGCATGGTGTGCAATATAAAAATAATTATTTATATCAGAGGTTGAGGGTTTAAGAGCAATTTCCATATGTTTATTTTTAATGTAATCCTGAATAACGTCACAATAGGATTTATATAAAATTTCATTCTGTGAAAATCGTTTTTCTAGTGATAAAAATCTGCGTAAAGCAATGCTAAAGGTATCACCGAAATCAGGTGCAGTAATTTTAAAAGGCAATGAAACCACGTATCTACCTGATTTATCTCGTTTGGTGGTTTGCAAAAAATAATTTTCACAATATTCATCCTCCGGGGATTGAATCCTGACCTCTGGAACTTCCTCAAGTTGCCAAAACTTCTGTAAAGTATTACTGAGGGTATCGCAATTTGAAAGTGTAGTAGTAAAAAATGACTTTGATATTTTATTGGAAGGTGTAAAAGTGGTTTTACCCATTAAAGTCCAACCAAATATCGTATTTATGCAAACTGGTTGCTCTGGCCCGTTATATAATCGGCCATCTTGTAAAATGTAAGGAAACACATCATTGCCTAGTAGTAAATCAATTTTAGATTTTTCCGAAAAATTTGGATCGGCTAATAATAAATTGGAAGTAAATGCAAAACTTTCTTTTGAGAATGAAGCAGTCGGTAAATCATCACAAATCTTATCCAGAATAATGGCATCTAAATCAAATAACTTACTTTGATTATGTACAGAGGAAATTACGCAATGTATGCCTGATTTGGCAGTAGTGCACATCGAATCTAAACCTTGTAGTGACAGAGCAATATTAAATTTAGGCAAGGATAATTTATTCGCACAACTTTTAGTTATGAAAGATGATTGGGCTCCGCTGTCAAGTATGGCTTTGACAGTGTGCCAGTTATTAAATATATCTTTAACTTGCAATAAGACTGTAGAAAGTAAGACCTCGTGGTCATTGAGTAACATTCCCACAGTAGAAGTCTTCGCAACTGTAGGAGTAGAGTCAGAGTTTTCAGCCGCAAAGTAGTTTTGAATATTTGGGTCAGAGACGATAGCAGAGTTTGAATTATTAACAGAATCATTAGTACTATTTTTAAAGCAAAGCATAGTATGGTGATCTTGACGACACAGACGACATCGTTTTTCTGAACTGCAACGACTTACAGTATGTGAAGTTGCGAGGCAGTTCACGCATGCCTTTTGAGTTTTTATAATTTCAAAACGTTGTTTAATTGATTTTGAAATAAAAATGGGACATCTATATATAATATGCTTCCCTTTGCATAAAAAACATGTACCATTTTGTTGACTATTTAGTAAAAGAGCAGATCGATTTCTTAAATTTTGATTTTGAGTATGCGATTGACTTTGCGAATTACGGGGTGAATGAGAAAAATGTAAGTTTTGATGTGAGAACGGTCTCGGTTTTTGCGGAACTGATTCCAAAGCAATGCATTGTTTTTGCAGAAAAACTTTAATTACGTCATATTTTGGTACGTCATTTGAAGCATGTTGTTGCTCAAACGTCTTTCTTGTTGAAGGGTCCAACCTGTCAAGTATCATGTAAGCCAAAATAAAATCCCAACGCCCAGTCTCAAACTTTAAATTTTGCAAAGCAGACAAATTTTTTGAAAAAGTATCTAATAAGTTTCGTAATCCCGTACTATTTTCAGTAGTTAGACGAGGACAATCCTCAATAGATTTCCAATGAGCAAAAGCTTGTAATCGTTTATTATTATATCTTTCGATTAATGTGTTGTAAGCAATTAGATAATTGTCATTTGTAACTTGAATATCTGAAATTAAATTAAAAGGAGGACCTTCCAGCGAAGAAAGCAGATAATTAAATTTTTCAATATTACTTAAAGTGCGACTAGTATGTACCAAAGCAGAAAAAGTTTGGTTAAATGTAGGAAAAGCAGTTACATCTCCTTTAAAGATAGGTAATTGTAATTTTGGTAAAATAGCATGATCGTGCGCGTTTGTCTGCTGCTTGCTACGCGGAGAAAAAAGAGGATGAATGGAATTATCCAAAACGCCATGTTCTTCCAATGGCAACTCAAACAGCTCATAAAACACTGTATCAATTTCGTGGCAACGTTTAGCGAAGTCAATGCCCGTTTTATCCTCAATTTTAAGTTCATCAGGTTTGGCCGCAAGTAAAGCTAGCAAACTGTTATGGTGTTTCTCAAAGTCTTTGATTATTTTACTGAGACTTCTGTAACGAACTTTAAAAGGATTGAGTGCCGCTTCATCTCTTTTAGCTAACTCTGCAGCATCAATAATCAAAGACAATTGAAGACATAAGTGGATAAAGGTGTCATGTCACATTTTTAAACTTCGAAGTTATTCAATAAAACGCGTTATGACTTAGAACTTTTAAAATTATTATTTAATTTTATTTACGAACTCCGCATAAATTAGGTAAAATTAACCAATTTTATTTGGTGCACTTTAATAATAAAAGCAAATTCATAGTTTTTTTCATAGTGTCATGTAACAAAATTGTAACATGACACCTTTATTCACTAGGACATGCTAGATGTTTGAGTGACTTAACACCTTTAACCTTAAAAAAAATCTTTCATTATGAAGAAAGCTGCATTTAAGGTTTACTAATAGTAAGATCTATACCAGGGATGCTCAAAAAGTAGAAAAAGTAGTTTTTAAAAAAAATGCGACATAACACCTTTATCCACTTATGTCTTCAATTGTGAAATAGCAGTCTGTCGCAAGGCTTTTATTTTTAAAATCTTATCGGAAGACATTATTTAATAATATGTATGTATTTATACGTAATAATAAATTTTATAATATTTTAGTTAAGGTTAATGCAAAAAACTTACAAATTAGGTAATGCGTACGTAAAAAATATTTCTAAAATATTCAGACAAAATTTAAAGTAATTTTTGATTAACCCGGTAATCGCAAACCAATAGGTGCATAGAAAACGACAACATACAGCTGTCTCAAACTGTAAGTAAAGCAATAATTTGGTTCGATAAAAAAAAGGGCAATTGAAGACGAATAAATAAATATTTTAACACTGTTCGAGATCCTTTTTTTTTGCGATCCTGAAACCGGCTCAGGATATCACAATAACCTTGCTGCAAATATGAATATGAATTCGATAAAAATTGTAATTTCACTTAGGTTTTGGGTAAAATATAGCAAATTATAATTTTACGCAATTATTAGTGAATAATTTATAAACTTAGCAAAGAGCTATAATATGTAAGTAACAATAGATTGCAAAAAATGACACAGTATGTACCATGCAATCATAGAAACAAAAGTAAGTAGTATACTGTAATACGTAAGTAATAGTAAAGATAAGTCGGTAAAAATTGCATTCAAAATTATAACGCTGCTAAACCGAAAAAGTGGTTCAAAACCAAGAAAACTCAAACCTTCGGGTTTAAAAAATGCATCCGGCTCGAAGGACCAATTAATGTGGCGTTATTAGCCACTAAAAAAAAGGGGGTTAAAGTGGACTGTATGATGATATACAGCGAGGACAGAACAGTATGTATGTATGTATGTATGTATGTATGTATGTATGTATGTATGTATGTATGTATGTATGTATGTATGTATGTATGTATGTATATTTTTACATTTTCCGATTCTACGATAATTTCCGAAAATTTTTTGTGAAATTACTGTATTCAAAATATTAACACTTTTATCTTTTAAAGTGACAACAATAACAAACCCGAACAAACCCGAACAAACCCGAACAAACCCGAACAACCGATGGAAAAAACTATTTTATAAGATGTTGAACATGTCAACGCCAACTGTCCCGCAGTAGATCAAATTTGAAACTATAAGGTTGAACTTGGTAAATCGGGATCTTTATCTACAGGGTGTAATTTAAGTAAGTGGCCAAACTCCAAGGAGTGCTTCTTTAAGTTATTTTAAGAAGAAAAGTTCATATAAATATGGGTCCGAAAATGTATAGTTTTTCCGATTCAGGGTGTCAAACTTTAAAAAAAAATCGGATATTCGTAAATATCTCAATACTCTTTTATTCGATTTTGTTAAAGTTTGGCAATTCTGTTAGTAATAACGAGAGGATAATTTAGCCTTAATTAGATTAACATTATTAAGTCCAGTGACGTCCAAGACAGCCCAACTAATACTTTTGACAAAAAAAATTGCGCGCCACTGACTTTTTTTTAAATGATGTAATTTTTCAAATGAAGCAACTATGAATACAACTATTTTATCTCCTGAGTTTTTTTCATATCTTGCTGTATTTGTCGTTGAAAAAGTTTTTATTAAAAACGAAACGTTGGGATATATACAATTGTGTCATTTTATTGCCCGCCCTCATTCCCGCTATACTTATTCGAATAATAATAACAAGCAACTATTATAAGTTTCGTCTTATTTTCTGGTAAATACATAATTAAACATTGCAGTAATAAATTATTACGTTATGCGATGTACTGACGGTAATATGGATTATTGTTTATAAGAGAAAGGGTGCTAATTGAGCAACTAAGTGATGCGAGCCCCCTATTAGCGGATCTTCATCATACATTTAGTACTTCTACAAAATAACTTATTTGCTTAAAACTTGAACAAGGACTGGAAACACATCTTATCCGAGTCCCCTACCGATAAATTTCTCTCTGGAGAGGATCTAGAAGAGAGAATTAAGGTAGCTAAGAATCTGCAAGATTCTACAAGACATCTAAAAGCAGAAAAAATTCCAATAAAGGAAGCAAGTTTCAAGAAGTACCATTTAAACTCAAGGAGTCCACTAAGGAACCAAAGAGGAGCAAGGCAGAGTGACCTTTATTGCCAAGTTGCTGCCATCAGCAACCGGGACTCGAACCGAGTTATGGTCCAACTTCCTCAGGAACGTGTCAGAGGAGAGAGGAAGTACCGCAAAACTTCGAGGTAGGCAAATCAACGACAGGAAGGCTAAAATATCTTTATAATGGATTACCGACAATAGGACTCATAAATTTGGACGTGCGACAAAAGGACGCGGAAATTTGGACGCGAAACAAAAGGACGCATACGACAAATAGACGCGAAGTAAATTGGACGCAAAGCTTTAGGACGTGGTCATAAGGACGCATAAAATTTAGCTTTTCTAAAAAAAACAAATAACAAGTAACTAAAGATAGCAGATAATAGTAGAATATATTTAAACCAACCGGGTTTTGTAAAGCAACTAAAACTATGAATACAAATGTCAAATACGTCAAAAAAATTCATTGTTACAGACATTTATTTACCTTTATAGGTAGGCAACTACCGGAAATCATAAAGTCTTTTTGGTATGTGATGTGAGAATTATTTGAGTGTTTTTAGGAAAACTAAAGAAAAAATCATTGTAAAGCTCGACAAACAAATCTATAGATAAGACGGATAAGTGGTAAAGATATAAACAAGAAAAAAAAATTTAAAAATAATTTTAATCGAAAAACTAACCCTTTACGAACATATATTAATATAAACTTTTCGTCTTAAAACAAATTTTACGTCGACTGTTAAAGTACTGCTATTATAAAGTGAACCACAGAGTATAACCTAGAAAGACTTACAAGAAAACGGAAAAAACTAACATTCGCGTCTTTATGGGATACGTTCAAATGTAGCGCGTCTAATTGACCCCGCGCCCATTTTTGTCATACGCTTCCTTTGGTCGCGCGTCCAAATTCCCGCGTCTTTGTGTCGCGCGTTCAAAATTAAGCGTCTTTTTGACACTATACCTTTTATAATCAGTGGAAAAATCTTACTAAAGAAAAACAAATTTTATCATGGTTAAAAGGCGTGAAATTACCCTTTAAAAAAATACCAAATAAACAAATTGTTCCCAAAGAACAGAAAATATTATTCGATATTTTCATTATTTTAATAAAATATATTAATTGTAAGCCGTATTTCCCTTACAATCGTTGTTGTGAACTCTCCTATAGAGTATGCCTGTTTTGTAAAAAATATTGTTTAACTAAGAAAAATGCGACTAGAGGCTTTAATACTAGAATATAATCTATCTTCTCCAAAACAAAGAATATAGTAATGATAGTCCCTTACGAACCGAACAGTGACAAATAATCTACCGTTGATAGTATCTATTTTTTATGTTTTAGGGTTTACGTAACCTTAACAGCCAGGTTAAACGATGTAGAAAAAGTATCGATAGCGTCTTAAAATGAGATCATTCTGTTGCCTGAACGCTAAAACAAATTCGAATTTTATTTTTAGATTATGTTGACTAGAAATAATAATTGTCCTGTCAGATTTTTTATACGATCATTACACTGACTACTGAGAAAAATATTGCCACTTTATAATTATAGAAGTTAAACTTGCTGGATCCTTCAAAATTTTGGAACTATTTTTTTAAAATAAAATGTTGAGCTAGGTAAGTTTCTTAATAGTATGTAGTAATATGTATAGTTGAAAGAGAAAAATAAACTGGTATTGCTAATAAAAATATTTTTTTCTGTGACGGGAAAAACGTTTGACATTTTATCTCTGTTGACAGGTAGCAAAATTTCACTTTTTATGAAATTACTTTTTTTCCCGGGAAAAAAATTATTACTTTTTTCCCGGATATAATATACATATTTATAAATAATATACCTAAGTAAAGGTAGATATTTAATTTTAAAACATTTTATTATACAAAAAGTTACATTTTCTTTATATCAAAAGTACAATTATTAAATGTGTATTGCATAAATGATATGTTCCTTTTACCATTCGGTACAATAGTCGAATTTTCTGGTGTTGAAATTATAATTCTGGTTGCAAATCGGGTGTTATTTCAGCACTGCCACACGTTCTACACACTTTATTAGCTATTTCTGTCCTGTGTGCTACCGATTCATCAACAGACCATTCAGCGACTGTTGATGACTTCCAACCGCCATGTTTCCTTAGTGTCATCAAGTCTCCCCCAGATCAACTAAAACTGTAGAAGAAGACCCGTATATATAATTTAACATTTTCAAGTTGAAGAAAATTAGCTACTGTTTAAGGTATCTTATAAAACTAATTTTCACCCACAACCTGATTGATACATCATCCAGGCATAAAATAGGCGGCGATCCTTTGCTGCTGTTGGACGAAGGGATACGTACATTTGGTAAAATTTAATATATTTTTCAGTAACTATAAATCCCCTGTTTACATCATTCTTTGTTTGCCTAATCTTCACAATTAATAACGTTCCCGAATCTTCAATATCATCTAATGTTACCTGGCTGATTTCACAAATTCGACAAGCTCCTGCAATCGCAAATAAAACAACAACCTTGGCCATTAAATAAACTTTATCGGGAGCATTATCTAAAAAATCGCAGCTTTCTTGGGCGTGTAACCTTTCCCATTTGTTTGAGAAATGTAATTAGTTTGAAATATTTTGAAATGTCTACATTATTATTGGATTGTAACATACTTTTAGTCATTGAATAATTTTGTAATAAATTTATTCTATTTCTTCTTATATTCCATAGTTCCTTACTACATTGGAAATCAGGCAACCATTCTGAATATATATATAGTGCTTAATTTTCTAACCCTTAATATACATCCATGTCACCAATCTACCATCTAACTTAGTCTACCCTTTCTTCCATCCTCGGGTCATTGATCAATTTGTTTTGTAACCTACTTAAAATTGCTTATTTCTAATTTAATTAATTATAAACCTAATATACATAGCGATCCACCTAAAGTTAATACATGGTGATCTCACTATATTACACCTCCCCGGCGATTTTTTCAAAAATTTGCCTAACTTAGAGAGGAGCAAAATAAGGACCCGCAAAACATGAACTAGATAGTTTGTTTCCTGTTTCATTTTTTAATAATATATTGTCACCTTTATTAGAAGAAATCGAGTGCACGTTTTTGTCGTAAGTTTTCTTCCGTCTTGTTTTTGATTGAATTAAATTTGTCCGTGCGTCATTTTGAGCTTTTTGTAGTCTATATTTAAGTTCGTTAGGGTAATCGTCAAAATTTAATATTGGGTCGAGGTTTTCTGATAAGTTACTTGGTATGTTACACGTTTTACCGAAAACTAACTCAAATGGGGTGTACTTAGTTTCTGAATGTACAGTCGTTTTGTACGTAAAACACCAGTAAGGAATCCATGTGCTCCATGCAGCATCATGGCTCTGTGTCTGTATTCGGAGATAAACACCAAGAACCTTATGAGAGTTTTCTAATGCACCTATGCTTTCATGATGATGTGCGGTGCTCATTGTTTGTTTTATATTAAGTAACTTACAAACTTTTGCCATTGTTTCTGAAATAAATTCAGACCCCCTATCTGTTGCAATTTCCTGTAGTACACCATATCGTAAGATAAAGTTATCCACAAGGGACCTTGCCACCGATGCAGTATCTTTATTCTTTAGTGCAAATGCTTCGACGAATTTTGTAAGCTCACATTGGATCGTTAAAATATAACTAAAATCATTTATGTCTTTGGGTAAAGGTCCAACAATGTCTAGATAAATTTTTTGAAAAGCAGTATTAGCCGTTGTGGTAATACTCATAGGCTCTTTAATGTACTTATTGGAATGCTTTTGTTTTTGACATATTTCGCATTTGTTTACAAAATTTTGAACATTACTGTCGATACCCGGCCAAAAATAATATTTTTTAATTGTGTTTGCCATTCTATTAATACCTGCGTGACCACTAGTTGGTAGTAAATGGAAATCGTTCAAAATTAATTTTTTATTTTCATCGTCCATTTTTTTCTTAAATCCTTTAATTATACAAATTTTTGTGCCCTTCCAGTCGGAGTTATCTTTTATTGATTTTGCTAGCAATTTTATTAAATGCGCATTTTTCTCACTCTTGATAATAAAAACTTCCTTAATGATAAGTTTCTTACTAACGTATAACAAATCTCTCACCGTTTCGTCTTGTGCCAATGATGATCGAGCGTTTTTGTTTACATATAGTGTAGAGTTTCGTGGAACAAAATAAAAATTACCTACTTGCAATGGAATATTTTTGAACATTTTATTTAACTGTTCCGTAGTGGTAGTTGTAATTTCAACACTATTTTTTGGTGGTGTGAGAATTTCTACAATATTCGGTTGATCACTTCGAATTGGTATAGAAATCTCACTACTTCCTTTACTTTTGTTTTCGATATCTTTCGTTTGAGCTCGAGTTATCACAGCAATCACACTCTCATTCATACTTTTCCGTTCCTCTGACGTCACAATCACTCTTGATAAGGCATCCGCTGAGCTATTTTGACTTCCTTTTACATACTCGACATGAAAGTCATATTCTTCCAACCCTAAACGAAATTTAATTAATCTACTTGACGGATCTGTCAAACTAAATAAATACAACAGGGGTTTATGATCAGTTTTTATTTTAAAATGTCGGCCGAATAAATATGGCCTAAAGTGTCTTACGCCCCAGTAAATGGCTAATAACTCATTTTGTATAGGAGGGTATGACAATTCGGCTTTATTTAAAGGTCTACTAGCAAAAGCTATCGGTTTATTATTTTGATTTTGTAAAATTGCCCCTAGAGCTATATTAGATGCGTCTGTCTGTAAAATAAACTCGTTGCTGTCGGAAAAATCTGGATAATCTAAGACTGGTGATGGTTCAGCTAGTGCCTTTTTAATGAAATTAAATGCATTCTCACACTCTTCTGTCCATTCGAATCTTGCGTACTTTCTGCACAATTTATTGAGTGGTATTGTTTTTTCGGAATATCGCGGAATAAATTTCCTATAGTAGTTACCAAATGCTACCATACGTTTTACCTCGTCAACGCTTGTTGGTCTAGGATAGTTTTTTAAAACGTTAACTTTTTCCGGATCAGGTAAAATACCTTTGTCGGAAATCGGGTGTCCTAAATAAAGTATTTGTTTTTTAAGAAATTCGCATTTCGAAGGATTTAATTTTAGATTTACTTTCCTCAGTCTCGAAAAGACATTAAGAAGATTTTTGTTATGTTGTTGTAAATTCCGTCCAAAGACAATTAAATCGTCCAAATAGACAAAACAGCTGTCATAATTAAGTCCTGACATAGCAATTGTCATAACTTTACAAAAAAAATTGGGACTTGACTTTAAGCCCATTGGTAATCTTTTCATATGCCACTGACCTCTATCCATTAAAAAAGCAGTGTACTTTCTACACTCTTTCGAAAGTTTTACCTGATAATATCCCTGACTTAGGTCTAAATGTGAGAAATAAATCGATCCTGACAGCGAGTCAAGAATTTCTGTAATGTTAGGAAGTGGGAATTTCTCGTCCTGAATTTTTTGATTTAATAACCTAAAATCGATCACAACTCTGCTCTTTCTATCACCACTTGCATTTGTCTTTTTAGGAATAAGCAAAATCGGCGAAGACCACTCACTTCTCGCACTCTCTATAATCCCTTGCTTGCACATTTCAGATATTTCTTTATTTATCTCAGATTTTTGTGATTGAGGAATTCTGTATGGTTTTACATATGCCGGTGTACTATTTTCTTTTAATTTAATAGTATGTTCACAAATATTGGTTACAGTTAATTTATCTTCGGGTAAATGAAATATATCAGCAAATTTTGCACATATTTGAGCGATGCAATCTTGTTCTTCCCCTTTTAAATAATTTAACTTTAACAACCCAAACAATTCCTTCACTCTATCTACTCCCACACTGGTAATGTCAAATTTACAAATATTATAGTCAGATGATTTTTCTGCATTTGGAAAACAGTTTTTTAGTAAAACCTCTTTTTCTCTAGTATTAAGAATTTTAACTGGAATTTTTCCCTCTTTTGGAGTGGCTATTACTCCCGCCATAAATACACCCTCACATAATTCTCTTGGCACTACAACGCATTCCTCATTCATACCAGATTCTAATAATTGTATAACTTCACTTCGCAATGGAATAGGTAAAATGTTACTGTTCTCTTAAACACTTAAATTTAAAACAACTCTATTTTCAGCGTGTTCCAACGTTAAAGTATTAAATTCAAAATTAAGTACTCCTCCATACTTCCTCAAAAAATTTTCACCAATAATCCCATCACAGGAACATGGCAGATTCTCAAAAATATAAAATTTTTGATTAAAAATTACCTTACCTACTCTTAATTTTAAATAACTATATCCTTTTAATACTATTATACCTCCTATTTCTCTTATCTCTAATTTTTCTTTATGTATAAGCAAATTTGAATCTATTATACTATTTTTTATAGCACAAATGGAAGCTCCTGTGTCAATTAAAAATTCAAAACATTTATTATTTATACCAAATTTTGCACAACTAGAGTTTCCGTTCGAGTAAGTGAAATTTTTTTTACATTGTTCATAAGACCTATTAGAGACGAAAAAAACGTTCAGTAAGTTCCCCCACGTCGCGATTTTTTGATTCCTGACCTATTCTACCATTATTCACTTCTGCTATATTTACGTTATGTCTATATGGCCTTGAACCTCTCCAGTTATTGTTATAATTGCCTCGGTTATTGTTATAATTACCTCGTATAGTGTGTCATCTACTATCGTTATTCGGAATTGTCTACTGTTGCTAAAATTGTTATTATTATAATTATTATTCCCATTATAGTGTGTCCTAGAAAAATTACTATTATGCGCGGTATATGATCTGCCCCTAAAATTTCCCCTTTGAAAATTTCCTCTGCTTCTACCTCGCATTAAAAACTTGAGGAGTACCTTGAGAGTTTACCTCCTCGTCCTGAGCTGCTCGAATAGCGTCTTTTAAAAATGTATAATTCCTAGAGGATATGATTGTACTAAGCTTCTGATTTCTTAAGCTATCAGAAAACCTTTTTATCGCCATTTTTTCATTTATAGGTTTTAAAACGGCGTAAGCATCAGTATTGCCATTAGCCTATGTGATAGTCAAATTAACAAAAATTTCTTCGAGTTCCCTACCAAATTGCTCTATTGACTTTTCTCCTTGTCTAGCCCGCATTAATTTAATTTGAAGAGCTGTATCTGATTTGCTAGTGAGCAAATGTTTTTTCATGTCGGCTATTAATAAATTTACTGCATTATACGCTGGAAGTATCTCAATTTGGCGCTTTTAGAGAGTCTAGTCTTTAACACAAAATTTATGAGCACAACCTTACCATCATTGCTAAGCATAGTCTCATAGAGTTCTATAGCGTCTATTATTTTATTTGTTACATCCTCAGAGCCATCCATTACAGGAATTAAACTAGACGTTGTTTTTATATCAAAAGATGCCATATTGGTGTTTTCAAGGATATTAAGATTGTCTAATTGATTATCTGTATTGTCAGTAACCGTGTAAGTTTTGCTACAAAAGTCTTGAATTTCTTTATAAAGGGACTTAATATCACTAATTAATTTTTTCGCAAAATCAATTTCTGCTTCGCCTAATTCAGAAGCCTCGATTCTTTGATTTAGTAGATAAACTTGCTTAATTTTGAAAAACATAATTTAGCTTTATTTCGTTTTGATTCTAAAAATTGTGGCGTTCTTTTTTGATAATTTGTTTTGAAAAGATTAACTTTTAATGTTGTTAAAGTCTGCAAAATTTTTTGTAATTCTTGAAATCCCATTAATTATGAAATTTGAATTAAAAAAAAAATCCTATAAAGTTCACCTAGGCTATTACACCCACTATTTATAAGTTATAATTTTAAAACAAAATAAGTTTTTTATGCTACGTCTAACTATTTACTAGAATATTACCTTATTCAATGTACTAATATTAAACAATTATTATAGTTAACAACCATTGGCCGTGTCATCACTTTACTTTGATAGTTCATTAAACTCCCATATGGCTATTGTTTTGACCTCAATTTTCATAATTTAAGAAAATATTTTGCTTCTTGGTTTTCCATTATAATTATCCATTTTTCCATTATTGCAAAAATGCTAAAAAAAAATTTAAATCTGTACTTCCTCTTCTTCCATTACATTATTTCGGGATCTTCTAAGTTTATTTTTGTGAATTTCTCTTCTTATTGATTTTCGTAGCCCTTTTGTATATTTTTTGTACCATATGTGTAAACCACAAATAATCGCAGCTGCTACCAAAACCATTAGTAACCATTCAGACAATGTGAACCCATGACCAATCCCTTGTTTTGTGTCGGTATCACCACTTGCCGTTTGGGCTATTATCACTTCTTCTTTTGAATTTTTACCTCCCATTTTTTTTTGTACACTGTTAAAAGAAAAGAATCAAATTTAACTTTTTTTTTATGTCCCAGAAAGTCCACTCCCATTTTTTTATCAATTTGACTAAAACCGCTTCAGTCAATCAGTAACTCATAAAATATGTTATTACTATTTTGACATTAATCTGATTTTATTGTGCAGTAAAAATTACAACTTAATTAGTTAATTTGACACATTTTTTATGTTAGTATTAACTTATTTTAAAATTTTAACTAAAAAAGATATTGATAATGATTATAAACTTTATCAAAGTTACTAGTATTTGATTCATTTAAACCGTAAAAGAATTGCATGTTAATTTTAGTTAGCTGTTATGTTAAAACGACTTTCAGAAAAGTTAGTTCTTAAAATCTGGTTTTTACTAAACACAAAAGAGTTAAAATAACTATACATTTTAGGTTAAATTTGATTTATTTTAATTGATTATAAATTTTTTTGATTCTCACGTCCAGGATTTCTAACAGTGTAGTAAGAGGCAGGATCGCCATGTAATAAATTTATTCTATTTCTTCTTATATTCCATAGTTCCTTACTACATTGGAAATCAGGCAACCATTCTGAATATATATAGTGCTTTATTTTCTAACCCTTGATATACATCCATGTCACCAATCTACCATCTAACTTAGTCTACCCTTTCTTCCATCCTCGGGTCATTGATCAATTTGTTTTGTAACCTACTTAAAATTGCTTATTTCTAATTTAATAAATTATAAACCTAATATACATTGTTTAGACGACCTTAACACCTTGTTTAAACGCTCCTAACGGTATTTGAATTGTTGTAAATAACCATAACAACCATGACAGCGAAAAAATCTCTGACAAGACGAGACAAGAAAAAAGACTCTTAAAAGTGTATATTATTCTAAAATACATATTCAATTATAACTTTAATAATAAATCATACAAAACATAAATCCTCAGTGTTTATACTACGTATAGACCGAAATACATGGTACTTCTTCGCTGGATAACTCAAGAAAACGCTTATTCAAAACTTCACAATTTGTCCGGTTTTCTACGAAGGCAATTTGATAATTCCCGTAGAGGCGACGCGACGCAGCGATAGTGGATATAGAAGCAATAAAACTTGGAATCAAGGTCAGTGCGTTCCAATCACTTCTTTTTCCCAAATCCTATCCTTATTCCTAATATATTTTTCTAATTTAAACTGGCTTCAAACGTGTGGTTTAAATAGGATTTATCTTAAAATATAGATACGCTTTTTTCATTAAAAATTTATTTTTATCTGAAAAAATTAAAAATAAACCAAAGCAATGTCTGAGAATCAGGAAATTGCAACTATAAATATGCTTAAAAATGAAAAAAAGAATCTCAAAGCTAGATTAACGCGGTTTAAAAACGTGATACAGGGTAGCTCGGATGGAAAGGATCTACAGCTGAAAGATCTTGAAATGCGTATTTCAGTTATAGAGCCTTGCTTAGATAAATTTTATGAAGTTCAAAATAATATTCAAAATCTTAACACCGACATAGCTGATGACGTATTTGAAGCGGAAACTAATGAATTCGAAGATACTTATTTTAAATATATGTCTAAGGCAAAAACTGCTCTAGAGGACAAAGCTTTAACGTCGCCAGAAATGGGGCAAATTCCTGGGGATGATTTTGATAATCAAACCTTGGCATCAAGCTCTAATAAAAGTCAAAATATTCAATCTAAACCTAACGTGAAGCTTCCTCCCATACCTTTACCTAATTTTGATGGTGCCTATGACCAATGGTTATTTTTTAAAGACACTTTTCATTCTCTTATACATGATAATGACTCAATACCAGAGGTTCAAAAATTTCATTACCTTCGCTTATCTTTAAAAGGTCCTGCTGCAGACTTATTAAAATCTTTGGAAAGCTCTGCTGCTAATTACGCTATAGCCTGGAATTTACTGGTTAAAAGATATGAAAATACACAAATTTTAATCAGAAATCATATTAAAGCACTTTTTGATCTTGATTATGTAAAGGTCGAGTGTCAAACTAGTTTACGGAACCTTTTGGATGGCCTTAATCGTCATCTTAGAGCTCTACATGTACTAAAGCTACCAGTAGATTCCTGGGATGCGCTGATTATACATATGATATCCTTAAAATTGGATAATTCTACTCGTAGAGAGTGGGAAAGTAAATATTGCAAGCACGATTCTGTTACGCTTAAAATATTTACAGACTTTTTACATGAAAAATGTAGAGTGTTAGAAACTTTGCAAATAAATAATAATCAAAAAGGTAATCGAAGGCATACTTTCTCGGCAACACACACACATACACCGATATGTTCTTTGTGTAGCAAAGATCACACTGTTTATAATTGTAGGACTTTTCTTAATTTCGATGTTAATAAAAGAATAACTGAAGCTAAAAAACGAAAATGGTGTTTAAATTGCCTAAGAAATAACCACCCTACTGAACAGTGCCGTTCTCAACCGTGCAGAAAATGCTCAAAAAGGCATAATACTTTATTGCACATTAATTTTACCACTAATAGTCAATCTGAGGGTAATAATAGTCAAAATAATCATGCTGTCAATGACAACTTACAAAATCCTGGGCCTACTATGCCGCATGCAGGCCAAATTAAACAAAATACTATATATTCTCAGGATAATGTTAATTCTTGCCATTCTTCAAATAGTGTGCCAAAGGTATTATTATCAACCGCCATAGTCAATGTTCTTGATAAGGACAGTAATAGTCATACGTGTAGAATTATGTTGGACAGTGGCAGTGAATCTAGTTTTATTACACAACGATTGTGTGACAAGCTGGGTTTAGCAATTACTAGCACTAATATTTCTGTGACAGGTATAGGGCAAACTAATTCTAAAGTCTTAAAGCAAACTAATATTACAATTCAAGCACGTCAAAGCTCGTATGAAACAAACTTAAAATGTTTGATTTTACCAAAAATAACTAACAAAATACCATGTATGGCCATAGACGTTTCTCATCTTAAAATTCCCACTAATATTATACTAGCTGATCCCGGTTTTTATGAACCTGGTCCCATCGATATTTTGATCGGTTGTGACAAATTTTGGAATTTGCTTAACGCGGGTTAAATTAGACTAGGTGATAACTTACCAATTATTCAGAAAACTCAGCTAGGATGGATAATTTCTGGAATTATAGATACTAATCAACCTAATTCTCAAATAACATGTAATTTAAGCATAAATCAAACTCTTGAAAACAGTTTGACTAAATTTTGGGAAATTGAGGAAAAGAATATTCAAAAAGCTTTATCGATTGAAGATCAATTGTGTGAAAACCTTTTTCAATCTACTACTAAACAAAACTTGGAAGGTCACTTTGTAGTGTCTCTACCTTTAAGGCAACCTACTGCAGTATTAGGCGAATCTAGAGAAATAGCTAAAAGGCGCTTTTTAAATCTAGAGAAAAAACTTGACAAAAATAATGATCTTAAAATTGAGTATAGTAGGTTTCTTGAGGAATATGAGGCTCTTGGGCATATATCTCAAATTAATGCAGATATACTTAAAAATACTGATTCGTTTTATCTTCCACATCATTGCGTATTAAATAATTTCAGTACAACTACAAAGTTGCGCGTTGTATTTGACGGGTCAAGTAAATCTTCCAGTGGCTACTCATTAAATGATATTCTTCTCGTAGGACCCACAGTACAGGAAGACCTATTTTCCATTGTTTTGCGAGCAAGACAACATAATATTCTTCTCACAGGCGACATTGCCAAGATGTATCGGCAAGTTTTTGTAGACAAAACTCAGCGCAGTCTTCAGCTGATATTATGGCGCTCTGATCCTTCCTGTGAAATAAAAACTTATCAGTTAAACACTCTTACTTATGGCACTGGTCCAGCGGCATATTTGGCTACAAGGTGTCTTAAGGAACTTTCTCTGCAATGTAAGCAATCTAATCCTGTAATAAGTCAAATAATTGCTAAAGATTTTTATGTTGACGATCTTTGTACTGGAGGCAGTACTATCGATGAGGTCAAGAATATTAAAATGCAAATTACTCAAATTCTTTTGTCAGGAGGATTTGATCTACGTAAATTTCATTCAAATGAGCCAGCAGTTTTATCAAGTGATCAATGCTCTAAAAATACGTCTGTTCATTTTTGTGACTCTGCTGAAAATAAAACTTTAGGTCTTTATTGGGACACAAAGAATGATACTTTTAAATATTCAATTCAAATGACCATGCAAGGCTCAGCGACTAAAAGAAATATTTTGTCATGTATAGCACAAATCTTTGATCCTTTAGGTCTTATTGCTCCTGTGGTGATCACAGCAAAAATTATTATTCAAAGGCTCTGGCAGCTTAAGTTGTCTTGGGACGAATCTGTACCTCTGGAGGTATTAACCAAATGGAGAACACTATACAACCAATTGGTCGACTTGAATGATTTAAAGGTTCCCAGGACTATTCTTATAAAAAAACCTATTTCTATTGAACTTCACGGTTTCTCAGATGCTAGTGAGGTAGCATACGGGGCTTGTATTTATATCCGCTCCATTGACAGTGCAGGAGACTGTCATGTTAGTATACTTTGTGCTAAAACACGAGTAGCTCCACTAAAAGTTGTAACTATTCCGCGGCTTGAACTATGTGGTGCTCTTCTTCTGGCTGAGCTGGCTAATAAAGTAAAAAACTCCTTGAATATTTCATTTCAAAAAACATATTACTGGTGTGATTCTACAATTGCATTAGCATGGATTAAATCTCAATCTCAAGATTTTAAAATATTTGTTGCAAATAGGATTACCCAAATACAATCTCTCACTAAACCTGATGAGTGGAATTATGTAAGGACTAATGAAAATCCTGCTGATCACTTATCTCGAGGTCTCAGTCCAGGCAGTCTTATTGCTAATGATCTTTGGTGGCATGGTCCCCATTGGCTTTCTATGTCTAATAAGTTATGGCCTATAACTGCAGTTAAAGTTGACACTACACAGCTGCCTGAAGTGCGAACAAAGACAACTACTCTGATATCTACCATAAATGAGTGTGATATTTTTAATAAATTCTCCTCTCTAAGTAAATTGCAAAGGGTTATGGCATATTGTCTTAGGTTTGTAAACAACTGTAAGGTATCTAGACGCATGAGACAAAGTGGTTTTCTTTCTTGCAATGAATTAAATAATAGTTTATTGCAGCTTATAAAAATGGCTCAACATGAGGAATTTAAAGAAGACATACGCAGTTTGACAAAAACAAATAAAGTTTTAAATAAAAGTTCAATAATAAGGCTGAATCCATTCATGGACGGTCAGGGAATTTTGAGAGTAGGAGGTAGGCTTACGCATTCTGAATTTGTAGAACATAAAAAACATCCTGCCATCCTGCCGGCAAAACATAAGTTAACTTTGTTAATTGCTCAATATGAGCATGTTAGACTACTACATGCAGGTTCTCAAAATCTCCTAGCTTCTATAAGAGATCATTATTGGCCCCTTGCTGGCAGAAACTTAGTAAAAAAGGTGGTTAGATCTTGCACAAAATGCTTTCGTTTTGATGCTTCTGGTATTCAACATATTATGGGTAATTTACCAAAACACCGCGTAACACCTAGTAGACCTTTTTTATTTACTGGTATTGATTTTATGGGTCCGGTATTCTTAAAGGATAGACTAACACGGAATTTTAAATCAGTAAAGGCATGGGTCTGTCTTTTTGTATGCTTATCAACGAGAGCTATACATCTCGAGCTTGTTGGAGACTTGTCCACCAATGCTTTTTTTGCTGCGTTAAAACGATTTTTTTCTAGACGCGGAATAAGTTCTGATATATACTCAGATCACGGAACCAATTTGGTTGGAGCAAAAAATGAAATTGAAAGGCTTTTGCTTAAAAATCAAGATGAAATTCATTCGCGACTTAGTTGTGACGGTGTTAAATGGCACCTGATTCCACCTCGAGCTCCACATTTTGGAGGCCTCTGGGAAGCTGGAGTAAAATCCACAAAGTTTCACTTAAAAAGAGTTATAGGTACAAATTCATTTACCTTTGAAGAATTTTATACAGTCCTCTCACAAATCGAAGCTATTTTAAATTCGAGACCTATATCTCCTTTATCCAATGATCCTTCAGATCCTCAACCTTTAACCCCCGCATACTTCTTGATTGGGCAACGACTTACCACTATCCCTGACGATGACTACATCCAAATTCCTGAGAATCGACTTTCAAGGTTCAAACGGCTGCAAAAAATGGTTCAACATTTTTGGGCACGTTGGTCCAAAGAATACATTTCTGAATTGCAACAACAAACTAAATGGAAGCAACACTTTCCCAGTCTACTAAAACCTGGTTGTGTTGTACTAGTAAAAGAAGATGGGCTACCACCACTGAAATGGCAATTGGGTGTTGTAAACGAAGTTCATCCTGGCATTGATGGTGTGGCTAGGGCTGCTACTATTAAAACTGCAACCTCCATCTTCAAGCGACCTGTTGTCAAGCTGTGCATCTTACCAATTGATGATCAATGAAAATTTGAAACCGTATGGATTTCAAGGCGGGCAGTATGTTTAGACGACCTTAACACCTTGTTTAAACGCTCCTAACGGTATTTGAATTGTTGTAAATAACCATAACAACCATGACAGCGAAAAAATCTCTGACAAGACGAGACAAGAAAAAAGACTCTTAAAAGTGTATATTATTCTAAAATACATATTCAATTATAACTTTAATAATAAATCATACAAAACATAAATCCTCAGTGTTTATACTACGTTAATACATGGTGGTCTCACTATATTACAATTCGACCACACTGTTGATGGCTTTGGTTGTTGTGCCAATTACGAAAAATAGGCTAATAACACCGTCTCTGACAAAGAACTGCATGTCTTTTTCGTCTTCCATTCCATAAATCTTGAATACGCGGTTTCGTAAATTTTGCGCGATTTACCTGGCAATAATTTTTGTGACGCTACTTTCGCTGCTTCTACAGATTCCGGTGGAGTCAGAGAAAACTCTGAATCAGACATTTTAACTTTATATTATACAAAATAACTACACAGAATTAAATTGACAGATATTTGATTATTTTAAAGGTCTTCTTAGCAACGCAGGTCCAATTGTCGCAATAAGTATGTAACTTTTTGTTTTATTTTGTTACTTGGCTACTCTTCAGTATTGAATTTAAATGTTCTTTTTATTTTAAACGGTATTTTAAGAAAATTTATTTTACTTTAATTTTAATTTTTAAGTTATTCCCCAGACGCGGACGTAATTCAAATCCTGGTTATTCGGCGGTCGGTAATTCGGCGGTAAGTTCGGACGGGTTTGAGTTGAATATCTTCCAAAGCGTTCAGTGGGCGGAGTTCAAAATGTTAAATAAACGGTTTTATACTCGAGCGCCACTGATTTTGTTCAACTAGGGAAAATCAGAACCCCCGGAGCCCTAGGTAGCCTTTAAACAGTTGGAGACAGAGTTCTACTAGCGCATATAGATCTTAGTCGTTTGCGTCTCTAAGTTTTCGGGAAATAAAACACACCTATCAGTCAGTCAGTATAAAAATAAAATAGATTTATTTTCGGCCAATGAGTAAAATATACAGGTTATTATAATACAATGTAAAAAAAATGCTATTCTCTAGATCAAATAAACTAAAATTTCTACGTTAATTACGGGAATCAACTTTCTACTAAGCGGGTGTCAAAGCAGGTATTTTTGGGAAAAGCTAGGTGGGTATTTTAAAAGAATTTTAGCGGTAATATACAAGTTAGCTTTTCGGTAGAACAAATTATTAAGCAAGCGGTGTTAATATGTCTTGCAGGCGGCGGTGTTAAATGAGAGAAAGTCCGGTAATAATTTTGAAAACGGAAAACTTATAAACGGTCGGTATGAAAATGGTTAAAAGGCGCCGGTACTAACTATGACTGAATTCGGTGGAAATATCGAACTACTACACTCCCACATACAGGCAAATGAAAATGGTTAAAATGCGGCGGTGTTAGGTAAAAGCAAATTCGGGGAAATATCGAATAAATATAATCTTAAATACAGGCAAATAAAAATAGATTTAAGGCGGCAGAAAAATTTAGCAGTAATCAAATATCTAATAAAAAAAAACTATTGCTTACTACAGGTAATAACGGTGTACGACAACGGCGGAAAAAAATGAAAATCAAAAACGGTCCACTAGACACAACTTGGGCACTTTGGAAATAAATCGCACAGGTCGGCTGCAAAGCTGGATCGAAAAAGGGGCCGTATTTTTGGTTCGATCTCGGATTTCAGCTTTTTTTATTTCCCACCACAGAAATGGTCAAAGGTGTTGGGGATTTTATACGCGGTGCGCGTTCGCTATCTTTTCGAATCGGTACCGGAGATAACGCCGAATTGCTTGTATCGGAATGCCGTATATTGGTTTGCCAATTAAGACGGTTTCTGTTATAGAGGGAATTAATTAATCTTTCTGATTAAATTCAAAAACTTTTGTAAACTTTAGAAACATATTCAATCAATCGGTTGCATGAAAGAAACGAAAAATTAATTGAAAAATTACGGAGATAATTACTTTCTAGTAATTCGGTGTTAATTACTTGTCGTTAATTCGGTAAAATTTTGGTAACTTCGTTACAAGTAAAACAGCCTACTAGTTTATTACATCGATACTTTTCTCCACGACCATTACTGAATGCAATAATTCCAAAATCATTTTTGATAATACAATGTAAAAATTCTCGCTCTTGAGTTGGAATATTTATTCTGAAACACTTGCTTCTTATGCGTTTTGCGTGTATTTTCATTCCATAACAAGATATAGTCGGATCTGGTCTTATCGTGCGGGTCATACGATTCAAGAAAGACATACTCTCAGTTTTCGTTTTCTTTACTTGCGTTTAATTTTACCCTCTAAATAAAATACGTAAGATAAATGAGACAGACTTATTCCATTTTGGCATGAAAAAAAAGGATATGTATTTACTTTCCAGCGATTCTAAAAAAGCTTATAATAGCACCAGCTACGTTTTATTTTAAATATGCCAGTTTTGTGACTTTGACAGTTTGTGCCAAATGAAACAATTTTCTGGGTTTTTGCATCCCCAATCAAAAAAAAATGGTACTTAATCTGATAAACTATTTCGAAAATGAAAGAAAAAGTGGAAATTCGCCAACCAATATTCAGGAAACAGTAGCCAAAGCACTGGGAATTAGTTTAAGGACTGTGCAGAAAATTGTGCAAGAAACAAAACATAACATAATACCCAAGAATACTAAAAAGTGTAAACGAAGAATGCCAAAGACTGAGGATTTAAGCGAAAATATTAAAATGGGAGTTCGAAATGTGATTTACGATTTATACAAATCAAAAACCAATCTAACTCTTCCAGTTTTACAAAAAACATTAAAAATTCGGGGTGTTTTGGAAATTGGACTTGAAGCGTTATCAAAATTATTAAAAAATTTAGGTTTTCGCTATAAAAAAGACTGTAACCGAAGATTTTTATGTGAGTAGCCACAGATAGTGACTCAGCGTGTTCAGTTTTTAAAAAAATATACGGACAATTACAAATCGAAATTTAGAAAAGTGGTATTTTTAGACGAAACGTGGATATTTTCGAATGGAAGTGGTTCAAAATCTTGGCAAGATGAGTCTGTAAAAAGTGTTAAAAGAAAAAGGGGTGTGGTACGGGAAAGAATTTTATTATTTTGCATGCCGGTTCTGCAACAGGATATGTTGCAGGTGCGAGTTTAATTTTTTCTTCAACATCAAAAAGTGCTGACAATCATGATACTATAAATTGCGAAATGTTTAAAAAATGGTTAAAAGTTCAATTGGTACCAAATTTGGATGCTCCGTCTTTAATTGTATTAGATAATGCATCATATCATTCAAGAATTTTAAATAAACAGCCTACTTCATCTTGGAGGAAAAGTGATATTTATGAGTGGCTGGAAAAACACAACCAACATCCTTTACCAAATATGCTTAAATCGGAACTCCTATCAATAGCAAACTCTCTTAAAAAAACCCAAAATATACGCGGTAGATGAAATACTGTTTGAATATGGTCATGAGGTTCTACGACTGCAGCCATACCTATCATTGCCAGTTTAACGCAATAGAATTAATATGGACTGGTGCAAAGTCTTATTATGAAAAACATGTAGGTGATGGTCTTAAATCCGACCAAGTACAAATAGTTGGGCAAGATTCGTTAGATCATATTACACAAGAGTACTGGAAGAAATCGGTGGAACATACAGAAATATTAATAAAGGATTGGTGGGATTGAGAACAAGTACTAGATGTCGAAGTAGCGCCAATGATAATTGCTCCATTCGAAGACGACTCAGACGACGAGGATTTTTCAGATTTTATAAGTGACGATGAGAGTTTTTAGGCTATAATTAAAAACGGTGTTTTTCGTTTACATTTGTTAGTATTTTTGGGTATTATATTATGCATTTTTTTATGCACATTATTCTGCATAGTCCTTAAACTAATTCCCAGTGTTTTCATTACGGTTTCCTGCATATTGGTTTGCGAATTTCCACTTTTTCTTTTATTATCGAAATAGTTTATCAGACTAAATGCCATTGTATTTTTAGGTTTTAGTAGTAAAATTGTTACAATAAATTGCACTGTTTATTATTGTCGTTTTTAATTAAAGGGTACAGTAGGTATATAATTAACGATTATATAATTTTTTTGTAACTTTTTCAACTCCCCTGTACATAATTTTTACAAAACTAATAATATTAGGTATCTTCGCGATAGCTAAAATAATGAAACTATTTTTCCTTCCTTCGGTATATTTGTAAATAATCTCACAACATTTTGATAGCCTCTGTGAGTAGAGGGAGATGGTATGTTCTGCATCAATTTGCTCTCACCCCTTCTGCGCATGCCCGGGCAGTGCGCAGGCGCGTGTCATATGTCAAACGTCAATTATTAGATGACGTACGTCATCTGCCAACTGTCAAACGTCAAATTGGTGGGCGGTAGCTACTTGGGCCTTAGCTACATGGGCGTTAGATACTTTGGGCAATAATATTCTATATACGGAATGTGTTCAGGATGACGTCATATTACGAATAGGAAAAAGATGGCAGATGCCACCTGCCAATTAAGACAGCTCAAGGTCACCGATCATTTATTAATTGTTTAATGAAAAATTTGATATATGATTAATATATAGGATGACGTAACAAGTTATTATGAAATATCCCGAGACCTTCAGGTCGAGGTGTACTAAAGACATATGCTCGCCTACGGCTCGTTAAGGCTGCTAGGAATAATATAGCATGTTAATCGTATTTAGGGTGACGTAACAAGTTATTTAGAAAAAATCCCGAGACCGCAGGTCGAGGTGTACTAAGGACATATATTCGCCTACGGCTCGCTAAGGTTGTTAGGGATAATGCAATATGTGAATCGTATTAAGGGTGGCGTAACAAGTTGTTTAGAAAAAATCCCGAGACCGCAGGTTGAGGTGTATTAAAAATATATGCTCACCTACGGCTCGCTATGGTTGTTGGGGAAAGCGCAACATGTGGTTCGTATTAAGGTTGACGTAACAAGTTATTTAGAAAAAATGCCGAGACCGCAGGTCGAGGTGAACTAAGGACATATATTCGCCTACGGCTCGCTAAGGTTGTTAGGGATAATGCAGTATATGGTTCGTATTAAGGTTGATGTAACAAGTTATCTTGAAAAATCCCGAGACCACAGGTCGAGGTGTACTAAAGACATATATTCGTCTACAGACCGCTAAGGTTGTTAGAAATAATGTAACATGTAAATCGTATTTAGGGTGAAGTAACAAGTAATTTGGAAAAAATCCCGAGACCGCAGGTCGAGGTGTACTAAAGACATATATTCGCCTACGGCTCGCTAAGGTTGTTAGGCATAATGCAGTATGTGGTTTGTATTAAGGTTGATGTAACAAGTTATTAGGAAAAAACCTCGAGACCTGCAGCTCGAGAGGCACTAGGGATATATCCTTGTCTGCGACTCGTTAAAGTTGTTAAGGATAATATATAACATGTGGTTCGTATTTAGAATGACGCAAAAAATCATAAGTAAAAAACCCGAAATCGATCGGTCAACTGGTTCAGGAGATATAATTTTTTGAGATTAGCGTCTTTATGTCTAAAGATGAAGAGGCGAAATTTGGTAGACGGGTATAAGGTGGGTATCGAATAGCGAAGGAATATTTCAAAAATTTCAAGTAATAACAAAGCTATACGTATAAAACCATTAGGGTCTAAACAAAATTCTTACTATGCAAAGTCCATTGGGAATGTTATTAAATATATCTAACCTTCCTGTATACTACATGATTATGGTCCTCGGCACGAGGTAAGGTCAGTCTGTCTGAAATTAATGATGTTTAAATACGCATAATAACCAGCCAAAAACCTCTATGAACTGTTCATGATCGAGTAAAAAACATCTAATAATAAAGTATTCCAAAAATAGCCTTTGAGCTCATAAAACAACTATTTAACAACTCTTATACAAAATAACCAGCTAAACCCTCTCTGATAGGGTAAAAAACATCTAATTAACTACCAAAGTACCCAAAAAATGATCGTTGAGCCCATAAAACATCTATGTAACAGCTCCTATTCCATAATAAGTAGCCAAAAAACAGCTTTGAACTAGTATTAATCGGATAAATACATCTAATAAACTATCAAAGTACATACATAATAATACAAACCATAATAAGTAGTCAAAAACCTCTATGAACTGTTCATGATCAAGTAAAAAACATCTAATAATCCACTAAAGTATCCAAAAAATAGCCTTCGAACCCATAAAAAGTCTATTTAACAGCTCCTACACAAAATAATCAGCTAAAACCTCTCTGATAGAGTAAAAATATCTAAAAAACCATTAAAGTACCTAAAAGTTACCTTCAAACCTATAAAAACCCCTATTTAACAGTTTCCTATACATAATAAACAACCAATCAACTCTCAGATAGAGTAAAAGCCACCAAAGTACTAAAAAAAAAATTAGATAATACATTCTTAGTCATAGCTATTTCTATTATTATTCATATATCTAAAAATGAGGCATCTGATTAATATCCAATATCATTATCAGCTAGTAGCAGCAATATCAATAGGCTAGTACCTAGTTAGCAACTTATCTATGTAAGTAAAACGCAAGAGCGGCTTATGCGAATATCTGATCAGGATCAATATGTATAATGAACAGCTATGAACGGCTAGGAACAACAAATAGGACATTATTCAACCACTAACCAACCACTAAACAGCCTTTAAATCCATAAAAACGTCTATTTAGCTGCTCTTAAACCAGGCAAAAAAAAACATCTAATAAACATCCAAGAACCTAATAGGTAGCTGAAGCAGCAAAAGTTCGTTTTCACACCTCGCCTACGGCTCATCGGGGCCTATCATCGGACTATAGTAGAATATAACACCTTAAGTCGCCAGAAAAAACCAAGGATGATCATTCGAGCGAGTAATGTTAAAGATATGAAACCATAAATCCCAAAACGGGATATTCGAGACATACCAGATAAACGCTTCAGTAAAATTAAGAGGAGAGTGGGGGGGTTATCATAGACGCAGAATATATAAAGTTTAATATAGTGAACTAAACCAAATTCATAAAGATTAAGTGTTAAGGAATGACTAAGTGGAAATTAAGCGGGCGAATATAAAAGAAATAACCTACTACTCGGGAACATATAGTTCTAAGTGATCATGAAAATAAATCTAAAAATCTGTCATATATAGTTGTTTATTTATTAATATGTATATCAATAGCAAAAAGACTTGGTTATATACTCTCTCTTGAGGAGTAGACTTATTAAAGATCATCACAACGAATAATATAACCATAAACGACAGGTTCTAGATTAAAAATTATCCATTATTCTGACGTTCATTAACAGCTAATGTAGAACGCTGTAATATAGTAGATCATAAGGATTCGAATGTGAACGGGTAATTACGTTAAAAGGTGCAGGATAAAAGATTCGACTTGCAAAAATCTAACGAGGAAGTATGGGTAAGTTATATGGTGAATACTAAAATTTAGCTGCCAAAATCAAAAACACACAAAATTATTATATATTATAATACATTATTGCGGTGTCTGCCAAATGACTTAAAATTCAATTAGAACAAACTACGATTGTATAGAGATAATAGAAAAAGAGGTAGATAGACTGATAGATTGTATACTATTACGATCATGATGATTAAAAATCAATAACTTACATCCGAACCAGCTACATGCAGTCACCTATGATAGCCCTCCTTGCATGAAATTACTAAAATTATCCGCTTCAACAGCAAAAAAAAAATACCTTAAGATCTGAAAAAATTAATAGCTAAAGGACTACGTACAGAGATACATGAAGTAGAGTCCAAGAAAAGCAACTAAATACAACAAAAATGAGTGTTACCTAATTGGCAAATAAGCATATTTAATTTAAATAGACTTAAATCAGTATGCCTGAAGTAGAAAAAATTAGAGGCAGGACCTTATTAAGGCTTCCAGCTGCAAACTGGAAATATTTGGTAAAAAAATTCTACAATATTATATAAACACTACTAATTTTGTTCTCCTGTTTTTACACAGAATTAAAAATGTAGTTGTAATAGATTATTTAATAAAAACTATGTTAAAAGTTGATATTTGCCTACGACTTGTTACAGTATTAGATAATACTTGTTGATGGGTTAAGATGTAAAGTATCATCATGTGGTTTGGGAGATATAGTCCTGCTATTAGATTCTTATGCAGAAAGGTGGTAAGCTAATATTGGACAAATGGGTAGATAATGAAAGACTTCCAGTAAAAAAAATAATCTCAAACTATAAATGAGTTAGAGACTTAAAATCATAGGTATTGCGTTTAAATCATGGTATATACGAACAGGATTCCTATGGTTAGAGATCGCTTATAACCTAAAAACTATACCAAAAGTTCGATTCCGCTACTAAACGAGAGAAAAATAGATAAAAGTTCGGGGGTATATCATAGATCTATAGTAGAATGCTTTGTAATACACCTTAAGTCGTTAGAAAAAACCCGAGATCCCTAGAACAGGTTAAAGATATAAAGCTCTAAAAACCCTAAAACAAGATATTTAGCTCATGTTAGATAGATGTTTCAGTAAAATTAAGAGGAGGGCAAGGGTCATCATAGACGCAGAATATATAAAGTTTAATATAGTGAACTAACCCAAACTCGCTAAGATTGTGTGCTAAGGAATGATAAAAAAATAATAACCTACTAGGGAACATATAGTTCTAGGTGGTCGTATACAAAACATAGAGGTTGGACTCGCAACACCTCATGAAAATAAATCTAAAATCGGTTATACATGGGTGCCTATATAACACTATGTTTATCAATAGCAAAAATACTTAGTTCTATACTAAATTAGGGGTTATAATTCTTAAAAGCAATTTTGTCGGTTCTGAAATTGTGTGCATTGTTGAAGAGTAGACTTATTAAAGATCCTATATACACCAAGAGTATATAAACTAAACTAATAAAGGTAGCAAAGGGACAAGTGCTAGTCACGCGAATAAATAATAAAAAAACAGTCGGGCATAGGCTCTAGGTTAAAAATTATCCATTAATCTGATCTCGGAACCATTAGCGCTCCTTAACAACCAATGTAGAACGCGGTAATACAGCGATTCGGAAGGATTCGATTGTGATTGGGTGTAATTACATCAAAAGGTGCAGGACGAAAGATTCGACTTGCTAAAATCTGACACAAAAGTTGAGTACTAAAATTTAACTGCTAAGATCAAAAACACACACGCTATATAAAATTATTATAGTGTCTGTCAAATGACTAAAAAATGTAATTAGAACAAGCTACGATTGTATAGAGCGGACAGAAAAGAGGTAGATAGACTTTGTTCACTATTACGATTATAAAGTGGAGAAATCAATAACTAACATATGAATCAGTTACATACAATCACCTATGATTGTCTCTTGTATGAAAAAGGAAATTATCTGCTTCAACAGTAAAAAAACCTTAAGATCTGAAAAATTAATAGCTAAAGGACTCGATGAAGACACAGAACAACTAAACAAAACAACAGAAATGAGGGCTACCTAATTGGCAAATAAGCAAGAAATAATAGACCTTCAATTTAAATAGACTTAAATCGAAAAAACATTACAGCGAACAAATACCTGTTTGGGTAGGTCCTTATCCACCAAAAATACCCCCGCTATGCTGAAAAATAAGAATAAATAAGAAAAACCTAGAAATTTAGGGTAATATCTGCTTCAACAGCTAAAAATACCTTAAGATCTGAAAAAATTAATAGCTAAAGGACTACGTACAGAGATACATGAAGTAGAGACCAAGAAAAGCAACTAAATACAACAAAAATGAGTGTTACCTAATTGGCAAATAAGCAAGAAATAATAGGCCTTCAATTTAAAATAGACTTAAATCGAAAGATATTGCAAATAACAAATAGCTGTTGGTAGGTTCTTAACCATCAAAAATACCCCTCAGCCATGCCTAAAAAAATAAGAACAGGAAGGAAAAAATACATAGAAATTAAGGGTAATATAAGAATCCTCTACATTCAAAAAAGCATATATTATGTATGATCAACCTATAATATTAGGTATACCAAAGGATAACACTATACCTAACAGGACCCAAATTGAAGTTAAACAATAGGACCATAATAATATAAAGTATTTAAATTACCGAATGATCATCTAAATATAATTTAAATAGCCTTAAATCTAAAAAATATTACAGCTAACAAATAGCTGTTGGATAGGTCCTAATCCACCAAAAAATACCCCGCGATACTGAAAAATAAGAATAAATAAGAAAAACCTAGAAATTTAGGGTAATATATTGCTTTAAAGACCAGTAAACTTCTATAAGAGTATTTATATAACACGAATGCTAGACAAACCTAACCTAACTTCTTGGGTACGGTTATTTTGTATAAAGACCAACACCAACACCAAAAAAGGGGTCATGTACATTCAAAAAAGTATATATTATGTACGAACAACCACTAATATTAGGTATACCTAAGGGTAATACTATATAACCACTTACAGGAATCAAAATAAAGTTCAAAAATTAAGGGAATATAAAGTATTTAAATAACCGAATGATTATCCGAATAAAATTCTCGTTTCAGTTATATTAGTTACATGAGATGAGATTAATTGTATAAATATAAGGATTTCCGAGCGATCATACTCATCTAATCGATCTTACAACATATGAAAAAATAAAGCAATTAATTAGATAAATGACTTCTTAACGGAGCTTCAATATTAGTGGATAGATATCATATAACCTATAAAAACAATTGTAAAAGAGTTGTAAAAATTATTTATCAAGCCATAAATTTTAAAACAGACGAGAGAGGTGGGAAGGGGGAAGGGATATAGCAGACGGTTACAGGTTAAAAAGCTCCAACAACTAGTAAAAAATATTTAAAAACATTAAGCCATAAATGTATTAGATTGTACAAAACCATTAAAGTCCTAATGGCAGGGATAGTAAATATTTTTGCAATAGGTAGATGTTGAAATAAATACCTATGAAAACGATTAAAGCTATTAAAATAATACAGGCAATATCAACGGGAGGTACATAAAGTATAGTTTTAAACAGGAAATTCGATTATATACATATAGAAACTAATGTGTTAAGTATCAAAAACTAACTAAACTGTTTATATAATACAATACTGTCAATATGAATATGTTTAAGATCTTCAAAACGAGGATAGGATGTAAAATTATACCAAAAATACGGATAAATAGAGCAAATAATGCAAAAAAAATAATAAACTAGGAATCTAACTGAACATAAAAAAGGTTGCAAAAAGAAAAATATATAGCAATTTTATTAAGTATTAAAAATATACCCTAATAATATTTGTTTATACAGCTAAGTAGAAAACTATAGAAACATTAAGGAAAAAGGAGTGTTGTCTATAGGTATAAAATTTAACAACTATTGGTATTGGTAGCGGCTTGTGAAAAATTAGATAATAAGCTATAGAACTTGTAGCCACAATCAATCGATAACTATTAATAGAGTGGCAGTTTGAGAAATTTTTTATAGGATTTAGGCTAGGTTCACTATAATAAGACTCGGGGGGCTTCTACCTATAGTAAATATATCAGCAAGCTTAATTACTCAGTGAAACCTGAATCTATAGAGGATTATTCGGGTTTTCGGGGTTACTCAGGTTTATCAGGATTCTAAGAATTTATTTTTGCTTGACGTAATATTTAAAAAAATTATTAAAGCCACGACGGCCTTCTCCCAAAATTTGCTACAAATTTCGTGAGCCTTTGGCCGTCGTGGCTTTAATAATTTTTTTAAATATTACGTCAAGCAAAAATAAATTCTTAGAATCCTGATAAACCTGAGTAACCCCGAAAACCCGAATAATCCTCTATAGATTCAGGTTTCACTGAGTAATTAAGCTTGCTGATATATTTACTATAGGTAGAAGCCCCCCCGAGTCTTATTATAGTGAACCTAGCCTAAATCCTATAAAAAATTTCTCAAACTGCCACTCTATTAATAGTTATCGATTGATTGTGGCTACAAGTTCTATAGCTTATTATCTAATTTTTCACAAGCCGCTACCAATACCAATAGTTGTTAAATTTTATACCTATAGACAACACTCCTTTTTCCTTAATGTTTCTATAGTTTTCTACTTAGCTGTATAAACAAATATTATTAGGGTATATTTTTAATACTTAATAAAATTGCTATATATTTTTCTTTTTGCAACCTTTTTTATGTTCAGTTAGATTCCTAGTTTATTATTTTTTTTTTTTTTGCATTATTTGCTCTATTTATCCGTATTTTTGGTATAATTTTACATCCTATCCTCGTTTTGAAGATCTTAAACATATTCATATTGACAGTATTGTATTATATAAACAGTTTAGTTAGTTTTTGATACTTAACACATTAGTTTCTATATGTATATAATCGAATTTCCTGTTTAAAACTATACTTTATGTACCTCCCGTTGATATTGCCTGTATTATTTTAATAGCTTTAATCGTTTTCATAGGTATTTATTTCAACATCTACCTATTGCAAAAATATTTACTATCCCTGCCATTAGGACTTTAATGGTTTTGTACAATCTAATACATTTATGGCTTAATGTTTTTAAATATTTTTTACTAGTTGTTGGAGCTTTTTAACCTGTAACCGTCTGCTATATCCCTTCCCCCTTCCCACCTCTCTCGTCTGTTTTAAAATTTATGGCTTGATAAATAATTTTTACAACTCTTTTACAATTGTTTTTATAGGTTATATGATATCTATCCACTAATATTGAAGCTCCGTTAAGAAGTCATTTATCTAATTAATTGCTTTATTTTTTCATATGTTGTAAGATCGATTAGATGAGTATGATCGCTCGGAAATCCTTATATTTATACAATTAATCTCATCTCATGTAACTAATATAACTGAAACGAGAATTTTATTCGGATAATCATTCGGTTATTTAAATACTTTATATTCCCTTAATTTTTGAACTTTATTTTGATTCCTGTAAGTGGTTATATAGTATTACCCTTAGGTATACCTAATATTAGTGGTTGTTCGTACATAATATATACTTTTTTGAATGTACATGACCCCTTTTTTGGTGTTGGTGTTGGTCTTTATACAAAATAACCGTACCCAAGAAGTTAGGTTAGGTTTGTCTAGCATTCGTGTTATATAAATACTCTTATAGAAGTTTACTGGTCTTTAAAGCAATATATTACCCTAAATTTCTAGGTTTTTCTTATTTATTCTTATTTTTCAGTATCGCGGGGTATTTTTTGGTGGATTAGGACCTATCCAACAGCTATTTGTTAGCTGTAATATTTTTTAGATTTAAGGCTATTTAAATTATATTTAGATGATCATTCGGTAATTTAAATACTTTATATTATTATGGTCCTATTGTTTAACTTCAATTTGGGTCCTGTTAGGTATAGTGTTATCCTTTGGTATACCTAATATTATAGGTTGATCATACATAATATATGCTTTTTTGAATGTAGAGGATTCTTATATTACCCTTAATTTCTATGTATTTTTTCCTTCCTGTTCTTATTTTTTTAGGCATGGCTGAGGGGTATTTTTGATGGTTAAGAACCTACCAACAGCTATTTGTTATTTGCAATATCTTTCGATTTAAGTCTATTTTAAATTGAAGGCCTATTATTTCTTGCTTATTTGCCAATTAGGTAACACTCATTTTTGTTGTATTTAGTTGCTTTTCTTGGTCTCTACTTCATGTATCTCTGTACGTAGTCCTTTAGCTATTAATTTTTTCAGATCTTAAGGTATTTTTAGCTGTTGAAGCAGATATTACCCTAAATTTCTAGGTTTTTCTTATTTATTCTTATTTTTCAGCATAGCGGGGGTATTTTTGGTGGATAAGGACCTACCCAAACAGGTATTTGTTCGCTGTAATGTTTTTTCGATTTAAGTCTATTTAAATTGAAGGTCTATTATTTCTTGCTTATTTGCCAATTAGGTAGCCCTCATTTCTGTTGTTTTGTTTAGTTGTTCTGTGTCTTCATCGAGTCCTTTAGCTATTAATTTTTCAGATCTTAAGGTTTTTTTACTGTTGAAGCAGATAATTTCCTTTTTCATACAAGAGACAATCATAGGTGATTGTATGTAACTGATTCATATGTTAGTTATTGATTTCTCCACTTTATAATCGTAATAGTGAACAAAGTCTATCTACCTCTTTTCTGTCCGCTCTATACAATCGTAGCTTGTTCTAATTACATTTTTTAGTCATTTGACAGACACTATAATAATTTTATATAGCGTGTGTGTTTTTGATCTTAGCAGTTAAATTTTAGTACTCAACTTTTGTGTCAGATTTTAGCAAGTCGAATCTTTCGTCCTGCACCTTTTGATGTAATTACACCCAATCACAATCGAATCCTTCCGAATCGCTGTATTACCGCGTTCTACATTGGTTGTTAAGGAGCGCTAATGGTTCCGAGATCAGATTAATGGATAATTTTTAACCTAGAGCCTATGCCCGACTGTTTTTTTATTATTTATTCGCGTGACTAGCACTTGTCCCTTTGCTACCTTTATTAGTTTAGTTTATATACTCTTGGTGTATATAGGATCTTTAATAAGTCTACTCTTCAACAATGCACACAATTTCAGAACCGACAAAATTGCTTTTAAGAATTATAACCCCTAATTTAGTATAGAACTAAGTATTTTTGCTATTGATAAACATAGTGTTATATAGGCACCCATGTATAACCGATTTTAGATTTATTTTCATGAGGTGTTGCGAGTCCAACCTCTATGTTTTGTATACGACCACCTAGAACTATATGTTCCCTAGTAGGTTATTATTTTTTTATCATTCCTTAGCACACAATCTTAGCGAGTTTGGGTTAGTTCACTATATTAAACTTTATATATTCTGCGTCTATGATGACCCTTGCCCTCCTCTTAATTTTACTGAAACATCTATCTAACATGAGCTAAATATCTTGTTTTAGGGTTTTTAGAGCTTTATATCTTTAACCTGTTCTAGGGATCTCGGGTTTTTTCTAACGACTTAAGGTGTATTACAAAGCATTCTACTATAGATCTATGATATACCCCCGAACTTTTATCTATTTTTCTCTCGTTTAGTAGCGGAATCGAACTTTTGGTATAGTTTTTAGGTTATAAGCGATCTCTAACCATAGGAATCCTGTTCGTATATACCATGATTTAAACGCAATACCTATGATTTTAAGTCTCTAACTCATTTATAGTTTGAGATTATTTTTTTTACTGGAAGTCTTTCATTATCTACCCATTTGTCCAATATTAGCTTACCACCTTTCTGCATAAGAATCTAATAGCAGGACTATATCTCCCAAACCACATGATGATACTTTACATCTTAACCCATCAACAAGTATTATCTAATACTGTAACAAGTCGTAGGCAAATATCAACTTTTAACATAGTTTTTATTAAATAATCTATTACAACTACATTTTTAATTCTGTGTAAAAACAGGAGAACAAAATTAGTAGTGTTTATATAATATTGTAGAATTTTTTTACCAAATATTTCCAGTTTGCAGCTGGAAGCCTTAATAAGGTCCTGCCTCTAATTTTTTCTACTTCAGGCATACTGATTTAAGTCTATTTAAATTAAATATGCTTATTTGCCAATTAGGTAACACTCATTTTTGTTGTATTTAGTTGCTTTTCTTGGACTCTACTTCATGTATCTCTGTACGTAGTCCTTTAGCTATTAATTTTTTCAGATCTTAAGGTATTTTTTTTTTGCTGTTGAAGCGGATAATTTTAGTAATTTCATGCAAGGAGGGCTATCATAGGTGACTGCATGTAGCTGGTTCGGATGTAAGTTATTGATTTTTAATCATCATGATCGTAATAGTATACAATCTATCAGTCTATCTACCTCTTTTTCTATTATCTCTATACAATCGTAGTTTGTTCTAATTGAATTTTAAGTCATTTGGCAGACACCGCAATAATGTATTATAATATATAATAATTTTGTGTGTTTTTGATTTTGGCAGCTAAATTTTAGTATTCACCATATAACTTACCCATACTTCCTCGTTAGATTTTTGCAAGTCGAATCTTTTATCCTGCACCTTTTAACGTAATTACCCGTTCACATTCGAATCCTTATGATCTACTATATTACAGCGTTCTACATTAGCTGTTAATGAACGTCAGAATAATGGATAATTTTTAATCTAGAACCTGTCGTTTATGGTTATATTATTCGTTGTGATGATCTTTAATAAGTCTACTCCTCAAGAGAGAGTATATAACCAAGTCTTTTTGCTATTGATATACATATTAATAAATAAACAACTATATATGACAGATTTTTAGATTTATTTTCATGATCACTTAGAACTATATGTTCCCGAGTAGTAGGTTATTTCTTTTATATTCGCCCGCTTAATTTCCACTTAGTCATTCCTTAACACTTAATCTTTATGAATTTGGTTTAGTTCACTATATTAAACTTTATATATTCTGCGTCTATGATAACCCCCCACTCTCCTCTTAATTTTACTGAAGCGTTTATCTGGTATGTCTCGAATATCCCGTTTTGGGATTTATGGTTTCATATCTTTAACATTACTCGCTCGAATGATCATCCTTGGTTTTTTCTGGCGACTTAAGGTGTTATATTCTACTATAGTCCGATGATAGGCCCCGATGAGCCGTAGGCGAGGTGTGAAAACGAACTTTTGCTGCTTCAGCTACCTATTAGGTTCTTGGATGTTTATTAGATGTTTTTTTTTGCCTGGTTTAAGAGCAGCTAAATAGACGTTTTTATGGATTTAAAGGCTGTTTAGTGGTTGGTTAGTGGTTGAATAATGTCCTATTTGTTGTTCCTAGCCGTTCATAGCTGTTCATTATACATATTGATCCTGATCAGATATTCGCATAAGCCGCTCTTGCGTTTTACTTACATAGATAAGTTGCTAACTAGGTACTAGCCTATTGATATTGCTGCTACTAGCTGATAATGATATTGGATATTAATCAGATGCCTCATTTTTAGATATATGAATAATAATAGAAATAGCTATGACTAAGAATGTATTATCTAATTTTTTTTTTAGTACTTTGGTGGCTTTTACTCTATCTGAGAGTTGATTGGTTGTTTATTATGTATAGGAAACTGTTAAATAGGGGTTTTTATAGGTTTGAAGGTAACTTTTAGGTACTTTAATGGTTTTTTAGATATTTTTACTCTATCAGAGAGGTTTTAGCTGATTATTTTGTGTAGGAGCTGTTAAATAGACTTTTTATGGGTTCGAAGGCTATTTTTTGGATACTTTAGTGGATTATTAGATGTTTTTTACTTGATCATGAACAGTTCATAGAGGTTTTTGACTACTTATTATGGTTTGTATTATTATGTATGTACTTTGATAGTTTATTAGATGTATTTATCCGATTAATACTAGTTCAAAGCTGTTTTTTGGCTACTTATTATGGAATAGGAGCTGTTACATAGATGTTTTATGGGCTCAACGATCATTTTTTGGGTACTTTGGTAGTTAATTAGATGTTTTTTACCCTATCAGAGAGGGTTTAGCTGGTTATTTTGTATAAGAGTTGTTAAATAGTTGTTTTATGAGCTCAAAGGCTATTTTTGGAATACTTTATTATTAGATGTTTTTTACTCGATCATGAACAGTTCATAGAGGTTTTTGGCTGGTTATTATGCGTATTTAAACATCATTAATTTCAGACAGACTGACCTTACCTCGTGCCGAGGACCATAATCATGTAGTATACAGGAAGGTTAGATATATTTAATAACATTCCCAATGGACTTTGCATAGTAAGAATTTTGTTTAGACCCTAATGGTTTTATACGTATAGCTTTGTTATTACTTGAAATTTTTGAAATATTCCTTCGCTATTCGATACCCACCTTATACCCGTCTACCAAATTTCGCCTCTTCATCTTTAGACATAAAGACGCTAATCTCAAAAAATTATATCTCCTGAACCAGTTGACCGATCGATTTCGGGTTTTTTACTTATGATTTTTTGCGTCATTCTAAATACGAACCACATGTTATATATTATCCTTAACAACTTTAACGAGTCGCAGACAAGGATATATCCCTAGTGCCTCTCGAGCTGCAGGTCTCGAGGTTTTTTCCTAATAACTTGTTACATCAACCTTAATACAAACCACATACTGCATTATGCCTAACAACCTTAGCGAGCCGTAGGCGAATATATGTCTTTAGTACACCTCGACCTGCGGTCTCGGGATTTTTTCCAAATTACTTGTTACTTCACCCTAAATACGATTTACATGTTACATTATTTCTAACAACCTTAGCGGTCTGTAGACGAATATATGTCTTTAGTACACCTCGACCTGTGGTCTCGGGATTTTTCAAGATAACTTGTTACATCAACCTTAATACGAACCATATACTGCATTATCCCTAACAACCTTAGCGAGCCGTAGGCGAATATATGTCCTTAGTTCACCTCGACCTGCGGTCTCGGCATTTTTTCTAAATAACTTGTTACGTCAACCTTAATACGAACCACATGTTGCGCTTTCCCCAACAACCATAGCGAGCCGTAGGTGAGCATATATTTTTAATACACCTCAACCTGCGGTCTCGGGATTTTTTCTAAACAACTTGTTACGCCACCCTTAATACGATTCACATATTGCATTATCCCTAACAACCTTAGCGAGCCGTAGGCGAATATATGTCCTTAGTACACCTCGACCTGCGGTCTCGGGATTTTTTCTAAATAACTTGTTACGTCACCCTAAATACGATTAACATGCTATATTATTCCTAGCAGCCTTAACGAGCCGTAGGCGAGCATATGTCTTTAGTACACCTCGACCTGAAGGTCTCGGGATATTTCATAATAACTTGTTACGTCATCCTATATATTAATCATATATCAAATTTTTCATTAAACAATTAATAAATGATCGGTGACCTTGAGCTGTCTTAATTGGCAGGTGGCATCCGCCATCTTTTTCCTATTCGTAATATGACGTCATCCTGAACACATTCCATATATAGAATATTATTGCCCAAAGTATCTAACGCCCATGTAGCTAAGGCCCAAGTAGCTACCGCCCACCAATTTGACGTTTGACAGTTGGCAGATGACGTACGTCATCTAATAATTGACGTTTGACATATGACACGCGCCTGCGCACTGCCCGGGCATGCGCAGAAGGGGTGAGAGCAAATTGATGCAGAACATACCATCTCCCTCTACTTCTGTGTTGTCTGATTTGACGCATATGATCAGTGACCTTTGGACCCGCACGTTAAGACCAGATCTGGCTATACGGAAGAATATTCTGTAATTGATATAAACGACATAGGTTGCCATGAATTTCGAAACTGTCAGTGTCAGATAAAAATGGCCGCGTTCATTGAACTATATAGTTTGATATTCAATGCCGCGTTGTAATAATTATTTTTAGACAAATTTTAGTGCAAGTCAAAAAATGAGTGAAAAATCGGATGAATCAGATATGGAACTGGATGGTCGTGGAGAAAATATCTGCTACTCGGTTAGAATGAAAATTCGATACTCATGGTTCCTCACGCTCGCTACGCTCGCGTTCGGAATCTTACAGAATCTACTATTCTGACTTTAATATATTATAATAATATGTTTTTCAGTATTAAATCGTCGTTTTCCCCGTAACAAAAAAAAATAGTGTATTGTACACGGGAAAAATATTAGATTTTACTTCGGCCGTCGTGGTCTACCCGCCACAGGGTATCCATTGAACTTGGATCCCTGTGTATTCCAATATAAAATATAGTTACACACTTGTTCGATATGCAACACTAGTTTCTTTCTTTTAATTATTTTCGCGGACATTATCATCTTCTAAACATTTTTATGGCTTAAAACTCAAACGGATTGCGCGCATTCTGGTGGGTGCCAGCGTTGATCTGTTTTCTGGTCTGCAAAATGGCAGATATTTTCGGTGAAAACGCAAATAGCGTTCCCTATACTGGATTGTGATGCACTTCGTAGTTTATTTAGTTGTCTATCTTTCAAATAGTACCAGTGTAACTATCTTTTATATTGGAGTTGATTCCGCTGGGATGGCGCTACGGTGTATGGATGGCCGCCTTGATTCTGCAAGGAGGCTTAGTGCATTTTTCGGTCGTTCTTGGAATTGCTTGGGTTATGGCTGCCCGTCGAGTCCTAACGGACGAAACGGCCGTCATGGTCTACCCGCCCCAGGGTATCCATTGAACTTGGATCCCTGTGTATTCCACCCCTACCTGAGAGTGAAAAGGGAAATGTAAATTTAATAACTGATTCACTAAATACAAAGAGAAGTAGATCGGAATCTCAGAGTCCCAACATGGAACATAAGAGACTCTGTGAAGTGTACCTCCCACAATGGAAGAATACTTCTCCAGTATGGAAGAAATGGAGTTGAAGTTAATAATAGAGCTCCTGGATTCCATAAAAAAGCTTCAAATATAAGAAACAACGACGGTTTATTATTTACAGAAACTGAGTGCAAAATCATAGGAGATGCTTCCTTTTCCTTACTTAAAAAACTCACAAAAATAATTCGACGCATTGGAAAACTAGAAGTAGCAAATATTGCCTTCAAAATTAACAACTAAGATTATATATTATATAATTTTGTAGAATATACTACAGATGCTTTGGCGGAGGGTGCTCAAGTCGACACGGTATATTATATAGACTTCGCCAAGGCATTTGATAAAGTGGACCATAGTCTGTTAATAGCTAAACTGATGAGATTTTTATTATCATTAAACTGGTGTTCATTTATAAAATCCTACCTAACGAATAGAACAAACTATGTATCAATTAGAGGTTGCGGTTCACCCAACTTTCTCGCGACATCTGGTATTCCTCAAGGTTCCAACTTGGGTCCTCTTTTGTTTTTGATTTTCATTGACGATTCGGTCGATGTCGTCAGGAATTCGAAGGTTCTTCTTTTGCTGATACTATAAAATTATTTAAAAAATTGAGGATATTACTGCTTGTAGTGCTCTACAGAGAGATTTAGATTCACTGTATGATTGGTCCATGGGAAATCGACTGCCTTTTAATATTGATAAATGTAAACATATGAGGTTCTCCTACTCTAAAAAACGACTGATTTTGCCTATATAATCAATGATAATAAAGTAGATTCAGTATCCGAAAAATATGATCTAGGAGTTTTATTTGACGATAAATTATCATTTAATCCACACATCGAATCAATAGTAAAGCTATCTTATAAAAACCTCGGATTTGTCTTGAGAAACGCTAAACTCTTTACTTCTACAAAAACTCAAAGGTTCTATTTAATAGCTTAGTTAGAACAAAACTTAAATACGCCAGTATTATTTGGTCTCCACTTTATGCCAAATACATTCAAGTGATCGAAAAAATCCAAAAGAAATTTATTCGCATCTCGGACATCTTACTAAAAAAAACCCATGTTATCCTACTAATCTAAAGCGCTACAACTTAATGACATTACACAATAGGAGAACCTTCAGTAGTACTGTTTATTTTTATAAAATATTTAATAACTTATCACTAGACAATACAACATTAAATAAGGTGGGTATTTGTATACCTAATAGAACTAAGCAACTAGGTTATAGAACTTTACATTATAAATCAATTATTAGAACTAATTATCAAAAAAAATCTCCCGTTAGATGTATGATTGTTAATTACAATGAAAATCAAAGATACTGCAGTGGCGCAACTACGGGGGGGGGGGCTAGGGGGGCTAAAGCCCCCCCTTCGAAGTTCCTTCAAAACTTATTTGCGCAATACAATGACAGAAAATAGACTAAATGGTCTGGCCCATTTAAACATCCATCGAGAAATACTAGTATCGGTTGATGAAGTGATAAAAGAACTTCAAAATCTGGGACCTCGTAGACTTCAGTTCAATTTGTAAAAGTTTCAATAAATACGTTATGTTTACACTTAGTTTAAAATAAAAGTTTGTAGTATTTGGCTAGTCTTTTTTATTGTAGCGTGTTTTATTTAACAGCCGTGGAAAAAAATATTTTCTACGAAATAGTAAAGAAGATTTAAAATAATTATTTAAAGTAGGTATGTGTTTAACAATGTTTTAATATTCTACTTATCCTAGAAAGTGTAAAAAAAAAATTTTAAGCACGTTAAAAATTTTAAAAAATCGTGAGGCTAATTATTATTTCTACAATTTTTTATGCTACCAAAAAATTAAAGGTAGCCTTTTTAGATTTTCTTTAATAGACCAAAAAAGGGCGTGGCAGCCAAAAAAAATTTGCCTGCGGCGCTTTTTTTAAGAAAGAAAAAAAGAAAGAATGATCATCTCTGGTAGCCCCCCCTAGAACGAAATCCTGGTTGCGCCGCTGAGATACTGTGACATATTTGGCGATTCTAAAACTTTATTCATAAATAAACTTAAAAAGCGAATCTCTAACATAACAGATTCTGTAGACATCTAGAGACTCTCTCTCCAAATTCTATCATATTCATTATAAGTATATTATGCATATACGTTAAGTGTGCTCTATTGTCTGATATTGATTGTTACTATTATTAGTTTTACTATTGGATACTATATGTGTAAATGGGTTAATATTAAATTATAAGTATACTACGTGTGTAAGTAAGTGTGCTCTATTGTAGGAAATTGATTGTTACTATTAGGTTTACTAATTAAATACTACATGTATAATTGGGTCAATGATATGTCCTCTATCAACCTGTATTGTGTAGTATTCAATAAATAAATAAATAAATAAATAAAAAATAGTAACACAGTTGTCCGATATGCCACTATATTTTCTTTCTTTTAATTATTTTCGCGGACATTATATCATCTTCTAAACATTTTTATGGCTTCAAACTCAAACGGATTGCGCGCATTCTGGTGGGTACCAGTGTTGATCTGTTTTCTGGTCTGCAAAATGGCAGATGTTTTCGGTGAAAACGCAAATAGAGTTCCCTATACTGCATTGTGATGCACTTCGTAGTTTATTTAGTTGTCTACCTTTTGATTAGTACCAGTGTATGTGTAACTATCTTTTATATATTGGAGTTGATTCCGCTGGGATGGCGCTACGGTGTATTGATGGCCGCCTTGATTCTCCAAGAAGGCTTTTAGTGCATTTTTCCGTCGTTCTTGGAATTGCTTGGGTTATGGCTGCCTGTCGATTCCTAACAAGGACGAAACGGCCGTCGTGGTCTACCCGCCCCAGGGTATCCATTGAACTTGGATCACTGTGTATTCCAATATAAAAAATAGTTACACACTTGCCCGATATGCCACAATATTTTCTTTCTTTTATTCTATATATATAAAAATGAATGTTTGTCTATATGTAACGCATTCGTTCCTATACCATTTATCCGATTACGATAAAAAGTTGGTTAGTTGTTATGTGCAGGTCGAGGAAGGTTTCGGCATAAAAAAAGTGGCGCAACGCATGCCGGGTACTAATAAATAATATTATAAAATGTTTGTTGACGCGATGGTGAACCCGCCTTATTATTATGGGCGTAGCAACGCGCGCAGGGTATAGCTAGTTGAATATAAAGAAAACCAACTTTATGTGTTTTGCAATAAATTCAGTTGGTCTACCAATTAAAAATTAGATTATGATCCATTCTGCCAATTGTGACTTGTCAAGGGATTGTGTTTGTTCTGGTAAAATTAAGACAGTAGAAAGCATAAAATATTTGGGTGTATATTTTGATTCATTTTTAAAATGGTCAGTACATTGTGAATATGTAAAGAAAAAATTAAGGAAACTAATATATAAATTTTACGAATTACGTAATATCTTAGTCAAAAATGTTCTAATTAATGTTTATTGGTCACTAGCAGAATCATGTCTTAATTATAGAATTATCTGTTGGGGATCTGCGAATAAAAGTGTATTAAACAATATTGTTGTTTCACAAAAATATATCTTAAAAATTATTCTATCTAAGGCTAGACGTTTTTCTTCTGATCTTTTATTTGAACAGTCTGGCGTCTTTTCAATTACTCAGTTATATATTAGGAATTTGCTTAGATTTTCTCTCACTAGAAATAAATTTCACAACTACATAACGCATAACATCAAGTTACATACTGAGAAAACGATGAACTAGACGATTCCCAGGCCAACCTTTCCGAGAAGCCTTACCTCTTGATGATGCTAGTTTTTACAATAATGTTAATGTCATTTTTTAAATAAAGTATTCTTTGACTTGAGCTCGTTAAAGTCAGACGCTGTATTTTCCGAAGTAAAATAAAATTGTTTTTTTTAAAATAGTTTTCTCTGTTTTTTAAACTTAACTGGCGCAGTCGGTAGGATAGTGCGTCAACGCGTTTAATCGAACGGATATCGATCGTACGCATCGATTGTGGTTTCAACCCTTAAGTGCTATCCAACAGAACCACCCTGGAGAAGCCACGTCTGATAGTCAGCCACCAAGCAGACAACCAAGCAACCACAGCCAATCAAGAATCGGGAGAGGAAGACACTACGTAAGTGCCATTTTCCTTTTCGCCCCTTTTGTCCTCTGTTTAGGGTATTTTAGGGATAATCATAGTTTCTGTGCATCGTGCATATCACTTAGCTTTTAGGCAGTCTATTGGAGACAAAAAGTAATTTTAGGCAGTCTATTGGAGACAAAATAATTTTAGGCAGTCTATTAGAGACAAAATAATTTTAGGCAGTCTATTGGAGACAAAAAGTAATTTTAAGCAGCAAACACATTATTTTTGTAGGCCTATTACTGGCAAAATAGAATTATAGATTGTTTATTCAATTTAGCTTTTGAAATTTATTATTCTAAACAAAATGAGTAAGTCACAAGTGACACCCGCGGTACAAACGGCACAAGGCCCACTAGCTGTAAATTGGGACCTTTTTAAATCAAAAATCGAAAATATAAAACCCTTTGATGGCAATAGTAATAATTTAAATAAGTTTTTAAAAAGATGCGACGACCTAGTCGCCAAATATAAACCGTTTAACGATGATGATTTAAATGCTCATGAACTTGAGTGCATAAATGAAAAACTGACAGGTAGAGCGGAAAACATGATTGCAAATCGAATGGAATTAGACGACTGGGAAAAGTTACGTGCAGCGTTAACCCAGGCTTTTTCTGATAGGAGAGATTTAGATTGCTTAGACATGCACATAAAAAAACCAGCAACCCTTGAAGATGCTATGGCTTATGTAAGTGAAAAAATGCAAAAAACTAACAATTGGCCCATGCAAAAACCAAGACAGTTTCAAAATTTTCAGAATCAAAATCAAATGTATAATAACTTCCCCTTATTACCAAATAATACACCGAATATGAATACGCAAAACCATTTTTAGAGACCTTATTTCCCGAGTCAACCTATAAATATACAACCCCAATATTTACCCCCGCGAAATTACCCCACTAATAGCCAAGTTTTTGGGAAACCACAAAATCTTTTTCGACCTAACCAAATTCCACCCAAAAATTTGCCTCGCCCAGAACCAATGTCAACGACCTCCAGAAATCCGACAGTAAATACAAATCACCAAAATTCATACAATAATCAACAGAATTATTTTAGAAATCAATACCCAAATCAAAAACCAAACTTTACCTTTCAAGAACTTTATTTTAGTGAAGAAGGAAATTACTATATACAGGGTGAAAATACATACGATAACAATCTTGACATGTATGGTAGTTATGCTGCTAACTACCAAGACTATCAAACCACCCCTGAACAAACATTACCTGACCAAAGTTACGACGATACCCCATACGCAAGGTACAACCAATACCCCATTCACGAAAATGAACAAAATATTACACACGAAAGACCATCTGCCCAAAATGAAATTTTGGAGAAAAATAACGAATTGCATAAGCAAAATTTTCACAAAACGGGGCCAACAAAAGAACATATATGACCGAAATCAATAGTATATTCTGTAACGGCTCACTTCCATATGTTAAAATCAAAAAACCAAACTTAAAGCTTTTAATCGACACGGGTAGCCTACGGTCTATTTTAAAGCCATCGGTTGCGGAACAATTTTATGCCAATTGTATCTACCACTCTAACAATACCATAAAAACGGCCTTAGGAAATCAATCAACACAATTTCAGGCATCAATACCGGCTCTCGCAGAATTCGGTACAAATTATAAAATAAATTTCATTCTTTTCGACTTCGACGACTACTTCGACGGAATATTAGGCCTAACTGACCTAATAAATATGCAACTCAATATTGACCTATGTAATAAGAGACTGATTGGACCCAAACTTAATATACCATTTCTTTATCACCAAACACAAGAATCATGTTTTTCATTTTCGGTAAACCCAAATGAAAAAATAGTAAAAAACGTTCCCGTCAACGTACTAGAAAGAAACAATTTGACAAAACCCGGTAAAATCGACACACTCTTTCTACCACAAATATTAAACCATGCAGAAAACGCATACGCCTTGTCTAGATATCCGACAGACAATGACCTTAACGCCTTAGAAACAATGTCGACCGACAATGACCCCGGTAACATAGACAACATGATAAGCGAATACCTACAAAACCAAGATGATATCCCACAACTAGACGAATCGAGTATAAATGAAATTTTTGAGACATACGACGAAAGACAAACAGATACGAACATACCAAAAATCAATATAATATCCGACTTGCAAATTTGACCCCCTAAAAAAAACAAAGAAGACGATAACGAAACGGTGCATACATCACTAGAACACCCGATAATAAATATACCTATATCCGAACGATATTTAAATGTTTATAAAAATCAAATCGTTATCACTGCTGGTGATATAGACAAAATACAATGTAAATTGAATAAAATTTTTGAAAACACACGCCTATACGTCACAATATCAAAACGAGACCCACGCGAACATATAATAAAAATTTTAAAGGAATTTGTTGATCCCAAACAAACGTTTGCTATATATTGTTGGGACCCAGGAATAGCCAAAATATTCATTACTACAGTTTAAAACTTTTTCGAAATTCTTCTTACAAACTAATTTAATGTTCAAAATTTTTGGAAGACGTCGAAACACTTAACGACCAAAAAGAAAAACTCGAGATTTATCACGCAACTAAAACGTGTCATAGAGGCATTAACGAAACCAAACTAGCCTTTTCGCAAAAATATTATTGGTCAAAAATGTCAGAAGACATCGAAAATTACATAAACAACTGCGAAACATGTCTAACCAACAAGTACGATAGAAATCCCCCTGCAATTAAATTTAACCTAACCCCGACAAGCTCAAAACCCCTCGAGTTAGTCCACATGGACACATTCAAAATACTAAACGAAACCTTTTTTAACGGTAATAGATACATTTTCTCGATACGGACAAGCCTATCACATAAATAGTTTAACAGGACCAGAAATACTAGAAAACCTACTAAATTTTATTACGCGCCACGGTTTACCTCTTAAAATTACAACCGATTGTGGTACAGAATTCAAAAATAAAGAAGTAGAAGATTTTTGAAAACTCTACAAAATCGAGCTCCACTTCACAACCCCCAAAAAATAGTAATTCGAACTCCCCAGTTGAACGATTTCATTCAACATTAATCGAACACTACCGATGTCTAAAAGAGGAAAATAAAAATTTTACACCCACGCAACTTATGAAACGCGTAATAATTGCATAATAACTCAATCCATAATGTAACCAAATATACCCCATTTGAAATACTAAAAGACCTGCCGAAATTTAAAAAATTTGCGATTAAAAGTCGAACCGATAAAATAGTACTACTTACACAAAAAGGCGCGTACCATAAAAACAGCGCTAGAAAACCCCGAATTAAACAATGATCGAATTTTCAAATAAACAATGAAAATGACAATCCTGATTTTAACCGCGACACTCCAAGTAATTCAGATATACTGCAACCCCAATGACATACACCTGACAACCCTTAAACATTTTATTCTCCCGACTTAGGAAACTCAAAACTTATATATAACAAACATACATTTTTGCATTACGTAGACTTAGAATCTATTTTAGTACAACTTGTAAATATAGAAAAATATTTCTTTACAATTAGAAACCACTTAAAACACAAAAACACGAAAACGCGACAAATCCAATTTCTTATCACGGGTTATCAGAAAGCGCAATTCTTAGAACGGAATACCTGCACCTACACAAAATATACCCAAGAATCTCTACCCACACGTAAAGAAGAAGAGAGGTTTATTCATATCATCAATAATAACTATGATAGAACAATATCGATTCTTAGTGCAAATCAAAAACTATTACAATATGGTTTAAGAGTATTTAAAGATGTCATAGAACGAACAATTAATGTTCTAAATGATTATTATAAGCTTTCAAGGATTAATTTATCGAATAAATTTAGACGGTCAAAATTTAATCACCTTTATTGACAACCCAGAGGATGCTATTATGTTTGCCAAATTAAACGCACTGCATAACGCCATAGTGCCAAGTTCAGAATTATTACAAATGCTAGATTATCTAAGAACAATCTATAATAAAGAAGCAATACCAAATTTTAAGAATATATTGTCGTATTACCAATTTTTAGACCAGAAAGGTTTACCTTCTACCACCTTTATCCTATTACCCAACACCATAAAATATTCGTTCCAAAATTCCCTTACTTGGCACAAGCAGAAGAAAAGGTCCAATTTGAAGAAACTAGTTGCCCCAACTGGAAGAAGAATACTACTGCAATGAAAATCTCCACCCCAAGACCATTGCACCCTTCAACTACTTAAAGGCTCTCCGCTACAAAACTGCCTGTTCTTGAAGTCAAAATACAAGAAATAATAACTGATTAAGTTACACAGGAAGAAATACTCATCCTTCCCAGTAAAACATAACGACTTTTTTCGAAATGCACTACCGACCAATATCTCCAAATTAATATGCCGACGCTAGTGAAAACTTCGAAAAATTGCCAAATTCAAATCGGAGCGAAGAAATTTGTCAACGACGTAAGAATTAAACAAGGAAAACCGCTAATCTTACCCGACGTCGAAATAGGAAATTCCACCCTATCAACCACCTTCAAAACACCAAATTTAACGAAACTGAACTTTGAAAATATCCATCGATTGAAAGATATGGCCAACCAATTATCGCCAATCACCGCAATCGAAGAAAAAGAACAATTATCCAACATTATGTCTCACTTAATAGGAAGTCTAGCCATCCTGTTAACAATGTACCTACTATGGAAGTATAGAAACCAACTTAGACTATTTTCCAGATTTTGTACAAGGACCAAAATCAATACCAAATTGCAAGAAATCGATGCCAGAACCGAAAATACCAATACCTCGCAGAATACCTCCGGTATCTTCTCAGCTTAAGGAGGGAGGAGTTACATATTGAGAAAACGATGAACTAGACGATTCCCAGGCCAACCTTTCCGAGAAGCCTTACCTCTTAATAATGCTAGTTTTTACAATAATGTTAATGTAATTTTTTAAATAAAGTATTCTTTGACTTAAGCTCGTTAAAGTCAGACGCTGTATTTTCCGAAGTAAAATAAAATTGTTTTTTTTTAAAATAGTTTTCTCTGTTTTTTAAACTTAACTATCATGACTAAAGCTAATGTTAATCGCAATTTGATTCTACCCAATACACATTTTAACGCCACGCAAAGATCAATTTCCTGTGTGGCTTCGAAAATCGTAAATATATTACCAATGCAATTTAAAAACAAAAAATTTCAAAACACAAAAAATGATCTAAATAAATGGATTATGAATAATACCCAAATAATCAAAGGTATTGTTAAATTTTTATAAAATTATATTATTTAGTATTAGTATCACCAAATAACTCAAATTGTGCATAGTTACGCATTATCTGCTTTAAAATTTAATTTTTTTTTGAATATGAATATTTATTTCTCAAATATATTTCAACATTAAAAAATAATTCTTTAAACAGTGTTTTAAACACTGGTAACAAGAATAATACTTAAAACTAACTAACAACAGTACATAACTAAATTATACCAATTAACAATAACAAATTCCAAACGCTCTCAGAATGATGCCAAATTTTTTTTATAATGTTTTTAAATTTGGTGTATGTTTTTACAGTTCTAATACTTTTTGGTAACCTATTATACGTACTAGATGCTTGATACATCGGATCAAATAAACCTTTATTTGTTCTAACATTATTTTGATGTATATTGTCATGCGTTCTAGTAAAGTGGCCGTGTACATAATCAGAAAATATAATGTGAGTATTAGATTTTTGGATTTTGTTGATAACTCTAAATATATACTTATTCTGTTCCAATTCCATTATTTTTTTTAATTTCATGACGCCCAGGTCCCTGTATAGGTCATCCGTATGCGTGAGCCTGTCATAATTAAATAAAACCTTTAAAAGTTAATTTTGTAGTATTTGCATTTTTTCAAACTCGACCACGCCACAGGTGCCCCACACCGGAATGAGGTATCGAAAATGAGACAGAAAGTAGGCATTGTATATTTTCATTTTACTTGTCTGAGTTAGGTAACTTCTACATCTGAAAATTGCTCCAATCATTGGTGTTATTTTACTGCTAATATAAGAAATATGATTTTTCCCGTTAAGGTTTTCATCTATGACTAGACCAAGATATTTTATTTGCGTGACTCTTTCAATACTTACATTATTTATTTGAATTATGGGTGCTTCTACTATTTTACTTTTTTGTTTGAACAATATATATTTTGTTTTTGATTCATTTATTTTAAGCTTGTTACATAGTAACCAATTAGCGTATCTTTCCAGATCAGAATTTATACTTTGCCCGAGGTTCTGTTCATCGTCAGCAGTATACTCCACTACCGTGTCATCGGCAAAGGTGTAGTACCGCGCTTTAAATTTTGCACAACTTAAACTAAGAACATATAACGAGTATAGCAGGGGCAGGACTGAACCCTGTGGCACTCCACACTCGTTGGTTGTTTTATCACTATTTACACAGTCTAATTTAACGTACTGCCGCCTATCTGTTAAATAAGTTTTAATAAGACTATAAACAATTCCTCTAAAACCCATATTACGTAGCTTTCTTAATAGATTACTTAAACTAACCACATCGAACGCTTTCTTAAGGTCCACAAATATCGCAACTACTATTTTTTTGTTATCTAGATCCATTGATATTTTATTTACCATGTCCATTGTTGCACTTAGAGTATTACTGTTTCTGATAAAACCATACTGATATTCATCTACATTAATATATTTTTTTATAAAACTCAACATTCTAGTTTTAATTATTTTTTCAATGATTTTTGAAACTGTACTTATAACACTAATAGGCCTGTAATTACCCATACATTCTTTAGAACCTGATTTCTAAATAGGACTTATTTTGCTAATTTTTAGTTCACTAGGAAAAATACCAGATGTAAGAACATTATTATTTGTTAATCTAGTTATTACAGATACAAAATCCGCACCCAAATTGCACAAATCATAAACAGTTATACGATCATGACCGGGAGCTGAGTTTCGTTTCAACTCCTTGATGACTTTGCCTACTTCTTCCTCACTTGTTAAGTCCAAGTACATACTATTCCGACAGTGCACTTCGTCAAAAACCAATTTCTCCCGAAGGTTTGGAGTTACCTTTTGTATTTCAGCATCAATATCCCCAACTATATTTTTTCCTACATTTGAGAAGTGATTGTTTAATTAGTTAGCTATGTCCAATGAACTGTCGACTATACTGTCATTTACAACCAATTCTTTAATATTAGTATTAACACTTTTATTTTTCACCAGTTTATTAATAAGTTTCCATTGTTTTTTTGAGTTGTTACCAGCCTCGCTCCACTTTTTTTTAAAGTAATATTTTTTTGATGATTTAATTTTATTGATAATTTTGTTTTTTATTATTCGAAATTCATTTAACTTGTCCTGGTTATTGTTGCCGTTACATATTTTTTTATATAGTTTGTCACGCCTTTTTATTAGCTCGAGAAGATCTTTTGTGATCCATTCATTGTTCTCACGAATTCTTATCACAGTTTTATTTTCAGATTCGTCCTTACAAAGCTGTATTATATCTATAAGTTCTTGAAATGTATTGATGTCTCGAGCCTGAGATTTCTGGTGAAATAGTGTTTTAAACCTTTTACGGTTTATTGTCTTTTACTACGTGTGATTTACCTTAGGTTTATGTATCTTAAGTTCTTATTCTACCTCAATGACAGGCTCCACACTGACTGTACATTTATCTTTTAAACTCCGATCTACAATTAAATGGTCAATAAGAGTAGCAGAGGTTGTAGTTACTCTTGTAGCATTTTCCTTGTTAATTACATTTTGAATTACGAAACCATTAAGCATTAAAAGGTTTTTGTAATTACATATCGCGCTACACCGCGATATGTTATACGGCGCTTCGGTGAAAATAATGTATGTATGTTGTCGGCGTCGTCGTCGTCGTCACTTTCGACATTTTCACATTTGCGATCTTTTTCTCGGAAACGGTTAGAGTGGGACGATTGAAACTTCTTGGGTTTACAGAGGAATAGTAGGGGTACGTTGTGTAAAAATTTGGAATATACAGGGTGTTAGCGCCATCAAAAGACGTTCTAACTTTTAATTTTGTTGCACTTTCCTTTACCACGAAGCTCTTGCTCTTTCCACCTCAGTCACACACTTACCTGGCTGATTGACGTATGCCGTAGTCGCCAGGTACGTTAGGTATGTAGGTACGTCTGACGTTAAGTTAGTTAAGTCAAGTTTTTCGGTTCACTCGCAATTTCAAAACGATTTTATTTTGGCCAGTCAATTAATAAATGATAGTTGTTTTCTGATATTGTTTCTATTAATCGAACCTGAGTTGCCGATTTAAAACGGGTAGTTTTTCTGGGAGCAACATAAATAGTGGCGACCGTGACAGGACTGTGTCAAAATAGTTTTCATCTGAAACGCGAGTTGTTAAGTTTTACAGACTTTGCCGCCGTGTTTAACGAGAAAAAATACTTAGTGACTGCAATAAAATTATAATCGGGCTGCCATTAGTGTTTGGGTAAACGATTATTGTTTTGAACGTTTTATTGCTCAGTAGAACGATGGATACCAAGAAGAAAAGTAGAAAAGTTTTGCGCGCTGCTTTTACAAGGAAGGCAAATGATCTTGAGAAGTTATTTCGTGAGGTCGACATTAATATTACCGACCTTAAAGTGCTTTGGGACATTTTACAAGCTAATTATGATACGCTCAAAATGACTGATGGTGAAATTTACGATCTTTTGTTGGAAGAAGATGCGTCAGAGGACGATTTGCTCAACGAAATGTTAGGTAGTGAGGACTACGCAAAAAGGTACTTTCAACTATATTATCGCTATATTGAATTGACGAAAGCAGAGGATGAGGCTATACAAGCTCCGTCGCAAAGTACTAGCCATTCTGTCAACCAAAACCTGATAGGTAAGCGCAAGTTTAAGTTGCCTAGTATTCAGTTTAAACTCTTTGACGGTAACTTATCGTTCTGGTCACAGTTCAAAAAAGTACACGACGATTCCGACATTGACCTTGCAGATAAAATACAGTATTTATTGCAGGCCACTGTCCCAGGTAGTCGTGCCAGGCAACTAGTAGAAAGTTTTCCAGCCGTAGGCGATAATTATGCTCAAATAATAGACTGCTTAACATCACGTTTCGGACGCGAAGATATACAGATTGAAGTGTACATTCGTGAACTGCTCAAGCTAATTTTAAATAACGCCATTTCCGCGAAAAAATTAGATATCGCTACACTTTATGATAAATTAGAGACACAAATGCGCGCTTTAGAGACATTAGGTATTAAATCTGACAAATGCGCAGCTATGCTTTTTCCCTTGATTGAATCATGTTTGCCTGAGGAATTGCTACGTGTTTGGCAGCGCTCGCCGCGTAGTTCTGATCTTAAATCTTCGCAAAATAATTTAGGGGTTCTACAACCTCCTACAATGGAAGAGAAGTTAAAAGGTCTTATGTCATTTTTAGAAAATGAAGTAAAAAATGACCAGCGTATTAAGTTGGCATCCGAGGGTTTCGGGTTAAAACCTGTCGCTTGCCAAAACGATTCTGGGCGTGCGGGTGTGACATCTCGGCGTAAAACCGAATTTTCGGACCCTAAAAAATATAGTACGGCCGCAGGTCTAGTCAATGTTATTCCTGATTGTTCAAAATGTATTTTTTGTGATGGGTCGCACGAAGCTGCCAATTGTTTTAAAGCTCAACAATTTTCTTTAGAAAAAAAACGATTGGTTTTGACAGAAAAGAATGCTTGTTTCTGCTGCTTAAAGGTAGGACATCAGGCTAGGAAGTGTAGGGCTAGATTAAAATGTGTTATCTGCAGTAGGTCTCACTTTCCTTTGATGTGTCCTACTTTACCGGCCAATAAATCACCAAAAGATTCCGACCAAAGTACAAAAATAATTTCTGATAAAAAAGAGCATGCGGTCTCTAATGAGTTAGTAAGTGTCAATGGTGCCAGTAGCCATGTATTTATGCAAACTTTAAGAATAAAATTAGGTGGCGTTAATGGTAGTCAGTCGGTAAGGGCATTAATTGACACTGGCTCTCAAAGGTCATATATTTTACATTCTACAGCAAGTCTTTTAGGTTTTGTACCTAAACACCGAGAAAAAATAGTACATTGTCTTTTTGGTGGTTCTTTGACGGAACAGTATCATCAATGCTATGATATAAAACTTAGTAAGGGTAAGTTTAATTTGATTGGTGAATTTTTGGATCAACCGCTTATTTGTTCAGATATTACTCCAGTGTTTCATGGTGATTGGATTGATGAATTGAGTACTTGTGGTATAGAATTATCCGATCAATTTAATGATTTAAATCAAAGTCGTAAGATTGATATGTTAATAGGTTCTGATATAGCGGGTACCTTATATACAGGCAGAAGACAGGTGCTTGCTGGCGGACTAGTGGCTGTGGAAACCTTCCTGGGTTGGACATTGATGGGTAAAGTACCAGTTTCGAGGGTCACCAGTAATTCCATGATTGACATAGCACTTTTTGTGAAGGAGGCGACATTGCCTCAACTTTGGGCTTTAGACGTTTTGGGCATCAAAGATCCCGCACAAAAGAATTCGCAAGAAGAATTGGCTTTGGCGACTAAAGCAGATTTTTTGAAGACCATCACGGTTAATAGTGAGGGAAGGTATGAGGTTCGATTACCATGGTTAGAAGGTCATCCGCCTTTACCAAGTTTGTACAACGTCTCTAAAGCTAGATTACAAAGTACTATTGATAAAATACAAAGGGATAATTTAGTACAGGAATATGATCAGGTTTTTCAGGATTGGCTGAGTGACAATATGATTGAGGAGATTGTTGAGGAGGTACCTTCAAGGGAAAATGTTCTTTATTTGCCGCATCGTCCGGTGATAAAGGAAAATAGTACTACTCGTATTAGACCTGTGTTCGATGCCTCAGCGAAAATAAAAGACCAACCTTCTCTTAACCAATGTCTGGATAAGGGTCCTAATGTTATAGAGTTGATTCCGAATATTTTATTAAGATTTAGGATGGGAAAAATTGGTGTTGTGTCGGATATCAAAAAGGCGTTTATGCAGATCAGTATTAACGAGTCGGATAGGAATTTTTTACGGTTTTTATGGATTGATTCCGAAGGGCATGAGAAGATATTTCGACATAGGCGGGTAGTATGTGGAGTAAACAGTAGTCCGTTTTTATTAGGGGCGACTATAGAATACCATCTTTCGCATGCGCTAATAAAATGTTTGGATGAAAGTGTGTCATATAGTAAAGATACTATTTTACAGTTGTTAAAAAGCTTCTATGTGGACAATTGTGTCACAAGTGTCCCAAGTAGCATTTTAGACACATTACGGTAAATGTGTCTAAACTATTGTTTCTGTTTCCGACACAAATTGGAAATTGTTGGCAACATGTATGGAAATATTTTCGAAACGTATACATTTTAAATGGCGCATTAGCACGTGTTTCCAAGTGGTTGGTACGGGCTGTGACTTTCGCTGTTTCGACGCAAAATCGAAACTTTTATCGAAAATGTTTCGAAAATTTTTCAGAAATGTTTGGAACATGTTTCCATAAATGTGTCGAGTGAGAGTTCATTTTACACAGAGGGCGCTGAGTGTTGGAATTGTAAATTGTCAGAATGGAAACATTATTGAAAAAAATAATTAGATATACTATCTATCTCTCTGCAGGTTGTAAAATAAAAGAAAGTAAACAATATGATGACAGCATAATTTCGCCATAATGAATTTGTCACCAGAGTATTTTCTATAAGTGATACCTTTTTTTCGTATGGTTTATTGCAGAGGAGATCCAAAAATCGTTGACGAAATAAATTTTATCGTGCAATTTAGTAATTTAGCTTTATATTCTTATGACGCTCCCGGTATATTGACATTTGCACACAAAATAAATACTTTGTCAAAAAATAAAATCTTAAATATTTTTAAAATTTTACTTAATTCTTCTTTCAATTGATTAAGCTAGCAAAATGGAACTAATGTAACCACTTTTTTACATTTCAAATGACGCATGAAGTTAATTAAAGTCCATTTTAATAATATAAAAATGAATTTGTCAAAATGGCCGCCAGAAAGCGAGAATTATTCTGGTCTAAAATGGAGTTGACACACAATTTCTAGTATTTGGTTTCTATAATGTTTCGATAATCATGTAGCTATAATTCATAGAAAATGTGTCGAAACATGAAGAATGTTTCGATATTGTACCGAAACCATGCGAAACAAACGTCGCTAAAGTAAAAAATGCACAGTCCCGTCAAGAGGAAGGTTAAGCTTAGAAGCATAAAACTTCTGTATACCGTCACGGTATACACTACCACTTTACACTTTCTGTGACATATAACCTACAAAATTGGTTTGTACCTTGTTGAACGTTAATAAAACTTACTTATAACTTATTCCTAAGTAATAATCTAAAACATATACTCAATTGTCGAGACAAAGGAAAAAAGTGTGTTGGTCCTAACGGCTGTGCCGACCAGCTGGATAGTCGGAGACCACCTACTTTGGCCCGATCAAGCCAAGAAATCCGAGCTCGACGAGCTCTTAAAAAACACATTTTCTGTCCCTAGTGCCTTGTAAAACCTCGAAGAATGTTTAAACTGTTGTTTTCTTCCCATATTAACAAAACAAAAATGTACAATTTATAGGTTATAATCGTTATAATCAGAGGTTGTAATAATTGTCCGGGTGCAGTAGTGTAAAGGTTTCTGGCAGTTTCGAAAATTATTTTCTGCGCAAGTTTCGTAATTAAATGGATATCACTGTTTGGTAAATATTTCAAAGCAGAAGAATACCAATTTGTTTTGAATCACTTAATTCGAAAATGTATCGCTACTATTTGGGAGCACATGTGTCTAAACACAATTTCATAATATTATATAAAAATGTTTCGAAAAATTTTCTTTTGTGCGTTTCCTAAATGTATCGACACTGTAGTTTGGAAAGTATTTCGAAACTAACAGTTCTTAATCGTTTCTAGTAACTAAATTCGAAAATGTGTCGCAAAAGTTTCGAAACACATGTGTCTCCACACAATCTAAATAATTTTAATCGAAAATGTTTCGAAACGTTTCTCAGCAAAGAATGTGTGTCCAATTTGTGTCTATAATTGCTACTTGGGGTGTCTGATAATGACAAATTGCATATGTTTATGAGGGAATCAGTCAATGTCATGAATGAAGGAAAATTTGATCTCAGAGGGTGGGAGTTCACAGGTCAGACATGTGATACCTCTGAAGCTTCATCTGAGACCACAGTGCAAGGAATGATATGGGATAAATGTGACGATTCTTTAAGAATAAGTGAAGCATGCTTGAAGGGTGTGAATGAGCTTGCCGATAAGCCAATAAGTAAAAGGTTAATGCTTTCTTTTGCGCAAAAAATATTTGATCCCATTGGGTTCACGGCGCCTTCTACCATATTACCCAAGTTGCTGCTCCAAAAAACCTGGGAAGAAAAATTAGCCTGGGATGCCCCAGTAAGTTCTGAAATAGACAAACAGTTTCGTTATTGGTTAAGTGAGCTACATTATTTATGTCAGATACGTATACCACGATGGATGTATGGAGATAATTTACTTTTGAGGCACGGGAGTATACATGTTTTTTGCGATGCGAGCAAGGTTTCCTATGCTTCTGTTATTTTCTGTAGAGGTGTTTTTGATGGCAAGGTTTTTATCCGTTTATTGGCAGCCAAGTCTAGAATAGCACCTTTGAAAGAAATCTCTATACCTTGTTTAGAAATTTTAGCAGCTCTGATTGGAGTTAGGTTGTTTGTCTCTTTAAAGGAGGACCTTAATTTTGATTCAAAGCTGCCGGTTTATTTTTGGAGTGATTCTTCCACAGTTTTAAGTTGGATACGCCGTAAGGACAATTGGGGGACTTTTGTGGGTAATCGCGTTAAAGAAATTGCAAGTTATACGTCTAGTAAAGATTGGCGTTTTGTTCGGGTTTGTTCTCCAAAACAATTATTTCAGTCTAAATGGTGGGAGGGTCCAAGTTGGCTATATGGCTCATCTAATTTGTTGCCACAAGGTGAGGCTTATTGTGATGAGGAGGAAATTCAAAAAGAAAAGGAAAAATCTACTATTAGTTTTCTTAATTCAAATTTATTTTCGGTAGATTGGCATCTATCATATTTTTCAAAATTCACCAAGACGGTACGTATGGTTGGGTGGATTTTTAGGTTTTTGAATAATGTAAGAAATCCTACAGCTGATAGAGTTCAGGGAGAGCTGTTGGTTAAAGAATTGGAAACTGCGGAGAGTCATATTTTAAAGCTTATTCAAAGGGAATGTTTTGAGGGAGAAAAGGATCCTCGTTTGTGTAATTTAAATCCTTTTACGGACAATAATGGTGTGATTCGTTTACATTCTAGAGTTAGTAATAGAAAAGATGCTGAACAATTTCGTTTTCCGGTAGTGTTACCGGCAGAACATGTTCTGGTTAATCAACTTATTTTTGAGCAGCATGTTAAATCTTTACATATGGGCACTCAGGGATTAATGGGTATCCTGCGCGAGAATTATTGGATCTTAGGCGGGCGACGGGCTATTAAATCAGCCATTTCTGGCTGTGTCATTTGTAAAAGACAAAAAGGTAAGGCATTTGTAACAAATTTACCTCCTCTTCCATTAAATCGCGTGCGTGACGCGGCTGTTTTTGAAATAACAGGGGTGGATTTTGCGGGGCCTTTATTTTTAAAGAATGAGGAAAAAGCATGGGTGTGTCTTTTTACTTGTGCCGTTTACCGCGCCATACATTTAGAATTGTGTACGGGTTTGTCCACTACAAGCTTTATGCAAGTGATTAGACGATTTATAGCGCGACGTGGTCGACCAAAGGTTATTTACAGCGACAACGGTACTAATTTTGTCGGCACTGAGAATGCGTTTAGTAAATTAAACTGGGAAAAGATTACCACGGATTGTAGTATCCAAAGAATTTCGTGGCATTTTAACCCCCCCACTGCTAGCTTGTGGGGTAGTTTTTGGGAAAGACTGATAGGCAGTGTTAAACAAATTTTGCGTAAAGTTTTAGGCCGATCCTGTATGACTTATGAGGACCTAATTACGCTACTTTGTGATTGTGAGGCAATTATAAATCAGCGACCACTTACTTACGTTTCGAACGATATTAATGAGCTTATACCTCTTACGCCTATGATGTTCTTGAGAGAATTAACAAATACTGGTGTTCCCGATTGTGACCTTGTTGATTCTGAGTCGTTATGTAAAAAGATTCGACACAAACAGAAACTTCGAGATGACCTACGGCAGAGATTTCGAATAGAATACTTGGGACAATTGAAGTCTTGGAGCTCTAAGAAAGCTAGTAGGCAGATTCGCTTGGGTGAAATAGTACTTATTGGAAACGATACAGACAAACGTATTCAGTGGCCATTGGGTAAGGTGATAGAAGTAATGCCTGGTAAAGATGGAAAAATCCGTCTTGCTAGAGTCAACACCGCCAGAGGAACTTTGTTGAGACCTGTCCAGCGATTGTATCCATTAGAATGTACCATGGATAAATCTGCTGAAGAGTGGGGAAGTCCCCAGATATCCTCGTCAACTGATGAAAAGGGTGAAATAAATGTTTTACCGCTTGTGTCTGAATTACCCGAAAGTGCGATCGAATGTTCTAAGAATATAAATAATGAACCAACTGTACGCGTGACACGTAGTGGGCGTAACGTTACAGTGCCGAAAAGATTTTTGTAACGGGTACTTACTATTAGTTTTGTAAATTTAGTTTATTTTTAGTATTGAAGGTATTAAGGCTTGTTGTGTAACAAGTGTTTAGGTTTTCGATTGTCAAGTTTGGGCTAGGATGTTTATTTAGTGAGTCACTACTTTAGTTTAACGTGACTCAGGTGGGAGGATGTTAGCGCCATCAAAAGACGTTCTAACTTTTAATTTTGTTGCACTTTCCTTTACCACGAAGCTCTTGCTCTTTCCACCTCAGTCACACACTTACCTGGCTGATTGACGTATGCCGTAGTCGCCAGGTACGTTAGGTATGTAGGTAGGTCTGACGTTAAGTTAGTTAAGTCAAGTTTTTCGGTTCACTCGCAATTTCAAAACGATTTTATTTTGGCCAGTCAATTAATAAATGATAGTTGTTTTCTGATATTGTTTCTATTAATCGAACCTGAGTTGCCGATTTAAAACGGGTAGTTTTTCTGGGAGCAACATAAATAGTGCCGGAAAAAAGTTATTAATTTTTAAAGTCGAATATTATCGGATTCTCTTTGAAATTCGATACAGTTCGTAAAAATTAGTTTTTTTAATTTAAACTTTTTCGACGCGTAGACAACCGTGGGCTACAGAACCCTATTGTTTGTAAGCGCGATCGAAAGTTTGGAAGTAATTTTTTTGATTTTTTTAAAGTCAAAATTTGGTCGAAAATGGTACCTCTTGGATCGCTAATTAGTCGAATTGGGTGCATCCAATCGACATGCGGTTTGGATAATCGGTTAGGCCATCTCAAAATCTACCTTTTTCCAATATATCGTTCTATACCTAACTGGAATGGAAATTGCCGAAAATTGTAAGAAAGTGGAAATCATAAAGTTAGGCCTGATTTTTTCACGGTTTTTATTTTTTTTCGTACTGAAAACGACTTTTGATCGAAACGTTGTAAACTTTAGCGGATAGAGCTCGTCAAATTGTATTTAAGAGATATTTTTTCGTTTCTTTATCTTTAATACGGAAAAAACGGCAGCTTTTTTTTTACTATATCGACTGTAGCTTATTCAATTTTTAACAAAACCGTTTTATTGAGAAAAAGATACAAGAAAAGCTTAAAAAAAACTTGCAATTTACCTGTCAGAATGACAGCTGTCGTATATAACTTTGTTATTTAGGAACTGAAAAATTTTTCATTTAGGATTCTTACAGCTATAAATCTCGCTACGAAAAATCTAAAAAAAAAATTTTAACTTACCTGACAAAATTTTACAGCTAACGTATAGAACTTTGTTATTTAACTACTGAATTTTTTTAAAATTTTGGATTCTTACAGCTTTAATCCTAGATACAAGAAAAGCTTAAAAAAAATTGACATTTACCTGTCAAAATGACAGCTGTCGTATAGAACTTTGTTATTTAGGATCTGAAAAATTTTTCACTTTAGGATTTTTACAGCGATAACCCTCGCTACGAAAAGGATAAAAAAAAAACTGACTCCTACCTGTCAAAATTTGACAGGTATCGTATAAAACATTCTTATTTAGGTACCTGAAAATTTTTTAATTTCGAATTCTTACAGCTATAACCCTCGCTACGAAAAAGCTAAAAAAAATGACACTTACCTGTCAAAGTGACAGCTCTCGTATAATTAAACGAACGAACTAGAACAGTGCCGTGCCCGAACGGCTCGGCACAATAATATTTCTACAAATTTATTAGCTGATAATTGATAGCTTCCATGTAAGAATAATTTTTTGCTTATGTTTTAATCGATTGAATACTTACATATTTTTATAGAGCAAATATGGAAAGTATATCCCACATTGCACAAAGGTGTGCGAGTTTAAAGAGCACCTATACGGCGCCGTCTCAGAAAACTACCTACCTATACGAGAAAACGGAAATTTTGCACCATTGTGTAGTTTTAGTCAGTTGTTATAATGACAATTTGGCGATATGTTTTTCCTTCACGTTCCGCAGGAAGGTGAGGCAAAAAAAGCAATAGTAAATAGAAAAAAAGAAAAGAAAATTATTTTTTTATTGTAAATTTTTGTAAATCTTTTTAGTACTAATATTAGATGCACTCTCGGCTGACGATTAGCGATATGTACCCAGTCTAGTTTATTACCTCCGCATTAGTGTTATCTAACAAGTCCAGGTTGAAATCGCCAGCTATTATATGGTTTTTTGGATATCGTGTCACTATATTCTATGTACTCCACCATGTCATTGTAAGTATATGATGTTTGCGAACGCGATCGAAAGTTGGGAAGTAGTTTTTTTGATTTTTTTAAAATCAATGTAGGGTCATATTGGATCGTTAATAAATCGAATTGGGTGCGTCCGATATACTTTTGGTTTGGATATTCGTTTAGGTCATCTCAAATACTACTTTTTTCAAATATATTGTTCTATACCTAAACAGCATAGAAATGGTAGCAAATTATAAAAAATAAGAATTACTATTTAAGTATATATAATTTGACAGCTGTCGTATAGAACTTTGTTATTTTGGTACTGAAAATTTTTTTAATTTAGTTTTATTACAGCTTTAACCCTCGCTACGAAAAAGCTAAAAAAAAATTAACACTTACTTGTCAAAATTTGACAGCTGTCGTATAGAACTTTGTTATTTAGGTACTGAATTTTTTTTAAATTTCGAATTCTTACAGCTATAATCCTAGATACAAGAAAAGCTTAAAAAAAACTTGCAATTTACCTGTCAGAATGACAGCTGTCGTATATAACTTTGTTATTTAGGAACTGAAAAATTTTTCATTTAGGATTCTTACAGCTATAAATCTCGCTACGAAAAATCTAAAAAAAAATTTTTAACTTACCTGTCAAAATTTTACAGCTGTCGTATAGAACTTTGTTATTTAACTACTGAATTTTTTTTAAATTTTGGATTCTTACAGCTTTAATCCTAGATACAAGAAAAGCTTAAAAAAAATTGACATTTACCTGTCAAAATGACAGCTGTCGTATAGAACTTTGTTATTTAGGATCTGAAAAATTTTTCACTTTAGGATTTTTACAGCGATAACCCTCGCTACGAAAAGGATAAAAAAAAACTTACTCCTACCTGTCAAAATTTGACAGCTATCGTATAAAACATTCTTATTTAGGTACCTGAAAATTTTTTAATTTCGAATTCTTACAGCTATAACCCTCGCTACGAAAAAGCTAAAAAAAAATTACACTTACCTGTCAAAGTGACAGCTCTCGTATAATTAAACGAACGAACTAGAACAGTGCCGTGCCCGAACGGCTCGGCACAATAATATTTCTACAAATTTATTAGCTGATAATTGATAGCTTCCATGTAAGATTAATTTTTTGCTTATGTTTTAATCGATTGAATACTTACATATTTTTATAGAGCAAATATGGAAAGTATATCCCACATTGCACAAAGGTGTGCGAGTTTAAAGAGCACCTATACGGCGCCGTCTCAGAAAACTACCTACCTATACGAGAAAACGGAAATTTTGCACCATTGTGTAGTTTTAGTCAGTTGTTATAATGACAATTTGGCGATATGTTTTTCCTTCACGTTCCGCAGGAAGGTGAGGCAAAAAAAGCAATAGTAAATAGAAAAAAAGAAAAGAAAATTATTTTTTTATTGTAAATTTTTGTAAATCTTTTTAGTACTAATATTAGATGCACTCTCGGCTGACGATTAGCGATATGTACCCAGTCTAGTTTATTACCTCCGCATTAGTGTTATCTAACAAGTCCAGGTTGAAATCGCCAGCTATTATATGGTTTTTTGGATATCGTGTCACTATATTCTATGTACTCCACCATGTCATTGTAAGTATATGATGACCTTGGTGGTCGATATATTACACTTAGTTTAGTATTATTCTTAATTTTTGAATGTTAATCTATTTTGTATTGTATTCCCACACAGACTTACATGGTCCATGACGTATGCAACTCATTATGAATGTTATATTTCTTGAATGTATAACCAACAAACAATTAAAGTCTAAAAAAGGTGACTTTCACCTAAGTTTTTTAATATAAAGCCCGACAGGCCGCGTTACATAGTCAGAAGTTAGTAATTTATACCACTTTAGCACCTAGTGGGGAATAAAACCAAGGTAATAAACTGGTAAAAAACACCTGTCATTAGGATAATTGGGCTTCATAGACAAGGCCAAGTAGTCTACTTCCTGGTAGTAAAGAGGTATTGTTTACCTGTATTTAACCTTTGTGGGCCTGTTATGGGCTACAAAGTGGATAGAAAACCATAAACACAATTTTAGAAAAAGATAAAAGTAGTATGTTGTTTTTATTTTTATCAAAGCGCAGGAAATTCCTTAAATCAGAACATGTCATGTCACCCGCTATTGATTTTTAGAATGGAGTGGTAGTTTATAGATAGGTACTTATAAAATCATTATTTTATCGATGTAAGGTGCAAAATTAGGTGCGCGTAAAAAATGTTCCTATAGATTTCAATTTTACCTTGAAAAACTAACCGCGCCCCAGAAAAAAAGGCATTTAATTAAAAAAAAAACAAGGTAGATTAAAATTAAAAACACAAGAAATTTAAAATGTGGCCAATATTTTGTGCTTGGGCGAATAAGTTAGCTCGTTCATGTGTTCGGTTTTTGTAATATATTTGTTGTTGTTTTAGTGTTACAAGTAATTTAACAAAATTAATTGAAAATAAAACACCATGTTAAAAAAATATGGCGTCAGTAAAATATTTTTCCTAAAGGTCACAATTTCCTGTCGTTTGGGCCTTAAAATAAAAATGTATAATTAAAAATATAAGTATTAGGTTATGCTAGGAGAATGTTTCCTAATTTGGAACTTCTGTCTTGACAGGTCTAAATTAGGAGAAACATTCGTTTATTTGGCATAAATTCATAATAAGTGTATATGAAGACTAATTTGGGGTTTTAAAGAATACTGCAGGGCCTATGTACGGCCTATTACTTCATAAAATGTTTCTATCGGGGTCGCTGAAATGTCTCGCAATGGATTAATAGCCACTACCATTATAGTCTCTTTAACCTAACTTTTTGGCCGAGTTCGAATCTAAGCGCATAACATTTTTTTTTTGTTTGAAGGTGGGAGACAATGATGTTTCATGAATGATGAAAGAGTTTTGGACTTCCATTATCTTTATTTGTTTTAAATCACAACGTTTCATCTGGTAAGTATCTCCAGTCGTCTTCAGGTAAATACTGTATATACTTACCAGTTGAAACGTTGTGATTTAAAACAAATAAAGGCAATGGAAGTCCAAAACTCTTTCATTATTTTTTTTTTGTTGTTCCGGCGTTTTGTATAGCTCCTACTTTTTGTGTAGCTTCCGCAGATTGCGGTAATATTAACTTGAAAATCGAAATATTTAATTTTGTTTATAGTAACCGAAATTATTGCTTCGAGTTTACCACAGTGCAATGAACGTTACAGCCATCGTTAAAAATTTCTAAGCCAGAATCCCTTTAAATACCTACTTTTTGGAAGAAACGGCTTTATATCCGGTTAAAATCACTTTGAGGATAAAATAAGAGGACTGTTTGGTCATAACTATAACCTATGTTATACTTTAAAGCCTTCTAGGCTTTAAGAACAAAATGTAAGACTAATATAGGGTATACATCTTCTCAGAAAATGTTCAAATTATAACCTGACCATGAAGATATATTTAAGACAAAACGAAGTAATTTGTTCTTCATTTATGGGCCTAAAAGATTTTTGGGCTTTAAGGCCCAATCCAAGGTAGAAAATAACGTTGGGCGTTTATTATTAACTTTCCTAAGACCTAACTATCAAGTCGATTTACAAGGTTAATATCTACTCTTTTGGACCATCTCTTGGGCCTCTAATATTTTTCAACTTTGAACACGTATTAATAAGTTCGAATCACTTTGTTTTGACCAAGCAGTTAGTCTCTTTGGTCGTTTCGTCCAAAAAGCCGATTTTTTATTTTTTATAAGTAAGTAAGTAAGTAAGTAAGTGTAAATAAATAAATAAATAGCTAGAGCTAGAAACTTACATCGAGCTGATGGGGGTTTCTTTGCGAATTATTAAATTTGATATTGCATTATATTACATTAGGTAAGGTCAAAAAATTTTTTATGTCACCTGAAGAAGAGTATACATTTTATGTGGCCGCGCAGGTTCTTCTTCCCTAAGATAGAATTTTGCATTTCACATTAGCGAAACTAAATGTTTATTCAAGACCACCTCAATCCCTCAATCCCTTAATGTCAGCAGCTTTTTTCCGTAGTAAAACAAGATCCTAGTCTACACAAGTCTAATTTAAGAAAAATAACGTGATCTACTTGCTACTAGCCTCCGTAGTCCACAGAACATTCCAGTCGTTCCAAAAAAACTCAAGACCGTTACTGAAAATTCAAGACCGTCCCAGATCACTATCTGATGGTCATGGAAAACGCTCTTGGAAAAATGCTAAATATAGAGGATATAATAAGATTCCATAATATAAAAGGCATTTAATTGAGGTTATAATAATATTAATAAGGGATTTTTTCAAAAGTGATTTAGCGACCAAGGACACCTTGCTAATAATCCTTCCCAATAAATGAAAAGTTATTGTTATTGCTTATTTATTAATTCATTAATAAATTTTTGTTCCAACTCGAAAATTTTTTAAGTGTTTTTGAAATTCTTTTATGTCAATTAAAAATATATAAAATTATTGTGAATCAAAAAAGAAAATTGTTTGTTAAAATACATACAAGGTAAGTTATAATTAGGTGCCTTAAAAAGTTTAAAAATTGTCTAAAAATTTGTTTGATACCTAATTCTCCAACTCTGTAAGGGGGGAGGGGACGACATTTAAAATTTTTTAAATGGTCATTACTTTAGATTACCTTTATCCAATTGAGCAAGCTATGGCTCTTTGGAAAGGATGTTTAAAACTTACTTAAACTTGGTAAAAAAATTAAATCGTTTGTTGATGCCACAAAAGATAAGGGGCGCTGAAGGGACTTTTTCCCTACTTATTAAGAACGTATAGAATTTCTCTTTTTTAGGCAAATTAGACCTTACAACAATTACAGTCCTTAAACCAGAAACAAGCATTTTTCCCAGTAGATTAAAAAAAACTAGACTACAGACTTAGGTGAAAATTGCTGTATTATTTTGTTGTTAAAATGTCCAGTTTATAACACTGTGATATTATTTCTAATTTCTTTTTACTTTTTCTTTCTACAATGTTTTTATTTTTCTGTTTTGATGATGCAACAAATTTAACAGATTCTAAGAATTCTGTAGAAAACTAGTCAGCGATCAAACCCGGAGTACGTAAATGATGGTATCGCTCCCTAAAAATGTATTTCTCTCCCACAAAAATTTTTGGAAAAAAAATATGGGTCTTAAATTAAAAATTATTTTTTACATAACGGTCCCAAAATACTACAAATTTGTTGTTGCAGTAAAATGTGAAAGTTTCTTAAATGATTTGGGAGCGTTTGATTTGACCATCGTCCTTGAGTTGACTGTGCAGCTAAGAAGCAGGTAAGTAATGTCAATCTTTTATAAAATAATTTTATAAGATTTCAAAGTTAAAACGGCACATTCGAATGTGGAATTGGGTGAAATTCTATTTGGTGTGGATTGTATTATTTGAAACTCTATTTATCAGGTAACATTTATACCTTTACGCGTTTCTACCCATTGTTCCCAATGTTCATATAATATACAATTCAAAGAGAAAACTGCCTTTTATTTGATTGTTTTTATGTAGAAATTACAATAATAAATACATGAATGAAATTGGCCCAAACGTTGAAAACAAAGTTAAGTGTTATCTTCCTCAAAAGTGCTTATTTAGGTATCTGGTATCTGTAGCTTTATTAGCACTAATATACGGAAATACCGCTGTTTTTTATTACAAGAAATCGATTTTCTGACAAATTCCAACGAAATGTATTTTTCTCTTATAATCCGATATGATCCCGGAAGCTTTAGCTTAATCTTTGATTATAAGTGAAAATTAAATTGAGTGAAAATTTTTTTAGAAAATCGAGGTTTAACGGAAAAACAAAATTATTACTTACGATAATTTACAAAACATGAAATAAAGGCCGTTTATGATAAAAGCATTTATTCAATGGTGCAAAACACACAAGAAGTGAGGCGCGTCGGGCGGTTTTGAAACCGCTTCGGTGCAGCTCTAATGCATTCGCCGCTAGCTATTTTCTTGCTTGAAGTGGCTCTAGAATACCTGTTATTATACTGTTCAGACGTGTCAGTTTTCAAAGCGTGTTTGAGACCCAAGCAAATTATTTTATTAAATTAACGACTTTCAGTAAAAATGGATCTAGATTTATTTTGCGAATGCCGCTGTCTCGAGAGAAACCGCTATATGTGTATTTTGTTACTGCTGTAGCAGCGTCTGCCGCCGTCTCGGCAGAAACCGCTACAAAAATGCCTCATCGACCGTCACCAAGGCGGTTGCTATGAAAATTAGCGTTTTGATTGGTTCTATATGTGAGGTAAATTATCGTAAGAATACAATCTTTGGGAGAATGCTTATGTTTGGCAAGCTTACTTCCTGTTTTTAAAATAAGTTCGGGTTTATGTTCTTATTCGTCCTCGGCTAGGGCCATTCTTTATATGCTTTCACAGTTCTTCGCAGTTTAGAGACGATTGTCTATGATACAGAGATAGAACTTTAATCTCGCTAAATGGTACTTACTTGCATCCATATCCTGATCTGCCTTGCTCATGTCGAAATAAATGTTATAATCTATGAGCTGCTATTTTTTTCACACTGTGCGAAAAATTGGATATTTTTAAAATAAATAGCGTGCGGATTAACTGCAAATCGCGCACGCTTAAAGGAAAATATATTGTTGTTATCTTTAAAAATTTTAGGTATCATCAAAGAGACAGTTAGTTTTAGGATATATTTAGCTTCAAGTTGACTGTTTTCTAAAATAATTTGTGTTTAACAAAATACATAAGGAATAGGGCATTGTTTTGTTAATCAGGCCAACATCACTGAGGTACGGCTCGTACCCCCTCGCATCCCCACGTGTATGATACGTAAATAAAAATAAATCCACTTAACTACAACAGAATATCCAACATCAGGGATGATAAAAATATTTTCTATTTGATATTATTTTTTAGTCTTCTAGGGATCCTATTTTCATATTTCAAAATTAGACAAATGATAGCAAAATTCTTTACCTTGAGAGGTTCAATATCCAGTTTTATATAAAACTTTTATAACTTTTGAAGATTAGAGGATCAATATCAGATTTTGTTTACTTAATTATACCATTACACTGAATCCCTGACCCTATTCAAACATTCTTGGGTTAGACATTTGGTTGTAACTGTAATGTTTGATATGTATTTATTTTCGTTTTTATTTTTATTTTTGCTGCTCTTCGGTTTGGGCTACAAGATATTTTAGACCCTATCTTTTCGGACGTAAAATTATTATTGTCACGGCCCATTAACCCTATACAATATTTATTTAACATGAAAGAACTAGCAAAAAAACACATCAATGCTGACGCACCATCTAGAGTAGAAATAAATATGAGGGAAATGAATCTCCCGTAGGAAACTCAAGATATTTAAATGACAATAGTCATTAACATATACATATGAAAGAAAATCAAGACATATAAGTTTGGAAAAAATTACCGAAATATTCAACCCGACAGCAATAATTCAAAACCCTCAAATATAATTTCGGATTTACAAATAAGACAACCAGAAATATCTGATAACAAACGGTACACTCCGAGAAGATCCCATTTTGAATATTTCAATAACCGAAAATTGTCTCGACACTTATGCTAACCAAATTATTTTTCAGCAAAAAGAGCAAGGACATTATCACGTAATCAAAAGTAACCCATTTTTAACAAACATATAAAGTATACTTAACGCAAGATTATAAAAACCAAATAAATAATTTTTTTAAAGAAACTTAAACCCAACGAAATATTACTGTGTGTTTATAAGAAACTTAGAAATTGATTTATCTAAAGACATAAGTGTCTTATTGCGAAAAACATTTAGGAACCATGCTTATAAACTAGTTTTGTCAAACACCTGTCTAAACGACATAACTGAAGAAATCAGACAAAAAGAACTAATAACCTATCACCACAATAAAATATGCCACCGTGGTATCAACGAAGGTATAATGGCATTAAAAAAGCTCTATTATTGGCCCAACATGAACCTAATATATAAACCATTGCGATAATATCTCAACAAGCTAAGTATAACAGACATCCACCTAAGATTAAATTCGTCCTTACACCTTCACAACCTTTAGAGTTTATTCATATTTAGACACATTTCAACTATGTAATGTAAAATTCCTTTCAATAATCGATGTATTTTCAAGATACGCTGAAGCTTACCCTCTAGAACCCGCCTGCAGGCAGTTGTAGTTTTAGATAATTTGGCGACCTTCATTAGCCATCACGGCCTACCTGAGCAAATAACATGTGATAACGGTACAGAGATTAAAACACCTTTAATGTTAAATTTTTGTAAATTACATAATATATCAATTCATCAAGTTTAAGTATTATAAATAATAGAACAACTAAAAATACTGTACCCTTCCTTGCTCAAATCACACCTTACCTATATGGATTCTAAACATCATTTTTCAAAAAAACTATTTGTTTCTAAGTGATGATTTATATAGAAAAAGTGGCATGCTCGATTTGCAACAACTATTTTTTAGGCAATTGGCACAAATTCAATACAAACAAAAATAGGTAAGTAATAATTATGCAGATCATAGCTACTCAACAAGACAAAAAGGTAATTTAATGGTTGGTCTTGGCGTCAGCAAAACGATAAATCAGAGGTGTCATTTCTTTCAAGCACCAAAAATAGTTAACGCCATTCCTAAAGACATACGAATAATAAATTCCTTCTACTTGTTTAAAGAACAACTGACAAGATGGATCATGCAAAAACCCAGAGTAGAAACCCATAGATTAATAATTGATATGGAGAATTGAAGAACCTGTACTTTTAAGTCAGTACTTATGTATATTTATGGATTCCCTATTTACTTTTAGGTATACTACCTAAAATAAATATTAGTTAGAACTTTAAATTTTTAATTTATTTTTGTTTATGTATTAATATTTGAATGAGTACAATATTTATATAAATGAAAAGAACCCACGTACAAGGACTCCCTTTAGTGGGAATCGGTCTATTTGTGATGTTTCTTTCCCATGCATGCTTAGAGTTAGTTTATCGAACTATTTAGAATTTCAAAAATTAAAAACCCCAAAGCCAACACCAAGCAACTCATGCAGTATGCAATAATAGGATGTAATTCTTCTGTGTAGGTATTGCGTATGTATAGCGAATAGCCTAAAAGACCTAATTTTTCTAATTTGGGAATAAAAATATTCGTCATAGCTCCCTTCGCCGATATTATTATTGGAATTATGTCTATTTGTTCAACCTATATCGATTATAAAAGCTTTTATATTAGAAAAATATCCGGACGGTTGTAATCTACTATTTTATTCGTTATTAAAAGAGATATTCAGGAGGTTCAAGAACTGGTTCAGGTTAATATTTATAGTATGGTGAGAGATTTTCTTTTATGCCGTTCTTTGTGGATGATCTTTGCTACCTGATTATGCATTTCCATAGCACCATAACCCGCCCTGATATTGTCTATCTTTTTTCAGGGAAATTGCATTTTCTTCATACATCTTCCACATTCCTTCTCAAGATGGCCTTTTTATAGTTTCTAGTTCGAATGACACGGTCTTGGATATAAATCCTTCGGTCAGCTTATAACCTGTCTTCTTTTTAACCAATTCAGTGACATTTCTCTATCTATATGAGGATTTTGAAGTGCAATAGGGTATTTACCATGCAACGCTTTCCCTTGCCTTATTATTATTTTTATTATTATTATATTTTTGAGAAACATCCTCCTTTTTCACAACATTATATAAATATTTTAGCAAGTAAAAGTGTGAAAGACAGAATATATTATTTAATAATCCCCTTACGATACGACTCCTATATATAATCCCATTTATTTTATATTCAATATAAAGGTCAAAACGGATTTGACAACGCAAATACGTATTGTATAGAAAAGAATTTAAATTTACCTATACTAGAAATTATTTTTCTTAAATAACCCCCCTCCCCGACGCAGAAAAAATTTACATTCCGATTATAGTAAACCAATACTGCCGTCATAGTTAAAAATATAATAAAGGCTAATAGTAAGTTTAGGAGCAAAACGCTGTTCAAATTTTTATTTCATTTTATAATTATATGATATTTTTGTTAGGTTTAAGTATCAGATCTATAAAATATAGTATCTAACGGTATATTCTTACTTAATTTAAGGGAAATTTGGGTTTTCTATAAAATAATATTACCAAAAATGCATTTTGCCTTAGTACCCCTTGACCTATTGCTACTAATGAAAAAGTTAACGTAAATTAAAAATTGTACACATTAGCATTAAAAAACTGTATAGGTCTGGTGTAAAATGCACAAAAAATACAATAATAATTTAGATAATATTATTATTGAAATGATTTATTTAAATCATTTGATTCAGAATTTTCTTCTAAATTAAACCAACATATTTTTGTATCTTCCTTCATCGGGAGACATAGTTTTTTATAATGCTTTCCTCTCTTAATTTATTTACTCCTCTAGCCCTAAACCTTGAGGCGGGAACGATATTTTCATTCCTTAAGGATTTTCATTTCAAGAAATTAAGCCCGATAGTAATTTCCATGTTTTAAGCATAGAGGCGAAAATAATTTACATCGCGGATTAAATGAAACCATAAAACAGGTCAAAAATACAACTGGCCAGACCTCACCGAAGATGTCGAAAATTTAATCAAAATTTATGAATTTTGTCAAAAAGTATAACGTCTTTGATACCAACGAATACTTACACCAGGAAGAAGACAAACAGGCATGTTAATTGGTCGAAGCAAGAATTACATTAGGAAATGCAAAAACTGTCAAAATCAGCGCCTCCATCGGCTCTGGTTAGAACCTTGAGTCAAGAGGCGGGACGATTAAACGCTCATAGTTTTATTATTTTTTTCTGGCGAAATATTTTAAAGTAATATTTAAGCCTAAAAAAAACATTCAAAATACCGTTAGTTGATTTTATATGTAGCAAAAATAAAATAGCAGAATTCTGAATAACCTTTTCGACTAAATATCACTTTAAAATAAAATCCTCTATATTATTGTTGCTCTAGCCTCGAAGAAAATGAAAAATCAAACTCGGAAATGCACATGACATAATTTTATTAAAATATTAAAAGGAAATCACAATTACCATTTAAGTCTGTCTTATAATTCCTCGTAATCTGTTGATCGAGTGCCTCGTTTACTGGTTTTTCATTCATTCTCTACTTGAAGCTTTCTCGCAGCAATGTGTGTATTTTCAATAAAAATACCTATTTCCATTGTCAGCCTGGAAAAGTAAAAAGGCCTGGGTAAAAACTTTTTATAGCTAACCTAAAGGTAATGACAAAATCTAGTCTCCAAAATTCATTCTTTCACCTAACGAACAGCTGATCTAAAACAAAAATACCACAATGCAAAAAAAACACTTCAGAGTGGGATAAAATAAAATTATTTACACTTAAGTTCAGTAGGCAGAGAATCGACAAAGGTTTAAAAAAGGAGAAAAGAAAGAATACAAGATTTAAATGCCATTTTGGACAATAGTAAGACTGTAGGGCAAGTATATGCGTTAAATAAATTAATGGTTGTAATTGAAGCACCTATGTCCCCAGTTTTGTAAGGACCAAAATCTTTACTGGGCGCCAAGTTAGAGGCACATTCACATATTAGACCATAAAAGAAAATTTTACCCCAAATAAGATTTTAGGCCACAAAAAAGGCATGCAAATATACTAAGCAAGAAAAGAAACACAAAAACGTTCCTACGACAAACGTAATAACGTCGGTGAAACGTGTTAACCTGCTAACTCACAAATACACAACTGTTCAGGAACAACGAAAAACTATAGTTTTCCTTACTAGAGCGTATTACCATGTGCTGCCCGTTACACAGCAAAACATTGGAGATAGCAGTTATACGGTTTTACTGTGGAGTTAGATGGTTTACGCATACTAGATTTACAGACGTTTTGTTTACAATTTAGAGTTAGCAGTATTTCCGGGTGATGCAGAACGCCATCTATATCTAAATAGTTGAATAAGTCAAAATTAGTTACAAGTGGAGTTAGCTGGTTAACACGTTTCACCGACGAAAACTACTTTTACAATAATTCACTGATTCAGAGTTTGTAAAGAGTTTAAGTGTCGTACTTACATACTACTTACTGTGCATATACTACGTAACTTGAATTAATTTTATGTAAAAACAGATTTTTTTTTGTCACTGTCACCAGTGTCAAGTCACTCGTGATACCATTTCATGTTCCTTGTCTAAGATAAATTCTATGTAAAACTGCATTTTTCAATTTTCTTTTCTCTTGGTAGAAAGTGGAGAGTACGACTTTTTTTTTGAGTTTTTACTTTAACTAGAGTTTGCTTGCTTGAGGGCGATACAGCAGCAGTTGAAAATCCACACAATATACAGTTTATTTTCTGTAGCTTTGTGAACTTTTATCCGTTGTCATCAGAGGGATCTTAAGGCACCAGTTTTAAATTTTCCTGCGTCGCGCTAGTCGCGCAAGTTTCTGAAAGTCTTGCACTTTTTGTCCGTTTTTTTTTTAAATTGTTTATTGCAAGTACCAGTTTGCTGGCTACCTAAAGCGTCAAATTCCTTTGGATCTTAGACCATGCATGGTAAAAGCCAGTTGTTCGGCTTTGCGACCATTTCATTAAATTTTATTTAATTCATTGTTGCTCGCTTAGTATCAAGTAAGTAACTTCACTTATAAATGATAGAGACCAATTTTGAGGTATTTTATTCAATTTTCTTTTTCTATATTTCTGTTTTCATATTTAAAATACTTACCTTATTTTACTGTTACTATTGTAAAACTTATACCAGTCTAGTGGTGGAGTAATTTTACTTGGTATTTACAGAGTTTTTACACACTTTAACAAGGCCTGTCTCCTAAATAAAAGACGCAACATTGTAAGACTCGACTCGACTGTTTTATTGGCTCAACCCACTAAACCCCCTGAGAAATTCCGTTACAGTATAAAAGGCTTATAAGAAAGTTGATATTTCATATCAAACTTGGAATTTTTTTTAAAACTATAATTTGTATTTCTACTTAATACAATAATAAAAAGTTTGTAAAATAGTTCAAATGTCATACTTACTTACTTATGTATTGTACATGATTAGAAAACTTGAATTGATTTTTTTTAAAACTATGTTTTTTTTTGTATTCCTTTGTACTTGATATTTAATTGTAATAATCCATTTATACAGCTCTTGAGTGCTCTTTTAGGACGTGATTTTCTGTACGTATCTTGTTAATATGTTAATGGACAGGGTATTATGAAAATGACTTAATATATTTAAATCTGTGACTCTCTTGGTGTCCTACAAAAACACATCCTCTAAAAAGTTGGATAAGCACCCTTAAAATAAGACCGAATTTGCCCATGGGAAAAAAATCAACGACGATTGGATCGTCATTTAGGAAATGGAAATCATAACCTCTTTGAGTGAAAGAAAATCAAAACCCATTTCAAGTTAGAGTACATAAAAGGATAATGAATATTACATTCAAAAATATTGAAACCTTAGTAGGTACCCCACTAAACTCTTCTCTTGAATATAATATTCATTACCTTATTATGTACTTCTAATTTTGTCCTCACAATGTCTTGTAGACACGTACCATTGTGATAAAAAAAAAAGTAGAACAAGAATTAGTAGTCCCAGATAGAACTCTTGGTCTATAAGGATATCGAGAAGTGGATATCGTCGTTACTATGAAAACAATATAATTATGCCACCTAACATTTTAGGCGTTACCATGAAGTATTCTGGTGACAGTATTGTAATAAAGGCGACACTGACACGACACTGACACAAGAATTCTGGTGACCCTGAGTTATCAGTTTGAAAGAAAATATTTTATAATAGACCATCAGATAAAATTATATTTTGTTATACTACTTTTTTTTTAATCGCAATGGTACCTATAGTTGAATTCACATAAACTTTTAACGCCGTGACATTTCAGTTCTGTCATACTTGTCAAATACTGCAGCAACTCAAAAAATATAAATTTCTAATGGCTAAATTTAATTAATATAATTGTACTGCACACAAAGCATGTCTATCTTGTATTATTTCATACGATTAAAAAGAGATAGAAATAAAAAGAGTTGGCCGAACAATTCCAGAAAAGAAAAAGAAAAAACACTGACCAATCTGAGCTGTATAAGAAATTTAGTAAGTTGGTGAAATCTAAAGTAACTAGACAATGACAAGTCTTGACATTTGGCATTAAAACTTTATGTGAATTTAACTATACTTAAAAATGTTTTTTTTGTAATTTTAAACATTCTTCGACACCTACTTTTTAAAAAGGTTTTTTCTTCTTCCCCAGTTTATTTCGTTGGTTTGAACCCCATTTACTGACTTCTCACATACTCAGTATGTTTTATCTATCATCAATTTATTTATATTATGTTTATTTTACACATCAAATTTTTAATTCCATTAAAGCTCCATTAACGTTCTACACCATTTTTTTTTTTTGCTAAAACTATCATCACCAAATATATTTTCACCTGACGATGAACGTTTCTACTTTCGAAACATGTAAAGACTCTTACTGAATATTCTTATTCTATTAAACTTTGTGGAGGAAGACTTTGAAATTTTCTTTCTTTCCCATAATATTTTATGATCAGGTAGTTTAGTGTTACTAATAAAAACCAGGTTAATAGACGGGTTTTGTTAATTTTATTAAATAAAAAATAAAGCTGAAACATCCACGGCGATGAAACATTTAACAAAGAATTTTCAATGTCGGATTGGGTAGTGAAATAAATTACTTGTTATTGTTAGAAAGTGATGTTAAATTTTGTTGAGTGTTGTACATGCGGAAAAAGTTTAAGGTTATTTTTAATATGGTTATACATTTTGTAGCGGTCTCGGATTTATGAAATAGGTTTAATTTTGATTTTGTATTATTAACATTAATTTAATTTATAACACGTGTTAATTTAAAATTTAAAATATTAAGCCAGTAGCGGCACCGTATACCAAGAAAGCAAGTGGTAAATTTTTTCGATTATTATATCAAAGCTGCATTTAACCTTTAACGGCTACGGTAAATAAATTTCCTTTAAGAGCAGTAACCCCCTTTACCACAATGAAAATTGCCGAACGTTTTGCTGGTCAAACGAAAAGAAAAAATAAAAATTGATATTTAGAAAATAAATTCTACTTTAAATACCCCATCCAGAAAAGTAAATGACGATCGAAAATATTCCCAACATTTTTTTTAGAAATTTTTTTTATTTTTAGTAATTTTGTAATATCTTAAACAATTCTTTATTGGTCAAAAGCAACATGACTTTCCCGGGTGTAGAATGTTGTACCAAACAATTTTTCTTTAAGCCATTTTTCAATATCGGCCTTACTTTTTTCTTAAAAAGTTTGGGCGCGTAAACTCACTTTACACGCTTAAATTCACTTTACGCGCCCAAACTTTTTGAGAAAAAAGTAAGGCCGATATTGAAAAATGGCTTAAAGAAAAATTGTTTGGTACAACATTCTACACCCGGGAAAGTCATGTTGCTTTTGACCAATAAAGAATTGTTTAAGATATTACAAAATTACTAAAAATAAAAAAAATTTCTAAAAAAAATTTTGGGAATATTTTTGGTCATCATTTACTTTTCTGGATGGGGTATTTAAAGTAGAATTTATTTTCTAAATACCAATTTTTATTTTTTATTTTCGTTTGACCAGCAAAACGTTCGGCAATTTTCATTGTGGTAAAGGGGTTACTTCCTCTTAACCGCTACAAAGTGATCTCACAGACACACCGTTAAAAATATATATTTCAGTTCAAATTTTTCTCTTATTATACCTAAAATAGGATTAAAATAAATTTAAAAAGATGAAACATTATCTTTATACAAAAAAAAATCTTTACTTTATTTCTAAACTTAGCAAATGTTTTATGTATATGAATATGTTATAAGAAGCACAAGCTCTTGACCTAAATACATAAAGGTTATTACATAGGTTGAAAAAACAATAATATAATATTTTAAACAATAAATATAAACCAGGACTACTGTAAACTCTAACAACATAAAAACAAATAGCTAAATTATAAGTGTAGTCAGAAATAAAAAACATTGCCTAATCGCTACGCTGTGGTCTAACCGACCACTCTGTATCTTATAAATCAAATAAAAAATCACTAAACACACCACTGAGGTTTTCGCGTACTGATGTGGCCGACGGACATCGACCGAGGGGTACACAGTCCCCCACCCCTCACCCTTTAACACACAAGCAATTGTAAAATAATCGAAAAAGGATGTCGCCTGGTGTCTCGCAGACCACTCGGTAGCCGTTTAATTAAACATATTTTTCGGTGACGCTTTTTTATATCATGATTAACGGGTTTAAATATATTAAGTCAATTCCATAATACTCTGTATTTATATACAATGACATTATTATATGCAATAATATTCTGAATACAATCAATTTAAAGTAAAAATATATTTATAAACCTATAATAAATTTATTAGTTTCAAATAGTAGTCGGGTTCGACGTGTGGCCCAAGCTTCTTACACTGCAGCCTTCTGGCTTATTGTGCGCCCCAATCTTGTTGGAAAATGTTTGTTCCTGCTACGAGGTCCACTAGTTTTCTTCCAAGTTTGTCATGCGGGAGGTTATCGCCACATCGAATATTTCCGAAGATTTTGAATCTTTTACGGTTTAGTGCTTCGTAGCTGTATATGACATGGGAGGCGCCTTCGTCCTCTTCATCGCAAAGTCTGCATTCAATGGGTCCATTATAGGCTTCCATTCGTTGAAGGTGTTTTCTCAAGTGACAATGGCCTGTCAGTAGGCCGGTCACTTGTTTAAACTGAGTGCGCGTCAAGAGCAGCATGCCAGCTGATAGCTTCTTCGAGGGCCTATCAATAACGGACCGTGCGTATGCCTGCATACCGTTCCATCGAGATAGATGTTATTTTTGCGCCCATCTGTCTAATGTTGTTTTGGTTACCTTTTTTGATATTCCAAGGGCGGGTTCTGGGCCCCTGAAATTTTGAGCAGATCCATCATTAATTACGGCTTAGTCTCACTTGTTATTTTCTCTACTGCTAACAACATCTGCATTGTACCATTTAATTCGTTTTCCTGATGAGTGTTTCTACACTCGAAACATGTCAATTTGATTTATAATGAAATAGTCTAGGTTCGCCTAGTTTTTTCAAATAAAAATTGTGGAGAAAGACTTTGTGCTTTTCTATATCATTTAACACCACTTTGAGTATGGACTACTTCTTCAAAAACAAAATAAATTGTATGACGGAAAGATTTAAACTTGTCACAACACAAAGTATGGTTAGATTATTCCGTGCTTTAATTACATGGTCTAGGTAGCTATTTTGTCATTGGAAAATAAAATACATTTAACACAACATTTTTAGGATAATATGTTTGAAGGTGGTAGACAATGAAGAAATGTCAAAAAATTACCTTGTTGGACTTCCATTGTCTTTATTTTCCTACTTAACACAGAGTTTCGGTTAGTTAGTATCTGTAATCGTTTTTAAGTGTTAACAGTTTAGCTAGATATTAGTGGCCAAAAATCTAAGAGTTTCCACTCTAAAGGGGCAGGAAAAATAACATAATTTTGTGCCAAATAATATATTACTGTCATCAATAGTTATTTTTAGTTGTTATATTTTATAATTTTATAAAATTTATTTTATATTTTGGCAAAAATAAATATATTTATATTATTAATTTATTATTATTACTTATTTTAAGGAATACATTGAATTCACAACATCATATTCCACACCCCTGTATTGGATCTGAATAAAGCTTAATTTTATTATCGGTCTCTTCTTTCGGTGATGCTGTTTTTCTTGTGAAGATAAAATTTTATCCTTCGGTATTGTTGCTTTAGGGAAATTGATTAAATAAGAATTATAAAAAAATATTTTTAATCAGAATTCTGGTATTAAAAAAAAATAATGTTTAGAATTACACGTACACTGAGAGAAAACTCTATTAGCCGTAGCTAGAAATCCATTCGCAGTAGCAAGAAATCTGCATTAAATAGGCGCCGAAAAAACAACTCTGTTGTCGCTACTAGGTTCATTTTTTTGAAATTACTTTTTAACCTCAACATGGTCGTTTTTTAAATATTATTATTTTGCTGTTAAAAGACAACTCTATTGCCATAAAAAATATATAATGCAGTGGTAAACAAAAATGATTTTGTGATTAATTGAGGTCGTGTAGTTAGAAAAGTATCGGTTTTTACTCCTAAAAATAATAATGAGCCAGCTATAAAATAATTTTATATTTATTGTAGCTAGTCCACCTAGCTACTACTTAATTCCTTTTTTTAGCTCCTTCGCCAAAATGGCTGTGGTTGGTGAGTTATTTTATAGCGGATGTTTTTGGCTATTGATTTGATAAAAAATTTATATTTTAATAATTCTATATAGGGTGGTGTACTTTTAGTGCAACGTTATACAATAAGTGTTGTGGCGGTGTGTCTCCAAATTCAGGTAGGTACAATTATTTTACCAATAATTATATTTATTACTTATATTTTTTAATTCATTCCGATCATGGCCGCCATTAGGTTTCCGTTCTGCACTTATTAGGGCAGTATTTTTGATAAAAATTGTATGTTAAACTTTGTTTAATAACGGGGGGATCTGACTGATCTGAAAGTAACAAACTGTTAGGAGCATGACCCTTTTTAGCCATTTTTTTTTATTAATAGGTATCAGAAAACCTAAGAAATGCGATTTTGCATTGCAAAATTTAGAACGGGGAAGAAATATCTCAAAAACTCAGATTGTTTTTCGATTCTATCCCCTAAATTTGTATTGTATTTCTGAGAAAATTAATTTCTCGCATAACAAAATTTAAAGACTCACCTAAGTCAGCGATTTTTTGTAGGTACCGTCATTTGGGGCGAAGACGGACAGTGGGGCGAACGCGGACATAAACACATGTTTGTCTGTTCCTTTTAAGGGCATCTCAACAGGTTGGTATAAACGCGCAAAACCTATTGAGCCGCGTCAGTAAAGAGTAGAACTTAAATGTCGAAGTACGTTAGATTGTGTGATTTGTGACAGTGGAGTACAGGTAAGCTTTTAAAAAAAAAAAATTTATTATAGAAATAAAACTCAAAGAATATTTAGAGTTATATAACATTTATTTTAGGACTATAATGTTGGATGATTATTGCCTTATATTTAAGCAAAAAAGAATCATCCCAGTATCTTTTGATTTTTTAAAAATAATTAATTTATAAAAAATTGTCCTCAGGTGGGGTGAAGTCGGACAATATGGTAAGGAATTATAAGAAGAACATTGGCATAAAGTTTATTAATTATGATGAAAATAAGTTACAAAGAGCACTGAATGACGTTAAGAAAGGCAAAAGAAGTTATAGACAGGCATCAAAATACTATAATATTCCCAAGTCCACTCTATACGATAAAGTAACAGGTAAAAAAAGTCAAAAACATGGTGTGCAAATTATACTTTCGACAGAAGAGGAAACAATGTCAGCCGAAGGCAATTCGAAATTTAGTGTGTGGGGTTTTCCTATTACACGTAGAGATATAAGAGAGCACTCAAATTTTTAAAATTTTAAAAAATGTAAAGATTTTGAGACGCGAAAGGTTTCAGTTCCCTACTTTGGAAAAATTAGGGGATCTGACTGATCTGAAAGTAACAAACTGTTAGGAGCATGACCCTTTTTAGCCATTTTTTTTTATTAATAGGTATCAGAAAACCTAAGAAATGCGATTTTGCATTGCAAAATTTAGAACGGGGAAGAAATATCTCAAAAACTCAGATTGTTTTTCGATTCTATCCCCTAAATTTGTATTGTATTTCTGAGAAAATTAATTTCTCGCATAACAAAATTTAAAGACTCACCTAAGTCAGCGATTTTTTGTAGGTACCGTCATTTGGGGCGAAGACGGACAGTGGGGCGAACGCGGACATAAACACATGTTTGTCTGTTCCTTTTAAGGGCATCTCAACAGGTTGGTATAAACGCGCAAAACCTATTGAGCCGCGTCAGTAAAGAGTAGAACTTAAATGTCGAAGTACGTTAGATTGTGTGATTTGTGACAGTGGAGTACAGGTAAGCTTTTAAAAAAAAAAAATTTATTATAGAAATAAAACTCAAAGAATATTTAGAGTTATATAACATTTATTTTAGGACTATAATGTTGGATGATTATTGCCTTATATTTAAGCAAAAAAGAATCATCCCAGTATCTTTTGATTTTTTTTAAAATAATTAATTTATAAAAAATTGTCCTCAGGTGGGGTGAAGTCGGACAATATGGTAAGGAATTATAAGAAGAACATTGGCATAAAGTTTATTAATTATGATGAAAATAAGTTACAAAGAGCACTGAATGACGTTAAGAAAGGCAAAAGAAGTTATAGACAGGCATCAAAATACTATAATATTCCCAAGTCCACTCTATACGATAAAGTAACAGGTAAAAAAAGTCAAAAACATGGTGTGCAAATTATACTTTCGACAGAAGAGGAAACAATGTCAGCCGAAGGCAATTCGAAATTTAGTGTGTGGGGTTTTCCTATTACACGTAGAGATATAAGAGAGCACTCAAATTTTTAAAATTTTAAAAAATGTAAAGATTTTGAGACGCGAAAGGTTTCAGTTCCCTACTTTGGAAAAATTCAAGAATATTAAAATCGAATAAATTAATATCCAAAGTTATTTTTTATTGTTATTATTTTCTTTTTATGGATATAAGTTCTTTACTTTAAGATTAATGTTTTGTTAAGATTATAGAACGTAAAAACGTTTTCATAATGTTTATTTTTATTCAGTTTTTTATCTAAGTATAGTTTTCCTTTGTAATTTCAAAGTTGATTTCAAAAAATAAACAGTCTTTTTTGAAAATATTCTGTTTTTTCTTGCATATTATGCACATTCCATTAAAAAATTAGTATTTTAAATTTTTTTGCGTACGCCTTCGCTTCACAGCACGCCCAACCATGAGTTTGTATGCAAAATAAATAGCTGTCCGTCTTCGCCCCACACATAGAGGCGAAGGCGGACGGTCCTTAACATGTAAAAATAGGTAGTGGGGGTAAAATTTTTGTATTTTTTTAATATTATCGCATTTTAGAGATATGGAGGCATCTTCATTATTTTTTTTAGATTTTTTAAACAAAAAAATAGGAAGATATTAACAAAAATACCAAAAAATTGTCCGTCTTCGCCCCAAATGACGGTACCTAAGTAGAGTAATGTGATAAACATGAGTTACTTATTAAGTAATAAATCTAATTATTGGTAAAATAACTGTACCTACCTGAATTTGGGGACACACCGCCACAACACCTATTATATAACGTTGCACTAAAAGTACACCACCCTATATGAAATTATTAAAATATAAAAAATGTATCAAATCAATGGCCCTCAAACATCCACTATAAACTATAATCCACCAACCACTAAACAAACTAACAACACTGCAAATGGCAATAAAATGAACCAAAACGATTTCACCATGTTTTAAAAAAGCAACTGTTTAGTTCCTAAAAGGTATATTTTAGATAGGTATAAAAGATTGGTTAGTTTTTATTTTTATTTTTGTGGTAATAAGATAACCTCATAGGAATTAAAAACATACTTTTTAAAAACACTTTATTGGATACATATTGTTATGGTTATATGATATTCTGTTACCATAAAAAAGCATTGAGCACACGTAACAGTATTGTTGTCAAAAAAACGTCCTTGATTGAGACTTAACGAAATATTTTAGGGATAAATGGATTTTTTCTTGTGGTAATACACATATATTCAAAAAAATACTTGTATTGAGTGATTTTCCTCAGTGTATTTCATCTAAATTTGAAAATTTTTGTAGTACCTAACGGAAGTCATTGCTATAATATTCATTATTTATTTATTAACTAGTTTTAAAGCACAACGTTCTTTCCAAAAGCAAATATTATGGTTATACAAAGGTAGCAACAAATTATGAAATGAAAATTCCTTTTTATAAAAATATTTTAATTTAGTTGAATGTAGATAATGTATTTATTAAATAAGTCAATAATTACGGTTACGTTATTAGGGATATTAAGGGCCTACCATCGCTCTTGGGTATTTGATACTCGCGCATTCCATTGATATGTCGTAGGCTAATGGTAGTTTTAGGCAAATGCTTTATGCATTCCATCTAAAAGGTATATCGGCAACCGGTTTGTTCGTTATTACCCAGAGCATTTTTTTTTAATTTAATTTTTATAAAATAATATTAGTGGAAAAAATTAAATAAAAGAAAATGCTCTGGGTAACAACGAACAAACCGGTTGCCGATATAGGAATTCATATAGCATTTGCCTAGGCAAAAGCCATTTGCCTAAAACTACCATTAGCCTACGACATATATACTACTAGTATACTAAAGCTTATTTTAAGATATTTATATAATATTATATTTATTGAGAAATATTAAATACTTATGTAAACTATGCACACTCAACTTTAATAAAAGTAAAGATACCTATTTTAAAATAGTTAAAGGGGTTCGGCTATCGCACAATATTACCAATAAAACTTAAATAAATAAGTATAAATTTGGTAAAGGTTAAACGTTATCTGTCATGTGCAAGCATTTTATTTTAGGGCTATCGATGTCGTTAAAAAACTTTATACCGGGTACGCGAACGAGGCAGGGACAGATTAAGTCCTTATCGAGGAACTTATGAAAAATACTAAAACAGCATGAGGTATGGATTTAAAAGTGGTATATTTTAAAAATATTTTACATTATACAAGGTGGCTCAAAAAAGTGTGGCCGACTAAAAGTGCGTTTTTTTTAATGGAACAACCATAGAGCATAGAGCTGCTGATCATTTTAATATAAAATTATGTCGGTTTATCATTAGTAGTTTTAGAAATAATAACGATTTTATCTTAAAAATTGTCTAAGTATAGAACCATTTTCAAATTACTATAAACAATAATTAAAGAAATATTAAACGAAAATATAATTATTATATTAGAATGTTGCCTATTTTAACATGAAAAATATTTGCATTCAGTGCATTTATTATACAGGGTGATCATATTATGCAAAATACAAAAATCACTTCTTTTTTAAATGAAACGCCATGTTAATTTTTTTTTTATTTCTAGAAAGTCCTTTTTATATGTTTTATTACTGATATACCAATTTGATACCTTTTAGAGTTTACCGTATTTTAGTTATTTTGATATTAACTTTAAAAGCCTACATTTTTGCTACTTTTTAGTTATTTTTATTTATAATCGAGTTGCCATGATTTATATTTTTTTCATTTTCTTAATACCAATTTAATAACCTAGCATTAAATTACATTCCTTATCTTTTATTTTGCGATAAAGAAACGAAATCTTTTTTATTAAACTTTATGCTATTTTGTATCCCTATTAGTAATGTGTTACAGGTTTTGTAAATTTTTGGGATAAATAACACGACAGCATCTTTGCTACATCGACGTTTCGGCAAAATTGATTGCCTTCTTCAGGACTAAAATATACGAATCCGTGCATGAGACAGACTTTCATATAAAATAAAATATTTTAACATCAAACAATTTTTAAAAAACGCAAAATTAAAACACGGTAATACAGTGTCACCAGTAAAGTCCGCATCATATGGGATTTTTTTTTATTAATAGCTTTATTCAAAATTTGACTTTTGCATCAAGTCCTGCTTCGATCGAGATGAAAATTAAGCAAAAAAATAGTAGTCACGTGATTCGCATTATCTGTCAAATTTTAATTTTTTTTCAAAAATAATTCAAAAGTGGGGTTATTTCTGAAAATATTGAAGAAAGTTATTAGAAAAAGTTTTTTTAAATGCAGTTTCTAGCCCACATGCAAAATTTCAGCTGGATAAGATAATTTTGATTTTTTACCTATATTTTGTAAATTGTACCACTTTTGCAAAATAAGACTCATACATAAAACTTCTTAGTTTTGACAATGCTTTATTTCGGATACATTTTCTTTAAAGTAGCGTCATATTAAATGTGTGTTTTTCTACAAAATTAAAATTGGGCTATTAAAATTTGGTCGCATGTGATGCAAAGTTCATTTGTTTTTGACCCTTTATAAGGTAACTTCATAAAATACGTATTTTTGAAAACCTTGATTGTGTTTGAAAGTAAAAAAATAAAAAAAAAAATTAAAAAGGGGTTTTAAATTAAATCGTTAAAAATAGATAAACTTTACGTTAAGTTAAGCTAAAATTTATTTTCCACTTAATAAACAGTTTACTGATGACACTGTGTTCTTTTTTGTCTAAATATTAAGGTGTATTACTTTCAGACACAAACTACCTTTTCAAAAATATTTATTTTATGAAGTTATCTTATACAGGGTCAAAAACAAATGAACTTTGCATCACATGCGACCAAATTTTAATAGCCAAATTTTGATTTTGTAGAAAAACACACATTTAATATGACGCTTATTTAAAGAAAATGTATCTGAAATAAAGCATTGTCAAAACTAAGAAGTTTTATGTAGGTTGCGTTGAGTCTTATTTTGCAACAGTGGTGCAATTTACAAAATATAGGTTAAAAATCAAAATTATCCTATGCAGCTGAAATTTTGCATGTGGGCTAGAAACTGCATTTAATAAAACTTTTTCTAATAACTTTTTTCGATATTTTCAGAAATAACCCCACTTTTGAAAAAATTTTTGGAAAAAATTAAAATTTGACAGATAATGCGAATCACGTGACTACTATTTTTTTGGTTAATTTTCATCTTGATCGAAGCAGAACTTGATGCCAAAGTCAAATTTCGAATAAAGATATTAATAAAAAAAAATCCCATATGATGCGGACTTTACTGGTGACACTGTATATGAAAATTGGGGAACCTTACAAATAAGTGTTATGTATGGAGCAGGACACTTATCCCTGGTCAAAAATTAAAGCTAAAGACACTTAAAATCCATAACAACAACATGTACTTGGAGAGACGAAGTAGGCACAAGTGCATTTTAAAAATACTAGAAAAATTTCTGTTTGTATTGAGTTGACTTTTTATTGGTATAAATTATTTAAAAAAAAAGTATACAGAGAGTGAGAGAGATGGACATCGCAAAATAAAATAAAGATTAAGATGATAGTTTTATATACAGGGTGTTAGTGAATAAGTGCGACAAACTTCAGGGGATGATTCTACATGAAAAAATAATGATAGTTTGCTATATAACTTTTGTCCGCAAGTGCTTTGATTTCCGAGATACTAGGGTGTACTGTACAGGGTGTCCAGTTTTCGTGTGTTTTCATATACCAGCTCCCTTATTATAAAAGATAGGAAGATGGGGTTTGCGGCTTACTGTTCTATTTTTTTATGAAACTTTCATTACCGTAAACGAAATTTTCATAGCCCTGTCAGTTTCTGACATACGGGGCCATTTTCAAATTTTGTCATTTTTGACGCTCCCCTGTATCTCGATTATTTGATAGCTTATCAATAAGGTAAAAATGGATTGTTATATAGTTTTTTATGTTGAATTCAGTGGCGTAGTTAGTTTTTTTCTAAAAAAAATTGTTTGTGAGTTATGACCCAAACTTATATTTTTTTTAATGGGACACCCTATATATTATTTATTTTTCTTGTTCCTATTTTTAAGAGCTTTTCAAAAATATATAATGGTCCATATTTTTTTCTTTTAAAAAGGGACAATTTTAACTTTTTTTGTAAAATTAATAATTTTTCATCTAGAATCCAGAAGGCCATGATCAATCATGGATAGACAAGACAGAAAACAAAGTTTTGTAAATGCGCCATTACGGATTATTGTCAAATATTAATGGTATTTGGTTGATTTTGTTAATTTATTTGATATTTCTGTGAAAAATTATTTAAATATTTAACATGGCAGAAAATAATAGATATTATGAAAATTATGAAAAACGCGATATGTAAGACGCGAACGCAGCCCCGAAACTTTATTTTAATAGGTAAGTTTCAAAACCATTTGTTATTTAGATACCATTAATGTTTATAATAAAAATAAAAAAGTTTTAATCATAATTATTGTTATCTATTATTAGCTTTTTGATACATATTTAAATTTTTCGTAGATATCCAGAAAGGCAACAACCCGATTAAAGAATATTTTAAAAAATCCAAGCCAATCTCATTGAGCACGGATCTTTTAAACAACCAAGGCCTAATTTTTACAATAGGGAAAATAGGGAAGAAGAAGAAATAAATGTCTTGGCCTCTGTTGGGGTACACCATCTATATCATGCAGGAAAGTATACGATGAAGTTGGGGTTAGAAAATCAAGGACGCAGTTAATACTAAAAAAATACAAGTTTAAACCTTACAAATTCCATCTCGTCCAACATTTGCATCCCGGTGACGCAGAACGGAGGATAATTTTTTGCAACTGGTACCTACAAAATTTGTAAATATTTAATATTGCAGGAAAACGCAAATTTTGAAAGAAAGGTGGTATGGTCCGAGGAGGCATATTTTACGAGTTCTGGTATCCGTAACCGAAACAATTCAAGGTACTGGTCGCAAGAGAACCAGCACGTAATATTTCCACGAGAACGTCAAGGTCGCTTTGGATTTAGCGTGTCATGCTTTATTTTTGGCACTAAAATTAAATATGTTATTTTTGAAGGAACTTTAACGGGAATTAGGCACCTAGACATAATGCGAGACGCGCTAATGGAACTATTAGAGGATGTTCTTTTAGCTGGTTTAAATAATATTTATTATCAGCAAGATGGCGCTCCTAGTCATAATTCTCGAATAGTAAGAGAATATTTAGAAACCACATTTCCCGATAAGTGTATTGGTACAAATGAACCCGTCAGGTGGCCTCCAAGATCACCTGATCTTTCTGTGTTGGATTTTTTTTTATGGGGGTATATAGAAAATCAGCCATATAAGAGATAATACCATAATATTGATCAACTTCGGGAAGCTACACATCAAACCTTTAGGCTTTTGCAGGAAAGACCAATTACTTTAATAAATGCATTGCGAAGAATCGAAACGCTGTGCCGAAAGTGCTTAGAACACAATGGAGCCCAATTCGACCAATTTTTGTAATTTAATATAATATTTGAAATGTTAGTGAAAAGTTCGTGGCAATTTATTTTAATTTTCACAGACACGAACCACTTCTTTGTTTTTAATATAATTGCTTAATTGTTGGTTTAAAGTTAGGTTTAATAAAAATAATGTTGTTAATTTTTTTTGCGGGCTATTCGAAAAATGTTTAATTTTACAAAAAAAGTTAAAATTGTCCCTTTTTAAAAGAAAAAAATATGAACTATTATATATTTTTGAAAGGCTCTTAAAAAGGGGAACAAGAAAAATAAATAATATATAGGGTGTCCCATTAAAAAAAATATAAGTTTGGGTCATAACTCATAAACAAAACTTTTTAGAAAAAAACTAACTACGCCACTGAATTCAACATAAAAAACTATATAACAATCCATTTTTACCTTATTGATAAGTTATCAAATAATCGAGATACAGGGGAGCGTCAAAAATTACAAAATTTGAAAATGGCCCTGTATGTCAGAAACTGAGAGGGCTATGAAAATTTCGTTTACGGTAATGAAAGTTTCATAAAAAAATAGAACAGTAAGCCGCAAACCCCATCTTTCTATATTTTTTAATAAGGGAGCTGGTATATGAAAACACACGAAAACTGGACACCCTGTACAGTACAGTTTTTATTAAAAAGTGACGATTTATTTATTTGCTCTGAAACCCATCGAGATGTGCAAATGAAAATGGGTAGGTTTTAAGAGGTAGTTATTGCGCATTTTCTGACATGCAATTAAGAATAATATGTTTATCATTGGCGCGCATAAGGGTAATAATCTCAATTTTTTTAAAGAAAAAAATGTTATGCCACTGAGATATATCAAACTAAAAACAATTTTTAAATTTCTCATTCAATTTGTGACAAAAAATCTCTCTTGCCTTTTTTTCGTATTGGGCGCCGTTTTTATGCAAAAAAATAAAACATCTTAACGAGTTGAATCTTGTATCACGTCTGAGGGAGGTCATTTTCAACATTTGTTGTAGCTTTGCGCCTATTTATTTATTAGTATTATTTTCTGTTATTGTTCTGGTTTAATGTTATTGTATTAGATAGTTTTTAATAATGTATTAAAGAAATGAAAAATACGCGTTAAGATGTTTTATTTTTTTGCATAAAAACGGCGCCCAATACGAAAAAAAGGCAAGAGAGATTTTTTGTCACAAATTGAATGGGAAATTCAAAAATTGTTTTTAGTTTGATATATCTTAGTGGCGTATCATTTTTTTCTTTAAAAAAATTGAGATTCTTACCCTTATGCGCGCCAATGATAAACATAAAATTCTTAATTGCATGTCAGAAAATGCGCAATAACTATTTGCATATCTCGATGGGTTTCAGAGCAATAAATAAATCGTCACTTTTTAATAAAAACTTTAACACCCTGTATCTCGGAAATCAAAGCATTTGCGGACAAAAGTTATATAGCAAACTATCATTATTTTTTTATGTAGAATCAACCCCTGAAGTTTGTCGCACTTATTCACTAACACCCTGTATACAGGGTGATCCTTAAGTACATCAAGAAAATCTAGGATATGATTCCTGGCATCAATATAAGTTAAAAAGTTTATATGGACTTATGCCCTAAAATGGTTGGTTACCCTCTAAGATACAGGGTGTTAAAATATTTTTAAAAAATATTTATTTTAGTTAAAATTTCAATAATCCTTAAAGATACGGTATTGAAAATTCGTGCTTATCTAATTTAGATCAAACTACACCTTTTCATTAAAAAAGGTTTTGCTTCCTTTCACCAGTGGCGTGCGTACCAGATACCATCAATATTGTTTTGGTAAAAATATTTGATACGCCACTGATTTTTTAAACTCTGATGCATTTTTATGCCTTATTGATACAAGCTGAACATACGTTGTCTGTTGTCTCTACTATGTTTTTGAAAAAAGCAGTAGATTTAAAGATAACTCTGATGCCGTATGGGCATGGGCGTAGTTAGACGGTCAACACTGGGGGTGCTAAAGTCCAGTGGCGGCTCGTGACATGTAAACGTGGGGCGCACGAAAAGTCCGCCGCAGGCGAACATTTTTTAAGACCACGCCCAAATTTGGTCAATAATTTTTAGTAAATATTTTAATGTGATGTTAATAGCAGGTTTAAGTCTTTCAATGTTCTTGACAATCACTTTCTCCTCCAACGGTAACTTGCTAAAAGATTTTTTCAAAAATTCCACGGTGTATTTTATATCCGATGACGCACTCATTGTTTTTTTCGTGTTTATTTAACTTTAAACTTTAACTGAATTCAATAAAACCATATTAAACCTTAATAAACAAAAAAAATAGTCAAAATACCGGCTAAAAATTTCCGCGAATTTGAACGACTACGACTGGTTAAATTTAAATTATCAAATTAATGCAAAATTGCAGAACATGACATACACAAAAGCTATTATGCCGCTCTCGTATTTTACGAGATTTTTAAGATCATAGACCCGCTCTGACAAGTAAACTACTGGGCGTAAACTACACCGTACACGGAGAGAAATTTTGAACAAAATCCGCAACTACCTAAATATACTTGAATTTGTACCAGAAATCGAATGCTTGAAATATTAATATGAAAAATTCATTACATAATAATGTATACATATTATAAAAATAGGTTAGTTCTAAAATTAGCTTATATATTGTAAATTTTTTTTGGGGGTGCTAATTTAGATTTCGGGGGTGCTTAGCACCCCCAAGTACCCCCTAACTACGCCTATGCGTATGGAAGAAAATTAATTTACTTATTAAATAAGTACAAAGCATGGTATGAATTATTCATGCCACAAGTAATTTAACAAATAATTATTTAACATACTAGTTTAAAGAAACTGTTGAAAGTGGCCACCATCTGCTAAAATACAAGCATCTAGCCGTCTTCTCATGCAAGTGCTAACATTTTCAATAATTGCTGGGGTGTTTTTAATACTTTCGCATGACATTATTATAGGGTTTCTAAGATCTTCCTGGTTTTCAACTGGAGTTTTGTAAACCAGAGATTTTAAATGTCCCCAGAAATAAAAATCCAATGCATTTAAATCTGTGGACCTTGGCGGCCATGGTTGATTGCGTAGTGCAACGCCTCTACCGATCCATCTATTTCCGTATACAGCATTTAGATATTCTCTGGCTGTGGCACTAAAATGGGCGGGAGCATAAAAAACAACTGGTTTCGCTGAGCTAATTGCAAGTCCTCTAATAATATTGGCAGTTCATTTTCTAGAAAATTGCGATGGGTTTGGCCATCTAACCGCTGGGGAAGAAAGAAAGGGCCTATTAGTCTGCTACCAACTATTCCTGCCCATACATTTAACGAAAATTGATACTGAAAATATCTTTCGCTAATGGCGTGTGAATTTTCTTGACACCAAACATGGTTGTTATGAAAGTTTGTTATGGCATTTTTAGAAAAATTAGCTTCATCGGTAAAAAGGAAATTATCTAAAAATTGTGGATTTTGGCCAACCTTTCCAAAAACCATTGACAAAAATTAACGCGTTGACGAAAATCACGTAGTAAAAGGGCCGGAACTCGTTGTATGTGGTAAGGATACATTTGATGATCGTGATCCTTAAAACGGTTTGCTGACTAGCGTTTACCTCATGCGCAATTTTTCGAGTACTGGTTTCTGGATCTTCCTCAATTCTATTTAATACTGCTTCTTCGAATTGTGGTGTTCTTACCGTCCTTGGCCTGCCACGAATATCAGAAACTCTAGCAAAACTTCCAGTTTCTGATAAACGGTGATGGAGACTTACAAAGGTCTGATCACACGGTGCTATACGATTCGGATATCTTGCCTGGTAAATGCGTCTTGCTTCGTATGCATTTCCATCAGCCAAACCATAAACAAAATGCATATCTGCCAAATAAACATTGTTTTGTTAATCAGCCATAACTTTAAAACTTTGATCGACCAACAGTCCACAAAAACGACGCACTTAAGCTTTTAATGTTCTTTTTTTATTTTTCATTTAATTTTGTGACATTTCCACAATCTGTGACACGCGCCTACTTTGGAAAAAAAGTCGAATAAGCTAAGACAAAGTTTTTTTTTTATTTTTTCCATTTTTCTTTAAATCTACTGCTTTTTCAAAAACATAGTATTGACAACTCTTGTTCAGCTTGTATCAATAATGCATAAAAATTCAACAGAGTTAAAAAAATCAGTGGCGTTTCAAATATTTTCACCAAAACAATATTGATGGTACCTGGTACGCACGCCACTGGTGAAAGGAAGCAAAACCTTTTTTAATGAAAAGATGTAGTTTGATCCAAAATAGATAAGCACGAATTTTTTATACCGTATCTTTAAGGATTTTCGAAATTTAACTAAGATAAATATTTTTTAAAAATATCTTGTATCTTAGAGGGTATGCATTTTAGGGAATAAGTCCATGTGAACTTTTCATCTTAAATTGATCCCAGGAATCATATCCTAGATTTTCTTGATGTACTTATATGTATATAGGTAGGTATAACATTTGAAAAACACATCTAAACAATAAAAATTGATTAGTATACGTATGCATTATTATTAAATTTAAGTTTGTTTTGCAATATACTATTAAACTTTTAAATGACCTATTTATATTTTAATAAATTTTTTTATTGATTTACGATATTATATCCTACTTAAATCGTTCGTATCACTTCTTAGGTGGACTATATTTGGATGTCTCTTGATAAACACCATTTCACCGATGAGCTTCTTTGTGTAATTAATTTCTTTGTCGATAACTTCAACCGTTTTAAAGTCAAAGGAATGGTTATTGGAGAGATACATACTCAGACCACATTAAATAAATTATAAATTGTGTATAATTTTAAACATTGTTTAAACACATCGTACCTTATTATTATGTTTACATTTTAAAATAAGGTTGGAAAACCCTGTGATTGTAATATTATAGGTATATATAGGTTAGTTTAATGTTATTTACAGAAAAGTTATTTAGTTAGTTTTTACCATCTGACGAGGCCACTATGTGTCGAAACAATTAATAACAAAAATAATTATAGTTTAAAAAACTAAAAAACACGATTTAATAATTAATCGAACTAAAAAGCGGAAAATAAATATGGTTTAAAATAATTCTTGAAATTCTTAATATAGACAGAAAATAATAATAAACGATAATAATTGTAAAAAAAGCGTGGGGCGCTTTGTGCTATATTTTTTGTATATCGAGCACACCACGCTTTTTTCACAAATATACTAATGTTTATTGTTCATTATAATTTTCTGCCTATATTAAGAATTTCAAGAAATATTTTAAATTATATTTATTTTCCGCTTTTTAGTTCGATTAATTAAAGCGTGTTTTTTAGTTTTTTTAAACTACATTTATTTTTCATTTTTTAGTTTGAGTTATTGTTATATCGTTCCACCGTCAATATACATACGACTTTATAGTATTTTCATTAATATCATTTTTTAAAGGATTTGACAGCTGTCAAATTTTGACAGGAGAATTTTTTGCTTATTTTTCCCGAAGTCTCCGCGTCAAATACTATACCCCATAACTTGTTTCGTCAAAATCGCATCTTCGTTTTATACCTGACAGCTGTCAAAATTTGACAGGATATTTTTTTGCATATTTTTTCCGATGTCTCCGTGTGGAATACTATACGACCCCATATGTTGTTTTGCCAATATCGCACTTTTTTTTATACCTGACAGCTGTCAAAATTTGACAGGAGAATTTTTTGCGTGTTGATTATTGTATTGTCAGCGGTTTTCGATAAGTTTACAAAATTTAAATTAAATCTGACCGTTTAAAGTGGGTCAAAATCGGATTCAAAGAAGTCAGTTACAAACATACCTACATACAAACATATAGGTGAAGCTAATAAAAGCGTGTTAAAAATTAGTGAAGACGTCTCTGCTATTATTTTGATGGTTTATAAATGGATCTTTATCAAGTATTGGCTACTTCAATCGAACAAATATTATAATATTAATTTATATTATTATCTACTAGGTTTTATGTGCTTTTAAATTAATATGTTATAAATATTTCACCCTAAAAAAACTTAACAATTTGTCACTTTCAAATATTTCTTGAGAATAAATTTTAAATTTTAATTCATTATTATTTCTTTTTGACAAATTAAAAGCGAATGTTTTGTTAAATTGACGTGGGAATTGGCGACCAAAAGTATGTACGGAATTTTCTTGTTTGTGTTTATTACACGATTTTATGTGTAGCTTATTCTTTGTGTTCCAACATTTAAAAAAAAATTAAGCTAGGTACTTGAAAAATGGAGGAGATTGTTATGTATTATCTTCTTTTATATTTTTTTATAAGTTTTTTGGCTTAGAATAATGCTGATTTTATGTGCCTGCAGTATATTTCCTCTGTAAACCCATTGTAAGAAATTAAAAATAGAAAGGATACTCAACCAGGATAAAATAAATGTTGTCTAGTTTAGCAACTAGAAATTTGCAAAAAAATGAACATGTCTCTATCTTGTACACAAATATTATTGTATCTATCTAATAACTCAAAAAGGCGAATAAAAATTTTCACCTCACAACTTACGGTACGAAACAGTTATCGTTTTTTGGGTGTTATTATCGTGTTTTTTTTCGTAACAATATGATTTTGGTTTGTACTTATTTAACCCTCTTATTGCGAAATACAAGCAACATAAATTGGGGCATTTATCCGTTTTGCTCTAATCCCTTCATTCCCTTTAAAACATTCTTCGCACAGAACCAGTGGCAACATCGCCGTGAAAACTCTGAATGAACAGAACTCTCAGCAACTAATACAACATTAAATTCCTTCCGCGCTGTCGAGTTGTGCGAAAGGACCAATGTTCCGATTTTCAGCTGGTCGCCGCGGACTCAAATTAGTTTTTCTTGTACGCTCCTAAAAAGTAGACAAAATGTGGTGAAGTAATAAATGGATAAAGTTTAGTGCTAAGTAATTGAAAGTTGGGGACATATCGAGGTAAAATATAAAATAATTTTTTGTTTAATATTTGAAACATAAAATAATTAAGATATTTTTTTGTGCCAAAATACCAAATTAATTTTTTTTAAATTACAAAATATAACAACTAAAAATAAAAATATATAAAGACTTTACCTTTATGTAAACGAACGAAATTATAGTCAGAAGAAGAAACAATAATTATTTATATTGACATCTTAAATATTATCTTTCTTTTTTTAAGGATATAGGTATTTCATTATATTGTGATAAATCTATAAAAAAAATTATTATGATATTTAAAAAAAATTATATTTGTAATTTTATGACGGGTCAGTGAGTTATTCGTTATTTCTGTTGTTTTTAATTTTTATTAATAAATATTTTTTATAGGTTTTTTATTTTAAATAATATAACAAAATTAGTCCTATTTAAATTTGAGCTCTAAGGCAGGACTTTTTTGGTAGTGCGAAAAGTGCTCCTATTGAATAGTAATTCTCAATTGGCTTTTTCCATCTTGTGTTCTGCTTAGAGGTAGTGCTCCTGTCAAAGTTTTTACGATGGCTGTCAGAAATGCGTGATTTTCAGAAGGATCTTTGTCTCAGTAGCACTATGATAAAAAATAATCTGGAGTTAACAACTCGAAAAAGAGAAGTTAGTTTTTAAAAATTTTATTTTAAGCAAAGCGTGATACAATAGAACTGAGCTTTTTGCGAGTCTTACATATATTTATAACATTCACAATGCTGATTCGGCATGGGAACTAGACGTAGAAAATCTAAGAAAAGAGATAACGATTCTGCTTATTCTACAGATTAGAGCGTTCTCATGGGAATGTAACTCTTCCCCTCTTAGATGAAAGCACGTTCTAAAGAGCGTGATTTCGAAAAATATAAAATTAATTATTATTATTATTTTTTAAAATAAATCAATATTTGTGATTGATTAAAATGTAGTTAAATAATTGCATTATTTATTTCATTATTTGAATTAGTTTTAATATGAATTATTTTCTTAGATTTCTTTACAAATCTTTTGTATATGATAAAAATTATAGTCAGGGCGAGAATAATGTAAATCAATATAGTCCAAAAACTTGTCCGATTGATATAAACGGTTGACGTCATTTTTTCGAGGTCCTTCTTCTGGTCTTGTAGTTGGCTTTCAATTTCTTTGGTGGCTTTAAGGTTGACATAGTTGAGGTCCATGGAAGGAGGGTTGTATGTTAATCGATGTGGTTCGATTAGGCTTAAGTTTAACACAGGTAGGCTGACTTCGGAGTAGCTGATGCGGCTTGGCTCGTAGCTTTCCAATGTAATTGATTTGATTTTCGTTTTACAGTTGGTCGGAGACTCTAACAGGTAGGATCCAAACAGGGGTACGTTATCAACTGATTTTTGACAATTGATTGTACTGATTAGGCGATTTGGAATTGTGATTAACCATTTTCCATCGACTATTTTTGTTATCTGCGGCTCGTGCAACTGCGTCTTGAAAGGGTGGCAGGAAGTGACGTTGCTATGGTGCGTAATAAGTTGAACTGCACAAGAGGGGCTGTCTTCCACGAGGGAGGTGCGTGTTTCTTTACACAGGTGATGTTGGGGTTGAAGTTCCATGCATTCTTCGTCCATATAAGTGTACTTATTATTGCCAAGTGCTAGGTAGGGTTTGTAGGGTATGTTGACGAAAAATGATTGGTTATCGGGGATTGGTAAAGGGAATAATTTGAAATATTGATATGTCTCTGACTCCACAAGGGGTAGTTCTAATATGAATACAACATTGTATCCCTTTAAAAAGCTTTTAATTGTTATTATTTTTTCGAAATTAAGTATATTTTGAATGTTAGTTTCTAAGGGAAGCTTGTCCGTATTTAAGTGATTTTTAATATTTTGTATTTCTTGTAAGAGTTCATTTGGGTTAATAATTGAATTATGAAGAATGTTCATTTTAGCAAAAGTAGTCGCCACTTCGATTTTATCGAGCATATTATAAATTGATTGATATAGTAATGTAATTTGATTAAGTATAATATGGATTAGAAAGTATTGATTCGTGTTGGTTTGGCCTATTTCAACATTTTTAATTGTCTCCTCTATTTGCATGATATGACCTTTTAATATCAATTCATTGTGCGTAATATTGGATATTATCGATTTGAATTTATTGATCGTAGAATCCAAAAGTGTGATTTGATTGATAGCATCAATTCTTAATTTATTTTGATTGTTTTCAATTTTTCTTATTCTTGCATCGATCTGCTCTGCATCATTTTGGTCTAGGTTTCCTGTTATACTTTTAATAAAGGTGCCTAAGGGGTCAAATATTCCTCTTTTATTTCTATGGGTGGTTTTAAATGGTAATATTTGTTCGATTAAATGTTCTATTTTTAGTTCAAGCGTATGAACAGGGTTTAATGAATTGTGATAGCCGTTATAATACTGGGTTTTATTTTTAATACTAAAAGTTAACTTTTCGGTTTGGTTTTTAATAATTTCGAATTTAAGTATTAAAGGGGTTAAGTCAAAGTTTTGAATAAAGGACCATTTGTTAGATTCAAGTTGTGCAATTCCTAGTTTAAAGGGTAGCATTCCAGGGTGGTTGTTAAGGTCGTGGAATTTTACTGTTCCTGTGACGATTGTCCAGCTCCATCTGGAACAAGGGGCATAATTTTAGTTTCGTTGATATGAATTATTTCTTTGCGTTTCGTTTTAGGATTTTCGATTTCGATTTTATTATTTTCTAGGACACGTGTTAACAAATAAGGGCCTAAAAATTTCTTTTTAATTTTGCTTGATCGGTTATCTGATTTTTTATAGACTTGGGAACCAATTTTGGGTTCTATAGGGGTTTTGTTTTTATTTGCCCGGTCTATAGATTTTAGTTTAAGTTCTTTCGTATGTTCCGTGATTTTTTCGTATAAGACTTGTGTATTATTTTTATGATTGTTTAGATATTCGGTGTATACATGAGATGGTATTAAATCCATAGGGTCTCTAGAATCGGTGTGTCCAAATACGAGTTCGTAAGGGGTGAAATTTGTACTTGAATGGATTGTATTGTTATAAGCAATAATTGCATATGGCATTAATTTTGTTACGTCAGCATTTGGGTCTGATTCGCGTAAAATTCGAATATGTTCGATTAGGGTTGAATGTAACCTTTCTACGGGAGAATTGGACTCATGATGATAAGGGGTAGTAAAATGGATTTTTATATTGTGTGTGTTTAATAAGCCTTTTACTACTTCGTTTTGAAATTCTGATCCGTTGTCTGAAACAATTTGTTTTGGTACACGTAAGAATGAAAAGAAATTTATTAGTTGGTCGCAACATGAAACTGCATTTCCGCTGTAGGGTAACGCTTGTGCGTATTTTGAAAATTTGTCAATGATTGTTAAGAATTTTTGTTTTCCTACTATAAAGGTATCTATATGAATTATTTCGAATGGTTTACTCGGTGTTTCTGTTAAAACTAAGGGTTGATCGGGTGGTTTACGGTTGTATTTCGATCGTTGGCATATTTCACAATTATTTATATATTTTGTAACATCAGACTTTAATGATTTCCAATAATAATTGGCTTTTAAAAATCTACATGTTTCTTCGATTCCGCGATGATTGGTTTTACTTTCGTGTCGGTATTTAATCATTAATTCTCGTTCTTCTGGTGCCACGTTATTTAATAATTTTGAACACTCTATAAGTTTCAAATTTTTAAAATGGTTGTTCATGGCTTGTTGAAAATAAGGCCGTAGTTCTTTCGAAAAGAAATAAATATACGTATTTTTGGCGTTTAAAAATTCTTTAAGAAAATTTGTAATTACTGCCATGTTAGTGGGTAATGTTGCGTGGATGATTTGATGGTCGTCAAAATTTTCGTGGTTTGTCTTGATATACGCGTCATAGGGTGATTTTTTAATAATAATTTGGTGTGGCTTGTTATTAATAATATCGTCTAATATACTCATATTAGCATAATTATCTTCCGCGTTTGTACTGTGTACTGTGTTGTTTGTATTATCGTCGTTGATACGATCTTCGATAATATTTACAGGGTTGTCAAGATTGGTGGGGTTTGTGCTTGTTGAGGGAATGGGTATTTTTTCTGGGGGTTTAATTTGTATATTTTGTACGATGTTTATTTTGCGGGTTTTTTGTTTATTTTCAAGCTGTCGACTTGCGTCGTTGGGGTCTAAATTTTCAGGGTTAAATTGGCTATAACTTTGTTCTAAGAATTTGTCGATATCTTGACTTATATCACCTGGGTTATTGATGATTGATGCGGATTCGATAGCATGGAGGGAAATACGACTTAGTGCGTCTGCGTTGGTATTTTGTTTACCTTTTTTGTATATTATTTCGTAGTCATATTCTTCAAGTTTAAGTCTCCAGCGTACAAGTTTAGAATTTGGTTCTTTTAAATTAAATAGCCAAACAAGGGGTCTATGATCTGTGTAGATTTTAAATTTCCTACCATATAAATATGGCCTAAAATATTTGCATGCCCAAACAATGCCTAAGAGTTCTTTCTCTATCGTGGAATATCTTTGTTCCGTTTCATTTAAAGTACGGGATGCGAAAGCTACAGGGTGGTCATTTGGAGGATCTCCCTGCGAGAGTACAGCTCCAAGGGCTATATTTGATGCGTCCGTTGTAAGGGTGAAGGGTTTTTCAAAATCAGGGTATTTAAGTATGGGGGCATTTATTAGTAATTCTTTAAGCTGGTTAAAAGATTTAATAAAAGCGGGTGTATGCTCAACTTTTGCTCCCTTTTTTAGACATAATGTTAGTGGCTTTGTGATTTTTGCAAAATCTTTAATGAACCTGCGGTAGTAACCGGCGAGGCCTAAGAATGATTTAATGTCTTTTGGCGTTTTTGGTATTGGGAAATTCTTGACGGCATCTACTTTATCGGGGTTAGGTTTCACTCCGTTTTTTGTTATTTTGTGACCTAAATAAGCAACTTCTTTGTGTAGAAATTCTGACTTGTCTAGTTGAACTTTAAAATTTGATTGACGTAATCTATCAAATACTGCTCTTAGTCTATCGATATGTTCTTGCAAAGAGGTGGAAAATATGATGATGTCATCTAAGTATACTGAACAAATTTCGTTTTGGAGACCGCGTAGGACGTTATTCATGACCCTTTGAAATGTGGAGGGGGCATTTTTGAGTCCGAAGGGCATTCTTTTAAATTCAAAATGTCCCGTGTCTGTTGAAAATGCGGTTTTTTGAATGTCGCTCGGTTCCATTTCTATCTGGTGAAATCCCGTCGCGAGATCTAACGTTGAAAAATATTGGGCTTTTCCTAGCTTGTCTAGTATATCGCTTATATTAGGAAGTGGAAATTTATCTGGTATTGATTTATCGTTAATTTTACGATAATCGATAACGATGCGCCATTTGCGCACGCCCGATGCGTCTAATTTTTTGGGTACTATCCAAATTGGACTACTCCACGGTGAAGTTGAATTTTGAATAATTCCGTTTTCGAGCATTTTATTAATCTGCGTTTTTACTTCGTTTTTGTGTATTTCCGGGTACCGATAAGTTTTAGTAAAAATAGGTGTTTCATCTGTAAGATTTATTTTATGTTTAATTTGATTAGTAAAAGTTAACGGGGTACCTTCGCTATAAAAAATATCTCGATATTCAAAACACAGTTTTCGAATTGCTTTAAACTCTTCGTCGTTACAATGCGATAAGCGCAAATTTTTTAAATTTTGTTTTTGAAGGTTATCTAGATATTCATTTAATTCGGTATCCGTTTCCATTTTTTCGATAAAATTTATTTCTGTTTCGTTTAAAATTTCAATATCGAAAGGTTTATTAATAGTGATTTTTATTGGGTTTTCGCGGGTATTAGTTACGAGGGTTGTTGCAAAAGAATCAATAACTTTGACTACGGCTTCTGGCATTTCAGCGCTGCCAAAATCTTGATATTTTAAAATACCTATACCGTTTGATTGTTTAACGGGTAGTTTTACTTTTTGACATGTACGAGGGGGTATTATTATTTCTACCGTCCGCGTTTCTATGTTATTTAAGGTTTGTTCATTGTTTTCTTGACATAGGGGTAAAATTGCATTTGGCATTTTTAGTTTACGCGATTTAATGGCGATATTCGCGTCGACGTATTCTAAAAAATCCATTCCTATTAATCCGTCGTATTTTGGCGAAAAATCGAATAAATAAAATTTATGGTTTCCTGAACAATTAAATGATGGAAATATAGGTATATTTACTATTTCGTTGTGAAAAGAGGTCGCATGCGCAGATCTTACTGAAAAAGGTTCCGAAAAAATAGAATTTGGGTACAATTGATAAGCAAGGTCAGGTTTTATAAAACTTTTACCGCTGCCAGTGTCTATAAGAAATTTTGCATTTATTTCTGGTATGATAATGGCGGGTAAATCTGAATTTGTATAATTATTTAAACAAATTACGTTATTTTTTCGAAATTCTGGTCCTGGTGAAAATTTTCATTTTGCAAGTTTGGATCGCGTTCATAGAAGTCGTTTTCGTATGAATATTCGGTTTCTCCTGCGGAGTAATTTTGTTGGTCATAGTAATGCGACGTTTCGTTTTGCTCGGAATAATATTGAGAGTCATCCTCAGGGTTTTCGTAATATTGATTATCAGGGTTATTAGAATTGTTTACATCTTCGACAGATTGGTTAAATAATTCTTCGACGATTATGTCGCGTCTTGGTTGCGTATTTTGATTATGTTGGGGGTTTGGTATATAACCAGATGATGTATCCATTGGTTCCGGTTTTCTAAATTTAGACATAACGGTTTTTTGCATATTCGGATTATATGGTCTGGGGTTAAAATTGGGTTTATTTACAAAATTTTGGTTTGGATAATTTGGTCTTTGGAAATTTTGATTTGGTGGTCCTTGTCGAAAAATATTCGAGGGTTGCCTAAATTGTCCATAGCCCATGAATTGGGGTTTATATGGATTTGGGTTATTTAGTGGTGGTCTATAAAAGTTTTGACTCGTTTGAGGAATAAATCGTTGTGGTTGTGGTGCATTAGCAGAATAATGCATTTTTTGGGGTACATTTTGGGTAATTTTTGAATTATTTAAATTTGGTGTTGTTTTAGTAGTATTAAAATTTCCTCGGTTTTTATAATAAAGGAAATTTTCTTGTTCCGACGCGTGACTCATGGCTTCTTCAAGGGTTTTTGGATTTTTTAAACGTACTACGAGCTGCATATGGTAGCTCAAACCGTTTATAAAAGTTTTTAATACTAAATTGTCGTATTCTTTGATTTTTAGTAATTTGATTTCGGGTGTGTCTTGTGACATATTAATTTTTGAAAATAGTAAGCTACGCGCATCTTGTAGACGCAGGCCAAATTGTTGCGGATTTTCATTGCGTTCCGGTTTTAGGGTAATAATATCCTGTAAAACACAATCAATTGATCTTTGATCTGAGAATGTGCTAACAATTGCAACTTTTAGTAAAGGCCAGGTATTTAATTCAACTCTGGAGGCAATTAAATCTGCTGCTCGCCCTACAAGTTTATTTAAAACGGTGTCGAAAAGACATATGTTAATGGGTGCCCCATTATTTGTTCTGTCTTTATGATTTTCAAAAAAGTTTTCGCAAGCATTAATAAAACGATTGATTTGTTTCGCGTTCCCGTCAAAATTGGGAATATTATCGGCTTGATATCTAATCAATTGATAATTTGGCTGTGCCATGTCGATAAAATTCAAAAAGTCTTGTAACGGGTTTTCCAGTGTTATAAATGAAAAATAAAAATAAAATATACAATACACTATACTAAAAATGAGATCAGACGAAAGCTGTTCCCTAGAAATAAATTGATTTAAATATAACGTACGTACAGACGTACAGACAGACGTTATTCAGAGACAACTCAATAATCAAAATGGTAAAAATTGAAAGGATATTTTTTAAAAGGATGCACTTACAATAAGGCGATGATTCTTGTCGTTTTCATTCCTTAACTAGGGTTCCAATAGGCTCGGCGATGCTGTCCTCCCCCTGGATTACTTATGAGCGTCGGGACGATGCTTGTTCCCTATTCTCGCACCAATAGGACGTGGGACGATGCTTGTTCCCGTTCTTCCCTGGTCGGTGAGCTTATTGCACGGCACTTTGTTAAAATTGTTCGTTTTTGTTATTAATCGTTGAAACGAAGACGATTTACACGCACGATGCGCAGAACCGCTAACAAAATCCGATCCGACTGCGCCAGTTAACAACTCGAAAAAGAGAAGTTAGTTTTTAAAAATTTTATTTTAAGCAAAGCGTGATACAATAGAACTGAGCTTTTTGCGACTCTTACATATATTTATAACATTCACAATGCTGATTCGGCATGGGAACTAGACGTAGAAAATCTAAGAAAAGAGATAACGATTCTGCTTATTCTACAGATTAGAGCGTTCTCATGGGAATGTAACTCTGGGTATACAGTCAATAATTAGAGTCACACACGTACTATTTTTTATTATTATTGTAAATATTGGGCTGAGTAGTCCGTTACTTTGTGATATTGCTTATTAACAGCAGAAATTAGAACTATTACATTGTTTAGCTGGGAAAAGTAAGAAAAGAACCTAGAATAATTCATAATAAATTGAATCGACATATTTCGAGTGTAGAAACACTCATCATCAGGAAAACGAAGTAAATGGTACAATGCTGATATTGTTAGCAGTATAGAAAATAACAAGTGAGACTAAGCCGTAATGAAGCTTTCAATGGTACATACGAGGAGTGAAAAAATTTGAATAGTCAAAAAATAGAAAAGATTTCAGCATACTGAAAAGTCAAGGACCAGTGTAAAGCCACTGTCTTGGGTGGGAAATGAAGAGAAAAAAGAAAAATTAGGGAGTATTAAAACGACTTTGTAAAAATCATTTTTAAGTGTAAGTAATGAAAAATCTTTAGTTTAATTCAACTATGTCGGAGACATGTGAAAGTGGTAAAATAAGAGGGAAAGAAAAAACAAAAAAATGTTTTTGGTAAAAGTCATGTACCTCCTAGCGATGCTTTCATTTAGCTTGAAATAAAATATTGTTGGGGTACCAGGCTTGTTACGACCCAGTGACACCAGCAGGAGTTAAAACTTACACATTGTGTGCAAAAATAAGTTTTAAGTGATTTTAAAAAATAAAAAAAAAAAAAAGGTTTTGTTTTTCTAGAACATGTTTTAAATAAGGTCCACTGCAACCAGCACGTGTCAGACGGGAAATGAACTTGAACTTGATATTGTAAAAGGGGTTTTTTCTTTTTGTTCCCCCTTTTACAATGTCAAATTCCAGTTCATTTCCCATCTGACACGTGCTGGTTGCAGTGGAATTTTTTTTTAAATGTTCTAGAAAAACAAAACTTTTTTTTTAATTTTATAAAATCACTTAGGTAAAACTTATTTTTGCACACAATGTGTAAGTTTTAACTCCTGCTGGTGTAACTGGGCCGTAACAAGCCTGTTACCCCAACAGTATTTTATTTTAATCTAAATGAAAGCATCTCCATGACTTTTACGAAAAACAATTTTTTCTTTTTTCTTTCCCTCTTATTTTACCACCTTCACATGTCTCCGACATAGTTAAATTAAACTAAAAATTTTTACTTTACTTGAACTTAAAAATTATTTTTACAAAGTATTTTTAAAACTCCCTAATTTTTCTTTTTTCTCTTCATTTCCCACCCAAGACAGTGGCTTTACACTGGTCCTTGACTTTTCAGTATGCTGCAGTCTTTTCTGTCTTTTGACTATTCAAATTTTTTCACTCCTCGTATGTACCATTGAAAGAAAGCTCCATTACGGCTTAGTCTCACTTGTTATTTTCTCTACAGCTAACAACATCAGCATTGTACCATTTAGTTCGTTTTCCTGATGATAAGTGTTTCTACACTCGAAACATGTCGATTCAATTTATTATAAATCATTCTGGGTTCGCCTAGTTATTCGAATAAAAAATTGTTGAAGAAATACTTTGTGCTTTTCTTTTTTCTAAAACTAGAAACGTTAAAAAAACTAATTATAATTTTTATAAAACAATAAATTTTATATTAGGTTAGGAAAATTAAATAATATATTAAATTAAATATTTTTATGGCATCCTTGAGTCGGTTCTAGTTTTTGATATATCCACAATCATTGTCAGTTACAAAAAATGAGGCCTAAACGACGTAGTTAAAGAACAATATTATTCCATCCACGAAATAAGATCACATATAATAAAACTCCACTTTTACGGCTCATCGAATCAAATTTATTGGATATTTTATCGTTATCGTTCTTTTGAAGTTTAATTTTGGGCCTTTGTGTGAAAATAGTAACCGGAAAATATCTATTGCAGAATTTAAAATTCGACACCAGAAAATGAGCATAAAGGTTTATCTATACTACACTGAGGAAAATGATCACACATGTTTGCTAATCTATAGTTTGTATTGATATCTTATTTTTTATTAACCCACTAGCGACCCGCCCCGGCTTCGCACGCGGGTCTAAAATGTGTTTATTTACGACATCATTAGAAACCTCTAAATTTATCAGTGTTTCTCTACAATATTATGCATGTATTATACATATAAACCTTCCTCTTGAATCACTCTATCTATTAAAAAAAAACCGCTTCAAAATCCGTTGCGTAGTTTTAAAGATTTAAGCATATAGGTAGGGACGGACGGACAGACAGCGACAGCGACTTTGTTTTATACTATGTAGTGATATTATATAAATTGCTAGTGTAGCAACCCGCTTTAGTGTTTTATAAATTCCAGCTTTGCTAGAACAATGTTTTTATTGGTTGTAATCAGTTTCATTAGCAGTGTTGTGAAATAATGAACGACTTTTAATACAGCAATTTTGTTAAGAAATAAATTGTAGCTTCTCATTGCGCCGCATTTTATTCCCAGGAAAGCGCTTATTCTGCTATTAAGAAAGCATAACACCGTCCCCAAAAACGAACAGTTGTATAAAGAATATGTGAATTCTTATAAGGAATAGAAGGTTTTTTTCTCAGTGTGACTGACTGATTGATTCATCATTACCCAGTCTAACCCCCTAGTCCTAGAATCGTGACATTTCGAGAATGTCTTCTCCTTATAACACTAAAAAGTTTTTTTTCGAAAATCGCCCCTATCGGAAGCAAAAGCAGGCTTTGGTGTATTATAGGAATTTATGTATCTCAGAAACTAAAACTCGTGGAGATGTAAAAACTGGTATATAAGTTCCTTTTATAAAATAATATTATAAGTAAATTTCGTAATTTTTTTAAAAAGGGTTGAAAAAAGGTGTATAACCTATTTTGGGAAGGTACCTGTCTAAAACTTTCAGCTATATTGTGGAAAATTTGTACTATACTTAATTTTTAAAAATAAGCAAGGACATGTTTTGATGGTGTGGGAAATTTTGCTTTTTGGGGGCGGAAATGGAGGTCGTTTCCAAGGCAACCACTAGAGAAAAAGATAAGTAAAATTTTTTAGATAAATTTTTAGCTAGAAACAAATAAACGTGTGTTTATACATTTATGCTATCCCTAGGGAGTGGAAAAAGGGGTATACAAGTTTATATTAGAAAAAATATTTTTCAAGATGTTGGTTCGCGTGTTCAAACGCAAGCATTTTGTATTTAAGTTTTTACTCTACCTTCTTGTGGCAGAAGGGGACAAATATTACTGTTAAAAAATATACTTTTATTCATTAAATTTGGTTTGGCTTATCGGCATAGTTTGACAAATTTGAACTCGCTAAATAGGGATTCTTTTGTTTTATCAATTTAAACGAAGTCGTTTTAAATTTCGTTGCGATAGGTAGAATGCATTATTAAGCAAAATCAACAATTCTTCCACATTCGCAAAAATTCCAAATGCAACCATATATATTTTTTTAACTTAAGCAGAAAGAAGAATATCTGTGAAAACCGCAAGTCATTGTATTTTTTGAAATCAGAGATATGAAAAATTTAATTTAAAACTGAGCTCCATAAGAACCAACTGACGTTTTAATACGATATTTGCAGGCAAGAAACAACTACCATACCATGGCGTCTTCTACTAAGCTGTAGTCAATTTTAGGTCCGTCAAATGTTTCTTCGTTTGATGTCGGCATTTTGACGCATCACAAAACGAAATTAATCAAAATTTAACCCATTTAAACTTGTCTATTTCATATTGTAAATTAAAACATTTTTCTTTGTTTCACGGCCCATTTAAAATTTGTCTGCATTTGTTTTATTAATGCAACCATCCTTTATTATTTGTGTTGTAAATAATTTATATTTACAGAACAATAAAGAAGTGTTTTGTTAATTATTGCTTTATAAAAGACGCAATGGCATGGTATTTGTACCTTCTTGCCTACAAATACCGTTTTAAAACGTCAGTTCGTTCTTATGGAGCTAATTTTCATCTTATATTTTTCATATAGAAAAAGATATTGACATGCGGATTTGAAAGATATTCTTTTTATTTTTTCTTCTTTGTGCTTAAATTAAAAAAATATTTTTTTTTTTGAGAAAAATTAAGAAACTGTGGATATTGCTAAATGGGCCATCTAGCTGTCGCAACGAAATTCAAAACGACTTCGTTCTTTATTAAATTGATAAGGCAAAAGAATCCCTATTTAGCGTGTACAAATTTGTCAAATTCAAGCGAAATCAAAGTTGTGAATATTTTTTCATACCAACATTTGTCCTCTGCCCCTTAAACAAAAAGGTAGAGCAATAGCTTAAATACAATAGTTATCCAGAATTTTTATAACATTAAGAAAATGTCACCTTTGATACATATTTACTACGAGGATTTTTGAGAAAATCCCGCTTTTTTTGTCACTAGTTACGCCTCCTAGCGGCAACCTAAAAACTTAAAAATAATTTTCAGCAATTTCTCTTAGTCACTTTTGTAATATTTTTTTCTGCAAGCCGTACTGTAAACGGTTTCCAAGATACACCCGGCGTTCCTTTTAGTTGTACACCCGGTACTTAAGCTTAAAAATATGTTACCATAAACTGCATGTAAATCTTTTTGGTCCAAAAATTTACTCTATAACATCAGTAAAAGAAAAATGGTACTTACTTAAATAGTTTGAGTCCATGACACTGCAGGAAGTGTAATAAGTTTTTTCCGGGAAATTTTCCTTTTTTATTTTACTGAAACACGAAGTGAAAATTAGCAGTAGGTAAGCCATTTTAAAAAACAAATAAGTAAATTTAAAAATATATGAGTTCCATTTTTAAAATAATCAAAATAACATATGGGTTAGAAAAGATTTTGTGTAAAGTTGATATCAAAATTGCTTAGTATTAGTAAGTAAAACCTATTGTATTATTCCTAAAATCATATAATTTCAATTTTTTTAGTATTTTAAAGGTACTTATTAATATATTTTTCAGTTTTGCATAATATATAGGTATAGTTTAATATTTTTTACCCAGCAGATACAGAGCAGATAACATAAAGCAATAAGTTGATGCCCAGGTAATATAAATAATATTTTAATTAATATTTGAGTAAATCAGGTATGTATAATAACACGATACTTAAACACCACACAAGCAAACGCTTCTTAGGAGCACAAATAATAAAAAATACGTAACTAGGAGAACAATACAATTTTTTTTAAAACAATATAAATCCCTCTATCAAATGTAAAACGACGGTGTGCATTTTGAAATTTCTGCAGAAAAATGGTCAGACGTAGTTAAACATACAACAACAACACAAGGTTCTTCTAATATAATTTCGTAGGTCGTGTGAACTGTTTTCTTCCTTTTTTAAAACAATTTCCGAGCTATGTTTTTAAAGGCCTGTAAATGTATCAACGATTAAAAATAACAATATCATTGACTCAATATCAGTGGCAGATAATGATGTATTAATTAAGCTAACTAAACTCGATGAAAATAAAGGCGCGGGGTGTGATGGCATTCCGTCATCATTTATAAAAATGTGTTCTCAGTCTCTTGGGCAGCCGTTGCAAATTATCTTCAACATCTCACTGCAATCTGGTGAATTCCCGTCCAGTTGAAAGACTTTTTACCTGGTCCCTATTTTATATAAAAACGCAGGGAATACAGTTTCAATATAATTCAATTATATTTTCGCTAAATTATTAGAATTCATAGTGTCCGATATTTTATTCGCCAAGCTAAACTTCGTTATCATTCAAGAATAACATGGATGTTTCTCCAAAAGATCCATTGACACCAATCTTTTAACATACAGTGATTTTATCATAAAGGCAATGAACCAGAGTTCTCAGGTGGACTCACTGTACACCGACTTAGCAAAGCTTATGATAAAGTGGATCATCATATCCTGATCCATAGCTTGCTTTAATCGGTGTGCATGGAGACCTTCTGAGGTGGCTCGCTTCATAATATATTTAAGGTAGAATACAAATTATAGCTATAAATGGATATAATTCTAGACCATTTTTTGTGACATCGGGCGTTCCGGAAGGTTCACACTTGGGACCAATGATCTGCTAGCTATAGATGCCGCACGCCATTCATAAACGCTATTTAAATCTGCTGCCAAAATCGTTTGTAGAAGAGAGGAGGTGAAGTACTTCCCCCCGGCCGGGAGTGGGGATTACGTTGAGGCCATTAGAATTTTACCTCGTTACTATGCGCTATCATATGGTCACAGCGGCGTCTCGTGTCAGGGTTCACAATAAAATATAATTATCCAATCTGAAATCAAATATTTTTTAACGTTTGTGAAAAAAAGGGTTTGTAGAACAGTAAAGTTTAATGTATGATAGAAAAAATGGTCCGCGGAGCAGTAAAATTTAATGTAAGTTAATAACTATTTATTGTAATAATTATTATAAGAGAAACTTTGGATAGCTATAATTATAACATTTGGTGAACTGAGCTGACCTAAAAATAATTACACTATGTATACTTAAGACACGGTTTTTACGGTTTTATTGAAATTTAAAAGAAAAGCAAAGTTCCTTTTACGTTAGGTACTTTTTAATAGCGAAAAAGCACAACAATAATTTTTTCTTCCCCCTAGCCACGCTCAAGCAGGATGCCTCTTTTTATTTCCCATCATGCCTACGAACTATACGAAGTTGTTCGCAAAGTTCCTTTAACATAGCTATATAAGCAAAGATATTTACTTTGCTTAGCTGTTTAAAAGCAGCAAATGGAAAGTAAAGTCAAAATTTTGAATACTCTCGCAAGATGGAGGTAAAGTCAAGTGACACTCTTTCAATTTTGCTCTATTAAACTTTTATAAGTTGGCATGAATTCCAGGACTGGACTTGAAAATTTAACATGTGATACCTTCTAAAACAATTGATGCAATAGTCTCATCGGTTTTACCGCTTTAATATTGCCAAATAATATTAATAATTTATTTTGAAAGTTTTGTTCTATAAATATTATAATTTAAGGTAGGTAGAGTCGATTCAGCCAGTAAACCTGCAAGATGGCCGACCTCTCATATGACAAAAGTAATTGAAAATGCAAAAATCCATTTTATTTAGCTGGAATATGACTTTTGTCATATGACATGCCGGCCATCTTGCAGGTTTACTGGCTGAATCGACTTTACCTAATAATAAACATGAGTTTTTATATGGTTTAAAGATAAAGTGTCAAAATAGATTTAAAAACTATATTATATTACAATTACCTATTCAAACCTTGAAAATACTAAATTAACTGAAACGCAACTTTAAATAGGATTCTGTCACTCATATTTACAACAGATTTTTTTTTGTTTTATCTCTTTATATTATACCCAGAGAACTCAGAGCCAACTAATATTCTGTGATTATACCTATCTATAGGTAAAATACAATACCTGCAGTTCAACATAAACTAATTGAATTCAGTCAGATATTACATTTTTACTGTCGAGGAAATCCCCATATATGACTTACATAAGGTACGTAGACCCAAAAGTGGTTTTTATGAAATTTGATGGTTATGATACAGTTACATTTTTAAATTTGTATGTGGGCTAACATAAAGTTAAAAGCTTCAATTTAGCCAGGGATTTAATTTTTCTCTCAATGGAAACCCCAATTTAGCAGTTTTTGACTTACGTAAGGTACGAAGACCCAAATACGGTTTTTATAGAATTTGTTGGTTATGATACAGTTACATTCCTAAACTTTTATGTGGGCTAACATAAAGTTAAAAGCTTAAATTTAGCCAGGGATTAATTTTTCTGTCAGTGAAAACTACTTTAACAGTTTTTGACTTATTACGTATAAGGTACGTATACCCAAAAGTGGTTTTTATGGAAATTGTTCTTTAAAATGCAATTTATTGATACGGTTATATTTCTAAACTTGTATGTCGGCTAACTTAATGTTAAAAAATTTAGAAATAAAACCAGCATATAATAATAATCATATATGGGTACCTAGGTAGGTATATATCTTTATTCTCAAGTAACTATAGTTTATTACAGGAATTAACGTACATATCCAAGTATAACAAATAATAAGTAGGTTCAAGAATTAACAACTTATTAAAACAAACATTATCTAGGTACTAGATACCTACATAAATATCTAATTCAAAAAAGTTTTCTTTAAGAGACCTGATTTGAGTACAACTAATAAATTTCACAAAGTCATCACACGAATATTTATTTTCCAAACAGGTTAGGTACATGTTTCGCTCGTAGGTACCTGAGCATCAGAACAAAATAAGCCTAACATTGGTCTGATGATGCTCAGGTATGAGCGAAACATGTAGGTAACCTGTTTGGAAAATAAATATTCGTGTGAGACTCTGACTGTAAATTATTATATTAATGTCCCATTCCATGAAACAAAATCATTCTTTTTCCAAAATACGATATTTGTTGCCACATGCTTTTGAATAATGGGCTAAAAATAATAATATAGTGGCCGGCTAAAATTTGGCCGCATATGGAAAACTTACACAAGTATTTTGTCTGGTACCTACAACATATTATGAAATCCCATGCAAAATTGAAGAGTTAAAGGCACGAACCCACGAACGTCATAAATGACGTTTATGGTTAAAAAGGTGATCAAATAGTGGCTTCCTTGTTTATTTTAGACTAAGAGTGTATCTGAGTTGTTTAAAGAATTCAATAAGCCAAACCATTTGCAAAAGTTATACCTATACAGTCTATCCATAATGTTCCTTAAATAAATAATACGTTTGATAAAATAAAAATGTAAAGTTTTAATTATTTTTCCCCACCTACCCACGCCTATGAATAGTTAAACCTAACCTACAAATAACCCAACTTTTTATGTACTCACCTATGAAAAGTAACTGCAGAATTATATTTCGCAGTCTTGCACACTTCAAACCTGTGACCCATATTAATTAGTCTTGAAAAAAATATCACAAAACACTAACAACACAGCAATTAATACACAAAACCGATAAACCGAAACAAATTTCAAACAACTTTCGAACGAAGAACGACCAAACTAAACCCTTAATTTTTCTGTGGACCACACGTCAAAGAAATTATGAATGAAAAAAGGCAGGCTCTCTTCTGACCAATAGGAACGCAACGTCTTATGTGTTGCCAAACTGCATAATTTTTAAGGGAAATGTCTATGGGTTTTTAGACAAAGATTTAAATTTACCACATAACGTCATATTTTTTTCTCTTCTGGAAGGTAAAACCTGTAGATTTATGGCTTTAGGGATGAATAATATGTAAAATTATTAAATAAGTGTTGTTATTATTACTTTTAAAATATTGTTATAGCCGTAATTTATATATTGGTACTCTAAGAGTGTTAATATACCTACTTTTAAGAGGTACGTTTGGCAAACAAAGTGGAGGGGCGCAATTTGCGACAAAAGTTACTTCAGAATGGTATACGATTTTGGCAATAGGTTCGTTTGTTATTGCTTCATCTATAGCTAGCAGATCATTGCTTGGGACCCTTGTTTTTAATATGTATAAACGATATTCAGTTTTGTTTTAAATTCTGTAAGTTCCTACTTTATGCAGATGATCTGAAACTGTACGCGATCATTAAAACCTGAGAGACTGAGAACTGGTTTAAGCTGATTGTGTTCTGCAAAAACAATAATTTAATCCTAAATGCGGACAAACATAAGATTAATTAAGATTTTAATTATAAAGTAGGTGATCAAGCGGGTCACTGAAACAAAAGACATGAGTTCTGTTCGACAGTAAAATGGCATTCGGACAACACATTCACTATAAGTGTTAATAAAACTAGTAAGTTTAAGGCCTTCTTGTTAGGGTATGCAAGGATTTTTAATCTGAACCAACAACAAAAACCTTATATTATGCATATTAAGACTTAATTTTGCAAATTTGATTCGGTCACCACATTATTATATTTATGTAGACAGACTGAAAAGGATTCAATTAAGTTTCCTTACATTTCAAAATTTTAGAATCAATGATTTTTACGCAACAGTGAATACACATGTTTCCTATCACATCCCTTGAGCTAGACGAATGCAATCTTTTTTACTATTTTCGTATAAAATACTAAACAATTTCATTGATTCACCCATTTTAATTTCATAATTATATTCAACCTAGCGAAACAAGAACTACATCTACATCTTGGTCAAAACTCACCTCTAGTAAGAATGTGCTAAGCTTATAATAACAATTTTTTTCATTTAGACACCAATTAATGATTGAATCTTTAACAGTTCGTGCATGTTAATTATTTAGGTAACCAATAATAATTAAATACTTCGTATTTAGTTTTACTTATAGTGCTAATACCTAATGCATCAAATAATTATTCTTCTATAAACTGATTATAAGTTTATCGTTCTTATACCTTAGGGCTTACTTGTAAACGCAATTGTTACTTGGTGGGTATATCTCTGGGTCTTAAACCTGTTAGTACCCAAAAATGGAAATAAATAAACGATCACTAGGAAACATTTCTTTAGAATCTAGCCCAATTTCATAGTATTTGTGTTTAAAAAACAATAATTATGTAGTGCATTAGGAAATTTGAAATTTTTAAACTATATTTTAGTTAACCGCTTGTATTAAATTAGTATGACAGGTGACAAGGTTACCTACCTTAATTTTTAATTTTTTTGTAGAATTTGTAATAATAAAGTTTACATACTAATAAACCCCTACAATTATTAGCATACCTCTTCGAATATTTTTCTTAAAAGACGGGATTTTGAGATTCGAACTGTTGATTAATTGCTCCAAAAGGGAAGGCTGGAGCTGACCTAGATATATACCTCGAATGTGGTGTGTATTAAAAAAGCGCGAGATGAAAGCAGAATTCGCGTGATAACTGTTCCCTACCCACTGCTGATGATGGATGAAATAACTAATTTTTCTTTAAATTTCACTTCAAACAAACCCGAAAATACTAATAAATTGTGATCTTGCTTATTTTCATAATAATATGCACACAATAAACACAACAACAATTATGCACTTACATACCAAAAGAAAGTACCAGTAAATAAATTGAAATGTTGACTCGAAAGCTCAAAACCCATTTGACCGGGAAAACGGAATACTTTTGTATATTGGTAAATCCATAATTATTTAATAAATCCGAATACTTTTACTTTCGATTGTTTCATACAGGGTGAGAACAATAAATTTTTTAAATTATTTTGATTTAAAAATTACTGTAATAGAGAAGAAAAACAACCAAGCATAGTTTGAGGAAGAAATAAATACAGGGTGGTCAAATAAATAATTATATTGCTTTTCTTTAAAATATCTGTCGGTATATAAAGTATTGCAATCTAACCAAAAATAAGCAGTTTTGGAAAGAGAAACCGACATAATAATGTACAAGTTGTTTTTCTTCAAGTTTTACGATAAAGACACTGTATATTGTTCATCAGGCTGAACCACTAAAATATAAATTAGGAAATAAAATTCTTAAAACACCCTATATATATCATTTTCAAATTCGAAAAATTAAACCAATTCACGTAAAGTTGCAATAATAATATCTTGTTTACCTAAAAGTCATCGTTTCTAAGATACTTTACATTTGAAAAATTACATATTTTGCACTTTATTTGGCTACCTGTTATTTATGGCATTATTTGGAAAAACCGCAGCTTTCGAGGCAAAAAATTATGTAGAAAGTGCTTCTTTTTTGGTCGACTGTAAAAAAAAGTAGGTACCAAACGCTCAGTTATACCAACGCTTTTTTGAAGAAATATTCCAAAAGTGCTAAATTATTAATTACAATAATCATAAAAACAATAAATTATAAAAACTCCATATTTAAAATAAAAAAAATATTGTATTTAAAACCCGGAGTGCTAAAACCAATTTAATAAAATTACATTGGGACAGATATTAATTATTATTAGGAAATAATATCTGGAATATGCTAAATTGTTTTCTTGGCAGGAACCTAAATGGCTGTTTGTAATAATAATATATGATGCCAGCCTACAAATTAAAAACAAATACCTTATTGAAAGTTTGTGGAAAATTATTATCGAATTTGTTTTGGAAGAACATTCTTAACGATTGATTTATCAAAGGCAATCTATCACCTACATGGCCTAAAAGCGTAAAAGTTTTTTTTTTACGATATTTCTGTTCTACAATAGTAATTTTAAATTATGTCACCATCAATCTCTGCGGCTACAAGTAGCCATCTTTGGAGACAATAAAAAAATCCAAACCCTTTCAAAAAATGCTGTAAAATTTTTATATATAATTTCCTTAGGGGTTTTGGAAAAAAAGATTTTCTTATCTCCAAACATGGGCAACTAAACTGCTCATCACAAAGTTCGACAAATTGTTTTCTAAACACCTTTATTACAGGTATGTAGTTCGGAAACGACATGATGAATTTTAATGCGATTTGCAAAGTTTCAAAGATTGTTTCTTGCAGATTAATAGTATGGTACGCCTATAACGTGATCAATAAACTTTAATATTATACAGGGTGGAAAAGAAAGCCGTGTAAAAAATTAAAAACTTCAAGTAAATGCCATTATCTTAGTAGTGCTTTTTGTGCTATACTTTAACGTCGTTTTCTATCCTAAGTTAATATCTCAGGACAAAGTCGGTATTTTTTTATTATACATATGCCATAGGGCAGGAATTCTTCTATTTTTATAAAATACAGCTGTTTTCAACATAACTGATAACCGTTTACGCAGTTTGTTTTTGGTCAAATGCACTCAGTTTGTGTATTTTTTAAATAGAAAAATAACAAATGACCCTAGGATATCTACCTGTGCAATAAAATAACACATAGACTGTTGTTCCAATATTTTTATTTAAGTATAACGTTTTGTAACTTTTAAAATTGTTAGTTTTTATATATCAGAGACAGGTGTCAACGTCTGATTGACTTCACTTGGCTTGACTTGATTTGATTGCTTGTACCAAAAACACAAAGGATGATCAGGAACAAATGTGGAACATACCGCCCCCCTTGATGGCCGAAAGGCTTTAACAAATTGAGGATTAGTTACAATTGGGAAGAACACATATCTTCGTAGCAGGTCTTTCAAGAACAGCTGATTCAGTTCTGATGGTAGCTGTTTTTTTTTTTTTTGTTTATTTATTTTACGTCGGCCTTTTTCCGCAACGAGGCCAATCAATGGTAGCTGTTCTGATGATACCGTCAGTTCCTGGATGAACAGTTTCCACTATACCCATTTTCCTTTTAAGGGGAGGTAAGCCATCTTCTTTAATTAAAACGACAACACCAGGACTTTAAAAGTTCTGGATAATTTTATTTCCATTTGGAACGCTGCTGAAGCTCTGAGATATATTCTTTGGACCACCTTTGCCAAAAGCTTTGGAGCATCTTCTGCAATCTTTGAAACTTTGAAACTTTGAAAGGCGATTTTCATTAATTTCAGTATAGTCATGATCGGGTATTGTTGTCAAAGATTCTCCGATAAAAAAGTGCGCAGGAGTAATTGGTCTTGGATTGTTAGGATCGTTGGAAGACGGAAATAAAGGTCGGGAATTAAGACATGCCTCGACTTGATTTAAGATGGTTAAAAAATCTTCAAAACATAACGGTGGTAAATTTAAAATTCTCTTAAGGTGAAATTTAGTTGATTTTACACCAGCTTCCCAAATTTCGCCAAAATGCGGGGCACGGGGAGGAATAAAGTGCCATTTGATACTTTGTCGATTTAAATATAATTGAATAATATGAGTGTTTTTAACTAAAAGTTTATCAAATTCATTCTTAGCACCGACGAAGTTGGTACCATGATCAGAATAAATGCTTGGGTGGACAAACTACTTACAAGCTCAAGATGCATCACTCTCGTGGAAAGGCTCACGAATGGGCAAACATAGGCCTTAATTACTTTATAATTCCGTGTAGATCTATCTTTAAGCAAAAAGGAACCACAAAAATCAATGCCAGTGTTATAAAATGGTTTCTGTGGTGTTACACGACACTCAGATAATTGCCCCATTAAGTATGATGTGGGAGTAGCAATAAACCGATAACATCGTAAATAGTTTCTAACTACTTGCTTTGTCAAGATTCTACTAGATTATACCAATAACGTTCACGTATAGAGGCTAGCAACAATTTGAGGTCCAGCATAAAGAAGCCGCAAGTGTTTATTTGCTGCTATTAGTTTGGAAAATGTATGCTTTCCAGGCTAAATTGCTGGATGCTTTTTTTGGAAGTCAAACTGAGAACGCTTTAACCTACCGCCAACTCTTATAATTCCATCATTACTCAAATAAGGATTAAGACTTAATATTTTGCTTTTAGAAGTAAGCGGTCTCAATTTGGATAGGTCATGATATTCCTGAGGAAATTCCTGTTTTTGAACAGTCTGGATAGGTTTATTTAATGAAAATTGTAATTCATCTACCTTAAAAAGGCCAATTTTTCGAAGTTCTCTGGAAGCAACACAATTTTTCATAAAACGAAAACAATAAGCTGTAACTCGATGTAGTCTGTTAAAGGTAGAAAATCGGTCGAAAAGATTAAAAGAAGTATAACTAATTGAAGCATTAAATGATATTAGTTTTTCTGTACGTCTCTCGGAAGTATAATTGCACTTATCAAAACAAGGATAATTTAGTATTATGTTAAGTGTTAATTTTTAGTTTTAGTTAGTTTTAAGTTTTAAAACAAACTTCTTTGACAATTCAAGCACGTCATGTGCCTTTTAAAACAGATCTAAAATGTTTGGTTTTACAAAAATTACTAATAAAATTCCCTATACACGTGTCGACACTTCTTCTTTAAAAAATACCGCCTAATTTAATACTTGCTGATCACTCATTTAATGAACCAGGTCCAATTGACGTCTTGATTGGGGCTGACAATTTTTGGGAGCTTATCATGACTGGTTAAATAAGATTAGGCAAACAATAACCAATACTTCAAAAAACTCAATTTGGTTGGGTGATATCTGGTTTCGTATTCCTACAAAACAGTTCACCCATTCTAATAGTTCTACTGTATCTTGTAACCTAAGCATTCTTGATGTGTCCTTGGACACAAAAATTCAAAAATTTTGGGAAATTGAAGAGGTTAATACTTCCAAACCTCTTTCTCCTGATGAGCAATATTGTGGAGAATTATTTACTAACACTACCACAAAAAATTCGGAAGGACGCTTTGTAGTCAATCTACCTCTCAAGCAACCGTCTTCTGTCTTAAGCGATTCTAAACAAACTGCTACGAATTGTTTATTTAACCTTGAAAAAATACTTGATAAAAAACCCAAATTAAAAATTCAATATGACAATTTTCTTAATGAATACTTATCTCTTGGTCACATGACTAAAATAGAACCCACTAGCTTATTAGAAAAAACTTGCTTTTATTTACCTCAGCATTGCGTTCTTAAAGACACCAGTACAACTAACAAACTAATAGTAGCTTTCAATGGTTCGGCAATCACAAAAAGTGGTTTATCTTTAAATAATATTTTGAGGGTTGGCCTAGCAGTCTTATCTATAATCAACTTTGGTGGAAGGGTCCTACATGGCTCTTGAAATCTCCAGAAAAATGGCCATTGAACTCTAATAGTAATTATATATAATAACTATAAATAACTAAAAATTAACACTTAACTTAATACTAACAATTAACTGTTGAACATTGTAAACCCAGTTTTTTACACAATGTTTATGTGACTTGATTCACTGCCGCTATCCAGCAGGATGCGACAATAATGTACATTTCCTTGAGTATCTGTCACTTCAACCAAGGCCGTTGACAATAATATGCTACCAGAAGAAAAATTACTAGAAACAAGAGAATTTTCACATTTTTCCTGGTTCTCAGAATTTTCCTCCGCATAGGCAACACTGGCTTTAATTTTTTTGTTCTCCAGTTCAAGTTTTTTATTATTATTTAAATTATTATAAGTGAAAAGACTAAAATGCAAAAGTGTTTTATGTTTACGTTCGCATTTTCTACAGGGCATTGAGCGACATTGTTCTGAAGAATGATTATTTCTTAAACAATTAAGGCAAATATTTAATTTTTTAGCTTCTGATAATCTGGAGTTTATGTTTAAATCAAGAAAAGCTTTACAGTTATAAACGGTACCTATGATCTTTATTACAATAGCTACAAGTTGGAGTGTGACTCGAGAATAGGCCTCGTATATTTCCTTTAGACTTTGTATTTTGTGTGTTTAAAGTTTCAAGAATTCTGCATTTTTCTTGCAGAAATTTAATGAATAACTCGCGTGTTACGTCATGCTTTGCGTATTCACTCTTCCACTCACGTCTAGTAATATGATCTAGTTTTGTTGAGAACATGTGTATGATTAAGGCATCCCAGGAATCTACCGGTTGTCCTAAAACCTCTAGGGAGCGTAAATGACGTGTCATGCAGTCTAAAACATGACGTAACTCAACATGACATTATTTTATAGCAGCTCTACATTCAAATAAAGCTTTGATGTGATTTTTTTCTTGACATTGGTTTATTTTCATAGCGCTTAACAAGTAGATTCCAGGCTATATTATAATTATTAGCCGAACTTTCAAGGGATTTTAGCAAATCAGCCTTTTAGTGAGAGTCTCAAATAATGAAATTTATTTATGTCAGGTATAGACACTTCCTTATGTATAAGCGATTCAAAAGTATCTTTAAAGAAAAACCACTGTTCATAATTTCCGTCAAAAGAAGGCAAAGATGTAGGAGGTAGTTTTATATTAGGCTGTTGTTGCATAGCATTTGACCTACTTGTGCCTTGTGACGATACCGATGCATTATCATCTTGTATGCGAGACCTCTCTAATAATAATGACTTAATCTGCGAAACAATACTAAAATATTTATCTTCAAAATCCGTACGCTCTTTTTCAAGTAAGTCATCAGTGATTGAACTATCTAAAATTTCGATTTTAGACTGCACATCATAATATTGTTCAAGTATCGGTTCAATTTTGTCTAAACGCAGTTGTATTTGAACCAAATCAATGGTTTCTACAGTTTTTTTATCGAAATATAATTTGAATTTTCTTAATTGAGATTTATAAGTTTTAAGTGAGTTTTATAAATTTTTGAGTTCAAGTTCTTTGTTAGACATTTTAAATTAGTTTAAAATATACTTTAAACTAGCAACAACAAGTATTATTTATTCGAAATGTATAAAAACGTTTGTTTATTTTTTAATCATAAACAAAAACTCAAGTCAAAGCAATAGAATCATAGGAAATATGAGCAATGGAACGCGCTGATCTGCTTGTTGAAGTCGGCCTCTTCACTTTGTGTTTTTCTTTCTTATTCTTGTAACATATTGCCTTGATACAAAGAGTCGATTTTTCTTATTGTTTAGCTCATGGCAATCCCGCTCGAAGGATCAATTTATGTGCAATGAAATAACACACAGACTGTTGTTCCAATATTTTTATTTATAACGTTTTGTAACTTTTAAAATTGTTAGTTTTTATATAATATATCAGAGACAGGTGTCAACGTCTGATTGACTTGACTTGGCTTGACTTGGCTTGACTTGGCTTGACTTGGCTTGACTTGGCTTGACTTGGCTTGACTTGGCTTGACTTGGCTTGACTTGGCTTGACTTGATTTGATTGCTTATACCAAAAAGACAAAGGAGGATCAGGAACAAATGTGGAACACTACCGGGTGTCCCAAATTACAAAGAGTATGATAAAATTAGGATAATTGAGTTATTCTAATTTAAAAGTTTGAATTATGTTATGTAAGCTATAAAAGATTAATACCTTTCGTAAAAAGATTTTTTTTATTACTATAAACTGTTCTATTAGTCTATTTCCCAAGAAGGTTTTGGTAGTTTTTATTTCAAGTGATAGGAGTGGAATTCTTTTAATTTTTTTGACAATCAGCTGTTTTTTACACAAAAATTGATATGTAGACACCTAAGCAAACTAAGCAACTTTTTCGCAAATTGCTTTAAATAAAATACCTTTAACCTTAGGACGGGTGTTCTAAATCATGTAGAAATTTAACTAAATTCGTTATTAAAACTGAAACGTTTTAGCTTACGAGAAATTAGTTATTAATTATTGTATTTTATAAATTGGAGTTTTTAATTCTCTTTATACGGATCTCCGAACCTATTTAAAATATACAAGGTCGCCAAAAAATAAGCACTTACTAAACGAACACGGATTAATACAAATTCGAGACATGGTATAAAATAGCTAACACAAAACTAAATTATGTTTTAGGTTTGTTGTTTCGTTTGGCTGTTTTCTGGCTTTTGGTATCGGTATAACTATTGCCAGTTACCATGTGCTTGGGAAGTACTGTATTTTAAGGCAGGTATTCAAGATGTAGTATAATTGGGTTGTTTCTTTCCTTGGTAGGTTTTTTAGGTCCTTGCCTAGTATGCCGTCTTCGCCTGGTCTTAATTTTGCTATAATTTTCTTAATTTCCATTGGGTTTGTATGGGCTTCTATTGCTCTTGTTACTTGTTTTGTATTATTTCTCCATATTTTTGGTTTATTGTGTTTTCTGTGTTTCGGTCAGATAGGTGTCTTGTTTGGTTATTTATATTAAACAGCTGTTCTGCTATAAAGTTGGCCTTTTCTTTTTGGTCTGTTATATATGTTGTGGTGCCATTTTCCTGGTTTTTCATTGGTGGAATGTCTTTTCCTGTGTTTCTGTTTTTGAAATTTTTTATGTTTTTCCAAATATTGTTGTTTTTTTTCATCTTTCATGAGCTTTTTGTGCCACATATCTTCTTGGTGGGATTTTATTAAGCTCCTTGTTAGTTGGTTTAAGTTTCTAAGTTCGGTTAGGTCTTCTTCGTTTCTTTTTCTTTGGTACCGTTTCCGCTGTCTGTTTCTAATTTTTATTTGGTTCTGAATTGCTGGTGGAACTGGTCCCTGGCTTTTGGTTCTATTTCTGGTATGTTGTTTTTCTTGGCTTGTTGCATGTGTCTATTGTCCTTTCAGTGTCTAGGTCTCTGTTTATTTGTGGTTGCTGATTGATTTATTTTCTGAAGTTTGGCCAATCTGCTGCTTTGTAGTTTGTTATTGTTCTGGATTTTAAATACTCTATTTTTTGGTGTATTGTGAAATGGACTGGTAGATGGTCGGAGGTGAGACTATTTTATGTTACTGCTTCTATGAAGGGATTTTTACCTATTGCTTTATCCAGTATTGAGTTTAATTTTTTTCTATTGTATGGCACTCTGGTAGGCTCTGCTGTTATATTTAGGTCCAGCGTATCTGCGATGTATCTTAGCCTGGTTCCTACTTGGTTGTCGCTATCGTTGTTCCATGTAGTGTGTTTTGCGTTGTAGTCCCCTACTGCTATTCTTTTTTCGTTTGTGGAGAATAATTCTTCAATTTCTTGCTGAATTATGTGTCCCTGTGGTTTGTTGTAAGCTACTATTATTTTCATATCTTCTGTCTCTATTGCCAGGCTTTCGAATGTGGCGTTGGAGATAATTTCTTTAATTTTGATATTTTCTTTATAGTACAGTGTTAGGCCTCCTCCTCTATGTCCTACTTCCCTGTTTTTGAAAACGTATTTGTAGTTTTCGATTTGTGGCGGCATGTCTTTGATGAGTTTTGTTTCTGTTATTGCTAGGAAATCTGGCTTGTATACGTGGTTTCTTATTTCGGTTATATTGTTTTTTATTCCGTTTGTATTTAGGAGTATGATTTTTGTGGTATTGTTCGATGTTCCATCCATCGATGATTGCGTTTATTATTGCCATAGTGTGATTCTTATTTTCAGCTATGACTTGCTTGATTTTTCGGACTTTGGCAATAAGTTCTCTTATATTGCACATTTTATTCAGCTCTTTTACTTCTTTAACAAGAGTTTGGAAGTCTTGTAGGTCGTCTTCATTTTTCTTGTTTTGTGTCGTGGATTTTTTGGGTAGTTCTGGGAAATGGTTTTAATAGCTTTCTGGCGTCGCCTGCTGTTTTGTTGCTGACTGGCTATAGGTGGTGTTTTCCTGCCTTCGGTTTGATGTGAACCTTCTTGGCTCTGGTTTTTTATTCTTCTCTAGGTATTCTAACAGTATTTTGCACTGGCTGTAGTTTGCCGTGTGGTTTTCACCGCAGTTTGCACATTTTGCTGGCGTGCTTCTATCCGTTTTCTTGCAGAGCGTGGTGTGGTGTTCTTCCGCGCATTTTACACAATGGGGTGTGCGTCTGCAGTTTTTGGCACCGTGTCCGAAATCCTGGCATCGCGGTATCGGTGGCATTGTGTGTAGTTTAATCTTTTCTTATAGGTTTCCCATTTGACTATTGAGTGGTCGATGGCTTTTATTTTCTTCACATCGCCGATATTGGTGGTTTTGTCTGTAGTTATCAGGTATAAATGGGATATGCCTTGTTTCGATTTTAGCGGAATACATTCTAATATTGCCACATTATCTTTTTTTAAGGCGTGCTTTATTTCTGCCGGTTCCATGTTTGGTGGCCCTTTAAAAACGATTTTTTTTGTCTTGTTTTGTCTTTTCTCGTAACTGTAGTTGCTTTATCGAAGTCGAAAGCGCCTTTGGTTTTGGCATGATCTTCATCGTTTTGTGTGTATAATCTAATTTCTTTTGGCGAGAATTTTAGGTAGTATTCTCCGTTTCCTAGTATTTTTTTAACTTCTTGTTTGAAGCTGATGAAGTCAACTTTAGATGTGACCACTATTGGTGGTGGCCTGGTGGTTTTTGTTCCTAGCTGCTGTTGCTGCTGTTTTGATGAGCTTTGTTATTGGTTGTTGGTTTCAGTTTCCATGTTTGTTGGATTTTCAGTCGGTTCTTCGTGGAGGACTGCGAATCTGTTTTTCGTTGCTACAGGGGGTAGCGATTGGTTTTTCATTTTTGTTTTTTTTGGAGATACCGCTTGTACTGAGAGCGTGTAGTTTTAGCTTTGCAGCTTTATTCATAGTTTTATCGCGATGCCTACGGCGGAGGCATGCCACCGAAGTGGTCTTCGTTTCGCCCGTTAGCAAACGCACTTTACTTGTACTTTTTCGCGGTCACGAATAAATAAATTTTTATTTCGCCCGGGGGCCACTACCAGTCACTTTTGGAGAACGCTTTGAAAACTTGAGCACAATCTTTGCAGGTGTTGACTCAACCACTGAAGACTAAGAATGTGGCAAACCTGAACTTATAGTAGGGGAGCCCAACAGGGGATTTTGGGATTTACTCAAGCGCGGCAGATTAACATATGGGAGATACCTTGCACCCTGTTGAGTACCTCTGCCATGTCTAAGCCCTCTATATGTATAGTGCCGCGCGTGTACGGCAGTTGATCAAAATAGTAAAAAAAAATAGAAAGCTGGATTTACTCGAGCGCGTCAGATTAAGGTGTGGTGGGTTAATTACATGCTAAAGAGTCTGCATTTCAATAACCTGACGATTTGAGCGTGACGTAAGGGAGTGGGAGGGTCACAAACTAGCAAAAAAAAAACGTCACATGGACATTCTCTAGCGCGGTCAATTTTTTTTTTATTTTAAAAGAAATAATTCAAGGATAACGGGTAAAATATAATCTGCCGATTACCACAAGCCGAAGTAACAAAAATCGTCAATAAAGTTTATTAGCGCGTGCAGCTGCAGTGAAGCACTCCGCGCCTCAATGTTTCTTTCTTTATCACTCACTCTCTCGCACCGTCCCCACACTACTTTCCGTCAGCTATCACGCCATCACAGGCTGATCACAGCATTCGTGGAATTATATGTACAGGGTTATTATTTTACATTTTAGTTTGTCCCACTTTTAAAAGCATGTAACTTTTTTGTTTTTTGAGTTAGCGCGTTCACTCAAAAAGTAGGATGTAGAACTTTTGGCCAAGTATTTATGGGTTTTGTCAAAAATGACAGTAGGTGTCACATGTCACATTTAAAACCAAACATTAAAACATTTTTTTAAATGAGACACTCTGTATATTAGAAGCGCATTTGATGGTTTCTTTTCTTCCGATTTCAAAAATATAACACACTTATATTCTTCTCTTAATGCCATAAAAAATATGTAAAAATAATATTATTAAAAAGCATCAAGATAATTTGTTATGAAACCGTTTTGTTGCTATGGATTTTGTCTTTATTTATATCGCAGTCTGTTACTCTTATTGTTATTACTCGTTCCGAAATATTTTTGTAAGTGAATTAAAAAATTATCATGAATTTTTTTTTTAAACGGTCAGATTAACAAAATCCCTCAAAATAATCGTCAGATTATGAATCAGCACGATCAGGACACGAAGCTGAACCGTCTGTATGAAAATCTGACGCACTCGAGTATGTCAAAATAGCGTTTTTTTTTGCATTTTCGAAAAGTCGCCACGAGCTTGCGTCACATCCGAATCGTCAGTCTATTGAATGGGAGCTTCCTTAGGGATTCCTTAACATCTTCTCTGAATATCTGACACGCTCGAGTAAATTTTTTTCCCACATTTTTAACCCTTTCGTACCGCCGCCCCCACCATCAAAACCGGCAGATTAATGTACCTTCGTCATGAGAGTCACGTGGGGCATATACACTATTAATATCTGACGCGCTCGAGTATATCCATGTGATTGTTTTTTTTTACATTTTTGAAAGCCTGTAGTAACTCCCCCATCGGTGAAAGGGTACACATGATATGGCTTTTTTCCTTTCTACCATCCAATCTTCAAGACCCACGATGGTCGAGTAAATCCCCATTTAGCATCGTGGGCTCCCCTACTATTATAGAACAGCTTTTATTGTAAAGCAGTTCGAGGTTCGTGCGCGATTCACATTTCGCTCTCGCTGAATTCCCTCTCCATAGCGGCAAATATGGACTGAATTTTTAAAGTAAACGTATGGTGAAATATCTGCTGGTGCAGTGGCGGCTCGTGACATTTAGATGAGGTGAGGCGAATTTTCGGTGTCTGATTATATAGGCAGTGTTACCAATGACAACTACTGGGAAAGGGATTGCGCCGCAGGCGAAAAATTTTCGCGACCACGCCCAAAATCAAAAATTTACGCTGAAAAAAAATACCTGGGAGGGGTAATTACCGCCCCTGAACCTATAGCATCTGTATCTTTTTTTTGTTTTTCCAAATACTAAATTCTGATTTTAATTTTAAAAGTATTAAGTCCTTATTTCGGGTATTGGGATAAACGTACAAAACCTAAGGAATTCTGAATATGCTCTTTAGACGCTTCGTGGATTTTAACTAACCTGGACATTTTTTTAAAATCTACATAGCCATCAGAAGTCCACACGTTTTTAGTTTTTCCCAATAATAAGCACGGCCAACAATATAAGCGCTGTTTAAAAACGCTACCACAAATCCAGGTATGAGTTCGGTACCAAGAACTTTGAAAACTGCGGGTATATTGTTTTCCGTCTTTTTTAAGAGTACTTATCTGAGGGGTAGGCCTCTCCCAGCAAATGATTTCTCGTTTTTCTTGTTCGTTACGTCTTGAAAAAGACGTTTATACAAGGGACATCACAATATCATGACACGGATTCATGTTCACGTCGAGAAAAACACGCGAAACTGCGGAGAAACGCTAATCAAAATACTAAAATCAATTCACGACTAAAATATAAAAACTATCTATTTATTAAAATCGATGAACTGAAAGCTCTGGGAACAGTGGGAACCACCGAATAAGTAACCTGATCCCTGATCTGATCTACGCTACGACCTACGACCCATGCAATGCACGTGATAATATGCGGATAATATGCGCAATACAAATAGCGACGAACTTATGGTCGCCTCTGAAAGCAATAAACAAACGTGTATGAAGAAATGAGATAAAGATATAGAGTAAGTCGGAACGATGCGACGTCTTGGGTTTTTAAATGCAATAATCAAAAACTATATGCATACGTAATACTGATTTGGTTTGGCCAATGTTAATGTTTATTTTTATTTCGTAAAGAAGATAATATTTATGGAAAAATTAGGGTTAATACAATTTATTTTTTATTAATGAATTTTTATCAAAAACCTAGTGAGGCGGCGCCTCACTTGCCTCATCTGACGAGCCGCCACTGTGCTGGTGCTGGTGTTTTGCATTTGTATATCCGCTTCAACCTGTCAAGTCGGGGCCATATAAAAACAAACAATTTAAAATAATAGTTTCATTTTTAAGTGCAATAATTAATTAGTTATACAAAATATAGTATATGAAATATACTATAAATATGAATACATAAAATAATTCGAGAGTAATTAAATGCTTGGCATAACCCAAACGAACATCCAAATCTTACTGAATTCTCAAATTGAATTTACACTTTCGCGGAAGATACTGTATTATTATATAACGCAGAAAAAATTAAAGATTTAGAGTAGAAAATTAATACTGGATGTTACATAATAAATTAAGAATTAACAAAAATTGACAAAACGAAGAACATATTTAACAAAAAAATAAAATAGCTAGAAATCCCAACATTGTTATAAATAATAAAGAAATCAAAGAGATAAAAAATTAAATACCTACGATTAATTATAGATCATAATCCTAAATGGAAGGAGCATATTAACTATTGAAGTAGTAAAATATTGGCTATGATTAGTGCAATATACGATAGAATACGATAATATGATAACTAAAATAATTGTTTATGGTACATTTGCCGCTTGCATTTCAGGTACTTAATTTCTGTGTGGGGTACATGTGGTGTGACAGCTATTCGTAATATGCAAATTTTACAAAATAAAATCTGAAAGATTCTTTTTGGATATGACCGATAAAACACATACAGACACATAACGAACAGCTCTCCGGGGTACATTTGATTTGCCAAGCTAATTGAGTGTGAACAAGGTAAACCAATATATACCTAATATAAAATTTTAACTAAGAGATACAAATTTCATATAAATGTTCTATTCAATAGTAATATACATTCATTTTAAAAAACATTATCTTAGGGTCAGATTGGAAGATTTATTAACTGGTAATCATAACCCTACGTTTTTTTGCCAAATAGTATGTTACTGTCACCAATAGTTATTTTTAGTTATTATATTTTATATTTTAAAATAATTTATTTTATACTTTAGCACAAATAAATATTTTTATTATTATTATATTTATAGTATATAGATCATGTGATAAAATTTACTTAGATAATGTAAATACAAATAAAGGCTTATATAACCCAATTTTCCAGGCATTTGAGGTATATAGTGCTTATTGGGTGAGCATTGGTCACCTAATAAGAACATTATTATGGGTGACTTCAATGGAAATTTTTATGTCGTATCTCTAGAATCTAGATGTAACTAATCTACTATAGATTATAGTATATTCTTTTGGTGTAAACCCAACTATTTTTTAGCCAACGAGGGTGAGCGGTTATTCTTCGACTTGCATAGATTATATTATACTAATAAATGTAGAGTCCATTAAATTTTCCTCTGATGTCTTGGAACCCGGATTATCTTATCATCGGGGTCAATATATTATTTAATTATATATTTTATATATAATATAATTTTTGTTGGCTTTCTTGACAATTTTTTGCCAAAAAATTATCTTTTGAGTAAATTGTTTTTCCTTTTTTTTACCACTGAACTAGAGGTGGTCAATGCATTCAATGCACTGAAGAATTCGCCTTCTTTTGCTATTTGTGATATTAATTATAAACTGTTAAAGCATTCGTTCCATATAATTTCTAATCCCTTAGCTGTATTAATTAATCAATGTTTTGTAAAGGGGATTTTTACGGACATTTTTAAGAGCGCTAAAGTCACTCCTATATTGAAAAAAGAAAACCGCGACTTCCCAGAAAACTATCGTCCCATAAATATTATTTCTTTATTTGGTAAAATTATTGAAATTGTATTAAACGATAGGCTTACTAGTTTTTTTTCAAAAGAATAACCTTTTGTACAATTCGCAGTTTGGACTGGGTTAATCCACGACTAAGGCTGTTCTTGATGTGGTGGTGTGTTCATTGTTGGGGCTCTTTAGGCGTGCGACTTGTCGAGGGCATTTGACCTTCATCAATATACTTAATTCTTACGGTGTAAAAGGTGCTCCTCTCAGAGTAATTGGGTCCTACCTTAAAGGAACAACTCAGCGTGTTATGTTTCGGGGTGAGCTCTCTGAAAGTGCAACTTTGGACCATGGCGTGCTACAAGGCTCTATAATAGAACCCTAACTCTTTATTATTTACATTTACGATTTGTCAATATATAAATTCTACTAAACGTGTGTTATATGCTGATGTTTTATTTGATGTTTGCGCTCAAAACTTTCAGGCGTAACTTAGTTAGTCAAAAGGTTGAAATATTTTGTGGGTTTAAGTATTCTTAGAATGTGCTACTCTGGTCTATTTCATTCACGCATTAGCTATGGAGTTGTTTTGTGGGGTAATATTTCCAATGTAGGTACTGTTTTTCGTCTGCAGAAAAAGACACTTCGAATAATGACTGATGCGCACGCTCGCTCACATTGTCGCATGCTCTTTAGATCTAACAAAATTATGCCCCTACCGTGAATATTTATTTTCTGCAGATTGATTGAAATTCACAATCAGGGGGGTGTTTTACCATCCTTAAGTAGTACTTACAATTATAATGTGCAAAAAAATGTATTGAACATATCAAAGTTGCTATAAGTACCTCAAAAAAAACTCCTAATTTACATATTTACAACAAACTTCCGAGTGAGGTCTTTGAGGTATTGACTGCCGATAGTTTCAAAAATAAAATTAAAAATATGCTCATACATTGTTGTTTCTATACAGTAGAGGAATATTGAAACACCACCAGCATTCGGGATTTGTTTTGCCTTCACCGGCATAACTGCCTTGTCTTTTTAGTTTTTTTTTCGTAACTTTATTTTCTTTGTATAATACTTGAGTCTTTTTTGTGATGTAATTTTTTTTATATTGGATTATGTAAGGACCGTGAGAACCGTAAGTAACTTCGAGTCCAGCACTGATTAGTGGGCGTAATCTGAATTGTAATATTAATTTATTATAATGATTACTGTATATTCTTTCAAAAAAAGTCTCTCAACGAAGCGAAGTGATTTTGTCAAACGTGGCCGGCAATTTAACCGAGGGATCACCTTTCCGTAAGTTGATCACGTTGGCAACATTTATTGATCTATTGTCCTTATTGAGACGATCTAAACATATTATTTAATATCTCATACAAACATAAAATGCCCTGTAAATTGGAGATTACTAATACGGTATATCAGGGCATTACTGTTGTAAATTAAGCGACGATGATAAAAAGACGTATACCTACATTAGATAACAAGATTTTAGCCGATGATTTTAAATACTGACTTGCAATTATATAATTTTTACCGCTTTACGTCTCTGTAACCCGTTACTTTTTGTTCAAAAAATATGAAATTTCTTTTTAGGGTCTTGGGTTTAATTTTTTTTTAAATCGTATTTGCTGATTTTTTAAAATAACAAAGTAAATATTAACTTATGTGATTTTCATATTTCTCAGGTAATTTTTGATGGCAGTAGGTACCTGATCAATTGCCTTGCATTTTATCCTTGCAATAAAAGTTTATACGGGAAATCTATGAGACAACATCATTACTTCTAAATCACATCTAATCACGTATATGATTTGCCTATACCTGTCTCTTACCGTTTCTAAAATAATAATTAAATTCCAATTTTTTTGACGAAAAACGTAAACTGATAAAAAAATTTGAAATTGTTTAGCTCTGAAATATTAACCCTTTCAGTCATCACTTTTTTTCAGCCGCTGGAAAATTCTGCAATTTGAAATATAAAAACTACTATTTTTTTGAAAATTTTTGACATAATTTTTATTTTGATATGTCACATGTCACCTGACTTTATGATATGTCCACCCCAATGGACATTGTGACTTAAGGTGGGAGTATCAACATGCTTGCCAACCTATAACCTATTTCGCGTAGATTTATTTATTTTTTTAGCTTTTATACAAAATTTAAAGAAAATCAGTATCGACTTCATATTCTATAGGTAGTAATTGACATATTTAATAAATATCAAGGAATTTCATAACTTATTTTAGGAGAATTGTATAGCGAAAAATATCGGGTAAGATTTTTTTTAACATTATTATGTCATTGTCACTCATTGTTCTTTCAATATACAATTCTCCCAAAATAAGCAATGAAATAAATTGATATTTTTGTAATATATCAGATACTACCTAAATAACGTACCGACGATATTGATTTTCTTTAAATGTTAGTTATTAAAATAATAAACTCAAAAAATCAACGCGAAATAGGTTATAGGTTGGCAATAGATTGAATGACGTTGAGAATTTAACCTTAAGGCGAAATGAAAAAACTCAGTTGCTTACAAACATTTACTATTTATAAAAATCATAAAAACGACAAACTAATCAGAAAAGAATACCGCGTTTATATAATAATGAATTCAGTGTGTATGAAAATTCAAAAAACAGTTACGGCCGCTTACAAAACACAAGTGAACATTACATTTTACACAAAAAGTGTGCGATTTTCCCTTACATTTCTCCATTTTGCAACGCGTACTATCTTTTTTTTTTCGTCAATTTTCGGAAAATGACCATAGTTCTCATACCTCTTCGACCGACGTGACAAAAATAGTTTCCTCTATGTTGTCAACCTCGTCAAGGGTGTCATGAGCTTCGAAGTCGCTGAGATATGCTATATCGTCTGCTTGATCGTCATCCGATAAACCCAATATTATCGAGTCATCGGCGTCTTTCGTAAGGTTTTCTAGAAGCTGCTCGTCAGTCAAGGGTCTACTCCATTTTTTTTACTAGTTGATGGTAAATCGTCCATTTCTTTAGTTTCTGCAAAAAAAATACATCGGTATTTTTTATGAACCCAAGTCATTTTGTCCATCGGGGTGGACATAGAATATCAAACTATTTTTTAAAGTCTTTCAAATAAAATTGTTCATTATATAACATAAGCACAATAAAGCAAAGCAATTTACTTACCTAAATCAATAATTATTTGCACAAATTCAAACTTTTATTCAATAAAAATCGATTTTACAACACACGCCTGTTTATAACCTGTTAAAACTCTCTTAGTCGTGCTCTACCGTATGTTTACGATAAGTTGACCAAAGCGCTAATAGATGGCTCTGTATGTTTTCAATGCTTTTCTTATGGATGTGCCTAAGGATGGACAAAATGACTTGAGCGATAATAATGCGTATGTTTTCAATAGCTTGTGTTGAAAATCAATGTCCATCAGAGTGGACACGATGACTGAAAGGGTTAAAAACGTGAAATTTAGTGGACACTTCAATAATAAAAAAACAATTTAAATACCCTAAAACAATTCGACGTTAAAAAAAATTATATTAAGTAAAATATCAATAACTTATTACTACGTATGCTATCGTATTTTTCGGATGCAAAGTGATTTTTAAATAAATTTATGTAATCATCTTACTAATCGTAACTTTTTTTCGTAAAATATGTCAGGTTTTTCTAATTTGATATAAAAAAGTATAAATATTAGCGGAAAAAAGTTATGTGTATTTTTACCCCACTATCATCTACTTCTGGCCAGATTTCTTTAACATCGATCACAGTTCCATTTCAGTGGCGGCTCGTGCCATTTTAGTGAAGTAGGGCCAGGTAAACCCTTAGCGCCGCAGGCAAAAAAATGTTGGGTGCCATGCCCTTTTTTGTTAATAGTTCTTGCTTTTAAAGTAGGAAAAATAAGCAAAAAGGCACCTAATTTAATTTATGAATTTACAATCATATTTTGAATATACCTAAACACGATAACAAGTTGAAACACACAAGCAATGTCAGTGGTTTCATCTGCGATAACAGCGATAAACGGAGAGTCCTTTATTTCTTTTATGACTTCATCATGATACACATCTAACATACAGTCCAGAAGTTCATTTTGTAGGGGTTTTGATGTTCCTTTAAATACTTTCGATTTTTCAATATGATCTTTAAGAGTTTTGTCTAATTCTGAGCTGAAATTTATTAATTCACGAAATATGCCCCTATTTTCCGACGTCTCTTTTTCGTCATGACCTCTCAAAGCCAACTCAAATGCACCACAAAACCGAACGCAGTTCATAATTTGGTTTAATATGTATCTGTTTTTATGAATTTGTTCGTTTTTCTTCATTATTTCATTGTGATATGCAGAATTTAATTGAGTTTTAATGTTAATTTTACCAAGCATACTGAAATTAAATATATTGTTTAAATGTACCTTCGATTTTTTATGTGTCTTCATTTTGTCCCAGAAATGGACCAAATCATCTGTACCTTTTTGGGACCAAGTTTGCTTCCCACCAAATAAAACACACATAAAACAAAATAGTCTATTAGATTCATCACAACCGCACACCCAAGTATTTTTTCCATAAAGTTTTCTTTAAAAATCTAATAGTATTCATTATAATACTTATGTATTTCTAAAATAAAAAGTTCGTTAACCCTACATTAAATCAGCCGGCCGAACCAAAACAAATCGAGACGCGACGCAAACATCAGCTGTTTGCTGTTTGAAACGTCTAACATCAAACGGTCAAACGAAGAGAGCCTGGCTACCCGCCGGGATATTTGCCTGCTTGCATTTAAGGTAATTTTTCAACGTTTTTTATTGAGGTGATGGCGTTTCGTCACCTCCCGTGTGCCTCGTCGCGCTTGGCGCGGAAGCTACGTTACCGTTTTACGCATAATCGCTTCCTTTTAGATGGAAATTTGCACCCGACTGTGTTCCATTTTTAAATTATTTTGCTAATTGCTTTAAAAACGAGAATATAAATTTTAATAGGTTCTGGTAATTTGTAAAGGGCAGGACGCTAGACAGGAGGGCAGGTAGTGCCATGGCACTGTGGCTCTACCCCACGAGCCGCCACTGTTCCATTCAGCGTACAGGATTTACCAAAATATAAAATTTCAACGTATTTTCACAAAGTGTAGCCCAAAATGTCATTAATAAGTTCAATCAACAGCAAAACACGGTGGTCTTAGCTTTAGACGTAAAACGTGCATTTGACAGCATATGGCTAACCGGACTGATTTACAAACGAACAACATATCACAACATTCCACTATACTTAACAACAAATTCACTTTCATATAACAGACAAAAAGAAAAATCGAAAACGGCTTATTCCAGCCCTAAAAAAACTACACGCGGACTGAAGCGAAGAACAACGTTATCAGGGCCCCTATTCAACCTGCACAAAGCGGATTTCTCCCCCCTCCCCTCACCCTAATTTAAACCTCGGTATTTTTGTAGACGTCGTTGTACTTTACGCAAGCTTCTACTATGCTAACGTTACAAGAGCGCATGCCTAATAGTAACCAAAAACGTACAAATTATCAAATAAATACACAAATAAAAATTAACAATATACACATACCACCGAAGACAAAAATTAAATATCTTGGAGTTACGCTAGACAGAAGCTTAACTTTTAAAGATAATATAAAAATCCTTTCTCATATTATCCCAAAGCCTATACCTAACTTCAGAAAGCCCCCTCACATCCACACAAAACAAACTGACAATATTCAACCAAATAATAAAACCTACACTAACATACGCAGCACCAGTTTAGTGCAGCATGATATACATTTTAGAAAATTGTAAATACAGCTAAATAAAATATTAAGATTTGTAACATCTTCACGCATATATGAGCCAATCAGACAGCTATACCAAATGACAAACACACGTTACATAAATCAACACATACACAAGATATCACATTCTACCATTTGAATTTATCGTCTTGAGTTAACTACCCCAAAGGGGTAAAAACTTCAATCTTCGCCACTAAAAAAATTCGTTTACAAAAGCTACTTTTCGAAGTTTTTATTCTGTAAGTTTTTATCCTGTAAGTTTTTTCCTCCGGTTTTTTGAAAATTCGTATATAACAGGTAATTTACCCCTTTGGGATAGTTTACTAAAGACGATACATCCAAATGATGGAATTTTAATCTTTGCCACTAAAAAAATTTTAATTCGTGTACTACCGCTACAGGCGGAATTGACACGGTCGTAGGTACCCCAAAAAATTTTCATCGCTGCATAAACGTTGCTAATAAGCATTGCTAACTTTACACATATCAAGAAATCCACAGAGGAAACGTGAAACACAATAACAAAAATGGCACCGAACCGGTTCTGGAGTGTATTTTGAGAATGTCGCTAAACCAGGAAAACCTGTAGGGCGTCAAGGCGTGTGACTGGCGAGTTATGCGTACGCATAAAACTTAACTTTTGTTTGCACACCAGATAAGCTGTACGGATCTAAAGGTAAATGTCTATGAGCATGCGTTTATTTCTCTCTTGCTCGCGGAATTATTATTTGCATTAATATTCGTCTTAAAAAAGAAATGAGAACCATGGTCCGAGCTCGCTTGGCATAAAAATACAGAGGACGTACAAAAAGTATTAATAATGTTTACTGGCTGCTGGCAGTGCACATAAAATTCGCGGACGATGGACATTTTGGTGACAATAGTAACAACACACCAAACAAACAAAGTTTGGCTGATCGGATGAATTTTACACTTTATTTTAAATCTAATCTACGTTACATGAGAAGAAAGTAATTGAGGAACGTCATTGGCCAAATTATCTTATAGAAGAATCGCCACTGCAGGATGAGTACTGTACCCCGTGCCTCCTCCCGTGGAAAGTCAGATGTCTGGCCGTGTGATGGCGCGTAGCTATAATAATTGCAGAGTTTCCCATTGGCTGTTTTTGAATTAGGCGCGTTTCCACCTGTTTCGAGTTCACGCTCAGTGGTTTTTATGCGTCGTAAAAACCGGTCTTTTCAAATCTTGTTCTTCAAGGGATCAACTGGCTTAACTTTTCTTTCGTTTAAGTTTCACATTAATATGCGAACCCTCCTCCACTCTTCTTGGGTAAATTAACGGGTTACAGCGTTGGTCGTATTTTTAGGTAAGAATTGATTATATAGATTAATTCTTTTATAACATTAAAATATTAATTAGTTTTAATTTTAGCTATGACACGTGCCTTTCTCTAAGTAAACTTTGCATTTTAAGCTATGAAATTAAAAGTGAGAAGCTTAGAGGTGATGTCCGAAACACTACTTTTGTTTTCCTTATCCAGCCGAGCAATTTCCCTATGAGATTATCATACCACTAGTTGTTTCGTGGCAGTAAACTTTTATAGCTAAAGACGGATACCATCTTGCAAAGAGCCTATTTTAAACCTTCAATAAAAACAGGATATATTTTGGGCCAATAATATATAGCGGTCAAAATAAAAAAAAAATTGTCTTATTTTGACTTTGACATAATATTATTAGTTTCGAAAAAGTGTCTATTGTTTTGTTATTAATAAATTTGAGTCTATTTTCAATAAAGGGTAAACAACAAAGGCTCAAAAACCAGGCAAAAGTATTTGCCGAGCAGTATCGATAATTTAGTAAACAAATATTTCGACGAAGTTACGGACTTGCTAAAATACTATAAGTAAGATATGGCTACAAGGTCTTAATTTACAAGTTCCATTTTATTCGGCTAAATTTGCAATGTTCCTTATCCCAACTAACACTTAAATGTGGTGGTTGGGATAATTATTTTAGGACTAAGGCCTAACCGAATATTAATGTTCAATTACCATTGCTGGTAAATTGGCATTAAGAGGTTTAATCAATTTATTATTTATATACGCCCAACGGCCTCTACTCTATAGAACCGTTACGACTTTTTCTACATATCCTGTGGTGGATATTATTAATTAAAAAAATAATCAAGAAAAAAGTAGGTTAATTTGACAGGCAAGTAAATAATACAGCATCATAACACCATCTATAAAATTTCATAATTAGCAACTTAAAGTGGACATTTATAGTACATTATTATTTTTAAGTAGTTTTTAAACTCTTAAAAGAAATATTAGGTTAAGAGATTCAGTGTAAAAAACATTCCTAAAATAGCCTATTGTGATTTTGTCAAACCTATAGGTCATAGAAGTATAAAAAACATTGATTAAGTAAAAATATTCTATAAGTAATAACTAAATATAAAACAATCTTACTTAAACCATTGTCTTTTACACTATATTTAATTTTAAATAATAAGCAAGCTATTTTGTTATTTAAAACAGAAATCAATATTGCGGAAAGTGGCTAAAATAATTAGGTAGGAAATTAAATGGAACTTTTTTTCTCCTTTCCACTGAACCAGGTAAATAGCTTTTTACCACTCTCTTTCATAATGACTTTTGTTTTGAGATATTTTAAGGCTAGGGGTAAAACTAAAAATAAATAAGAGTAATAATAATTGTAGAGCTACTTAAATCTACTTTGTATTGAGTTATAATACGACGTAAGTCCTTCGGATGTCAGATAGTAGATACTTTACAGTAAAACATAGTATCTCCAGTTTACAAATAACCCTAACAAAGTAACAGCAGCAGCACCTGCGTAAGACGTAGCTGAATTACATGGAAGATCCAAGCCTTTTTGACTTTCACACACGCAAACCTTCACATCCATGTTATTCCTCTTTTCTGTTAAACAGCCGCTTCTTATGACGTCAGTTTTAGTCCTTACTCTGGTACAGAGATGGGTTTGGTAAGTAACTAAAATTAATAGGAGAATCAAGAAATGAATAGTTTATCTATTCGAAATTACAAAATTGAGTACCGACCAAAGCAATAATTGACGACAAAAAATAAATGGGGGTAATATTGTGTAGTGTTTCACTAGACGAGAATCACGCAATTTTTTAAGAAGTCTCGTCTCGCAAATCGAGACCAAATCTCGCCTTGAGAGTATCATAGTTTATCGTTCTCGCAATATGGCGTTATATATAAAAAAAAAACTACAAATGCTTGAAGTATCTACATACGGTTTTTCATTATTACCATTACCATGTAAGTATTATAAACGCATCTTTCTGAAACGATTTTCAAAAGTGTTTTTAATGGTAAAATCTGTCAGTTCTAGCACAGTGTTGCTATAGTAAAAATTTTGAATACTCTCGCAAGATGGAGGCAAAGGCACGTGACACTCTGTCAATTTTGGTCTATTAAATTTTTATAAGTTGGCATGAATTCCAGGACCGGACTTGAAACTTATACATGTGATACATTCTAAAACAATTGATGGAATAGTCTCATCGGTTCTACCGCTTTAATAGGTATTGCCAAATAATAATAATAATTTCTTTTAAAACTTTTGTTTTATAAATATTATAATTTAAGGTAAGGTAATCTTATGCATGAATTTTTATATGGTTTAAAGATAAAGTGCCAAAATAGATTTAAAAACTTTATAATATTATAATTAGCCAAACCTTTAAAATACTAAATTAACTGAAACGCAACTTAAAATAGGATTCTGTCACTCATATTTACAACAGATTTTTTTTTGTTTTATTTGTTCAGATTATACCTAGGTATAGGTAAAATACAAAACAATACCTATAGTTCAAATACACTAATTGAATTCAGTCACAGTCACAGACATTTACTGTCAAGGAAATCCCCATATATGACTTACGTAAGGTACGTAGACCCAAATATGGTTTTTATAGAATTTGTTTGCTATGATACGGTTACATTTCCAAACTTGTATGTGGGCTAACATAAAGGTAAAAGTTTCAATATAGCCAGGGATTTAATTTTTCTGTCAATGTCTGGTTAAGAGTTTTTGACTTACATAAGGTACGTAGACCCAAAAGTGGTTTTTATGGAATTTGTTGGTTATGATACAATTACATTATTTCTAAACTTGTTTGTGGGCTAACATAAAGGTAAAAGCTTCAATATAGCCAGAGATTTAATTTTTCTCTCAATGGAAACCCTAATTTAACAGTTTTTGACTTAACGTAAGGTACGAAGACCCAAATACGGTTTCTATAGAATTTGTTGGTTATGATACCGTTACATTCCCAAACTGGTATGTAGGCTAACATAAAGTTAAAAGCATCCGTTTAGCTAGGGATTAAATTTTTCTGTCAGTGGAAACCCTACACTGAGGAAAATCACTCAATACAAGTATTTTTTTGAATATATGTGTATTACCACAAGAAAAAATCCATTTATCCCTAAAATATTTCGTTTAGTCGCAATCAAGGACGTTTTTTTGACAACAATATTGTTACGTGTGCTCAATGCTTTTTTATGGTAACAGAATATCATAAAACCATAACAATATGTATCCAATAAAGTGTTTTTAAAAAGTATTTTTTTAATTCCTATAAGCTTATCTTATTACCACAAAAATAAAAATAAAAACTAACCAATCTTTTATACCTATCTAAAATATACCTTTTAGGAACTAAACAGTTGCTTTTTAAAACATGGTGAAATCGTTTTGGTTTATTTTATTGCCATTTGCAGTGCTGTTAGTTTGTTTAGTGGTTGGTTGAATATAGTTTATAGTGGATGTTTGATGGCCATTGATTTGATAAATTTTTTATATTTTAATAATTTCATATAGGGTGGTGTACTTTTAGTGCAACGTTATATAATAGGTGTTGTGGCGGTGTGTCCCCAAATTCAGGTAGGTACAATTATTTTACCAATAATTATATTTATTACTTAATAAGTAACTAATTTTTATCACATTACTCTACTTAGGTACCTACAAAAAATCGTTGACTTAGGTGAGTCTTTAAATTTTGTTAGGCGAGCAATTAATTTTTTCAGAAATACAATACAAATTTAGGGTATAGAATCGGAAAACAATCTTTGATTTAAGATATTTCTTCCCCGTTCTAAATTTTGCAATGCAAAATCGCATTTGTTAGGTTTTCTGATACCTATTAATAAAAAAAATGGCTAAAAAGGGTCATGTTCCTAGCAGTTTGTTACTTTCAGATCAGTCAGATCCCCCCGTTATTAAACAAAGTTTAACATACAATTTTTATTAAAAATACTGCCTTAATAAGTGCAGAACGGAAACCTAATGGCGGCCATGATCGAAATGAATTAAAAAATATAAGTAATAAATATAATTATTGGTAAAATTGCACCTACCTGAATTTGAAGACACACCGCCACAACACTTATTGTATAACGTTCAATGATCTGCTAGCTATAGATGCCGCACGCCATTCATAAACGCTATTTAAATCTGCTGCCAAAATCGTTTGTAGAAGAGAGGAGGTGAAGTATTTCCCCCCGGCCGGGAGTGGGGATTACGTTGAGGCCATTAGAATTTTACCTCGTTACTATGCGCTATCATATGGTCACAGCGGCGTCTCGTGTCAGGGTTCACAATAAAATATAATTATCCAATCTGAAATCAAATATTTTTTAACGTTTGTGAAAAAAAGGGTTTGTAGAACAGTAAAGTTTAATGTATGATAGAAAAAATGGTCCGCGGAGCAGTAAAATTTAATGTAAGTTAATAACTATTTATTGTAATAATTATTATAAGAGAAACTTTGGATAGCTATAATTATAACATTTGGTGAACTGAGCTGACCTAAAAATAATTACACTATGTATACTTAAGACACGGTTTTTACGGTTTTATTGAAATTTAAAAGAAAAGCAAAGTTCCTTTTACGTTAGGTACTTTTTAATAGCGAAAAAGCACAACAATAATTTTTTCTTCCCCCTAGCCACGCTCAAGCAGGATGCCTCTTTTTATTTCCCATCATGCCTACGAACTATACGAAGTTGTTCGCAAAGTTCCTTTAACATAGCTATATAAGCAAAGATATTTACTTTGCTTAGCTGTTTAAAAGCAGCAAATGGAAAGTAAAGTCAAAATTTTGAATACTCTCGCAAGATGGAGGTAAAGTCAAGTGACACTTTTTCAATTTTGCTCTATTAAACTTTTATAAGTTGGCATGAATTCCAGGACTGGACTTGAAAATTTAACATGTGATACCTTCTAAAACAATTGATGCAATAGTCTCATCGGTTTTACCGCTTTAATATTGCCAAATAATATTAATAATTTATTTTGAAAGTTTTGTTCTATAAATATTATAATTTAAGGTAGGTAGAGTCGATTCAGCCAGTAAACCTGCAAGATGGCCGACCTGTCATATGACAAAAGTAATTGAAAATGCAAAAATCCATTTTATTTAGCTGGAATATGACTTTTGTCATATGACATGCCGGCCATCTTGCAGGTTTACTGGCTGAATCGACTTTACCTAATAATAAACATGAGTTTTTATATGGTTTAAAGATAAAGTGTCAAAATAGATTTAAAAACTATATTATATTACAATTACCTATTCAAACCTTGAAAATACTAAATTAACTGAAACGCAACTTTAAATAGGATTCTGTCACTCATATTTACAACAGATTTTTTTTTGTTTTATCTCTTTATATTATACCCAGAGAACTCAGAGCCAACTAATATTCTGTGATTATACCTATCTATAGGTAAAATACAATACCTGCAGTTCAACATAAACTAATTGAATTCAGTCAGATATTACATTTTTACTGTCGAGGAAATCCCCATATATGACTTACATAAGGTACGTAGACCCAAAAGTGGTTTTTATGAAATTTGATGGTTATGATACAGTTACATTTTTAAATTTGTATGTGGGCTAACATAAAGTTAAAAGCTTCAATTTAGCCAGGGATTTAATTTTTCTCTCAATGGAAACCCCAATTTAGCAGTTTTTGACTTACGTAAGGTACGAAGACCCAAATACGGTTTTTATAGAATTTGTTGGTTATGATACAGTTACATTCCTAAACTTTTATGTGGGCTAACATAAAGTTAAAAGCTTAAATTTAGCCAGGGATTAATTTTTCTGTCAGTGAAAACTACTTTAACAGTTTTTGACTTATTACGTATAAGGTACGTATACCCAAAAGTGGTTTTTATGGAAATTGTTCTTTAAAATGCAATTTATTGATACGGTTATATTTCTAAACTTGTATGTCGGCTAACTTAATGTTAAAAAATTTAGAAATAAAACCAGCATATAATAATAATCATATATGGGTACCTAGGTAGGTATATATCTTTATTCTCAAGTAACTATAGTTTATTACAGGAATTAACTTACATATCCAAGTAAAGTATTTTTAACAAATAATAAGTAGGTTCAAGAATTAACAACTTATTAAAACAAACATTATCTAGATACTAGATACCTACATAAATATCTAATTCAAAAAAGTTTTCTTTAAGAGACCTGATTTGAGTACAACTAATAAATTTCACAAAGTCATCACACGAATATTTATTTTCCAAACAGGTTAGGTACATGTTTCGCTCGTAGGTACCTGAGCATCAGAACAAAATAAGCCTAACATTGGTCTGATGATGCTCAGGTATGAGCGAAACATGTAGGTAACCTGTTTGGAAAATAAATATTCGTGTGAGACTCTGACTGTAAATTATTATATTAATGTCCCATTCCATGAAACAAAATCATTCTTTTTCCAAAATACGATATTTGTTGCCACATGCTTTTGAATAATGGGCTAAAAATAATAATATAGTGGCCGGCTAAAATTTGGCCGCATATGGAAAACTTACACAAGTATTTTGTCTGGTACCTACAACATATTATGAAATCCCATGCAAAATTGAAGAGTTAAAGGCACGAACCCACGAACGTCATAAATGACGTTTATGGTTAAAAAGGTGATCAAATAGTGGCTTCCTTGTTTATTTTAGACTAAGAGTGTATCTGAGTTGTTTAAAGAATTCAATAAGCCAAACCATTTGCAAAAGTTATACCTATACAGTCTATCCATAATGTTCCTTAAATAAATAATACGTTTGATAAAATAAAAATGTAAAGTTTTAATTATTTTTCCCCACCTACCCACGCCTATGAATAGTTAAACCTAACCTACAAATAACCCAACTTTTTATGTACTCACCTATGAAAAGTAACTGCAGAATTATATTTCGCAGTCTTGCACACTTCAAACCTGTGACCCATATTAATTAGTCTTGAAAAAAATATCACAAAACACTAACAACACAGCAATTAATACACAAAACCGATAAACCGAAACAAATTTCAAACAACTTTCGAACGAAGAACGACCAGACTAAACCCTTAATTTTTCTGTGGACCACACGTCAAAGAAATTATGAATGAAAAAAGGCAGGCTCTCTTCTGACCAATAGGAACGCAACGTCTTATGTGTTGCCAAACTGCATAATTTTTAAGGGAAATGTCTATGGGTTTTTAGACAAAGATTTAAATTTACCACATAACGTCATATTTTTTTCTCTTCTGGAAGGTAAAACCTGTAGATTTATGGCTTTAGGGATGAATAATATGTAAAATTATTAAATAAGTGTTGTTATTATTACTTTTAAAATATTGTTATAGCCGTAATTTATATATTGGTACTCTAAGAGTGTTAATATACCTACTTTTAAGAGGTACGTTTGGCAAACAAAGTGGAGGGGCGCAATTTGCGACAAAAGTTACTTCAGAATGGTATACGATTTTGGCAATAGGTTCGTTTGTTATTGCTTCATCTATAGCTAGCAGATCATTGATAACGTTGCACTAAAAGTACACCACCCTATAGAGAATTATTAAAATATAAAAATTTTATCAAATCAATAGCCAAAAACATCCACTACAAGCACGTAGCCAGGGGGGGTCCAGGGGGTCCGGACCCCCCCGAAATTCTCAGAAAATAATTTTTAAAATAAAAATTTTAAATTTTCTATATATAATATCTACGTTTTTTCGGGTTAGGCTATCGAAACTAAGAATTTCCAAGTTTCGAGAGTCAAAAAAAGGGCGTGGCACCTAAAAAATTTTTGCCTGCGGCGCATTTTTTAAGAAAGAAAGAAATGCCACCCACTGTCGGACCACCCCCCGAATACATTTCCTGGCTACGTGCTTGATCCACTATAAACTAATCCACCAACCACAGCCATTTTGGCGAAGGAGCTAAAAAAAGGAATTTAGTAGTAGCTAGGTGGACTAGCTACAATAAAAATAAAATTATTTTATAGCTGGCTGATTATTTTTAGGAGTAAAAACCGATACTTTTCTAACTACACGACCTCAATTAATCACAAAATCATTTTTGTTTACCACTGCATTATATATTTTTATGGCAATAGAGTTGTCTTTTAACAGCAAAAAAATAATACTTAAAAAACGACCATGTTGAGGTTAAAAAGTCATTTAAAAAAAAAGAACCTTGTAGCGACAACAGAGTTGTTTTTTCGGCGCCTATTTAATGCAGATTTCTTGCTACTGCGAATGGATTTCTAGCTACGGCTAATAGAGTTTTCTCTCAGTGTACTTTAACAGTTTTTGACTTACGTAAGGTACGTAGACCAAAAAGTGGTTTTTATGGAATTTGTTTGTAAAAATACAATTTATTGATACAGTTACATTTCTAAACTTGTATGTATGCTAACTTGATGTTAAAAACTTTATTTTATTGTCATACAAACAATAATAATAATAATATCCAGTACGTAGACTCAGAAAATAGAATTATATATTTGTTCGCTATCCTATTACATATTAATACGGTTAGCTATTTAAACTACTATATAGGCTAACATAATATTAAATAGTTTATTTCAACCTTACTATTGCCAAACAATAATAATATCTAATAATAACAATAATAAAAATAATTCCTTCGAAATCAAATAGCTGATTTTTAAAGGTTAATAATATGGAAAGCTGTTTTGGCATTTGGCAGAACTAGGCGATACCCGGTTTTATCAACCTACCCGATTTTGTCCAACTCTCCCCTACCTACCTAAGTCAAAGAAATACTTAATTTCTACTTATTTTTCTTGAAACAGAAAAGGATACCTAGATAATTTAAAATGCAAAAATTATACATTCGATACCTAACCTTAACGAACAATCATTTTAATGAACAAAAATTTCACAAACTAACTTTTCGACAAAAACGGCGTTCAAATGAAATGAAACTTATTACTTTTCGATGAAATCAACTAACGAGCAAAGCACACATTAATAATTATGATCCCTAATGAAAAAGAATTAAAAAATTTTAACCCGTAAATTTTTGTCAAATGAATAATAATTGTTAGTACTTACCGGCCACACAAAAGTAATTAAAATTTAATGAAAGTAAAAATAAACTGCACCATAACCACAAAATATTTTGAAAATGTAATTAAATGTAACAAAAAGCACAAAAACCCAATTCATAACTCGGTGTTTGGGCTCATTACGGTCCGCTACAAATCTAGGAATATTATGTCCCAATAACAGCTGATCGATGACAAATTTATGCTGTCATCTGTTTTAAAACGAGACTATTCGTGCCATTTTCTATAACACTCAACTCACACATGACCAAAATAATAGTACTCATATTATCTAACAAATACGCATGCGTCACTGGAAACGAATTCAAACGAACGACTACGGTATCCTTCGCGGTTCGTGCCGTTGCCTTTAAATTTGAATCATATTTTTAGGTTTGCATATTATTATGTATATGTCGTGGGCTAATTACAAATGCCTAATCGTTTTATAAATGACTAGGTATATTGTAAAATGAATAATAAATACTAAATTTTTACAATTCGACTGAACTTTGTAGGCGTTTCATAAAACGCCGAATTGCTCTAAGGCTCATTGTAAACGGTTCTTCAATCTCGTTTGTTTTATGATATGACTTAATTATAACTATTCATTTTGTAAAAGACTGGAAATTACTTTATTAGGCATTTTATAAAACACCGATTTATATCGGTTACAAAAACGTGCTGCAGAAGGACTGCTTCAAAAAACCAACCAAAAATTGAAACCTCTATTTCTAGGTCAGAATATTGCGGTTGAAGTACCTACATTCGATAGGGGACCACTAGACCTAAAAATATATTGGTATATTGGGAACTATCGTAGAAAGAAAAAAATGGAGTGTACCAAGTTGGTACTAAGCACGAAATTTTGAATCGATGGTTTTCAAGAGACGAAATCGTTAGCATTCAATATCCCGACCCATTTCAGGTTTTGAAATAAAAAATGAATTCTTTGACAGAAGCTTTAACAAAGTTTTTTTAAATTAGGAGGGCAGGGATTCAAAAAAATTTCCTATTCTAACTTATTACTAAGAGATAGGCGGACAAACATTTTCCCTTCGTGTATATCTAAATTTACGTAGCGAATGTCGGAAAATGTGTTGTAAGAGTTACCCATTAATTTATTGTATGATGTTATGACAAAAATAAAGTGTCCAACTTACTTTTTTTTTTGTTTGAAATATTATACGATCAAGCAACAATATAAGTCGGTGTTTTATAAAATGCCTAAGTACTTTCCAGTCTTTTACAAACCGACTAGTTATAATCAGTCATATTATCCTAAAACAAACTAGATTAAAAACCCGTTTACAATGAGCCTGAGAGCAATTTGGCGTTTACTGAAATGCCTAAAAAGTTCAGTCGAATTAATTTTATTGTAAAAATTTGGTATTTATTCTTGATTTTACAATATACCTAGTCATTTTTTATAAAACGCTTAGTCGTTTTGTAAAACGACTGAATTTGTAATTAGCCTACGACATATTATACAAAAATAGAATATTAAAAGTAAGATATACCCTTTTTGAGGCACAAAACGGAAACGCGAATGGCCTGAAGAATCGCGTGTCGGAACAGAATGCACACAAGTGCAAAATAGGTCAGTTACCGGCATCAGACTTCTAAAAACACGTGCCTGTTTTATTTATCTGTCTTTTTTTGGTAAAAAATGTGTCAAATAGGTTCTTAATATAATGTAAATTATAGTTTAATGTTGTTTTAACTGGATAATTAATAAATCGGAACGTTTCCCTATGTTTTTTTTTTTTATAAACCGATGTGGATATTTACGTTTATACTGCTCGTTGTAATATTCGGTTCGTATTTGCGTGTTTAATAAGCAAAAAATAATGTCGGTGTTATAATATTGTAGTTTGCGATAATATTATTGTCTGTATGTAGTGGACATGAAGCTAGATTGTTCTGATTGACAACAGAAATATTTTAAAATAATTATTCCGAAAACAAAGCTTGTGGTGTTCTAGGGTGCCAATCAAATGACTATCGCTTTTTAAAACAAGGTAAGAAAAGAAACTTTATCTACCTTAAAATTTCCGGCCAGTTAGGATTTAAAAAAAAAATGGTTAAAAGCAATTTTCACAGACACCTGGACATCATCAAAATATATGTAGTGACTCCCTACATTTTGATGAAAGTGGCATAATATTAAACTTTCGCGAAAACGATTATCGTTTATCAAATGGTTCTCTGCATTTCGACAAAAACTATAAACGTAATTAAAAAAAAGGTTAATTTTTCTTTTTGTCCTTTTTTCTATTGTATTTTGGCAACGTGTCCCGATTTTTCCCTGGCCACCTTACAATATCGGTAATAAAGACAGATTTTTTGTTTAGTGATACTTACTGGATACTTTTTAAAGTTTATCGCAAATCCTAATCAAAATCTTAAGTTTTTGCGAGATTTCTCATTCGCGCATATTTTTGTCTCTCGTCTTGCAAGAGATCGAATCACTCTCGTCTCGTTCTCGTCTCGCAAGGACGAGACGAGACGACAAAAGGCGAGACGAAAGTGAAACACTTATATTCAGCTAATACGATATTATTATTTGTCTAGAGAGAACCTTTAAAGAAAATGAAAAATATCTAATTTGTTAGAAAAACGTAAAAAATATTTCTTTTCCGCTTAGGTAGAAAATATCTACTTTTTATTTAAAGAACGTTTTTCTCTTAAATTAAGAAATAAATTTTAGATTTTTTTTAACAAACGATTATAAAAATACTAATTAATGGTGTTAGCCGATACTTGATGGAAATCAATTGTAAAAATGTAGAATAAAACACAACGTGTCAAAAATTTCCATTTATTTATTTAATGACAACTGTTTCGCCAGATTCTTTAGATGTTCACTAAGAAACAGCAAGTTGCACACATTTTTGACACATCTGTATCTTATTCTGCACTTTTAAATGACAACCATGTTTTTAAACAATTTGGAAATGCTGTTACTAAATCATTAAAAATCTTTTAATGCTTAATCGACTTTGTGGAAATTATCGTTTAGAAGTTAGGTAAGTATAGCGCCCTTACAAGTAGCTTTGAATAAGTATAGCGGGAATGAGGGCAGGCAATGAGAAATACAATTGTGTAATTTCATTGCCTGCCCTCATTCCCGCTATACTTATTCGAATCGTTTAGAAGATTACAAATAGTGGCCAATTAAATAGTTACCACTGAGTATATTGTATGTACATAATATGTTATTTCATTGTAACTTATTTTTTACAGTTATTAAGATTTAGGGGAGACCGGGGGAATGCCTTGCACGGGGAAATACCGCGCAGGGCACTGTAGAAAAAACCGCAACCAGGAATGCACAGGTGTATATCACGAATTGTTGCCGTAGCCATGTCAAGTACGCGCCAATAGTTTGGAATAATTGCCGGCAGTCGTTAACCAACAGCGATCGTGTTTGTGCTAAATGGATTTTTGATCTATCTTTTGTGCAAACTAATCGGTTGATAATTATTAGTTACTGTGCATATTTAAAGAATATATATTTTATTTTCACTTGCTAGGGCCTATAGAAGTGTTGTCCTAAGTGATCACCAATAAAATGTAAGTACTTTTCTTGAATTAAATTTTTAGGTTGGAAAATATCTCCCGGGGAAATACCGCGCATAATAATGGGGGAATAGCGCGCTGCGCGGTATTACCCCAACCCATGAAGATGACATCTGTTTAATCTGCGGAGAGTTTGGAAGGGACAACAAGGTCTGGTATCGTTGCACTTTCTGATCAAAGTGGGCACATGCCGCTTGTAGTGGAAAAGAAAAAGGAAAAGTCTACCTTTGTGACTACTGTTGCTAACAATTGTTTTTTTTTTACCTAAGGTGGAATGTGTTTTTTATGTTAGTATACAATAATATTTCTGTATTTCTTAGCTCACTATTATATTTTTTTATTATTTGGGTTACCTACATACCAGTATTTTATGTATAATAAAGTCTTAGTTAAACTGTATTGAAACTGCGTGCCATTCCCCCAAATGCCCGGGTAATACCGCGCAGGCACTCATTTTAATTTTTTTGTGTTAATGGACATTACAAAAAGAAATGTTTGATTTCCAATGTTGCAATAGTTCGTGTATTGTATTAACACTCCTTATACAAAAAAATTACGTCAAAAATAAAAATATTTAATAATTTAGGAGTAATTCTGCTTAGGTGCGCGGCATTCCCCCGGTCTCCCCTAAATCTGTCGATCTATGTACCTATGTACTCCCATAATAAATATCAGTCCAATACTAAACATATCTGTTAATGGTAATGTTGCTTAGACTGTGAAAATGTATTAACGACTGTAGAAACAACCTTATTCGCCACAATCTGAAATTTTCAACTGAATTGCCAGCAATAAAAACGTTTAGTTATAAGAAGGCCTGTGATATTTCAACTAAATTTAATTTTTTTTTCTGAATGCTGAATGTGATTTTTCAGCCCTCTTAATCTATCCCGACGGAAGTAATGGAATTAAAAAAAAAACTTACTTAAACCGTTGAAGGAAACAGTGTATTTTATGCAGGACTGAATGTCTGATTTCCGACAGGCAACGGCAGCTTTGTCCATTTGCCATAATTCTGCTATATCGGGCATCGATATTGTATCGTCTACAAGAAAAAAAAAGACTGTTAAAGTGTTCATATTATTACATAACTATCATAATAATTATTGGATTATGCTAAAATTTTAAATTTATTGGTATTATTATTTATTGTTTTACTTTAGAAGTAATTTTTACTATAATAAAAATATATTGAGTGGAAATGTTTCATCTATGGCTTTATGAAGATGACTTAGTCGTTTTTAAAGGTTTAGTATTCATTAGTTTGTTGGTTGACCTCCCTCTTAAGTTGACCATGATCCGCCACTGTATTAAACTACTTTATCTTATAGTTGTTAAGTAAACCTGTAAGACCATAAATACCTTTAACACCAGTTTATTAAGCGAAAAAGCACTTCTTTTCGGGTTTACAGGTTATACCCGACTCCTGGTCCGTATACGCTGCAGAACGGGAGGTACCACAACTCGTAAAGGCGACCAGACACGCGGAGATTTTATGAATGAACTTTAGTATGGACGCGCGGTGATGTTTGATTGGAACAAAATGGCAAATTAATACATGAATAAATGAAAAAAATGGAAATTAATAATAAAAAAATGTAATTAAAAAATAAAACATGAACTTAGACGACCCACGTTTGTACAGATGGACCATTTACAATAAAATATGGACACAGAAAGTTAATATAGCCATAAATAACTGTTTAAGTTCATTGTTCCTTCTATATTTTCGTTTACACAGGTCAATCCTTACATTTCATCTGGTCAAGTTTAGGAATGACAACAATACATCTATGTTGGTGTGATTATTAATATTTAGGTACTTTTATGGCGCAGTACAAAGCCGGCAAGAATGTCATGTGTTTTTAAATACAGAATTAGCTCTGAGTGAAAAGTTTGGCACAACCTGTTATATATATACCTATAGATAAACTAAGTTAGATTAAATTTATAATAGCAAGTGACGATAAATGAAATGTTTATTATTGATAATAGGCCTAAAATGGTTTATTGTACTCACCGTTTATGTTAAATAATTAATACCAAAAAAATGTACCTAGTCTTTGAAAGTAAAAAAGTAGAATGGTAAAATACAGTAATTTAGATTTACTCTCCCATTACAAATAATAAACATTTCATTTATCATAATTTGCTATTACAAATTTACAAAAATCACCACATCACGTGTGGTTGTCAACTGTCGAAACGCGTTGTTATAAGAAACAGTTGATTCTATGTATAATATACTAATTACTATTAAGGTGAGAGTATCAACATGCTTGCCAACCTATAACCTATTTCGCGTAGATTTATTTATGTTTTCTAGCTTTTATACAAAATTTAAAGAAAATTAGTATCGACTTGATATTCTATAGGTAATAATTGACATATTTAATAAATATCAAGGAATTTCATAACTTATTTTAGGAGAATTGTATAGCGAAAAATATCGGGTAAGATTTTTTTAAACATTATTATGTCGTTGTCACTCATTGTTCTTTCACTATACAATTCTCCCAAAATTAGCAATGAAATAAACTGACATTTTTGTAATATTATCAGATACTACCTAAATAATGTACCGACGATATTGATTTTCTTTAAATGTTAGTTATTAAAATAATAAACTCAAAAAATCAACGCGAAATAGGTTATAGGTTGGCAATAGATTGACTGACGTTGAGAATTCAACCTTAAGAGTATTATTATTTTTAATATAAAATAAAATTAATTTACTTATTGAAACAGTAAAAAGTAAGATAGTCACATGGGATTTTTAAAATAATAATTAATCTTCAAAAAAGTGAACTGACCTCAGCAAGATTTGAACAGTCGACTTGCAGCACAGTGAAGAAGTATCATTTTTCATTCTAGCCATCGTGCCAGTGTCAAATTTTGTGCAATTCTGGTACACTAATAAAATAGAGCGTTAAGATGCCTCATAATATTATTTGAAAAAATTAAGGTATGTAGGTACCGGATAAAGTTATTAATCAATGTCATAATTTTTTTTAAAACGTAATTAAATGATAAAAACAATCGAAACCCCAGACAAAAACTACGAATTTTGGAGAATTTAAGTCACGTACATCAAAGAATACTGAAAATAATGGCAACTCTTAGTTTGTAACGTCAAAATTAAAGCGATGAGGTGTGTAAGGCTTATCTACTCAAATTTATAATACACAATAAATTGTATGTACTTACTAGAAAATAAAATAGGTTCTATACATGGAGTATTAGTGTTATTGCCGATGGTAAGATATTCTGCACATGTCATTTCTACCAGTTCACCGTCTTCATCGGTTGGCGCACTAAAGTCCGGGCCAAGCCATGTGTATGACAAACAGTATATTCCTTCAGGGTTTAATTCAGCTTTGCCACAACAAAATCCTATAACGTGAATATTTTACAATTACAAACAAAAAAAGCGCTGGAATTTTTTAAAAAATTTATAAATTCCATTTATTTCGTAAAGTTCTGCATTGCCTTATCCAAACTGTCTTTAAACTTTGTAAAATTATGAGTAATCTAGTATTTATGCATACATTCTTCGATTCTCAGGGTATTTCTTAAAATATAGGTACAACATTTATATAATTACTGACGGGTATATGCGGCTTGAGTGAGAGCTTCGCTGAAATGAGAAATTGTTATCAATTCTCTAGGCGAGAAAAGCTTTGGTACCATTCGTACTTTCAAATTGTGTACCCATTATTTTTGCATGAACAAGGCTAGAAGATATAAATGGAAGATATGGATATAAAGTGTAATAAAGCACTAAGTAATTTTTAATTATCATAATAATTATTTAAGCTTTGCTAAAAAAAATAGTTTAAAGTCTCCATTAAATAGTATGTATGGCGTCTGTATCGTGGAACATCAGTGGCGTGCCGTGTCTTTAGGGGCGGGGGAAGCACAATGATTTGGAAGGAACCAAATTACTTTCCCTTTATTGGAGAGTATGTGGCCATAGTAGGCAGTGAAACTCTAGATTTTTTTTTGGAAAAAATTGAACGCGTCGATAAAAAAAGAGAACATTCTTACATAACTTTAAGGCATAGATTTAAATAATTCACTTATCCACAAATACATTTTTACTAATGATATTGTATTGTAGTATGTCAGTAGTACCTGTAGTACCTCGTATTAGTACATTCAACAAAGTTACTGTGTACCAAAACAGTCATAGGTTTTACCTATTTAAAGTACCTAAACAACTTATTATTATGCAGGATGTGTCGAGAGGAATATACTAAAATCCATGAAAGTATTGAATAGGTGAAAATAATGAAAAAAAAACTATTTTTTTTTTCAAGTTATAGTAATAAAGTAATTCCGAATAAATTAAATTTCAAATTTTTATTTATAGCGGTATTTTAATATACATTCAAAACTATTGATCTACCTCTATACATATTCTATTTCGTCTGCGAACGGCACCTATGACTCTCGTAGTTGTCTAAATAATTTTTCTAATTTCGCCGGCAGTATTACAACTTAAAAATAAATTACAATCGAATAAGATAATATGAATTATTTTTCATTATTTTTACGTACTTATACAATACAGTCCTGAAAATTTGTCCCCTATTTCTAACTCACCCTGTATAGTAATCTTGTTGTTTTCAGAAAATTAGAATATTGAATTGCAGGGGACTACATTGCAGTACATAGTTTTCTGTACACATTTATATTATGATTGCGACGAAACATAGGTGAGTTAGTGTTTTCACGGCGAGGAAGGTTTCTGCATTGCAATGCATGTCAAGTACTAATAAATAACTAGAATAATTCTATAAAATATACCTAAGAACCAGCCTTATTATTATGGCATCTCAGAGAAAGCTACCTTGCCCGTACGTATACCGGAACGTATACTGGCACTTGCTGGGAAAAGTGGCAACGCAATACATGTGAGGTACTCGCTAGTAGCATAATAATCTGAACATGAACCTTTAACAAAACCAAAATCCAAGAAGTAATGGATCAGCAAAATAGAGCTTAAACTATCAAAAAAACAGACTTTAATACAGTAAAATGTAAAGCCATGGTTACCCATCCGTGAAGCTCGAACCGTGAATTATGATTATAAAAATTATGGTAGGTACTGTGCTGCCAAAATAATTATATGTTGCAAGAAATTATGTAACTTTTACTGACGTAATTATTTCAAACCTTTTAAATTTGAAAGTCAATTTTTTTTTAGAATCGGGCATTGGGGCATCATATCGAGGTGGTCTTGCTCTAGCCTCCCGTCCCACAACGACACGCTACTGCCGAACATCTATAAGCACGGATCCCAGATTTATCATTCTTGTATAAACTGAAAATGGTTGCACTTGGTTTATGCTACCCCTAAGGATTAAATCATAATATAAAAAATTGGTACTTATTTAAAAACATAAGTCGACGTTATCAGTAATTGACTTGGGTTGTTGGTTTTATCTTTGTCTGTACAGATGTTATATCGCTGTCCTAGTCTTATTATTCTCTCAGATAATCCTTTTACCAGATAAACTTTTCGATGATATAACCAACAAGCCACGACGACAGGAAAAACTGTGTCTACCGGATCCCCTGCGAGTGTGGCTAAGCTTATATTGGTGAGACACTAATGACCGTATGCATCATTAGGACTTAATCATGGATAAACTTTAACCGTGATTAATGACAAAAATCTCTATGGACCAACAAGTTATAGAATTGACCGTGATTACAATTCACATGACCTTTTTGGCTGGTCCATAGCGATTCGTGTTATAAATCATGGTAAAAGTTTAACCCTGATTAGTTATAAAATCATGCAAACAGGCATAAGACCACTCGAAACAAGGATTAAAGAGCACAGAAACAATACGCTAGCTATTGAACGCAAACAATGAAAATTGCAACAAGTTTCAAAAATATGTTAACACAGTGTTAAAAGATAATACATTAAAATAATAATAATAACTTTTAGGCACAACCTCTTTTTTTTCATTGCCAACAGAAAGATATTGTGAACATGACAATATTACTTTTACGAAACCAGTTTTATAATATAATAATATGCATAGTGCTTGCTTAACGTTAATCATCGGTGGAAATGTTTGCACTCTTTTAATCTGCCTGTTTCAAGTAGCTTTGATTTGAAAAAATATAGGATTTGTCTTTATTTTACCCGATAACATTGTCTGTCGATCATATTCAATTATTTTATTTCTGATTTAAAATAGGTATTTTAAACACGAGCGAATAAAATTTAAGTCTATAATAGATTTAAATTATTTTTACAATTTTAAACAAATTAAATGCAATTTAATTCTTTTATTTAAAAACAGAAATATATCTATATAATATATTTTTTATGTATGTACATTTTTCGTCTCGCTGTTTTTAGTCATGTGTGCATGGTCAAAAAATTTATGTTATAGGTCATTGGATAACTTTCGTATAAACAGTATTTTTTGCATATTTTAAACAGCATAGCAGCTGGGTTTGTTAAAGGTAAAAGTATCACTGAAGTTAAATTTAGCAATATATCGAAATAGAAGTCAACATAAAAATTACATTTTTTTAAAATGTCACCTTATATATTATAGCAAGCCAAAACTGTAATGACTGGTGGAAATAGTTTTATATTAAGTAGAATATTGTGTAACATATAGCTTAGCCTAGTCACTAGTGTTAAGAACTTACCAAACAATAGAAAAAACAACATTATTCCAATTTGCTTTTCCATAACTAATTTGGACACTGTTTTCTTGGAAATTAATCGAAGCAACAGTAAAGAATACAAATATGTTTTGGCATAAAGTATAGTTGGCAAAGTAATAAATTAATCTCCTACTTCTCGAAGGGATCAAATTAATTTAAATTTATCGGTTTAAAATCTCTTATCAAATCACTTTAAAAATAATCTTGACTGTTTTGGGGATTATGCATCCGGAGACAGAAACGGAAGTGATAGCTTATTTATTTTGATAAAAAGTTAACAAATCGAAGTTTATTGATTTTATCGCATGACTTCGGACTTTGTACAGGATTACAATAGCACTAAATTATGATTTGTGGTAGTAACATGGTACTAAATAAATACTAAAAAAAATATTATTTTTAAAGTTTTCTTAGAGACTATCGAGTGAGAGGCAAACTCGTTTGATAAGTATTCCGTGGCGTACGTTCCTGATTTTTTGAGAATTTTTAGGTATTAATAAACATATATATATATATATATATATATATACGATTTACAAATTTTGCTAATAAGTAACAGAATCAGGTAAGATCAAAGTCAAAATCTTCAAATTATCAATGTATCTAATGGGTAATTTAACAATACATGGAGGAGAAATTCGTCTTTAGAAACTGTTTTGGCGTTCCTCTCTAGAAAATTATTGTAATCTCGAACAGATTACCTTATCACACCTTGATGTTTTATGGTTTGTTTGGATTTGTTCGGGTTTGTCATAGATTATCCCATTATTCCTATTTCTGCCGGTCTGTCGCTATGTATGTTGAATTGAAAGTTCAAAAACTACTTTATATGGAAAGACGAAACTTTGTACAAACTTTTTACGTGGACTAAGCAATAGGTATACCTGCTTGATTCCTGATGCACTCTCATACTCATAGTGCGTTTAAAAAAATTTAATTAACATTAAATAATTTCTTTTTGATTTTTCAATAAAATTATTACAGCCAAAAGAAAATGAAACTTAATATACAGGGTTCCCCATTTAAAACTAAACAGGCTAAATATCTGATTCCACGTTAATTAAAAAAAAAACGCTCGGACCCGTCGATTTTTATTTCGAGGGGGACATCTTTTGCGTATATTGTCAATCTTGTTACTTCAAGTCCCTAGGAGGGAGGGAGGGTAAGATCTAAATCTTAAATAGATACACCCATTTAATATAATTTTTTTGGATTCTGCATAAAATTCTAAACATTTTTTAATAAAAGCATTATTAGTCTATACCAAACAGTTTCCGAGATACTGACTCTTGAAAAATGAGATTTTTGAACTTTGGCAGCGTCTAGCTTTCTAGCTGTACGTCTTAGAGTAAAACGGCTTACATGTCCCTATCTTCGATTTTTATTATCTTTCCAATAGTGTCAACTTTCAGTTAAACCGGAAGTACTATATTTCTTACTCGGAAACTGTTTATTATAGAATAATAATGCTTTTATTAAAAAATGTTCAGAATTTTCTGCAGAATCCAAAAAAATTATATAAATTAGGGGTATCCATTTAAGATTTAGATCTTACCCCACCTCCCTCCTAGGGGCTTGAAGTAACAAGATTGACAATATACGCAGAAGATATCCTCCTCGAAATAAAAATCGACGGGTCCGAGCGTTTTTTTTTTTAAATTAACGTGGAACCAGATATTTAGCCTGTTTCGTTTTAAATGGGGAACCCTGTAATATGAAGGGCTTGTATATTGCGTTGCTAATTTAGTCCCCTTTATAGTTTTAACTAGTTGGAAATTATTTAAGACTGTGTGACTTAAAAATACCATTCCACTTGATTGTTTCTTCAAGGGTTTTCCAATTGTGGCCCGTGAATGAATTTTACCAAGTGCACCGTTCCATAGAGATAAATGTTGTTTTTGCGCCCATCTGTCTTATGTGTTTTTGGTTGATTCTTTTCACATTCTAAGAGCGGGTTCAGGTCCTCTAAATTTTTAAGCACAAGTTCATCTGCATTTTTATTCCAATTTATTCGTGAGTGACCAGGAACCCACAGGAGTTCGACCTTGTTGTTATTGACTGTCAGGTCTTTTAGGTCGTTTAGACACTCCAATGTGAGTTTTAACGTAAATATCGAATTTAAAAGCTTTAAGGGCAGCTTGGCTTTTGGTAGAACGTAGCTCTTTTCAAGATCCTTTTGTGTTCATGCGTGATTTGCATAGAGTTCCGCTTAGTATACTGTGACGTAAATCCCAGAGGGATGATGACGTCCATGCTGGGCATTTCCCCAAATATTCCTGCACCTACTCCATCGGCCGTTTTTCGAGACCTCTATCTAGTGACAAATGTGTTTCTTTTGTCCATATATCAGAGTAGCATTTGATATTGAATGGTCTTCTGAAATTGTAGATCGCTTTCATGGGATCGGTTTACATCTCCAAAAGCTCGTCGTTGAGGTCGGCTCTCTTGTTGTGCTCTATTTAGTAGAGGTGTTGTTTCCGTTCCCCATTTACTTTCATATATAAAACGCTGCAGTTGGCCTTCATTCTGATATGTATGTAGAGGTAGGGGTGTTAGTCCTAGTATGATCTTAATTGCTGTGGTGGGGGTACTTCTTATTGTACCTTGCACCGCTGTTACACAAGCCGGCCAGCTTCTGTAAACGGTTTAGTTTGGTGGCTGTCGTAATTTGCTGGGTTTTTATACCCTATACTACAGACCCTTGTGCAATTAAGCATTTGATGGCTAAAACATATAACCACACCACGCATTTGTTGTGTTTGGTTTACAGCTAATTTGTTGGTTCTTGGTTAGTTAGGGACCCACGTTTAATTTCTAGGTATTTGACCATTTCGGTGATTATTTTTATCTGTTCACCAAAGATTTTTAAATCGTTGTATTTCCCTGTCTATCTTCGTTTCGTAAATGTTAAAGTTGATCTTGAGGTTTACCTTCTCACGACAACGTTGCACGATATTCACTATTTAGTAACCTTTGCATTAACTCGGCTAATATAGTGATGTGTTCCCATGAAGACTATTACTACATCGTCTGCATCCTTGGGTGTAAAAGCCCTCTGCAATGAGATATGTTAGAATCTCATCTACCATTAAGTTCCATAAGAGAGGTGACAATACTCCACCCTGAGGACATCTCTGTGTACTTAGGCTCTTATAGATTCGCTGTGTATGCTGATTTAGCTTTTCCGGTATTGTTGCATGTTGTAGATTCATTTTCGTATGGTATCGTCGACTCCATGATATCTTTCTGCTGCCGACATCATCGCATCAATTTTGATCCAAAAATAAAAGTATAATAATTTCTTATAGCTTAATAATCATAAGTACTATATAGAGTAAAATAATATTTCATAACAAGCTTAATATGTGTCTTTAATAAATCCATACATATTTAAGCAAGATAATACCGGATGACCCACGTTCAAAAGCAAATTCTTTTGTTAAGGTTTTAAAACAATTCTTTGTTAAACGGTTTCTAATACTAACACAGATAAACACCGAAGATATTTGGTAAAATAATATTGCGTAGAAAACTTATATTGTGTCTTTAAAGAATCGAGACCTATTTTGAACCAGAGCTACAGAGTGGTTAGCGTTCAAAAAATAAAATACCTACCTACTTTAGAAAAATATTATTATGTTATAAATTAACATTTACTTTTGACCAGTTGTAACCTTCTTGATATAAAGTGGACTGCACCTAAAAAATAGATTAGCAAGGAAAGTGCGAGGTAAAGGTATTTGCGAATTTTTTTTAACTTCAAAAGGGCGAAAATTCCAATTATTTTCTTTATAAATAAATTAATTTATTTTTGTGTTGTCGGTAAAAAGAGTCAACTTATTTAACTCAAAAAGCTGGTCCAAAAAGATTAAATAATATTAATTAAAGAATATAACTACCTAGCTTCTTTTAATATAACTTTCCCTTCGTATACCTTACCTTTAACCACTATACAGCTTATGTCTGTTAAAATATAAAACTTATTTTCCTAAAGGGATTCTGGGTATCAAATTAATAATACTGGACTTTTGTGCTGTCGCCGCAAAGTTATTTATGGAATTTTAGCTTCAACTAAATAAACACTTGTTAATTAGAAACCTAAGAAGTTTAGGGTTTTAGAATATATTTTGTTAATAAAAAATTTACAGTTTTGGGTCTGAAATGTTTTTCTTCAGAATTTTGCATGAATCGTTTTGAGGGATTTTGCTTTTTTTTTATCAATAAATAGTTTATTTTTCTTTGAGGATGCAAAAATTCATTTTATTTAGCTGGAATGACTTTTGTCATATGACATGTCGGCCATCTTGCAGGTTTACTGGCTGAATCGACTTTAATACACTAATGTTATCTTAAGTTATTTAATAATTTTCTTGTATTTACGTTAGGTTAATAAGTGGTTAAGAAATGGTTATTCGTCTTTTGAGACAGCAGCGGCGATAACAAAATACTTTGCATAAGAAAAGTATTAAAAATCTCTGACTTATAAATATCTTTAAAATTATAATAATATATTATTTTCTATTTCTACAAGCGTTTATTTTATAAACTTTTTAATTATTTATTTTTACTACAAAATTGATGTCTTGTCTTAAGAATCCGAAAATAAAAAACTACCTTACATTATAGCAAAACAATTTATTTTATTCTTTCTTACACTCCACATCCTTTTTTTTTAAATAAAGGTGAACTTTTTTCCTTAATACCTAATATATATCTAAAAAGACAAATGTTTTTGACCAAGATAAGAATAATATTTTATAATACAATTTTATACAATTATCCCAAAATAGGTTAATATTTTCCAAACACAAGATTTTTGTTCTTTTTAGTTTAACCCCTTTAACGGCGACATTATTTTTTTCTGTAAACAATAGGAAACAGTACAGAGGTACTTACAGTTCAAAACTTGTATTAGACAAAATTTCATTATATTTTTTATTAAAAAAATCGCTAGTTTTTGAAAAAATAATGTTACCTACTTAATGGTAACATCAGCTACTTAAAGGAGCAAATATTTAAGTAAAAGTTTTGGTGTAAAATATTACGTTCCAGTTAAGAGACACCCTACATCGCATTTTAGGCACATGGTGCGAATGCTTGATGCCCATATTCCACCGGCCTATCGGTGTCTCCTATTATTAGAGATGATACACTGAGAAAAATCACTCAATACAAGTATTTTTTGAATATATGTGTATTACCACAAGAAAAAATCCATTTATCCCTAAAATATTTCGTTTAGTCGCAATCAAGGACGTTTTTTTGACAACAATATTGTTACGTGTTTTTATGGTAACAGAATATCATATAACCATAACAATATGTATCCAATAAAGTGTTTTTAAAAAGTATTTTTTTAATTCCTATAAGGTTATCTTATTACCACAAAAATAAAAATAAAAACTAACCAATCTTTTATACCTATCTAAAATATACCTTTTAGGAACTAAACAGTTGCTTTTTTAAAACATGCATGGTGAATTCGTGTGTTGTTTTATTGCCATTTGCAGTGTTGTTAGTTTGTTTAGTGGTTGGTGGATTATAAGTTTATAGTGGATGTTTGATGGCCATTGATTTGATAAATTTTTTATATTTTAATAATTTCATATAGGGTGGTGTACTTTTAGTGGAACGTTATATAATAGGTGTTGTGGCGGTGTGTCCCCAAATTTAGGTAGGTACAATTATTTTACCAATAATTATATTTATTACTTAATAAGTAACTCATGTTTATCACATTACTCTCCTTAGGTACCTACAAAAAATCGTTGAGTTAGGTGAGTCTTAAAATTTTGTTAGGCGAGAAATTAATTTTTTCAGAAATACAATACAAATTTAGGGGATAGAATCGGAAAACAATCTGAGTTTTTGAGATATTTCTTCCCCGTTCTAAATTTTGCAATGCAAAATCGCATTTGTTAGGTTTTCTGATACCTATTAATAATGGCTAAAAAGGGTCATGTTCCTAGCGGTTTGTTACTTTCAGATCAGTCAGATCCCCCCGTTATTAAACAAAGTTTAACATACAATTTTTATCAAAAATACTGCCCTAATAAGTGCAGAACGGAAACTTAATGGCGGCCATGATCGGAATGAATGAAAAAATATAAGTAATAAATATAATTATTGGTAAAATAATTGTACCTACCTGAATTTGGAGACACACCGCCACAACACTTATTGTATAACGTTGCACTTAAAGTACACCACCCTATATAGAATTATTAAAATATAAAACTTTTATCAAATCAATAGCCAAAAACATCCACTATAAACTAATCCACCAACCACAGCCATTTTGGCAAAGGAGCTAAAAAAATAATTTAGTAGTAGCTAGGTGGACTAGCTACAATAAAAATAAAATTATTTTATAGCTGGCTAATTATTTTTAGGAGTAAAAACCGATACTTTTCTAACTACACGACCTCAATTAATCACAAAATCATTTTTGTTTACCACTGCATTATATATTTTTTATGGCAATAGAGTTGTCTTTTAACAGCAAACGAATAATATTTAAAAAACGACCATGCTGAGGTTAAAAAGTCATTTCAAAAAAAAGAACCTTGTAGCGACAAGAGATTTGTTTTTTCGGCGCCCATTTAATGCAGATTTCTTGCTACTGCGAATGGATTTCTAGCTACGGCTAATAGAGTTTTCTCTCAGTGTAGTCAACAAATGATTAGTTCTATCGTATCTCAAATGAGCAGCCGATATACACTTGATTTGGAAATTGAAGGTATTCTGAAAGTTTTATAAGTCGTGTTAAGATATGCCAGTGCAATTTCTCGTCTAAACTCCAATTGACTTGTAGCATCCAACAGCCAAGTTGAAATTGACCACCACTTCTTTCTACAAATTACATTTTTTATATTTTGAAATGTATTGATCCATTAGATCCATGATTATACTCTGAAATAACTTGGTGCTGCGGTACTTGAATGCTTTTTTCTAATTTTTTTATAAATTAACATTAAAATAAGTTTTATATTATTTTTATTAGTTGTTAGTACAACTAATCTCAGTTAAGTACTTAGATTTTTCTATTTTCTAGCCTTTACTTGTAAGTACATATAGGAAGTATCCTAAGTATGTTTGTAAAGTGAACAATAAATAAATAAATAAATAAATAATTTTAAACAATTTTTAGGATGATATGAGCTTACACAAAAAAAGTAAATGATGAATAATTTCTTTATTAAAGTATGTCGAGATTAAAATCCACCTTATTTGTCTAAAATCAATACATGCGAATATTCCATATTTTTTATCGTAACTGAGAAAGAGGTAAATGACTGCGTAACAATTTTAAAAAACAAAAAGTGTGTGGGTTATGGTGAAATTCCAATAGCATTTTAAAAAAATATGTCCAATTTGACTTACAACAAATCTGTGTTTCTCTGCCGGTGTGTTCCCAATGATTTAAAGATTGCTTGGTTAGGCCGGTGTTTAAAAATAAAAGATTTAAGAATGAAAGTAAAAATTATAGACCGATTTCATTATTGCCGAACATCAGTAAAAATTTTGAGAGATTGTTTTATGGAAGATTGGTTAGACTTCCGGTTGGATGTGATGTTAAATAGGCACGGTCAATAATAATGTGGATTTCAAAGGGATAAATCCACAATAATTTATGGCAGTATTTCGAGCGTTAATAAAAATTTTAGATTCAGTAAATAAGGGAAACAAGTGCAATGTCTGGACCTTTTTAAGGCATTTAATAGTGTGCTGGGGATTTGGGGTTTTTTCCCCCAAAAGAGGCGTAAATTTCATGAAGACACAAAAAAAGGATGCCAAACTAAAAATTAACGCAGCCGATGATGAGTGAAGTGCCGATTGGTTTTCGTTACATCTTGGTAACGCTTGCCGTTGAAGGGTGAAGAATAAGGTGGTTATTAAATCAGCAGGTTTTGTCCTATTGTTAAAATATCCTTTTATTTATTTTTAAAAAATAACCCTTCTGAGAAGTCAACAAGGACCTTTGTTTACTTAGTCATAACCTCAGCGCGCGATTAAATACTTATAATAATATGCCTGTAGCATTATAATTATTTTAAAAATAAATTTATTAATGCTGGTGGAAATTATCACTCTTGGGACCTCCCTCATATTAATTTTCTATAGTCATAGTAATAGTAAGTGCTCATCCTGCATCTGCGTTACGCTACATGGAGAACCGAAAATATCTACAACTGTTTTGAGTAGGAACTCAATCAACATACAAAATTTCTTACTGATGCGTCATTGGAAGAAGGTCCACTAATAAAATTTATAATAATAAATACATAGTTTTAATACAATCTCTTTATTATATAGCAGGCAAAGTTCTGGCTCACTCGTTCATTCATCATCAACGCCCAGCCAGAACAGCTCATCTATTGATTTGAAATCTTAAGGATAATTTCGTATTGGAGTGTACGCGCACCAAGAAAGGATGCAGCAAAATTTAAATCCGAATGGGGTGAAAAGATAAGGTAATTCTGTAAAATATTTCTTGGTGAATCCGTCTTATTATTCATAGCTCGTATATGTAACGGCCCAGCGTAGGCGTAGCTGCCGGTAACTTGATTTTTTTAAATAATTAAATAAAATGTAAGTTCAAAAACCAAAACTCAAATATACCTAATTGCTGAACAGATAAGTAATTTCATATTATGAGCAGATTAAAATTAAAATGGATTATGACAAAAATCAAGACAGGACATTCATTCTAATATTTATTATTATCTGTGACATTTTTATCTAATATAAAGGATTAATAAATATTTACATAAGCAGTTGTTGATCTAAATAAAAGGCAATTAAGTTACAGCAAAGTAATAAAAATATCATTTTTATATTTACACTGTCATCACAGAAAATACCAGGCTTTTCAGAAGGAACGCTTACCCCTATAACTTTTTTATTGTTCAAATTACAAAGAAAATGTATTATGATATTATTTTGCATTTTAAGACATTACGGATGTCCTTTTATTATTTCCGATTTAACCTCAAATGACCTCAACTTTGGACTATTAAATGAAACACCCTGTATATTTTTGGCTATATCGATTTAGAACATCATTCCAAATTCAATGACACCCCATACGTCACATTTTGACACTTTAAATAGATTTTTTTATTTTTTTTTTTTCATCCAGATTGCTATGAACTCTCCAAAATGGTTTACTTCTAAGCCAAATATTGATACGAATGCAATTTTTAAGTTTTGTTGTGTTTTAAGTTTTTTACAAACTTTTTAACTTTTTAAAAAGGAACTCTATTTTTTTAAATGGCGCTTGAAACGAGTTTATAAACACTCGCCATGAAGGAAGTGTGTTTTTTACTTACCGAAAAATAAAATACCAGGCTATTGTTATGTGAAACTAATTACAATAATAGCGATTTTTAAATTTGTAATTATGTTAATTTGTTTTCCTACGACCACCTACGAAAATGACAATAACAGCACGGTTAACTTGGCTAGAAAGTGCTAAATATCACACGCGTGTTGAAAAAAAAATTTCAACACGAGTGTGGAAATACAAAGCACACTATATTTAATTTAAACAGGTGTCAATTTGATAACAAAACTATTTATTAAAAATAACAAACTTACGGGACACGTGGAGTGAATTGGGGTGCTGGGTGGGGTAAAGTACACTAGGGCATTACTGCAAATAAAAAAAAATCCTATTTTTCTTTTTTTTGGGAACCGAAGAGTATTTATGATAAAAATAATATTATCAAGAAGGGAAAATAATAATATGTCAGGCAACCCACCAACTGTCATGTTTAAATGTCAACTGAGTTGAACCACAGAAAAAAAAGGGGCAGCATAGAGCAGAAATAGAACACCCTAGGAAATACCGATTTATAATTTTACCATTATCTACAGTGTCACCAGTAAAGTCCGCATCATATGGGATTTTTTTTTATTAATAGCTTTATTCAAAATTTGACTTTGGCATCAAGCTCTGCTTCGATCGAGATGAAAATTAAGCAAAAAAATAGTAGTCACGTGATACGCATTATCTGTCAAATTTTAATATTTTCAAAAAAATAATTCAAAAGTGGGGTTATTTCTTAAAATATCGAAAAAAGTTATTAGAAAAAGTTTTTTTTAAATGCAGTTTCTAGCCCACGTGCAAAATTTCAGCCGCATAAGATAATTTTCAATTTTTACCTATATTTCGTAAATTGCACCACTTTTGCAAAATAAGACTCAACGCAACCTACATAAAACTTCTTAGTTTTGACAATGCTTTATTTCAGATACATTTTCTTTAAAGTAGCGCCATATTAAATGTGTGTAAATCTACAAAATCAAAATTGGCTATTAAAATTTGGTCGCATGTGATGCAAAGTTTATTTGTTTTTGACCCTGTATACGGTAACTTTATAAAATAAGTATTTTTGAAAACGTAGTTTGTGCCTGAAAGTAAAAAAATAAAAATAAAAAAATAAAGTAAAGGAGTTTTAAATTAAATCGTTGAAAATAGATAAACTTTACGTTAAGTTAAACTAAAATTTATTTTCCACTTAAAAAACATTTTACTGAAGGCACTGTTTTCTTTTTGTCTTAACCTTAAGGTGTATTACTTTCAGACACAAACAACCTTTTTAAAAATACTTATTTTATGGAGTTACCTTATACAGGGTCAAAAATAAATTAACTTTGCATCACATGCGACCCAATTTTAATAGCCCAATTTTGATTTTGTAGAAAAACACACATTTAAAATGGCGCTACTTTAAAGAAAATGTATCTGAAATAAAGCATTGTCAAAACTAAGAAGTTTTATGTAAGTTGCGTTGAGTCTTATTTTGCAAAAGTGGTTCAATTTACAAAATATAGGTAAAAAATAAAAATTATCTTATGCGGCTGAAATTTTGCATGTGGGCTAAAAACTGCATTTAAAAAAACTTTTTCTAATAACTTTTTTCGATATTTCAAGAAATAACCCCACTTTTGAATTATTTTTTTGAAAAAATTAAAATTTGACAGATAATGCGAATCACGTGACTACTATTTTTTGCTTAATTTTCATCTCGATCGAAGCAGAGCTTGATGCCAAAGTCAAATTTCGAATAAAGCTATTAATAAAAAAAATCCCATATGATGCGGACTTTACTGGTGACACTGTATAAAAATGTCCATACAATGTTTAAGGATATGGGACAAGTGAATACGCTTTATGTAAGTAAATTTATTTTAGCTATATTTAAAACAAATCGAATAAGATATAACTTTTATAATTAACAAGCAATCGATATTTAACTCCATCTCTATCTTTCTATAATGTTGGGCAAATGTTGAGGTTATGTTCACCCCGATGAAACTTAAATGGACGATTTTGCAACACAGTAGAAAGAGAAAGAAGAGAGAGAGGGGTGTTAGTGTGCCCGCCGGCCATCAGAGGAAGAAATTGGCGCTGTTGTCGCTTGAAGCGTCGCTGTCGCATATTTTTGACGTATAGAAGAAAAGGACAGTTATATTCTGACTTACTATAACGCTTCCCAAACTGCGCCAGGTGCTAATTGGAACAAACCAGCCAGCCGCCAGGCCAGCCCGCCATCCATCCATCCATGTCCGTGTCACAACTGTCAATTTTTCTTGTCCACGTTTTTTTCTAAAGAAATTAATTAATTTTTTTTTATCATTTTAATATGCAACTCTTTTAGTTTTTATTCTAGAAAACGTCGCCGATGTGTGTAATCTTTCAGTTAATATTCCAGCCTACTATGCAGGTAATTATTTTTTATTGTTTATCAAATTGATTTTACACTTCCTTACCTATTTTTTATATGGGAATATAGGAAATGTAAGTTTTACAATAAATAAATTAACATGAAATGTTTCACATACATAATAGGTGTTGGTTAACAAAATATCTCTGGGCAGCCTGCAGATAACTGCAACACATTTGTGCCCGAGGTAATACCTAACAATCTATCAGTTACGAACAGATAAGTTTAGTCTCTTGAAATGATAATTTTAACATTTTTGTTTTATTGAGTGGATTAGAAGTATAACATAATGGTACAAAGATAATGGTTTGAGCTAACTCGATAAGTAGATACTTGGCCATCGGCCATATTTTACAGGGAAATTTAATGTCTACCCGATACTGTTTCTTTTGTTTCAGAGAATGCTGTAAGAGTCACCTGATAGTTTATGGATCTTTTAGTGCGTGTCTCAATGCATCCTAGTGCTTGTGTTTTATACAGTATTTGTGATAATATTATATGAATTGAGACAATTTCAGATGAGTGAGACCTGTGAGACGTAACCTAAGGACATTAGTTTATTCTAAATAGTTATTTTTTGTTATGGTTGTCAATGCAGTTTTTATTTATAAATAAAAGTAGAAAACATTATTTACGATAAAGTGCTTTCATCTTTATTTTCTAAATCTTAGTTAATATAAAAACTTGCATTATTTATTCCATAAAATAAAAACTTTTGTCCGTCTTTTTATTGATTTAATTTGTGATTTAATAATATTTATATTGTATCACAAATTAAATCAATAAAAACTCGTTCAAAAGTTGTTTATTGAATAATTGAAAAGTCCTAAAACCGCTGTTCAAATTTCCCGCCATTGCGCCTCTGATGGCCGGCGGGCACACTAACACCCCTCTCTCTCTCTCTTGTTTCTCTCTCTACTGTGTTCCGATTTTTTAACAAGGAGTTAACATTTCTAACCCTATAAATTTTCTTTGGTTATGTTGTAGTTTTGTGTTATGTTGTTTTCGTAGGTACTTATATTATTGTTTTATTAAAAGAATGCAAGCAGCTAAAAGTTCAGAAACGAAATTTATTTACTGTACATAGATATGCTGATGTGCGTAAGCAAATAGGAGAAAAAGTTATTATTTTTATTTAAATCTAGGTAAGTTAAAATGTGTAAAATGGTGGATTTATAGTTGCCGTAACGTAAGCCGTAAGAAGTAAGCAGTAGTCGGTAAGACGTACAAATTAAGCCGTAACGAGTGGGCATTGTTTTTATTTTTTTCAACTCTAGATTTGAAATTAATTTTTCAACTTTAGTGTTGAAAAAATTTGATTAACACAATGGTGATACCTACAAAATATTAAAAACAAATCAATCTCTTTTTGCTTATATTGCATGGTCGTAGGAAAAATTGTGTACATTACTCGTGTGAAAGTGATTTTCTCACACTCGGAGAATTTCCGCACTCGGCTGACGCCTCGTGCTAAATACCTCCTCGTTTGAATAGTACCACTTTTAACGCTTGTTATGTAATATACTATTGTTAGCATTATGGCGTCATGGGTGCCTAGATAAATGCAAAGCCGTTTGCACTTCTTGATAATAATGGACTACTTCCGTAAATTTTTTTTATTGTTCTAACTAATGTTATCGCTGTATGAAACTTTCATTATTGAGGGAAAGAAATAAGACACTTTAGGTCTTCCTCCACTGGTATATTAAAATAAGATTTAAGGTTTAATGACGGGTAAATTCTCTACATGTTTCGAATGTATATATTTACATCACGCTATCAATTGGACAACCTTTCACAGAAGCGTAATTTGGCATCCACTAGAACCAATGGATATACAGGGTGTTTTGTAATTGAATGTCAATAATTAAGGGGGCGATTTTTGTGTTCATTTTAAAAAGAAAACTTTATATGAACGTATGTCCTAAACGTCTTTATTTTTGATATACAGGGTGGTAAAGTTTTCAAAAATAAATAGTTTTTTAATAATATCTGTAATACCACTTTAGATATTTTAATAAAATTTGGCAGACATGTACTATGTATCAAGATGCATTATTTACCGTACAACAATTTTTTTTATTTCCACCAGTGGCGTTCGTACGGAATTTCACCTGCCTATTTTGGCAGACATTAATGTAACGCTACTGATTTCTCGTAAAAATAAATTTATTCCTAAAATCCCCAATCATTTCTAAACAAATTTGATCTCTTGAATTTTTTCAATCCGATGCACGGTTTTCGCTTAAAAAAAATAAAAACCTTTTCTCTGCATGATCATAACAATATCGTTAATATGACAATATCACCATGCACAGAAATAGATTTTATCTCTTATATCAAGTTTGCTTAGAAATGAATAAGGATCGTCTGTTAATAAATTAACAACAACCTTTGTGAAAAAAAAGAACATACATAGAAACTAGATAAGTTGTTGAAAATGCCCTCCACCTTATTGAAGGATACACGCTTCAGCTCTTTTCCTCATATTGTCGCGCACTCTTTGAAGTATACCTTCAGTATTTCTTATTAAATCGAAGGAAGCTCTTATACGATCTTTCAGCTCTTCTAAAGTGTTTACTGGGGTGCGGTAAACCAGACTTTTAAGATGCCCCCATAAGAAAAAGTCCAAATTATTTAAATCTGGGGACCTAGGCGGCCATGGTTGAGGTCCGCCACGACCAACCCATCGCGGTTATTAAATGTTTGATTTAAATATTCTCTTGCTACAACACTAAAGTTAGCGGGCGCACCATCATGCATGAACCATATTCTGTTTCTTATTAAAATTGGTACTTCTTCTAGCAATATGGGCAAATCCTCCTCTAGAAACCGGCGATAATTATGGCCATTTAGCCTTTCTGGCAGGAAAAAATGTCCAATTAAATAATTTTCAACAATTCCACCCCAGACATTTACCGAAAACTGTTCTTGCTGGTTACACTCTACAACTGCGTGGGGGTTTTCGTCGGCCCAAATATGGTTATTGTGAAAATTTCTGATTGCTTTTCTGGAAAAGTTAGCTTTATCTGTAAACATGGTCAAACAAGGGATTATGCGCAATTTTCTCCAAAAACCACTGACAAAAATTAACACGCAAGGGAAAGTCTCGGGGAAGTAACGCTTGGACCCGCTGAATATGATACGGGTACAATAAAAAATCGTGCAAAATTTTCCAAACCAGGACGTGCGAGATATTTAGATTATGCCCAATTTTTCTAGTACTTATTTCAGGATTTTCATCAATAGAATTTAAAATTGCTTCTTCAATTTCTGGAGTTCTTACAGTCCGATGGGATCCTTTTAATTGATTATTTGCCATCAAAGTACCTGTTTCAGTCAACCTTCTATGTACATTTGCAAATGTTCGCCTATCTGGTATGACTCTATTAGAGAACCGCTCTTGATACAATCGCCTAGCCGGCGAACTGCCATCAGCCAAACCATACATGTAATGCATATCTGCCAACTCCTCATTAGTAAACCCGACCATTATCTTTCAAAATAACAATACTCAGATATTTTAAACACCAAATTAATAAGACACGAAAAACCGAATTTAAATATTGATAAACTGTCAAACAAAATAATGACAACAGAATTAATAACTCTAACAGACACAACCTACTACAATAATAATTTTTGAGATCCTTATTCATTTCTAAGCAAACTTGATCTAAGAAATAAAATCTATTTCTGTGCATGGTGATCCCGATGGTCATATTAACGATATTGTTATGATCATGCAGAGAAAAGGTTTTTATTTTTTTTTAAGCGAAAACCGTGCATCGGATTGAAAAAATACAAGAGATCAAATTTGTTTAGAAATGATTGGGGATTTTAGGAATAAATTTATTTTTACGAGAAATCAGTAGCGTTACATTAATGTCTGCCAAAATAGGCAGGTGAAATTCCGTACGAACGCCACTGGTGGAAATAAAAAAAATTGTTGTACGGTAAATAATGCATCTTGATACATAGTACATGTCTGCCAAATTTCATTAAAATATCTAAAGTGGTATTACAGATATTATTAAAAAACTATTTATTTTTGAAAAATTTACCACCCTGTATATCAAAAATAAAGACGTTTAGGACATACGTTCATATGAAGTTTTCTTTTTAAAATGAACACAAAAATCGCCCCCCCCAATTATTGATATTCAATTACAAAACACCCTGTATATAGGTTTTGACTGCGTATACTAACCAATTTAGCAGTTGTTAACAGCAAACTGACTTCAAATTAGAACTTTTTTTGTTGTTGATTTTTTACATTACTATCAATAGAAAGACCTTTTACAATCAGTGAATTTGACGGTCGAAATATATGTATTTTTTACTCTCGTATTATTTGTACGGCCGTATATTACACAGCAACGCTGACAAGACGGCTGACAGTGTTGTCAGTTTTACTAGAAGCGATCAATTGAAAGGCTAAGATGACGACTCAAAAAGTAAGCCGCCGCAAATTCGCAAGGAAATAACAATGAAAGAAAGGTTGAAGTTTGTCAAGTCATGTTTATGAACACTTTGGAAGTATCTTTGAAGAAAATACGCGTTATTGTTAAAAAAATACGCAACCCAGAAAGCGAAATATGTCTGTCTGGAAATGAGACTTAAATCTAAAATTTCAAATTCCGTCTAAAAGGTATATTGGCAACCGGTTTGTTCACTGTTACCCAGAGCATTTTTTTTTAATTTTATTTTTATAAAATAATATTAGTTGAAAAAATTGAATTAAAAAAAAATGCTCTGGGTAACAACGAACAAACCGGTTGCCAATATACCTTTTAGACGCCGGAATTTGAAATCATCCAATCAGAATAAAGACGGGTGCCGAATCCTATAGCGGAATGTCTAGATGCGACCCGGTACAATAATGGCTAAAAATAAAATGGCTTAACTTTAGTTATAAAAATTAGGTAGGGGGGCATTTTTTACAAGAAAAGTTTCAGCTGCACCGAGGAATTTAAAATTTTTAATATAAAGAGACGTTCCGCAAAAGAAAATACTTTTATTCTGCAACCTTTAAACCAAAACCTCCTTTCAATTTCCGAGGAGAAATTAAAGTCAAAACTTAGTCAATTTTGAGAGGGCCAATGTCCTATTTTTTTTGTAAATTTTGGTGTAAAAATTTTTTTCCCTAATAACATAAACGATATTAAGTATCACGTTTAAAGAAGAACTTGTAAAATGCTGTAAAACAAATAGTATTTGAGATCAACTCCATACCAAAAATTTAAAAACTCTTTCTTTTAAAACGATCAATTTTGACATTGGCCCTTCTTGCACCAAGAAGCTACAGAAATCATCACAATCTGGAAAAGCGCAATAATTATAATATTAACCCCATCAAGAGGTCGTCAAATAATCGGCTATCTAAAAGGACACAAGTTATATACACATTCCGATGTTGCCTATACTGCCGTCATAATTTAAAGAGCAGTAAGTCGACAAAAGCTACTTTTGAGAAAACCGCCTTTTAAGGTGGTGAATAAACTTTTGTTGTCTGTTTTAAAATGGAAAGCTAAAAACTTACTTTTTATGACTCATTGGGAAGCTAATTAGGTACTTTATAAAATGTGATATATAAATAAGTGAGTTTTCCAGGTATTTGTAAAAAATTGATTAAAATGCCTTTTAGACTAGCATGATGATTATGTAGTTAGTAGATTCACTACGATAAAATGCAGTAAGTACTAGACATACTGCTCTTTATCGTAGTTATAAACCACTATAGTGTTAACTTAAGTTACAAATATAATATTTTTTTATGTGGTACATAAAAGAGCAGTAAACACCAATTATTTTCCTATAAAAGAATGCAGTAAATAATATATACTGCTCTTTTCTTTAGCTATCAGTATTAACCGGATGTTTCCTAATATGAAAGAAGGCAGCTACTCACTATACTGCTGTTAATCCTATGACTAATTATTTGTGGAACGAGACGTTTACTACATTAAAGCACAGCATAGCATTACCTTACTGCTGTTTTACTTAGCAATAACAAAATAATAAAGAAAGCAGCAGTAAGCTAACGATGTACTGCATTATTTTCTAGTTTAATAGTGCAAATGAAGTACATACTGCCCTCTTTACTAATAAGAAAATACACTTCCCATCAACATACTGCCACAAAATCTAGACAGAAATATAGAGCGTTTTCTACTGATAACGGCAGTATATTTAACTAGATATCTAAAAATCTACGACTTACTGCAGCCCTCTTCGTTATGACGGCAGTATACATGGGCCGTTAATTAAGCGATGATATAAAAGACAAATATACCGTCGGTGAAATGTGTTAACCTGCTAACTCACAAAGACACAACTGTTCAGGAACAACGAAAAACTAAAATTTTCCTTATCAGAGCGTATTACCATGTGCTGCCCGTTACACATCAAAACATTGGAGATAGCAGTTATACGGTTTTACTGTGGAGTTAGACGGTTTACGCATACTAGATTTACGGACGTTTTGTTTACAATTTAGAGTTAGCAGTGTTTCCGGGTGATGCAGAACGCCATCTATATCTAAATAGTTGAATAAGTCAAAATTAGTTAAAAGTGGAGTTAGCAGGTTAACACGTTTCACCGACGACGGCGCTTGCAGCGACCTCTTCTCACGGGAAATGATGCGTAACTAAAACTATACGAAACTTTCATACGACCTACTAAATGACGGCCGACCAAAAATTTGGCATTCGATAAATGACGTCATCAGCATCAATTTTACATGGTTTGCTATTTGACGGCCATATATGGCCGTCGAGTGCAGCTGGCCGTCAAATTGAATGTAAAATGACAATGTATGGTCGTCGAATTGATAACGGGATAAATATATATACATTCATCATCAGGAGAATCGAATACGTCCTCATTTTATTAAAAACTTTTTACTAATCCACTTTTCCATTTTAAGTATTCTTCTCCTCACACTTTACGTTGCTAGTTCACTAGTAGGTATGTGACCTTCCAGCTACTCCTCATTTTAAATATTCTTCTCCTCACACTTACTTTACTGAATCACTGATATGTGGCTTTTCAGCTGCTTTTCGTTTGATTATAAATAAACTTTTACAACAGCTACCATCACAATTTTAAATATTCTTCTCTCCTCACACTTACGGTGTTGTCTCACCAATATGACACTTAGCTTGCTGCTATGATACCTTTATAACTTATTTTCTTATATACTTTGCTTGTTCTTTTCATCATCTCGTAGCTCCGTTAGGACTGTTTGCACCTATTGTATTTCTTATTCGATTCTCCTGATGATGAATGTATGTACATTCGAAACATGTAGAAAATTTACACGTCATTAAACCTTAAATCTTATTTTAATATACCAGTGGAGGCAGACTTAAAGTGTCTTATTTCTTTCCCTTAAACATACACACCACTTAAAGTATGGACTATTTCTTCAAGTTTCATTATTGATTTTTGTCAGTATCCCGTTGTTACAAGACTGAAACGTTTTTTAATATACCATTTTCCCATAAATCATTTCAATTAACATATTAATGGGAATGGGCACATTCCACTCTTACTTGCTCGTTTATTTCTGTCAAGAATATCTTATTAGCAAAATATCGACTATTTTTCATCAAGCCTCGAATTCTGCTTCGACCTGTTTTGTCTAAACTTGGAAAATTGATCTTCTTTTGCTACAATTGCTATCTTAAATCAATTATTTGATAAAAGGTATTAATTTCCTGTCTTAAGCCTTAGTTAAGATTTTGGGGCGTACAGAACATAGTTTCCTTGTAATTATTGGTCCATATTGTGCTATTTTATTCTTAGCCGACATGATTTTAACTAATTCTGCAATGATCCGTATTTTGACACCATCCCAACGACTGTATTTATTAATAGGATGATTTTTTGATCGGTCGTCAATAAGACAATTAAAAAAAACGTTTTTTCACATTTTAAAAAAAATTGCAATTTATAACTCATAACATCACGACAAGCTAATAATCTGGAGGATTTAACTACATTTTACTATACCTGTGTTTTTTCGGCAATCATTAATCTCTTGAATTTTAAATTTTAGAACCTGGGGACAAAAAAAAAACCGTACTTTATTGCAAGGTGATGTGGTAACCTAAAATAATAAATTATTTATTCCAGCTATCGTATAGAATTGCTGGCAGGCATATTATTATAGTGGTAATGATTTCTCCTCGCAGTGGCTCCAAGGTTCGATTCTTAGCGGCAGGTGGTTACTAATATTTTTCTACGACCGTGCGGGAAAATGTGTTAAAACGCTTTGAAAGTGTCACTTTCCCGCACTAGTGCGGGAAAGTTAAATTATGCAAATTTTGACCTTATTAGATAGTTTTTACCTCGGAAGTTATAACTATTGTTACAATAGGTAAATAAGTATTTTTTACGAAATCCGAAATAGACCATCTAATAAAATCTACCTCTTTTCTAGCTTTTTGTTGTATTTAAAATTTTTTGAAAATATAAAATAATGATATTTTTATATAACCCTGTACATTTCTTTAAAGTCATGTCATAAAACAACTATTAAACCAACCTGTGACGGGTGGTTTGATATCATTTGCTATGATTACCAAGCCGTGTCATTATTACTTAAACATCAAAGTTGTTTAAAAAGCGTCTTCGAAGTGACAGTATAGTATTTTTCTAAATTAAACCGAATCAAAGCAATATTTAATGGATTCATCCGACGAAGAACTTCCCGAGGCCATTTTGAAGGCTGCATATAAAGTAAATTCCGAGCTGTTACCTGCCAAATCCAGACTACGGTATGAAAAGCAATACGAACATTTTGTTACACGCTGTAAGGAGAAAGGGGCGGAAACCTATAAAGGAGAGAATATTAACATTCATAATAATTAGTAGCTTTTTAGTTAACATTTTATATATTATATTATTATGAAATAAAATAATTTTTGGAAAATAAGTAAGTAGGTATACTTTTTTGTATATCTATACGGTCGTAGAAAAAATAGTGTTCCTAACTCATGCGTAAAGTGTCTTTTCCGCCCTTGACCACTTGCCCGAACTCCGCTCCGCGTCGTTCGGGTCAACTGCATTCGCGTGCGGGAAAGGATAACTTTTCACACTTGTTAGGAAAATAACTATTTTGTTCAAGTAGGTAAGAAGTTAAATATCCTTAAATAAATTCATTAACGATATTTACATAGTTTTTGGTTTTACAAACTTTCATGAAACCAAAATTGTTGCAAATTTGATTTTCTTTAATATTACATATAACTTCTTTTTGTAAAATGAACATATTCTTGTGTAAATATTAGCTGTTTCACTGTTATTAAAATCTCCTTGAATTATTTTAGGTAAACCCTCTCGTATCAACCCGGCGACTAGATAATATTATCAAGTATACAGTAGACCACCACAGGAATATACGTTACTATACCAGGTGTTTCACCCATACATTTTATTGTTTAAATTACAAAAATAAAATTTGGTCGTTCTATATGTGATATTATTTGGCATTTTATGTCATTACGGATGCCATTTTGTCACTTCCTGTGTAGCTTGAGATATTTAAATAAACCCTGTATATTTTGAGCTATATCGATTCATAACACCATTCCAAATTAAACGACACCCAAACGTCACTTTTTGACACTTTAATAGTTATTTATATTGTATCAAGGGTACTAAGTAGATGAATATGCCCTGAGGGCGACAGTCTTACAAAGCCGAGGGCCTCTGGCCCGAGGGTTCGTAAGTCGCCCGAGGGTATATATCTATTAGTACCCGTGGTGCATACAAACTTTTCTGTCATACCAGTTCGTTTTGAATAATAAATATTTTTTTTAATTTAATTTGATTTACAAATTTTTTATATTTACCTACGACATTACCTTAACAGTATTAAAATGTTTAATGTGTCAAAGTAAAAAATCAAAAATGGAACAAGATGCACACTTAATGCAACACTTAATGCCCGCGCGGGCCATAATGTGTACTTTATGCCCGCACGGGCAGGTATAAAAACACAATAATGTACTGGTATGACATCAAAAATATTACATAAAAGATGTGGAAGATACAGTACTTTTAGCAATAACTTAGTTACCTTTATCTCTTTGTTATAAATTTGCTGCCTATTAAGTAAGGTAATATGTAGCCTTCATTTCTGTTTTGATTTGATTATTAGCATGCCAAATTTCATCTTTTTAACCATTATAGTTTTGGATCTAATATTTCCATATGACAGACGGACGATTTGATGAGAATGAAGTTTTAAGGATACATAATATGGAATGCTAAAAGTAAGCAAATGCGTTTCTGGTACGAGCTAGTATCTGTAACATAAATATAATAACTGTAATTTAGATAACCATTTTTTTCTTATATTGATTTAATATATCCTGTGATAAAAAAATTAAAAGGTGAATAAGCCACTAACTTTTCCTATCATAAAATTGTTGATGAAGTATACCTACTTGTATTTTATATTTTCGTATAAATAAAAACAAAGAAGTAAGGTTGTGTGTTTTATTTATTGGTAGTTTTTAACTCTGTTTTGAGACTTTATCGTCTAACCATAAAAACTTATGTTTATTATTACTTTTAAAAATTATACTATTTGCAAAATAAAATTTTTAAAATATATACAAAATTTTCAAGTCTGGTTCTGGAATTCATACCAACCTATCAAAATTAAATAGACCAAATTTGACAGTGTCACGTGATTTTGACTCGATCTTGCGAGACTATTTAAAATATTTACTATATTAACCAACTGGTTAAAAAAAGGTGTTGTATATGTTTACTGTTTTATAGATAAAAATCATAATTTTCATATAATTTAGTGCAGGTCGGCAACATCGCGGTGAGATCGCAGCCATATTACTACTATAGTGCGTAAATTCTTGTACTGTAAATATAAAAGTGTTTTTCTACTACCGTGCGTAAAACACTAACTTTACACACTATGGAAGGTGTCTAAAATTTAACTTTTTTTAACTAGTGCGTAAAGTAAATTACTTTACGCACTAGTTAAAAAAAGTAAAAAATATGAATGATTACATTGATATGGATACCTGCATATTTACTTAAAATTGGTCTGGTTGGCCATGGACAAATGGCGATTTCTGTTTGACGTATCTAAATGTTGACAATTTGTGATTTATGCCAGGTGTTTTAATGATTTTAGGAATTAGTAAATATTTTAATACGGTAAGTTTTGAGTTGTGATATCAAATGTGTTATATTGTTATGATTTCGTTTAATTTTATTTCAGATTTTTAAATCTCAACATTATGGACAGTGATTTATCGGATTTTGAGAACACTCCGCCGAATATTGCAGATTCTGCACAGGAAGCTACTTTGAATTTGCTTCCCAACAAGTCTCGGTTAATTTACGAACAAAAATATACATTGTTTATGAGTTGGTGCAAGAAACATAAAGTGACAAGGTACTCAGAAAATGTTTTGCTAGCTTATTTTTCAGATGAATTAAAAAGCTATAAATCATCGACAATGTGGTCAATATTTTCCATGCTAAAGGCTACCTTGAAAATTAAAAATTCAGTAGATATTTCAACCTACCACAAGTTAATTGCCTTTCTTAAACAGAGAAGCAAAGGCTACAAAGCAAAGAAATCAGGAATATTTGAGAAAAGTCATTTCATCAAGTTTATTTTGGAGGCTCCGGATTCGAAGTTTTTAATGATAAAGGTAACTTTACATCAATTTAATTCTATTGGTACGGTAAAATATCATATCAAAATTATAGAAGTTTTACCTTAGTTCTTTATACTTTTAGATTCTCTATAAAATGTTTATATTTAATAGTTATTATAGATTTTATATCGACACAATTTATTATTTTAGGTTGCATTTATTATTGGCATTTCTGGGGCTTGTCGCAGAGAAGAACTGATGAAAATGACAATAAATGATGTTGAAAACAAGGAAACAGTCTTTATTATAAGAATTCCTGATTCAAAAAATGGTATGGAAAGAATTTTTACAGTTCTAAACCCAAATAATTTCATAAATTATTTATCGTACATTATAAAATATTACATTAAGACCTCCTAATATTGAATCATCCAGATTATTTTTAAAATATGCCCAAAATAAATGTTTGAAACAACCTGTGGGCATAAACACATTTGGTAATAGCTGAATATCTGAAATTGCCAAATCCAACATGTTATACTGGTCACTCTTTTCAAAGGTTATCTGCCACTATGTTGGCAAATTCTGGAGGAGACCTTATAACAGTAAAGAAGCATGGGGGATGGAAATCATCTGCCGTCGCAGAGGGTTACATTGACAGTACACTGAGCAAAAAAATTGACATATCGAATAAAATATTAACAAATGATGCTTCCTCTTCTAATTCCACTAGTACGTTTGACAATATTCCTGAAATCGAAATAAGTAATATTACATCAAATTTGTCTTCTGAAGTTTCAACCAATATAAATAAGCTAACTGATACACCATTTACATCTAGTTTTAATGTGGCTTGTAACAGCAGAAGTGTGGATTGTGAAGATTCACAAGTAAATTCTAGACTTAAGAGCCAAGGAATAACGTTTAATACATTTAATATTTATATAGTCCACAATTAAATTGAATATAAATTCGTATTTGTAAGTACATATATGAAATGTTATTATTGTTATTGTTCATATAACTTTTGTTCTTAATATTTTTTAGATAACTCTCTTCCTTTAAGAAATAATCGACCATTTCAATACATAACAGCGACCCTGTATAACGTCCGGTAGTAGAAAAAATTGTGTATGCAATTCGCGCGTAAAGTGCCTTTTTTTTACTCATGTGATTTGCGCACTCGCCTGCGGCTCGTGCGAAAAATTTCCCATTCGTAAAAAAAATGCTACTTTACACCCTTGTTGCATAAATAACTATTTTATGGCCAACTGTAAATAGCTATGTATATGGTAATAAAATTGGTCTGAGGCGGCAACGTTGTTGATCCCATTTTTAAAATAGGTTAATAACAGTTATTGGTGCCAGCTCTATAATTTGGGTGCTAGGTAGTGCTAGGTATGGTCTATATGGTGCTAAGATTTTACGCAGTTATGGGCGCCGGGCGCGGGGGGGGCTAGCGTTACATTAGCTCCCCCCCGGTAAAAGTGCCTAATAACTCCGTAACGACTATGGTGCTAGAGCTCTATAACTTGCGTGCTAGGTAGTGCTAAGTATGGTCTATATGGTGTTAAAATTTTACGCAGTTATGGGCACCGGGCGCGGGGGGGGGGGGGGGGCTAGCGTTACATTAGCCCCCCCCCCCCCCCGGTAAAAGTGCTTAATAACTCCGTAACGTCTATGGTACTAGCTTTATAATTTGGGTGCTAGGTAGTGCTAGGTATGGTCTATATGGTGCTAAAATTTTACGCAGTTATGGGTACAGGGGGGGGGGGGGGCTAATGTAACGGACCCGTGAGGAGAGAAGAATATTTAAAATTGTGATGGTAGCTGTTGTAAAAGTTTTTTTTATAATCAAACGAGAAGCAGCTGAAAAGTCACATATCAGTGATTCAGTAAAGTAAGTGTGAGGAGAAGAATATATGAGGAGTAGCTGGAAGGTCACATACCTACTAGTGAACTAGCAACGTAAGTGTGAGAAGAAGAATACCTAAAATAGAAAAGTGGAGTAGTAAAAAGTTTTTAATAAAATGAGGACTGTTGGCATCTATTGTATTTCTTAGATTCCGTATTCGATTCTCCTGATGATGAATGTATATACATTCGAAACATGTAGAGAATTTACCCGTCATTAAACTAACGACGTCACTAAACTAACTAAAAAATTAGTTTTGAAAAACATTCTGTTTACCTATATTTAATCATGCAAGTTTCAATATTATATTTTTAGTGTAAAATACATATACGTATATAACATTTATAAAAATTTGAATTGCAACTTATTATATTTGGGTGGTGCTTCATGTGGGTTAGGCCTTTGTCGTGAGTGTGGCGAATCGTACATTGGGGAAACAAAAAGACTTCTTTCCGCACGAGTTAAAGAACATCTGAAACATACTCAAAGAGGTGAAACTTCGAGATAGGTATAGCGGAACATGTATATGGACCAACCAGCATAATATACAGTGGTCAGAAGCCAAGTTTTGTACACGGAACAGCACTGGAGAAAACGAAAGTTCAAAGAAGCAGCTTTCATGAATCAAAATACCCATATATTTAGTAAACCAAGTATATATATCCCCAATATCTGGAAGCCTCTCCTTGTCCAAAACCAACAGCTCAAACTTCACACTCCAATAAGCACGTAGGCGGTGTCATCAAGCTTCATTGCAGATGGATAGTATTTAAGACAGTAGCTTTAGAATTATAATTTAGTTTACACTTGAAAATGGTTAGATAACAAATTTGCGTTAAAAAAGGTTCTGTTTATAATTTAATAAGATCAGAAAAAGAAAAATGGCAAATGCGTGTAAGTGTTTGCTATATTAAATATTCGAACTTTCTGAAGCACATTTTTCGATTTGTCAACACTGACAATGCGCCTATATAATAATAATATATCCCATATTGTAATATATTATTATAAGCGCTATTATAAAAGCCAACAAATAATTCTTAACTGAACTATTTATTAGCTATTAAGTGTATCGAAACTTTTGGGAAAAAAAACAAGAAAAAATTACAAAAAAAGAGAATAAACATTTATTTAAGATACTTTTATCATCATAATAAATAGGAACTCACCCAGTTCTCGTTTATGCTCGTTTCTTTGATTATAATTGATTTTTATGTTCAAGCTATAAAATAACACCCATTACTTACTTGAACAAGTTCCATGAAGCAATATTGGATAATAGATTTATTGAAAAAATATCCGTCAAAAAGGTGGTCATTTTTCATCATTTAAAATAAGTTTATCCAGAGCATTATGCTTACGCTTCAATTCTTTGAATATGACAACTTTTGACATTGTTCCGTCCCTACAAACGTGGGTCGTCCAAGTCAATGTTTTATTTGTTAATTACATTTTTGTTTGTTATTAATTAAAATTTTTCCGTTTGTTCATTAATTTGTAATTTTTTTTCTAATCAAACAGCACCGCGGGTCCATACTCAATTTTATTCATAATATCTCCGCGTGTATGGTCGCCTTTAAGAGTTCTGGTACCGCCCGTTCTGAATCGTATACGGAGTCAAGAGTCGGGTACAGCCTGTGAATCTGTGAACCCGAGAGGAAGTGTTCGCTCGCGTCATATAATAGTGACGAGAAATTTTATTTTATCATCCTCAACCCGCAGAGTTGAAATAGAAGAGGGAACCAAGAAGTCTCCACTATAAGTAGGCCTGCTAGAAACCATCTAAGTATATCAGGTAAGGACCTTTAGAGGCCCGTCTTTCTTTTTTTTAACACGCTATTATTAGCTTCACCTGTATGTTTGTTTATATGTATGTTTGTAACCGGCTTCTTTGAGCCCGATTTTGACCCACTTTAAACGGTCAGATTTGATTTAAATTTTGTAGACTTATCAAGAACCGCTGACAATACAATGATCTAGCTCAATCTACTCAAAAAACAATGTTCTTAACAATAACTCAAACTAAAAAATTAAAAATAAATATAGTTTAAAAAAACTAAAAAAACACGCTTTAATAATAATTAATCAAACTAAAAAGCGGAAAATAAATATAGTTTTAAATAATTCTTGAAATTCTTAATATAGGCAGAAAATAATAATGAACGATAAACATTAGTATTATTGTAAAAAAAGCGTGGGGTGCTCGATGTACGAAAATATAAGATAGCACAAAGCGCTATACGCTTTTTTTCACAATAATACTGATGTTTATTGTTCATTATTATTTTCTGCCTATATTAAGAATTTCAAGAATTATTTTAAACTTTTCCGCTTTTTAGTTTGATTAACTATTAAAGCGTGTTTTTTAGTTTTTTTTAACCATATTTATTAATATTTTAATTTGCTTCGTTGGTATTGTCAGAGATTAACTACTGTAGTGGAATTTATATGCCTTGCCTGGATGCTGTAGGCCGTTGTCGGATTGAAAATGTTCAGAATTCGTTATTAAGACTGGTTTAAGATCTTAAACGAAGAAATAATATTTTCCGCTACCCACTGGCGTAGCTAGGAGTACCACAGAGGCGTAAATTTTGCTAATTTTGTAGTAAATTTTATTTAATGAATTATTACTTTATCACTGAAAAATAAAAAAAAAATTACCACAATAACTAATATACATTTTTTTAAACACTTTATTTAAAATAAAACAATAGTAACGTATCTGCGTTTCCTTTTTCTTATCAATAGAGCGGTCAAATACTCTTTGATTAGCAATTATCTACAGTTTTAAGATAAAAAAAAGTTATTTTTATAAAATTATAAACAGCAAAAAACGAACTTTGGTCGATCTTGCCCATATTTCTGCTTTTATTAATTTATAAATTCAACCTATTTTAACGTAAAACTATATTTATTATTGTATTTGGCCGAATTTTGGATAAAAGTAACGACAAACAAAACCTTACTAAACACGGTAAATTACTCATCATTGTTTGGACTGTTGAAGTCATGGTTCTTTTATACAAGCCACAAGTATAAGTCAAAAACATAAACATAAACGAACTACATAAAGGGTTAACGGCATACGGGCGATTCGACATCGGCATACCTAATGATAAAAAAGAAATAACTGTTTATGCAAATGTTGCAAATACAATCGGCATATTCGGTAATTAGTATTTCTTTTTATATCGCAAAGTTTTGCTGGCAATAAAAATTCACGGTTCGACTGTGTTTCCATAGTCCCGAAGTTGACGGCCGGCGGCGAGCGCGTATGATTGTTTCGCTCTTAGTTTCTAATTCATTTATGTAATATTTTATTTGATATAAACCCACCTAAAATATGATCGAGCGCTTCGATCTAGATTGGAGACGTTTCGCATTTTGGAACTTTTGCATTTTTTGAGGAATCATTTTTATTGGTTTTGAAAAATAAATTAACTAGGTGGATCATTACCCAAATGTCCTTATCGATAGGCCGCGCCTGTTTGCTGTTAAGCGACTACTGAAAGTACCAAAATTAACATTTCATCGTTACTTAGAAGTGCAAAGTTGCTTATAAAATTTTCTTGTTTCTTTTCATTTATAAACATACATAACTTTTATAATGGAAACGTTGCCAGAATGTTCGTGAAACCAGGTCAACTGATTGGTCGACGGATCGCGAAACGTCCTAACCTGCCTGAATTGACTGAACTTTGTTGGCAGTGGGCAGGGCACTCTGCTTTCTTTTGCCCATTTTACCGAATTTGGCCATTTTTGTGTATTCAGACTACTATAGTGGCTGATTAAATAAAAACAAATGGAACCATAAATTCAGCCAGCACCACAAAAACAAAAGGTAATTATTTATTTTATGTCATACAAGTACATTATTGTGTTTTTATACCTTAGATACCATCTACATAATGGATTACTTTATGCCAGTGCGGACATAAAGTACACATTATGGCCCGCGCGGGCTTTAAGTGTTGCATTAAGTGTGCATCTTGTTCCATTTTTGATTTTTGACTTTGACACATTAAACATTTTAATAATGTCAAGGTAATGTCGCAGATAAAAATAAAAAATTGGAAAATCAAATTAAATTAAAAAAAATATTTATTATTCACAACGAACTGGTATGACATAAAATTTTGTATGTACCACGGGCGACTTACGAACCCTCGGGCCAGAGACCCTCGGCTTTGTAAGACAGTCGCCCTCAAGGCATAATCATCTACTTAGTACTAGTACCCTTGATACATAAATAACTATTATTCCATTAGGTTAACGTTTCGGTATTTCCGAGGACGCCAATTTTATCAAATTTTACGGATATATTAATAGGAGATAAGTATTGTGTCACTGAAAAATAATTAAAAGTAACATAATAGCGGCATAGTGGACAAGTGTGTGACTATTTTTTGTATTGGAATACACAGGGATCCAAGGATAATGGATATTGGATACCCTCTACTGACAGCCTTAACCCAAGCCGCTTATTTTTGCAAAATTGCTTTTAGTTCATCGTGTCGCTATCTCCTCTGAAGTTTCTGGGTTATGGCTACCGGTAGAGTCCTAATAATGACGGAACAGCCATCGTGGTCTACCCGCCCAACGGTATCCATTATGCTTAGATTCCTGTGTATTCCAATACAAATGACAGGCTATGCCACTATAATGTTGCTTTAATTTTGGTTATATTAATTTAAATTTTATTTATTTCTATAGGGCACTCAATATTTAGATGTGAGACCTGTAACTATTTATAGATCAAGTGAGTCATTTTAAGACGATTAGTGAAAAAATTAAAAGTTTCTCGCCCGCGGTGGTGTTATGGTTTTCTAATGATAAGCGTGAGTTCAAGATTTTTTTATAAAATTTCCACTAAGAAAATATAATTATATAACCACTAAAAATATAAAGCGTAAAATTCAGAAGAAAAAAAAAACATTTTGAATATACATACAATATATTTATATAGGTACTACTTCTTTAAACGATGTCCCACATGACGCTTGTTTTGTACCAAACATGCCCTCCCCCTATTAAAAAGTCCCTAAACAATATTCTATAAGTTCTAACTGCTATATATATTTTTTCAAATTTGATTGCAGGCAATTGACTTTGACTTTATAATATTATATTTTCACGTTTGATCCGCTTCCGGTTATATCGGAAGTTATGGCCAACTTTTAAATAAAATACCCTGTATAATATGTTAGCATTTTTGAATACTTTATTAATAAAAGCCGATGTAACTTTTGCTAATAATAATTTATCTCTGAACCGTTTTTAAAATATGAATATTGAATTTAATTTCTTATGTATAAGTATACCGAGAAGAGAGTTCACTAACTTTGAAACTTATAAAGTTACTCACTTAAAATTTTGATAGCTTTCAACTAAAATGTAGATCTTTAGATTTCGTAACTTAGATTTTACGTTTTTTATACGGTTTTTTTTAATTGTCGCAATCTAGCCACTTAGAATAATGTGCAAAAATCAATTTTTGCAAATGAAACCCTGTTTATTTATCTTACTACTAAGTAGAGAATCAAATTTTCCATTTTAATGTTTAATGTATCACTATTTATATTTTTAATCGTTTTGGAATTATGAGCAATTTAAAAAAAAAATTATAATTTTTTGTGTTTATTTCATAATACATGATCAATCACAAAGATTTTAAGATTTTTTAAATTTCTCATAATTCAAAAACGACTAAAAATATGAATAGTATAATTAGACATATAGATTGACAACTTGATTCTCTGCGCGTTAGTTAAATACACATTTATCTAAATGACCATCCGAATGGCAGAATATAATATAATATACGACGATATACATAATTGACGATTTTTTTTTTAAATAAAAAGAAATAATTACATGTTTTTTTGGTCTTTTAGTAATACCTATTTGGACTTGGAAGTAAATTCTTTCCCGTTTGAGCGTGGAAATAAATAAATCAGTAGGCAAAGTAATATTAAAATTAATTTAGAAATGGTAGTTTTTTAATCTCTGTATTAATATAACTGAAAAAGATTCATCGGCGTGCAAACAAAGTTTTGAAAAAAATTGAAATTTTTTTTAAAAACTTTATCTGCACGACGGTTTAAATTTTTTAGTTGTAAAATTAATTGTTTGCTACAAACTTTCAGCAAAAGTACTTGCAAAGTTGCCATTGGCATTTCCCGACTTTTCTGGCTGCTTTATTTAATAACGTCGATGGACACTTTTAAATGTAGCGTGTGACACGATAATATTAAAAAATGTATTGCAAGTCAGCACAATCTTTAAATAAACTGTTATCGATTTACTTGCTGTGAGTTAACATTAATAAGAACAGAGAAGACTAAGAAAAAAGAGGAAATAAAAGGAATAATAAAGGGGAAACGAGATTTCGAGAGTCTTAAACGAATTCTGGATAAAAAATGGACACAGGAGTTATACAAGATTAGTGTAATGGAGGACGCTAAACAAAATGCTACAAGCGCTATCTAAGGCTGCTCTCATTGATCTGAACAAAAAAAAATATGATGGGCTAGAGGAACTAATTAAGAATAATGTTTGACACAAGCAGCAAGCACAAAAACTAGCAAAGGTAACAAAGAGGAGAAAAGTAGTGCAGTGTACCTTCTCCCCATAGAGATGAACATTGCTGGAATTAATGATGAAGAAAAAGTAAATTCGCGAGACTATCAATTTGGTGATAGGTGAATGTCTGAATGCAATTTACGTCAGAAATATTTGCTAGCATATTTTTGCAGGACAGGGAATTAAAGTAAAGCTAATAGGCCATGAAACAGGGTCCGAAACAAAGAACCAAAAAATGAGAAAGTTGCTATTGGAAAAATAGGAATCAACATAAATAAAATTTGAATAACTAAAAAAGGGGAGCTAGCCGTAGAAGGAGGAGCGCAAACGGTAAAAGCATTACAAGAAAAAACAAAAGTGAATGGATGCCAGGTTGTGACAAGAACGACTGGAACAACTACGATATATATAATGGACATTGACACCTCAGAGAAACTAGAATTATAATAATAACAATAATAATAATAATAATACATTTATTATTCCAAAAATAAACAACTTAATTACATATACATGTATTTAGGTACCATTTACAATTAATGGAATAATAGGCCCGCTTGCAGCATCCCTCCCGATGGAACGTGCTGTTGAAGCCCTATAAAAAATTAAGAAAAAAAAATACCTAATCATATATGTAGATAAAATGTACCAGCAATAGATCCTCTATGTAGGATTATAGGGAAAAAAACTAAAGACATGAGATATTATCTCATTACAATATAGGTAGGTAGCAAGAAAAAGGTATTTATAGAACTGTTATTGTAATGGCATTACTGTTGTATTGTCGCTGTGCTCATAGAAATGAATTTATTGTTGGTCAAGCAATACGACCTTCATTTTTTTTTTAAACCTAAAGCACTTTTTGACAAATCTGTTATTTTATATGTGTTTATAAGATGAGCTACATTGTAGGAAAAGGATTTTTTAAACATTTCTTTATTGTGAGCTGGTATGGTCAAAAGATGTTTCTTACGTATGTTTAAATTATGTACGTCCGTCCGGAATTTAAGCTTGTTGTAGGGCTTTTATATTTAATTACTTTATAATACAGGCCTGCACAGTGAGTGGAGAGTTCGTCTATTAAACATGTTTAGCCAGCCCAGCTCGCGAAGTTTATGTGATACCCTTTGCCTACGTCTTATTCCACACACCAGTCTTATACAAGAATTTTGAAGTTTCTGCAACCGCCTGCTGTCAACAGAGTTCAAAAAGGGGCCATAAACGTTGTCCGAAAAGTTACAATGGGACAGGACTAATGAATCGCATAGTTCCATTTTCGTTTTTTGAGAAAGATAATGTCTGTGAGAGTAAATAATTTTTAACATGGAAAATCCCCTTGTTAAACATGGTGTTACATGCTCTCTAAATTTTAACTTGGTGTCGACAATAAGACCCAAGTTTTTTGTATGTTCTTTAAAGGGAATAACTTCGGAACCGATTTTTAGGTTTATTACGTTTAACAAGGCATTTTTATGGTTTTCGTTACAAAATAGTAGAGCTATGGATTTAGTGGGATTAATTTTAAGTAGATGATTGAACGTTACGTCCAAGAGCCCATTTAAATCCTCATTTAGTTTAGTGATGGCAGTGTGGACCTCATTGAGCCTAAATGATAAGTAAATTTGCGTATCATCCGCATATAATTGATACTTTGAGTATTTTAAATATTTGATAAAGTTTGAGGTAAAAAAGCTGAAGAGAAGAGGACCCAGTATTATGCTCCCCTGCGGAACACCTGTGTTAACATTTATGGGGTCTGATTTTTTACCATCAAGAACAATTCTCTGAACCCTGTCGGACAAAAAAGAAGCCAGCAAGGTAATCGAGTTTGGAGTAAAGCCAATGTAGGCTAAGATAGCAGCTAAAATGTCGTGGTTCAGCATATCAAAGGCTTTGGTGAAATCAAGAAGAATAAGTATTGTAGCCTCACTTTTATCGTGTGCCACCACTACGTCATCCAGAATATCGGAAAGTGCAGTGGCACAGCTGTAACCCCCCAGAAATCCTGACTGTTTTTTTGGTATAATATTGTGTTGAAATACATAAGAGTTGATCTGTTGCTCCATAATTTTCTCTAAGATTGTAGAAAATGTCGGTAATATCGAGATTGACCGCAGCTGTCCGTACTCTGTGGGATTGCTTACTTTGGGTAATGGGACAACATGTGCAAATTTCCAACTTTTCGAGAAGTAGGACCTATCAATACAACAGTTAATTATGTGGGTTACATGAGTTATGATGAACGGACAGCATAATAAAATGAGATCTATGTTTAAGTTATCGGCTCCAAAGGCTTTAGTTTTAATTTGAATAATTAAATTAGAGACTTCGTTCTCCGCCACTGGCTGAAAAGTAAACAGGTTGTCAAAAAGTCTACTGTTTTTATAGAAATTTAAAAAGTCGCGTTTAGGGTTACTATTATTATTTACAAGTTTCGTAAAGTAGTTATTAAGTTCGTCTAGTTTTTTTAATCCCTCGGGAATTTTTTTATTTTTTGAATTCAAAATATTTAATTTTTTGAGCTCACGCCACTTTTCTTTTGAAGTGCAATGTTGGAATTTATGATTAAGGTACGCTTTTTTTTCCGATCGGATGGCTGAAGTTGTGAGATTTCTTAGTTGTTTGTAATACTCCCAATGTTCCACAACCTTCGTTTGTCTATAGCGCTTTAGAGCCTAATTTCTCAAACGTTTCATTAGCTTAACATTATCGGTGATCCAAGGACAGTGCGGTTTTTTTGTGTTTATACTTTCTTTAATAGGCGCGTGGGTATCAAAATACTCAAAATAATGTCAGTTAAAAATTTGACTTTATCATCAATATTGTCAGTCTGATATATAACATGCCAAGGAGCTCGTTCCACGTCGCCCTGAAAGTCATCCATATTTATTTGACCCAGCGCTCTATACGAATAAACAGGATCGCTACAATTATTATTGATGAAAGTAAGGTTACAGTAAACCAAGAGGTGATCAGAAATATCAATATCCTTCACCCCAACATCCCGAACATTACCCGCATTGTAGCAAATCAAATCCAGGAGGGAGGAGTTTAAATTTGAAATTCGTGTAGGCTCCGTGATTAATTGCTCTAAACTGAAAGTTTCTAGAATATTATTAAATTGGAGAATATATCGTGATTCAAAGTTAAACAAATCCAGATTAAAATCCCCTACACACAAAATTTTATCGCCCCCACTAAACAAATCGATCAATGTGTCCTCAAAATAATTAAGAAAATCAGGGCAGCTGCCATGAGGGGGACGATACACACACCCTAGTATTATAGTTTCATCACGATACCTCAGTTTAATCCAGACGTGCTCAATAAACTCCTTACACTCGCCCAACAACACCGAGTAGTTCACACCATCCCTTACATACAGTCCGACACCGCCACCTCTACTTAGCCGGTCCTGTCTATAGACTCACATCAAAATAAAAGGGATTAGAAAATGAAAGTTTGAAGAACAAACAGCTATAGTAGAGCTTTCAAAGAGACAAGCGGAAAACTTAATAAGAGAATAAAACATAAAGATAGGATGGATAACCTATGGGGTACGAGAGAAAAGTTTTCCGCCGACAAAGAAAAAAAAAATAATAATAAAAATAATAATAATAATATTAATAATAAAAATAATAATAATAATTTATAATAATCAGTGTCAATTGAAAGACGTTATCGTGAACTGGGCCACGTCAGGGACATACCAAGAATAAGGCAGCCTGGGGTAATGAATGAAGACACGCAATTGAACGTTTTACCTGCGATTCAAGAAAATCTTATTACTGGAATTCGGCAACTTGCAACAGCAAATAATATAAGCCATGCGTCTGCTTTTAAGTAAGTGAAATCATGTCAAATGCGTCTTTATAAAAAATTAATGGTACAAGAGTTTCTGGAAGATGATCCGGACCGCAGTTTTCAGTTTTGTGAAGTGATGATGTCTGTACTCGGGAGGTATACGACACTATGTCCAATTTTCACAAAAAGTTAGGTAACTATGTAGTTTTATTCAGAAAATTAAAGTATTTTGTGGGGCATACAATACCAAGTCCAATAAATTAAGGTAGCTGAGAAACAGCGTAGACTTTTAACACTATGTGCATTTTTATTCAGAGGCCTAAGACACCAAGGTAATAATATCTGTATGCCTCGGATCTTTAGTAATATCTTAACAATACATCTAGCGACATAAAACACTATATAATCACTTGGTATTATATGCCTCTAACTAGATCTATATAATAGTAGGTTGGGATTACACATAATGTTAAACGCCAGCATGACTATTGGCATTTAGGTGGCAATAAGTTTTTATTTTGTCTATTATTACTTTTCCTTTTACCAAAATGCATACCATTTCCATTTAATATACTCATTTTTTGTAAAAATTGCACATAGTGTCGTATGCTTCCCAAGTACAGTATTATGGCTTATAATTTTTTACAGGTATAAATCACTATGTCCATCAAAATACAAATTATGATAATTACATTTTTTTTTTAAATTTATTTACAAAGAAATACTAAATAATTAATACTTTGGGTAGTGAAAGTAAGATAATACATTCATAAATCAACACTAACCTAAAAATTATGTTAAACTTAATTGTTTTTACTAAATATCCACAAATCGAGCTGATGGCACATAGTGTCGTATGCCTCCCGAGTACAGATGTATGCACTTCAGCATTGAGTAGATTTGAACTGGATCCTTTTTACACGTGCGTGTACTTTTGAACAGAACTGTCGATTTTGGTCTGCAGAAAATCCTCATTGAATGCGAGAAACCACGCAGCTTCCGCCGAAACTTAATGTTTGGGGGCATAATTATTGGGCCAATATTCCATAAAGGTTAATTAAATAGCCATATATACATATACCGGGTGTCCACGGAAGGTGGTTCGCCCCTCTAACTTTTTGTTTTTTTTAGATAATGGAATAAAATTCGGGGGATTTGTATACGACATAAAACTGCATTTTTTGACAGGTGTCTCAACATTATGGAACTTCCGGTTTAACCGGAAGCGACATAAACTTTCGATTTTTAAATGGGACACCTGGTATATTTTTCCTTTTTTTTTACTTCATATGACATTCTAAATATTATAGGGATGTGTCACTTGTCACTTTTTGTCACCAAGAAAATATTTGTTTTCCCAAATTTATTGTTTTATCTAGAGGGCTATGAATACCTTAAAATCACTTATTTCAGTTCTTTAATCTTGGGAAAAATACAATTTTACTATTTTTAGTTCAATGCTATATGCTATGTACAATTTAATCTTTAAAGTTGTATAACTCATTTTTTTTTAAACGGCAACATGGTGGCTCGTCGGGTTAAGAAATAAGAGGATTTTATTACGATTATTTTGATACCACACACTATTAGGTTTTAGAAAAGCTGCCATTAAAAAATTCACAGATCTTGCACCTTACGCAAGCATCCTATATATTGAAAATACCTGACACAGCTTTAAAATTTTAATGATCTATGTCATGTAATTAAAGCCCACATTCTAATTTGGATTTTGTAAAAGTTTAAAAAATGTTCTTTAATTTTACAGTACTGGTTACATAAAAACTATGGATAATTTTAAATTCCTCACCTCAAAAAACCCCAAAATCCTTAATTTCGTGCTGCTACCTATGTCATTTCGTTAGGAAATAATCCCAAAAAAACGAAAACAAAAATAAAACTTTGACACCCTGTATCTTGGTTGTTATCAATTTTGGGATAATGCAAGTTTAAATAAACCGCATTATTTCGCCTTAAGAAGCCTACTGTTGCTCTGTGTCCCATTACGTTTGGGACACCCTGTATATTAATTAAAACATATTATAAATAATCCCAAAAAAACAAAAACAAAAATAAAAGTTTGACACCCTTTATCTTGGTTGTTATCAATTTTGGGATAATGCAAGTTTAAATAAATCGCGTTATTTCGCCTTAAGGAGCCTGCTGTTGCTCTGTGTCCCATTACGTTTGGGACACCCCGTATATTCACGAAAACATCCCTGATAGCACAAGGACGTGAGACGAACGTAAAAAAAACGACCGCCGCCGGACGTACCGACGTCCAAAAAACATACGGTTATAGTACACAGTTCGTTTGATGGACGTTTGGCAAACGTACAAATGTCACAAACATGGACAACATTAAAACGACCTAAACGAACGTTTTAAGAATGCCCCGTTTTACCTATTATTAGGTGGAAAATACATTTGATAATCGTACAAAAAGCGTTTTATAGACGTATTAAACAAACGTAAATCAGGTGAAAAACATTTATTAAACGTACAAAGAACGTTTTATGAACGTGCTAGACGAACGTTTTAATAATGTCCCTTTATTTACCTATATCAGGTGAAAAATACATTCCTTAAACGTTAACAGAACGTTTTATGGACGTGCTAGACGAACGTTTTAATAATGTCCCCTTATTTACCTATACCAGGTGGAAAATACATTCCTTAAACGTTAAAAGAACGTTTTATGGACGTGGTAGGCGATCGTTTTAATAATGCCCCCTTCTCTACCTATATCAGGTGCAAAAATATTCGGTAAATGTTCAAAGAACGTTATATGGACGTGCTAGACGAACGTTTTAATAATGTCCCCCTATTTACCTATATCAGGTGGAAAATACTTTCGTTAAAAGTACAAACAATGTTTTATTGATGTCTTAAAACCAAAAACATGGACTAGAATCGAAACAAATTAAGTTAATTATTTAAATTACAAAACTTTCTTCAGGCTATCATAAACAATTGACTTTTAGGTCTTTTTTTCGGTTTTCACTCTTTCTGGGGCTCGTTTTAAATAATTTTTAAAGCTGTCCTCAATTTTTTTGTCAGTGCATTCAGGCACTAGTTTGAAAGCAGCGCCTAAAAATAATAGATTACAGGTCAATTATGGTAAAAATGTAACTGACACCTTTTGTAACAATTTTTAGTTTTTATACAGTGTGTCTACAAGTTGGCAGCACATGGAAAACTTTAATTTTTAGTATTACTTTGTTAGAAGTTATTCAGTGTAAAATATTCTTTTTGGTTAAAAAATAATGAACTATTTAAACTTGATATGTATACAGCGTGACCCGAAAATATTAATTTAAATTTGCAATTCCATTAATTAGAGTTTCTAACAAAAATGTTTCAGGTATAATGAAGTTCCGACACCTCTGAAGCGCTGTGCCTAAGGTGAAAGGTTAATTCTGTCACTAACCTGTAATCAGTGTAGCAATGAACAGCCCTGCAAATTTTTTCTTTGGCTTTTGTCCCAGCCAGCTATATGCTGTTTGCATTGCATTTGTCATCAGCTTCTTTAACGCTCTCTTTACGAATTCCTCCACTGTTTCCTCACCCACTTTGGCAAGGTGATCAATCTAAAAAATAAAAATATGTAAGTACATATGAAGATTGGATGTCTACAAGAAATAATTTTGATCTATCATTGGCACATCTGTATTTTTGGTGCTTTGAAACTTTCTTTTGTTTGTACATTTTACGATTTTTAGGTTAAATTATAATATAGGCATAGATACCTAATTTTATTTAATACGTACCCTTTTATCACAATAACATCAAACACTATAATATCATCTGTCGCCTGAAAATCGGCCCAACAAATCTGATAAAATACGACATCCTACTTTGGTCCTACACCTACACCCAAAAATGAAAAATAACTTATCAATTTAATTTATTAAACCTTTTAAAATCAGGTTTGTCAAAGAGCGTTATGCCAACGCCAAAGCCAAAACCGAAAGAAAATGGCTGGCGCATGAGTAGGCGGTGGGAAGTAATTATGGAAACAGCAACTGAAAATAGTTTCTTTTCGCTGAAAACGCCAAAGACTTATTAAAATTATAGGAAAAATAAAGGAAACATATTATAAAATGATTAGTAAAAAAAGATTTGAATAATATCTTGATTTAACAAATTTATAAGGACTTGAATTTTGTGTTACTTTTCGTTTCGGATGGCGTAGGTATGACGTAATTAATGGACATATATTAGCGACTATTGGACGTCTTTTTCGTACTTTTAAAAAACGACTTCGTAAGAACGGTTATTGGACGTCCGTTTAAGGGCCTAACTTATGAGATTTTTGCGTACTTAAAACGAATGTTTACGGGACGTATTTTCTTGCACGTTATTAAAACGTTCTGGTGAAAACGTCTGCTGAACGGCTGTTTTCCGCCTTTTTTGACGTGGCTTTAATATAATCCAAAAACGAACATCGATTAAATTTATTTTTTCGTACGTTCTAAAAACGACTCCATAAGAACGGTTATCGGACGTCCGTTTAACGGCCTAACTTATGAGATTTTTGCGTACTTAAAACGAATGTTTACGGGACGTATTTTCTTGCACATTATTAAAACGTTCTGGTGAAAACGTCTGCTGGACGGCTGTTTTCCGCACTTTTTGACGTGGCTTCAATATAATCTAAATACGAACATACATTAAATGGATTTTTTGATACGTTCTAAAAACGACTTCATAAGAACGGTTATTGGACGTTCGTTTAATGGCCTATAACTTATGAAACTTTTGGGTACTTAAAACAAACGTTTACGGGACGTATTTTCTTGCACATTTTTAAAACGTTTTTGTAAACACATCCATAAAACGTTCGTTTTAAGTCCCTGGACGTACGGACCATTTATGGACCTAAAGCAAACGTCCATCGGACCTTTTGTGCTATCAGGGATATTATATTAAATGTATGGTTTTATTTCTAAGAATAATTAATATAAATTTGTTTATAAACAATAATATTCACATAGCAGACTAACCAAGGTGAACAATTGCCTTATATTCAATCGGTCATATTGTCTAAGCCTAGGTACTTATGCTATGTTTTTAAATTATACTTATTTACCCAAGCGTTCAAAATAGACCATGAAGATTTTCATGAGATAGGTAGGGGTGCAAAATATAACCAATCACCCGGTACAATAACATTTTCTGAGAAATCAATAATAAAAAAATTATCCCATTTGTTAACCAAATTTGGGCGGACCCTGTAATATGCAATTATTGTGCTCCAACTTTTTGCCTCCCGCTTTTTTTTTCGATATAATATTCCGATTTAAATAACGTGAACTTACATTAGTTATAACTTATCTCAATAAAACACTTTTTAACAAAGTTACTATGGCGTTCTTTAAAACACAAACTAAACTAAACATTATTCATTATTTACTTGCCGACTTTACGCTGATTCATATTTATATTTCTACCAAGTCTTATCAGAGTATTATGTTACAAGACCGATCTAGATATTGCGCTGTTGGCCGCGACAGACGGCGGAGCGACATCGACATGAGCGACATCGACATGCAATGCAAAGTTTGCGTAAACACGATCCCAATAGTATTTTCAATACTAAAACTTTTAAAAGTTTACTTGGAACTTTCCTAAAATAAAGCATCATTTAAAAATAAATTTAGATTTAAATGTATCAAGTAGCCTGTGACCAGCAAAACTGATAAAACAAAATCATGCCTTGAGGAAAATTGACATGCCGACAGCTTCTGCCAAAGTAAATTAGTTTGTTGTTTAAAAAACATGGAAAATAATAGTCTTACAAGGAGTGAAAAAGTTGATATGTTATTAGTGTTTGGAGATTGTAGAAATAATTCAACCGACGCTGCACGACTTTACGCACAAAGATAACCTAATCGGCGTCATCCAACCCGGCATTATTACCCAAAACTTGTTAAGGTATTAATTTTCATGTTTTCTAAACAACAAACTAATTTACTTTGGCAGAAGCTATCGGCATACCAATTTTCTTCAAGGCATGATTTTGTTTTATCAGTTTTACTGGTCACAGGCTACTTGATACATTTAAATCTAAATTTATTCTCAAAATATGCTTAATTTTAGGAAAGTTCCAAGTTACCTTTCTAAAGTCTTTTAGTGGCAGCTTTTCTAAAACCTGTATGTATGTGGTATCAAAATAATCGTAATAAAATACTCTTTTTTCCTAACCTGACGAGCCACCATGTTGCCGTTTAAAAAAATGAGTTATAAAACTTTAAAGATTAAATTTCACACAGCAGATAGCCTTGAACCAAAAATAGTAAAATTGTATTTTTTCCAAAATTAAAGAACTGAAGTAAGTGATTTTAAGGTATTCATAGCCCTCTAGCTAAAATAATTAATTTGGAAAAAAAATATTTACTGGGTGACAAAAAGTGACAAGTGATACATCGTTGTATTTAGAATGTCATATGGAGTCAAAAAAGGTGTCCCGTTTATAAATCGAAAGTTTAAGTTTATGTTGCTTCCGGTTAAACCGGAAGTTCCATAATGTTAAGTCACTTGTCAAAAAATGCAGTTTTATGTCGTATACAAATCCCCCGAATTGTATTCCATTATCTTGACAAACAAAAAAGTTAGAGGGGCGAACCACCTTCCGTGGACACCCGGTATATGCAGAAGCAGATCTCCATGATCATCGAATATGGTTACAGTAAGATCGTGCTCCGCCTCATTACGCCATAAATGTTCGACAATATTTAAGCGAAGTTTTTACAAACCGCTGGTCATAGGAAAAGGAAATCAATAGCAAAAATGTAAATAAAAAACGTTAAGGAAAAAAGATTAAAAAATAACGAAATTTAACACATCCAATTTTAATATATGTATACAGGGTGTTACTTAATGATGTGGCGTAATTTCAAGGGAGTATTCCTGAACCAAATTCAAATAGAAAAGTTCATATAAACATGTGTCCTAAAGAGTCTGGTTTTCAAGATACAGGGTGTCAAAGTTTTAAAAAAAAATTGTTTTTTTTATTAATATCTAAATGATCCTTTTACCGATTTTGTTGAAATCTGGCATAGTTATTAATTGTAATAAGACGCTAAGTTGGCACTAACTAAAAGAAAATTATAAGTTCCAGTGGCGTGTCGGGGGGCAGTGTCACGAATAATATTGACAAAAAAAATGTACGCTACTGAGTTCTTTAAAAAGTTTAAATTTTTTTCAGATTGAGCCTCTACAAATACAACTTTTTTATCTCTTAATATCTTTTCGTATATTACTTCCTTTTCGAGGAAAAAAATAAAAAGGACTTCATTGCATGTCGAAAAATTGTTAAAATAAAATCAAGTTAACTTTGATCGTTCAGTATATTTTTTTCTAAGCCATTTTTTAAAATCTAACAAACGAAAAGTAATGACTATTTACAAAAAATGTGGGAAATGACTACCTTCCGCTTCTATGCAGGCTTCTGCTCTCCTTCTCATCGAGCGACGAACTCTTTCGAAAATTCCATTATTGTTACGAATGGTTTTACACCCGTCAATAATTCTATTCTTTAGTTGTTCTTCTGGCTCGATTGGTGTAACATAAACTAATGTTTTTAGGTGGCTTGGGCCCAGTTATGATTATTATGGAAATTAATTATTGCATTTCTGGAAAAATGGGCTTCGTCCGTAAACATAATGATGGAATCAAATTGAGGATTTTCTGCAAGTCTTTGATGATACCATCTACAAAATTGCGTACGCGGTTAAAATCTCTTGGCAGAAGTGCCTGAACTCTTTGTACGTGATAAGGATATAACAGGGAATCTCCCAAAATTTCCCATGCCATTTTATAACAAATATTTAATTCCCTACCTATTTTTCGGGTACTAGTTGCAGGATTCTCTTCGACCGCATGTAGGACAGCCTCCTCAACTGCTGGAGTTCGAATTGTACGAGGTCTTCCCTCTGAGGTATTACGTTTAAAACTGCCAGATTCAGTCAGACGACGATGAATGTTTATGAATATTTGTCTACATGGAAGGACATGGTCAGGATACCTTTCTTGATAGAGCCGCCGGGCCTCCGCCGAATTACCATTGGCAAGACCATAAAGGAAATGCATTTGTGTCATCTCCAAATTAGAATAATTATTTGCCATTTTTTGAACCGCACAATTATTAACCTTTTGACCAGAGGAAAAATAATAACAAACTGTTACCGAAAGTCAAAACCATTATGTTCATAATAACAAAACAACATTTCCTAGCAACGATCAAAGTTAACTTGATTTTATTTTAACAATTTTCCGACATGCAATGAAGTCGTTTTTATGTTTTTCTCGAAAAGGAAGTAATATACGGAGGGATATTAAGAGAGAAAAAAGTTGTATTTGTAGATGCTCAATCTGAAAAAAATTTAAATTTTTCAAAAAACTCAGTAGCGTACATTTTTTTTGTCAATATTATGCGTGACACTGCCCCCCGAGACGCCACTGGAACTTATAATTTTCTTTTAGTTAGTGCCAACTTAGCGTCTTATTACAATGAATAACTATGCCAGATTTCAACAAAATCGGTAAAAGGATCATTTAGATATTAATAAAAAACCAATTTTTTTTTAAAACTTTGACACCCTGTATCTTGAAAACCAGACTCTTTAGGACACATGTTTATATGAACTTTTCTATTTGAATTTGGTTCAGGAATACTCCCTTGAAATTACGCCACATCATTAAGTAACACCCTGTATACCCGGTAATTTATAAATTTATGCATTTTTATAAATTTTTCCTGCCAAATGTTGCAAAAGCCAGTTTTTAAATATGTTCTCAAATCTTTGCAAACTTCTCCTTAAATCTCAATAAATTATGTTAGGTATCGCTATAAAGCATTCTTGATAAGCTTTCCATTTAAGATTTTAAGGTGAATAAGGCTATAGTGCTTTAGGGGTTCGTGATGATGGTCCGCAAAATACCTCCTTTTTATTTCCCCGCGTTTTTATTCAACTTTCAACTAAACTTTTTACTGAAAAATCGTAAAAAATATTAAATTCCCAGATGTACTTAAATAAATCACATGAATAAAAAAAATGTTCCGTATAATTTTCAATCTTGTTTTAGTGCGTTTTTTGATTGGCTATAAAGCAAAGTAATTTAACTTTTATTTCAGTTTTCTAAAAGAAAAATATATGACCGCCGTGATTTGGCAAAACGTTACTGCTCATTTAAATAAAACACCGCTGGTTCATGATCTCTACTACTTACAGTATGTTATTTTACACTATTTAATAGTAAAAAAACAATATTTGCCCCAGTATATTTTATTTTTTGACGCTGTGCATGTGCAATCCAGAAAATATGTTATTTAGGAGGCGAACCAGCAACAATTTTAGTCAAAGTCGAATTAGAAGCATAAAAATAAAAATTAGATGTCCGAATCAATTGTATAAAAAAATCCAAGAAATCTGATACGGTACTTCTTTACAAGTCAAATTACCTACTCAATTCTGTACCATAACTTAAAAATTAGAATATATAAATTTTAGAACCGCATTTTCAATTTTCCACGGTGATGGAAAAACATTGATTATTTTTTGCCTTCTCATTTTTGTTATTTTCACTATGTAGAAAAAATAATTTTGTTAATTAAAAAGCATGCATACTTATTGAAATGACCAAAACAATTAAGCCGCCACTGATCTTAACGAGTAGAAAAAAAATGTTCCAACATTTCTTTAATAAATAATAGAAGAATTTTGGACTTGTATTGTCCTTATTTGTTTTAAATCACAACGTTTTAACTGGTATTTATCTCCAGTCGTCTTCAGGTAAATACTAAATAAGTAAAGTAACTACAGCTCTATTTATACTAGCTAGGTGAGGTGAAGCACAACTGAGCTGGATGCAATCATGCATTTAATTCGTGAGGGTGTTATTCTAAAATTACATCTGCCTAAGGGTTTCGAGATATTTTTTTATGATAGCTTACTAAAACAACTTGGATTCTGGTATATAGCAGCAGCTTCCTTGAACTTTTTCCAGAGGGGTTCTTTATGGAGGAGCAGCTTCTGACCACATGATATGACGCCCATATGTGTCCAGTCACGATCAGCTGCACCTGACTTTTCGGTCTATTCTTTTAGTATATTGGTTCTGTGCTCTTTAATCCTTGTTTCGAGTCGTCTTAGTGTCTCAACAATATAAGATTGGTCGCACTTCCAGGGGATCCGGTTGATATAGTTTTCTGTCTTTTTGGCTTGTTGGTTTCGTTTTCGTCAGGTGGTTTCGTAGGGTATCGACGCTGAAAACTGTGTGTTGTCTTGGCCTTTTTATACTATACAGATACTCTTTTAATATAAGAAATGTTAAGTGTCGTGTCTGTTTTTTTTTGCACTATTGGCTGAGTCTACGATTTTCCAAGAGTCTGTCAACTAAATCTTAAGGGTATCCATTTTTCTTCTTGAAGGGCTTCTTTTGAATTTGTAATGTCTCTATTGTTAAAGGTTTTTACTATGCCATGTTTTGTGTTGTTTGAGTGATTTGATATATAATAGAGACATTGGCCTGTATGCGTAGGTTCTGATGATGCTGCCACTTTTCTTTACGTTGACACGCAAAGGTAATTGGTTGTTATATACTTTCAACATGGTGAATTTGATTGTCCCGTAAAGCTATTGTTTAGGACCTCACTAAGTTTATCGTCATTTCCTTTTCAAAAAATGAAGATGTTTTCCACATAATATCTCAGCCCCATTTTTGGTTTTTCTTTTGCTTGTTCTATTGCTTCGGATTCAAATCATTCCATGTAAATGTTGGCGATTATTGTCGAGATATCTATAGTCCGTCTACTTGGGAGGGAATAATATATCTTTTTCTTGAAAGTAAGAATTGTTGAGGCAACATTCTAATAGTTCTATGATGACTTTAATAGGTTCTTTCCTGTATAGTCTGGTCTTCCTTAAGTCTGCTTCTGATAAGACCGTCGTTTACGGGGACGTAGCACGGGTCCGTTACATTAACCCCTTCCCCCCCCCCCCCCCGGTACCCGTAACTGCGTAAAATTTTAGCACCATATAGACCATACCTAGCACTACCTAGCACCCAAATTATAGAGCTAGCACCATAGTCGTTCCGGAGTTATTAAGCACTTTTACCGGGGGGGGGGGGCTAATGTAACGCTAGCCCCCCCCCCCTCGGTGCGCATAACTGCGTAACATTTTAGCACCATATAGACGATACCTAGCACTACCTAGCACCCAAATTATAGAGCTAGCACCATGGTCGTTACGGAGTTATTAACCTAATTTTAAAATGGCATTAACAACGTTGCCGCCTCAGACCAATTACCATAGACAAAGCTATTTATTTACAGTTGGCCATAAAAACACTTTTATATTTACAGTACAAGAATTTACGCACTGTAGTAGTAATATGGCTGTGATCTCACCGCGATGTTGCCGACCTGCACTAAATTATATGAAAATTATTATTTTTATCTATAAAACAGTAAACATAATACAACACCTTTTTTTAACCAGTTAGTTAATATAGTACAAATATTTTAAATACTCTCGCAAGATGGAGGCAAAGTCACGTGATACTCTGTCAATTTTGGTCTATTTAATTTTGATAGGTTGGTATGAATTCCAGGACCAGACTGAAAATTTTTGTATATATTCTACAATTTTTATTTTGTAAATAGTATATCTTAAACGTAATAATAAACATATTATGTTTATATGGTTAAACGATAAAGTCGCAAAACAGAGTTAAAAAACTACCAATAAAAAAAACACACAACCTTAATTCTTTGTTTTTATTTATACCAAAATATAAAATACGAGTAGGCACTTCATCAACACTTTTATGCTAGGAAAAGTTAGTGGCGCATTCACCTTTTAATTTTTTGATCACAGGATATATTATTAAATCAACATAAGAAAAAATTTATCTGATTATCTAAATTAGAGTTATTATATTTATTTTATGTTACAGGTTTTTTATGTACTAGCTGGTTCCAGGAGTACATTTGCTTACTTTTACCATTTCAGCAAATTCTGCCACTAAAAAATGTTATACCATTAATATTGTTAGATAAAACATAGGAACAAATAATACATTTTAGTACTATTATTAAAACTTACGAGAAAAGTACATATTGTAGTTGCAAGCACACGTCGTCCCTTAAATCGTCAGCTGATAATGTTCCGTGAGTATTTTTGTTGGTTCCGGTTCCGGTATCGTGAGGTTCAACAGAACCACCAAATATTTTCTATAAAATTATTAATAAAAAAAAGAAGGTTTAAATTTATCTTATTTTCTGCCTCGATGGCATTAACTGACGTGCTGGACATAGGTGCAGTGTAATAATTATGATCCATCATGATTTATGGTCTGAGAAAAGAATAATAACATTTTAACCTACAAATGGTTTGTTTGGTGAATTATTGTACTTACATGGGCTTTACCGTAAACACAAAAATTAATAAATATCGATTAAACTCAAAATAAAAACAACTAAAACCACTAAACACTTTTAAAAAGTAATAAAAATCAACAAAACCACTTAAAAACACAATTTTGAACGTGACGTGTGGGCTAATCACTGCTCATTATAAATCTGGGAAGTTTTGATTTCCATATGTCAGCTGATCGATGACAAATAACTGCTGTTATCTGTTTTAAAACGGGAAATTCGTGCCGTTTACTATAGAAAAAATTATTCTAAAAGTATTTTCTCTAACACTACTTTAGAAACCACGCATTCTTGACGTAAAATCTGCATCAGAATGTTTTCATTCTAACACACTGTTACAGAATGGATTCATTCTGTATCACCTAGGGCAAAGACAACTAGATTTTCGATTTCAACATCGAAACTGCACGGGAAAACCAACAAATTTTAAAAATCAAGACAGCTTTGTTTCGATTATTTTGACACTGGCATGTCAAGTTTCACTTTGACGGCGGTTGATTTTATTTTACGTAGAAGGTAAGTTTTATTATAAAGCATTGATTTTATAACAAAATAAACTATTTTTTTTAAGTGTGTTTTATTACATTATTACATTAGTAAACTAGACTGGGTACATATCGCTAATCGTCAGCCGAGAGTGCATCTAATATTAGTTCGAAAAAAATTTACAATAACAAAATACTTTTCTTTTCTTTTTCTCTATTTACTATTGCTTTTTTTACCTCACCTTCCTGCGAAACGTGAAGGGGAAACATATCGCCAAATTGTCATTATAACAACTGACCAAAACTAGACAATGGTGCAAAATTTCCATTTTCTCGTATAGATAGGTAGTTTTCGGAGGCGGCGCCGTATAGTGCTCGACGTCCCGTTTCCAATGCCGCCTGGCTCGGACTTTTCGTTACGGAGATATATGATATTTAATATTATGATATTGATATTTATAGGTGCTCTTTAAACTCGCACGCCTTTGTGCAATGTGAGATATACTTTCCATATTTCCTATATAAAAATATGTAAGTATTCAATCGATTAAAACATAAGCAAAAAATTATTATTATATTGAAGCTATAGAAGAAATATAAGCTATATAAGAAACATTATTGTGCCGAGCCCTTCGGGCACGGCACTGTTCTAGTTCGATCGTTTAATTATACGACAGCTGTCACTTTGACAGGTAAGTGTAATTTTTTTTAGCTTTTTCGTAGCGAGGGTTATAGCTGTAAGAATCCGAAATTTAAAAAATTTTCAGGTACCTAAATAAGAAAGTGTTATACGATAGCTGTCAAACTTGCTGTCAAATTATGACAGGCGGGTGTACATTTTTTTAAGCTTTTTTCATATAGAGGATTATAGCTGTACGAATCCGAAATTTAAAAATTTTTCAGTACCTAAATAACAAAGTTCCATACGACAGCTATCAAATTTTGACAGGTAAGTGTCAATTTTTTTAAACTTTTTTCGTAACGAGGATTATAGCTGTAATAATCCTAAATTGAAACATTTTTCAGTACCTAAATAACAAAGTTTTATACGACAGCTGTCAAATTTTGACAGGTAAGTGTCAATTTATTTAAACTTTTCTCGTAGCGAGGGTTAAAGCTGTAATAATCCTAAATTAAAAAATTTTCAGTACCAAAATAACAAAGTTCTATACGACAGCTGTCAAATTATGACAGGCGGGTGTAAATTTTTTTAAGCTTTTTTCATATAGAGGATTATAGCTGTACGAATCCGAAATTTAAAAATTTTTCAGTACCTAAGTAACAAAGTTCCATACGACAGCTATCAAATTTTGACAGGTAAGTGTCAATTTTTTTAAACTTTTTTTGTAACGAGGATTATAGCTGTAAGAATCCTAAATTGAAACATTTTTCAGTACCTAAATAACAAACTTTTATACGACAGCTGTCAAATTTTGACAGGTAAGTGTCAATTTATTTAAACTTTTTTCGTAGCGAGAGTTAAAGCTGTAATAATCCTAAATTAAAAAAATTTTCAGTACCAAAATAACAAAGTTCTATACGACAGCTGTCAAATTGTGACAGGCGGGTATAAATTTTTTAAAGCTTTTTTCATATAGAGGATTATAGCTATACGAATCCGAAATTTAAAAATTTTTCAGTGATTAAATAACAAAGTTCCATACGACAGCTGTCAAATTTTGACAGGTAAGTGTAAATTTTTTCGTAACGAGGATTATAGCTGTAAGAATCCCAAATTGAAACATTTTTCAGTTCCTAAATCACAAAGTTCTATACGACAGCTGTCAAATTCTGACAGGTAGGTGTATATTTTTTTAAACTTTTCTCGTAGCGAGGGTTATAGCTGTAAGAATCCTAAATTGACAAAATTTTCAGTAACTAAATAACAAAGTTCTATACGATAGCTGTCAAATTTTGACAGTTAAGTGTCAATTTTTTCTTAGCTTTTTCGTAGCGAGAGTTATAGCTGTAAGAGTCCGAAATTATAAAATTATCAGGTCCCTAAATAACAAAGTTCAATACGATAGCTGTCATTTTGACAGGTAAATGTCAAGTTTTTTTTAAGCTTTTCTTGTATCTAGGATTATAGTCAATTTGGAAATCGCATTTTTCACCTATTTTTGACAGATGGCATAAAAGTTAAAGTTCAGGCCCACTCACACACGTGGTGAAAGCATGGCCAACTTTCCTAAATCGAATGGTATTAGAATTTATAAATTTGGCCTGTTTCCGCACTCAAAAACTTGATTTTTCTTAAACTTACGAATATATTTTAATAATTTTGGATATGTAGAGGTGTTGAGAAGTAATCAGCGCATTTTTTGAGAAAAAAATAAAACGGTTTTGTTAAAAATTGAATAAGCTACAGTCGATATAGTAAAACATCAGATAAAAGTATCTCTGAAAAAATTATAAATTAATTTTTTTGAGCCACAAAATATATTTTCCCAGGGTGCGCTTACTATGCAAACTAAAGCTTGTTTATCCGTCGATATGCAAGAAAAAATTCAAAATGTTATATATTATAGACACTTGCAGAATTATTTAAGCAAACCAGTGCGACGCCAACAGCAATTACGGGAAAAAGTTCATAAGCTGCCGTTTTTTCCGTATTAAAGACAGAGAAACGAAAAAATATCTCTTAAATACAATTTGACGAGCTCTATCCGCTAAAGTATACAACGTTTCGATGAAAAGTCGTTTTCCGTACGAAAAAAAATAAAAACGGCGAAAAAATCACGCCTTACTCTGTGGTTTCCAATTTCTTGCCATTTTCGGCAATTTCCATTCCAGTTAGGTATAGAACGATATATTGGAAAAAGGTAGATTTTGAGATGGCCTAACCGATTATTCAAACCGAATGTCGATTGGATGCACCCAATTCGACTTATTAGCGATCCAAGAGGTACCATTTTCGACCAAATTTTGACTTTGAAAAAATTAAAAAAATTACTTCCAAACTTGCGATCGCGCTCACAAGCAATAGGGTTCTGTAGCCCACGGTCGTCTACGCGTCGAAAAAGTTTAAATCGAAAAAACTAATTTTTGTGGCCTGTATCGAATGCCAACGAGATCCCGATATTTCTCGACTTTAAAAATTAATAACTTTTTTCCGGCACAACCTGTATATTCGAAATTTTCACACAACGTACCTCCACTATTCCTGTCTAAACCCAAAGAATTTTAATCGTCCTACTCTAACTGTTTCCGAGAAAAAAAATCGCAAGTGTGAAAATGTCGAAACTGACGACGCCGCCGCCGACGCCGACCACGCCGACAACATACGCACATATTTCAAATGTAGCAGCCTATATAGAGCAAAATTTTCAAGAAGCAGTCGGGGTTGTCGTGATTCCGCGTGAAGGAGACGAATTAAAAACTAGACTGGGTACATATCGCTAATCGTCAGCCGAGAGTGCATCTAATATTAGTACTAAAAAGATTTACAAAAATTTACAATAAAAAATAATTTTCTTTTCTTTTTTTCTATTTACTATTGCTTTTTTTGCCTCACCTTCCTGCGGAATGTGAAGGGAAAACATATCGCCAAATTGTCATTATAACAACTGACTAAAACTACACAATGGTGCAAAATTTCCGTTTTCTCGTATAGGTAGGTAGTTTTCTGAGACGGCGCCGTATAGGTGCTCTTTAAACTCGCACACCTTTGTGCAATGTGGGATATACTTTCCATATTTGCTCTATAAAAATATGTAAGTATTCAATCGATTAAAACATAAGCAAAAAATTATTCTTACATGGAAGCTATCAATTATCAGCTAATAAATTTGTAGAAATATTATTGTGCCGAGCCCTTCGGGCACGGCACTGTTCTAGTTCGTTCGTTTAATTATACGAGAGCTGTCACTTTGACAGGTAAGTGTCATTTTTTTTAGCTTTTTCGTAGCGAGGGTTAAAGCTGTAAGAATTCGAAATTAAAAAATTTTCAGGTACCTAAATAAGAATGTTTTATACGATAGCTGTCAAATTTTGACAGGTAGGAGTCAGTTTTTTTTATCCTTTTCGTAGCGAGGGTTATCGCTGTAAAAATCCTAAAGTGAAAAATTTTTCAGATCCTAAATAACAAAGTTCTATACGACAGCTGTCAGTTTGACAGGTAAATGTCAATTTTTTTAAAGCTTTTCTTGTATCTAGGATTAAAGCTGTAAGAATCCAAAATTTAAAAAAAATTCAGTAGTTAAATAACAAAGTTCTATACGACAGCTGTCAAATTTTGACAGTTAAGTGTCAATTTTTTTTTTAGCTTTTTCGTAGCGAGAGTTATAGCTGTAAGAGTCCGAAATTATAAAATTATCAGGTCCCTAAATAACAAAGTTCTATACGATAGCTGTCAAATTTTGACAGGTAAGTGTCAATTTTTTTTTAGATTTTTTGTAACGAGGGTTATAGCTGTAAGAATCCTAAATTTAAAAATTTGTCAGTACCTAAATAACACAGTTTTATACGATAGCTGTCAAATTTTGACAGGTAAGTGTCAATTTTTTTTTAGATTTTTTGTAACGAGGGTTATAGCTGTAAGAATCCTAAATTAAAAAATTTCTCAGTTCCTAAATAACAAAGTTCTATACGACAGCTGTCATTTTAACAGGTAAATATCAAGTTTTTTTTAAGCTTTTCTTGTATCTAGGATTATAGCTGTAAGAATCCGAAATTAAAAAAAATTTCAGTACCTAAATAACAAAGTTCTATACTACAGCTGTCAGATTTTGACAGGTAAGTGTAATTTTTTTTTAGCTTTTTCGTATAGATTATTATAGCTGTAAGAATCCAAAATTTAAAAAATTTTCAGTACCTAAATAACGACATTAAAAAAAAAATTAAAAAAAAAAGAAAAAAAACACTGGGGTTTGAACCCTCGACCTTCGTCTCCAAAATCAACTGTCTTTAGTACTACGCCACCGAAGCTTACAGATTGATTTGTGGTAAATAGGATATTAATGACGTATTCGATATTACATAGAACGTTGAGTATTGAAGATACACACAAATAATACACTTTTTTCAATTATTTTTGGTCAACCACAAAGAAAAAGGTGCAAGACAGGTGTTTCCTACATTAAATTCTCTCCAAATATTATAAAAACTATAAAAATTGAAGGTAATATGCCTCCTGCAAGCCATTTTTATTATTACAAGTACGGGATAAATGCGATATTTTCCCCCTTATTTTTGGTCAAACGAAAAAGATAAAGGTTCAAGGTAGGTATTTCCCACAAAAGACGTAGTCTAAATGGTCTAATTCCTCTAAAAAATCAATTTGGAAATCGCATTTTTCACCTATTTTTGACAGATGGTATAAAAGTTAAAGTTCAGGAAAACGCACGTGGTAAAACCATGGCCAACTTTTTCTAAATCGAATGGTGTTAGAATTTGAAAATTGTGCCTGTTTCCGCACCCAAAAAAGCTACTTTGCTCAAATTTGCGAATATATTTTGATAAGTTTGGACATGCAGGAATATTGAGAAGTAATCAGCGCATATTTTGTATATTCGAAATTTTTACACAACGTACCCCCACTATTCCTCTGTAAGCCCAAAAAGTTTCAATCGTCCCACATTAACCGTTTCCAAGAAAAAAAATCGCAAATGTGAAAATGTCGAAACTGACGGCGGCGACGACGCCGACAACATACGCACATTATTTTCACCGAAGCGCCGTATAACATATCGCGGTGTAGCGCGATATGTAACTAGACTGGGTACATATCGCTAATCGTCAGCCGAGAGTGCATCTAATATTAGTACTAAAAAGATTTACAAAAATTTACAATAAAAAAATACTTTTCTTTTTTTCTATTTACTATTGCTTTTTTTGCCTCACCTTCCTGCGGAACGTGAAGGAAAAACATATCGCCAAATTGTCATTATAACAACTGACTAAAACTACACAATGGTGCAAAATTTCCGTTTTCTCGTATAGGTAGGTAGTTTTCTGAGACGGCGCCGTATAGGTGCTCTTTAAACTCGCACACCTTTGTGCAATGTGGAATATACTTTCCATATTTGCTCTATAAAAATATATAAGTATTCAATCGATTAAAACATAAGCAAAAAAGTATTCTTACATGGAAGCTATCAATTATCAGCTAATAAATTTGTAGAAATATTATTGTGCCGAGCCCTTCGGGCACGGCACTGTTCTAGTTCGTTCGTTTAATTATACGAGAGCTGTCACTTTGACAGGTAAGTGTCATTTTTTTTAGCTTTTTCGTAGCGAGGGTTATAGCTGTAAGAATTCGAAATTAAAAAAATTTCAGGTACCTAAATAAGAATGTTTTATACGATAGCTGTCAAATTTTGACAGGTAGGAGTCAGTTTTTTTTATCCTTTTCGTAGCGAGGGTTATCGCTGTAAAAATCCTAAAGTGAAAAATTTTTCAGATCCTAAATAACAAAGTTCTATACGACAGCTGTCATTTTGACAGGTAAATTGCAAGTTTTTTTTAAGCTTTTCTTGTATCTAGGATTATAGCTGTAAGAATTCGAAATTTAAAAAAAAATTCAGTACCTAAATAACAAAGTTCTATACGACAGCTGTCAAATTTTGACAGGTAAGTTAAAAAAATTTTTTTAGATTTTTCGTAGCGAGATTTATAGCTGTAAGAATCCTAAATGAAAAATTTTTCAGTTCCTAAATAACAAAGTTATATACGACAGCTGTCATTTTGACAGGTAAATTGCAAGTTTTTTTTAAGCTTTTCCTGTATCTAGGATTATAGCTGTAAGAATTCGAAATTTAAAAAAAATTCAGTACCTAAATAACAAAGTTCTATACGACAGCTGTCAGATTTTGACAGGTAAGTGTCAATTTTTTTTTAGCTTTTTCGTAGCGACGGTTATAGCTGTAAGAATCCCAAATTAAAAAAAAATTCAGTACCTAGATAACAAAGTTCTATACGACAGCTGTCAGATTTTGACAGGTAAGTGTCAATTTATTTTAACTTTTTTCGTGGCAAGGGTTAAAGCTGTAATAAAACTAAATTAAAAAAATTTTCAGTACCAAAATAACAAAGTTCTATATGACAGCTGTCAAATTATATATACTTAAATAGTAATTCTTATTTTTTATAATTTACTACCATTTCTATGCTGTTTAGGTATAGAACAATATATTTGAAAAAAGTAGTATTTGAGATGACCTAAACGAATATCCAAACCAAAAGTATATCAGACGCACCCAATTCGATTTATTAACGATCCAATATGACCCTACATTGATTTTAAAAAAATCAAAAAAATTACTTCCCAACTTTCGATCGCGTTCGCAAACAACAGTGTTTTATAGCCCAACGTCGTCTACACGTCGAAAAAGTTTAAATCGATTAAAATGATTTTTGCCACCTGTATCGCCCTACAACGAAAAAAAAAATATTTTTTAACTTTGACTTTAATAACTTTTTTCTGGTACACCATATTTGAAATTGTTACCAGAACGTGCCCCGACTATTCCTCTCTACGTCCAGAAAGTTTAAATCGTTTTGCTCTAACCGTTTCCGAAAAAAAAATTCGCGAATATCGAAATGTCGAATAACCTTCTACCACGTGGCGACGGATTATCAATGTCGGAACGCCATCTTTAAAATCGAAATTACGACTATTTCTGAAACATTTTGGGCAAATATTTTGGTCAATAAAATTAGAAGAAGGTTTAAGGTAGATATTCCACCCGATTTAAAATCTGGAAATGTTCTTATTATTCTAGCAAGTCACGCTGAAAACACCCATTTTTCGCCATTTTTGACAGCCGGATTTTTAGAATTAATAATTAATTTAGATACATCAATATCAAGGCACTCTTAGTCAAAAGTGAATGGTGTTAGAATTTGTAAAGATTGCCTGTTTCCGCACCCAAAAAAGCGACTTTTCTCAATTTTGCGAATATATTTTAATGATTTTGAATATGTAGAGGTGTTGCGAAGTAATCAGCGCATTTTTTGAGAAAAAAATAAAACGGTTTTGTTAAAAATTGAATAAGCTACAGTCGATATAGTAAAAAAAAAGCTACCGTTTTTTCCGTATTAAAGATAAAGAAACGAAAAAATATCTCTTAAATACAATTTGACGAGCTCTATCCGCTAAAGTTTATAACGTTTCGATCAAAAGTCGTTTTCAGTACGAAAAAAAATAAAAACCGTGAAAAAATCAGGCCTAACTTTATGATTTCCACTTTCTTACAATTTTCGGCAATTTCCATTCCAGTTAGGTATAGAACGATATATTGGAAAAAGGTAGATTTTGAGATGGCCTAACCGATTATCCAAACCGCATGTCGATTGGATGCACCCAATTCGACTTATTAGCGATCCAAGAGGTACCATTTTCGACCAAATTTTGACTTTGAAAAAATCAAAAAAATTACTTCCAAACTTTCGATCGCGCTCACAAACAATAGGGTTCTGTAGCCCACGGTCGTCTACGCGTCGAAAAAGTTTAAATCAAAAAAACTTATTTTTCCGAACTGTATCGAATTTCAACGAGAATCCGATAATTATCGACTTTGACGTTTAATAACTTTTTTCCGGCACACCCTGTATATTCCAAATTTTTACAGAACGTACCCCCACTATTCCTCTGTAAACCCAAAAAGTTTCAATCGTCCCACTCTAACAGTTTCCGAGAAAAAAAATCGCAAATGTGAAAATGTCGAAAGAGACGACGACGACGACGACGCCGACAACATACATACATTATTTTCACCGAAGCGCCGTATAACATATCGCGGTGTAGCGCGATATGTAATAATTAAAATTTTTTTAATAAATTAATTTATTAATGTAGTGTTATTTCGTTTTTCTAAAATAGTGTTAGAGAAAGTATAGTCTATAACAAGTATGGAATGGCATTCCTGCACTCGCGAAACCGTAGACCTCGCCTGCGGCTCGGCCTACAAACTTTTCGCTCGTGCGGAATATATCCATTCCATGCTTCTTATAGAATATACTATACTGTGATCCTTATGGCAAAAAAACTATTATTACTACTCAACGTGACAACATCAACAATCGCATTTGGTACGTTGGCGATATTCCGGTTGCGCACGCAGCGTACGCTATACGCTATCTGAAAGTCTTTCAATTTATTCTCAAATTGCTTCCCTGCAACGTTATCGATAAAAAGCTCTTAATAACTCCGTAACGACTATGGTGCTAGCTCTATAATTTGGGTGCTAGGTATGGTCTATATGGTGCTAAAATTTTACGCAGTTATGAGCACCGTGGGGGGCTAGCGTTACATTAGCCCCCCCCCCCGGTTAAAGTGCTTAATAACTCCGTAACGACTATGGTGCTAGCTCTATAATTTGGGTGATAGGTATGGTCTATATGGTGCTAAAATTCTATACAGTTATGAGCACCGGGGGGGGGGGCTAATGTAACGGACCCGACGTAGCACGTAAAGACTTTTGACTTCAAAGGTGACATGCTGATCTCGTGGTTGTACTTCCTTTCCTCCTATTATTTGTACGAAGTGCTGAGAATTTTTTGCAAATGATGTGCTTTTTTTTTGGAGTGATTGGATTAGGGGAAGTAAAATCTAGCTAATTCATATGAAGGAGAGTTACGAGAGCTCGTAATAAGTATTAAAGGCATGTTTGTGTCGTTTTGGCAGGCAGTAGAGGTGTGGAGTCTTACTGTAGTGTCTGGCGTCTCCGTGTCTTGTCTGGTATGTATCGTTTATATTTAATAATAATAATAATAATAATAATAATAATAATAAATGTCTCTATTGTAATTAAGGATAAAATTGCAAAAGGCGAAGTTGAAGCTAGGCTTCCTTACTTAACCTAACATTATGGCTAATAACATAGTAGTAATATTTAACAGAAGTTATGATACTCATAGGCTGAAAAATTACGTAATATGTAATGATAGTAACAATTTTTACAATTAAATCCTATCAACTTTAACGTGGGCATGTGAAGGGCATTGAGAGGCAGTTCAACTGGACTGATCTAATACGTGTCAGAACATATTTGATGGACAAGAGGACAAATGGCATTTTTAAAAGTGTGAATTGGCGCAGATTTTAAATTAACTGGAACTTTGTTGTATATTAACGACACCTGATAACTGAATGATCTTTCAAACAGTATGGTTTTGTGTGACGGAGGGTGATTGTGGATTTATGTCTGAGGTCGAGGTCATGAGAGTCATGCCTAAATTTTATTTTTTGATATAGATATTTTGGACATTTTTTAACGATTATTTTGTTATAAGTGCTAGGCGATGAAGCATTCTTCTTTCACTCATGTTAAACCATCCAATCTCCCTCATTTTGGCACTCACCCGTCCATCATACTTTCTAATTTCCCCTATCATACGTACACAGCAGTTTTGAATCATTTGTATTCGTTTGGCATCCCTCTCTAAAAGACATGGACCATACAGTGTATCGCAGAATGTGACTTGTGATAAGACCAGACTATCACATAACGATTTTTTAAGGTGTGTATTTAGAATGTGCCTTTTGTTAAAAATAAGCTTTAAGTTGGTAAAAGCTTTCTTTATGCAGTTATTGATATGCTCAGTAAATCTTAGGTTAACATCTAGCAGCAGTCCAAGGTTTCTCGCATTGGTTGAACATGACAAGGTTTGACCACCAATGTCAACGCAAACGATATTTCGATATTGCTCCCTACTCTGTGCATGACGAAACAGAAGTAACTGACATTTTTTTGGATTTAGTTCGAGACAATGCTCTGTAGATATTCTTAACAGAAGATCAAGGTCAGCTGCTAGTCTGTCAATGGCCTCAAAAATGTTTTCAGGGCAAAAGGAGATGTATATTTGGGTATCATCCGCATAAAGGTGCACAGTGGCGCACTTCAGTTTCTCAATTAGTTAAGAGGTATATAGAGTAAAAAGTAAGGAGCCAAGAATAGATCCCTGAGGAACACCACATGATACATCCATAAATCCTGAAAGATTCGAGTTAAGTTTTACAGATTGTGATCTTCCAGTAAGGTAACTCTCAATTAGTTTTCAAGCATTGTTTTCAAAACCAAGAAACTTTAAAATAGCCAAAAGGAGCTTATGGTTTAATATGTCAAAGGCCTTATAGTAGTCGAGCAGAACCAAGGCAGTAAGTTTACCACGATCGGCTGCTACTAGAATGTCATCAGTGACCTTTAAAAGAGCTGTAGTGCAACTATGATCTTTACGAAAGCCAGACTGGACAGTCGGTAATAAATTATAAATCTGATTCTCCAGGACTTTATCCAAGACCTTTGACAGAGTGGGAAGAATGCTTATAGGTCTAAGGTCCTTAATCTCATTGGGGGCAGGAACTTTAGGAATCGGAAGAAGAAAAGATCTTTTCCAAATTTCCGGGAATGTGGACGTCTCTATGCAAGAATTGACAATATGTAAAATAAAAGGTAGTATATGCGGACAGCAACGGCATAGCATAGATAATCCGATTCCATCAGTACCCAAAGCTTGAGATCTTATGGAGAAGAGAGCAGTTTGAACTTCCTCAAGGGTTGCAAGTGTGAACTGAAAAGCACCAGTATTTTCCTTAATATTTTGTGAATAATAGTTTAACGTTTCAGGATCAGGGGTTGAAGATATCGCAGCATTAGTAAAAAATTGATTAATGTTCGGTAGACTTCCCTCGATGGTGGAGGTCGCATCCTTAAAAATGAAAGAGTAGTTTCTTTCTGCAAGACTTCTTCGATTTTTTATCGTAGGTGTGAACGTTCTTGATGGCGGTTCATTTTCCTTTGTGAGCTGGTAGAATCGATTATGTTACGAAGTTTTGCAAGATAGATTGTTTCTTCCCTATTAATATTTGGTTTTTGGAGGTTTTGATTTTTCTAACCATCTATCTAAATTCTTGCGCTTGTGTCTCTTCTATGATTGTTAAGTCGACGGCGGTTATAATGTAGTGGTAGGTATCTGTTTTGGATCGTACGTGATGTTTAAGCCCTTCTCCAAAAGGGATTCTACTATGGTTGATAATTCCTTAGATGAAATGTTCTAAACGGTCCTTTGTTTTTGCGTTTGCGTTGTTGATTAACATGTTTACGTAATTTTATTGACTGGTTCTTACTTTGTCACAGATAGCGTCAATCTTTCGAAAAATAGATAAATAGAGAGAACAACATAAATTCCTTGATTTCCTCAAATCTCTGTAGGATATTACTAGAGAAGGTTAAGAGAAGCGTAGAAAGGCTTTACTAGCATCTTCTTGGCTTGGTATCCTGGGATTGGTGACTTAATAATAAAGCCATCTGGAATAATCGCTCGGTCGCTTGCCCGTAGTAGAAACTGGACATGCGTTTCCTTCTTTGAAGATGACTGGAGATACATACATACCAGTTGAAATGTTGTGATTTAAAACAAATAAAGACAATGCATGTCCAAAACTCTTCTGTCATTTAAGAAAATATCATTGTCTCCAATCTTTAAACAGACTATATAGGTTACGTCTGATGTCTTAGTTATTTTTAATCTAATCGTATCATATACCTTCGTCAATATATTTATGTTAAGATTTTGTCAGTAAATTTGAACCTTCTGATCGATCCTTAAAATACAATTTGCTTGGAATTGCTAAGGGTGCCAAAAAAAGATGAATAAATCATATTTTCAAAAGATTACCGCGTTATCAGATGCTTAGTTAGAAAGGGTTGGTGGTGCCGGACCGCCCCCTGATATCATCCATGAAGGGGTGGCAGCTAATTTATATGCAAAATACCATTTTCAATTTTAATAATGATTTTGATACTACCAACTTGACTTTTCCTCATCAATCAAATCGTTGATGACAAAAATCAGTTACTAATAATTTTCTTAAAATTCCCATAATATTTTCACTGCAGCGCCTTTTCATTGAAGTCGGAAATACAACCCATGTTAAATAAACTTTTTACCTTTTTTTATTTGACAATTTTTCCCCAAAATTTTAACCCCCGTCGTCTAATGTGAAAAAGGTAAAGGAGCCCCTTGTGATGTGTAAATAATAATACCTGTTTTATATAAAAAAAATTGCTCGTTTAAAAATTTTGGACGCAAATAATATTATTATACTCATAGTGTCACTTCTTTTGCTTTTTTTAACATAAAACATTAAAAGAACAACATTGAAGCAACTTTAAAAATGAAATCTAACTATGTTGGATGAACATAAATACAACCTTGTATAAGAAGATAGTTTTTTAAAAAGGTGGTTGGCAAAGAAAAGTCCTGTCTACCTTCTTATAATCTTGTAGGTATAAGGAGTTTTAAGGTGGTTAGAAAAATAATTTTTTCGCATAAAATTTATGTTACGTTACCACTAACAAGTAAGCTGTCTATTTATTATATGAAAAAATCAGTCTTCTTATGGAGGCGACAGCACCTCTATCGAACCTTAGTGGCACTCACTTTAGCCACGCCAGTTGTTTTATAAAAAATATATATAATTAAAATATAATTATTTATAATTGAAATGCAACAATAAAAAACAAGTTACTAGGATTAAAAGCCCATTTCTAAAGATCAGTTGTAACATTTATAAATATTATTTCAGCACTTATTTATTTATTATAAAGTCAAAGATAATAATTATTTTTTGAATAGGTATTTGTAACAAGTTAAAGTCCAGAGTTTACTTCTTTCCAAGTATAAATAATTTAGTGATTCTTTTACCAAAAAACTTCGCTCGTTTTTTATCTTTGAAAGAGCGTTTCGGGTAAAAACCCTATACAATACATGGTTTTATACTTTAAAATTTATAAAACCGGCATCTGATAAATAAAACATTGCCTGTGGTAAATTGTCCGAAATTTATTAACTATTTAGTTATGATTTTTTGGATAATTTTACTTTGTTAGATTAATAAAATAAAACTTTTAGATTGGCAGCTTTATTTTACTTTAGCAGGTCCTGCCTCTAAATTTAAAAACATTTCTTTTTGAGATATAGGTTTATCAAAAAAAAATTTTTCTAATCGTCTTTAAAGAAACTTAATTAATTAGAATTCATAACGTTTTTTCCTCAAAGAACAAAAACTATACTATATTAATTATTGTTTTTAACCTTTTTTAAATAAGCACAAAATAAATTAAACTATTTTCTAATTATCGACGGGAATTATAGCACCCGGTGCGACATCTTGCGTCCCAGTACGGTACCTTAGAAAAGGTCAGTCGTAAAGGAGTTATTCTGTAAAAACAGAAAATTTTACAAGAGCGCTCTCAAAACCGGTACAAATGCAATACAGATAGAGAAACAGATATTAATTCAAAAAAAGTGTTGTCTGTTTCCTTCCGCCAAACCCATCCCCAGACGCGTTTCGCCGTTATTACAGCTTATCAGTGAGGCTCAGTTTGGCAAAAGGAAACAGGGCTCAAAGACAAATCACTTGTCAGGATCGATAATCGATCCTGACAAGTGACAAACAGACTGTTTAAAGAAAAGGGAAACATGTTATTGTTAAGGTTCTTTGCTTACTTGATGCCGCATTATAATGGTAACTTTATTTTCGGTTTAAAAGAAGTGAATCTGTTGTAGTATTTTGTGCTATTTAATCCGTTACTTTATAGTCAGAAGAATGTTTGCTATACTAAAATGAGTTATTTACCTGAATCACACAAAATCGAAATTTTAATAATGATTGACTTTGGCGACAGATCGCTTACTCATGCAGAAGAAGCAGCTCAGCTTTATTTCACGAACCACACCCCGATCTACCACCAATTTCCCAAGGCACCATCAGCAAAATTAAAAGACGTTATCGTCAAGTAGGCCACGTCCGGGTCATATCAAGAATTGTAAAAGAAAATAACATAATAAGCCATTTGTCTGCATTCAACCTAGTGAAATCATGTCAAATGCGTCCTAATAAAATCCTAATGGTACAAGACTAGACAAGATGATCTGGACCGCCGCCTTCAGTTTTGTGAAGTTAAGATGAATGCACTGGATCAGCAGTAAATTTGGACTTTTTACAGATGAGTGTACTTTTTTAGTAAATGGTGACGTCAATAAACAAAACTGTCGATATTGTCCGCGGAAAATCCTCACTGGATGCAAGAAACACAGACCCAGCTTCCGCAAAAACTTAATTTTTGGGCAGGCATAATTAGCGACCGCGATATTGGCAAATATTCCGTAAAGGTAAATTTAAATGACCATACATATTTAATATCTAAATTTTTTGCAAGAAGAACTTATTCCAGCTTTGATCACTTTTTTCCTTACCATGCAGATGATCGATTCATGATGATCGAATATGGTTACAGCAGAATGGTGCTTCGTCTCATTATGCCATAAATATTCGACAATATTTAAGTGGCATTTTTACAAACCGCTGACAAGGAAGAAGGGGAACCATTGAATGTCCGCCACGATCGCTGGACCTTAATCCTCTAGATTATTTCCTCTGGGGTCACTTGAAAACCAAAGTTTACAAAACAAAAACAGAAAATTTGGAGGAACTTGGGCAACGATTTATAAACGAAATTCGCCAAATTTCCCCGAATATGGTACATAATGTCAAGAATGAATTTTACTTTAGATTGGGGGTTTGTCAAGAAAAAAATAGGCAACATTTTCAACAATTTTTAAAACAAAACAAATTGCGTCCCAAAAAGAGAGGTAAAATTAATGAAGACACGAAAAATGTGCCAAACGTAGCCGTAGTTCTGTATTTTTTCAGCAAATAAAGAGGCTTCCTAATACTGAATTTATTCCAACTAAAATAAGAGGGAAATTACTGCTTGTATTTAGAGAAAGGTACATACAAAATACGACTAATCTGATCTGACACAAATCGTTTACAACAAATTAATATGATAGCTGAAATAGCTCTGGATTTCTATAGACTATATTATAGTATGTAGCAGTGGCCCGTCACTTCGTACGGATACAACCCCCCTGCTCATAAGAGATACTAGTACCTCTTAATTGAAATGTTTATTAAATAAAATTACAGGATATATTGCGTAGCTATATATTCTGTGACACGAGTCTTATTTTATTTTTATTATTCTATTATCTGTAAAAAACGTACTTAGTATTTGATAAGGTAGGTTAGAACCTTTTTTTTTAATTTTAAGTTTTTAATTAAAATATAATAATTTAAAGTTTTTGAACAAAAACAAAGCATTTTAAGATTTATTGCTTTTTATGAGGACCTCTTTTATACGACTAGTATTATAAATTATAGACTAAATTTGGGCGTGGTGCTAAAAAAAATTTGCCGCGGGGGACTTTTGTGGACCCCAAGTTAAATACTCACCCGCCGTAAAATGAATGTTAGTTTTATTACACTACTATTCCTGTGAAATTTCTATATCAAATTATTACGGGACTAGTATTTAAACATAATCAAAATTTGGTCATTCACGGGACCCAAGCTTTGAGACCGTTGAGAAAATCAAGCCTCTTAAGCTTAAGGCCTCTCAGCCCTTACAGAATTATTTTTCGGTAATCAAATTCAATTATCCGGAAACTAAATTAACTATATCCCTGAAAAAAAATTGAACAAAGAAAAAATTGACCGATGCCTCTTTAAAATTCCTATCTTGATATAGGTATAAGGAAGTTATCCAGTGCCACCGGCTATCCTTTTCAATAAGTTTTCCAAAAAAAAACACAGTAATTTCAAGGACTATGCTTATTAGTATGAGTCGGCTAAAATAGTTTTTTATCTCTTCTGTCTAACTAACTATCTAACGAGATAACGAATGCATTAAAAAAAATTCTAGCCCCCAATTTTTATGAGATATTTAATTAAAATGGATATAACATTTTAACGCCTTTTTTGAAATAGTATTTGTCAAGTCGAGAACCCGCCGATAATTTTTTTTATAGAATATTTTATATTTATTTATAACTTATCGTCTTTCTCCTAAATTTTTTCGAGGTCACCTAAGAATTTTTAAAAATAGTCAATTCAAAATTATTAAGGAAGACGTTGGAGGTCAAAAAAGTGACTAAAAAAATATGACCTAATAAAAGTATAAAATAAACGTTCACACTATGTCATTGTGTATGTTACCCAACCAAAAACAGAATAATTTGAAAAAGTAGTCCATGCTTAAAGTGGAGTTATAGTATAGGAAAGAAAGAAAAACTAAAAGTCTTCCTCCACAAAGTTTAATTGAATGAAACAATCAAAGGTCTCTACATGTTTCGAACGTAGAAACGTTCATCATCAGGAGACAGAAAATAACATTAAAAAGTGCTGATGGTTTTAGCAAAAGAGAAAATGGTGAAGGACCTTAATGGAGCTTTCGTGAAAATAAAATTGATGTGCAAAGCCACATAATATGGAGAAAATATTAAACTTTAAACATACTAGGTATGTAAGAAGTCGGGAAAGGGGTCTAGACCAACCCTATAAACTGGGAAAGAAGAAAATAAAACCTTTCTATAAAGAAAGTATTAAAAAATTAAAATTTGTTTAATAAAACATTTTGGATAAATGTCAGAGACATAGAAAAAGTAAATTGGTAGTAATTAACATACTTAGTGCAATCTGTAAAAGATAGAAATTAAAATTAAAATCAAAGAATGAAGTAGAAAACTTTTTGAAATCTATTTTCTTGGATAAAAGTTAGTAGGTACTTACGAAAATTGCGTTTTGAATTGTCCTTTGGGGTACTGAGGTTTAAGGCTCAGTAACCCCGCAAGAGGTTAATTTAAGTTTTATTAAATAAAATCGAAAGTTGAACATATTTTGAAAATTAATCGAGAGTTTATTCACTCTTCCACGTGTTGGGACCAAAGTGGATAAAATTAATTGATTGACAGCTATACTGACAGGTAGTATGGCGGTGAAATTTAAAATTACATAAATGAACAAGCGAAAATTATTCTTAGAGGGAAAGCTCAATTAAGGTTGGGCCGATATGATACACTAAACTATGTAACTTAATAGCTAAGAAAGCGAAACGAAAATCGTTTTAATAAGGGAGAAAAACAACTTAGGTGGATAACAAAGTAGGTGTCCAAAAGTTTCTGTGTGGTTGCATGTGTAGAAGAGAAAATTAGATGCGTTTATATACGTGTCACAGAGAAAGGAAAGGTATTCTGTAGTGTTTGTTTTGTCTCTTAAGGATGAGAAAAGGAGTGTGTGCATGTCACAGAGAGAAAAATGGCGGGCAGTGATGTATGTTGTGTCAACTGTGAATGGAGTAAAGGAATGTGAAAAATATTAATTTTTTTTATCGATGAAAAAATAGTTTTGTGGTGTATTTATGAAAATAGTGGTGATGGTTGTTGTAGAATGAATTTAGTAGTCATGACAAATAGAAGAAAAATTGTTTTTAACAAAATTGTGATTAACAAAGAACGATATAGAAGGAGAAGATAAATGCAAAAGTTATATTTGATCATTGAAGTCGAGAGCATTGAAAAAATGAGTGCAGCTGTGTTGAATTTGATCATTCAGGCACAAGACACTCTCGTTATTTAACATTTTATTAATCTCAAGAATTTCTAAAAGATCTAATTTGTTACCTTTGTTACAGAAGTGTAGAAATTTTGTATGAGAGTCAGGATTAAAAGTATGATTATTTGAAACGATATGTCTGGAGAAATTAGATTTTATTTTTGAAGGGGAAAGATTTTGATTGTTAGCTTTTATTATCTCCTTCGAATGCTCTTTTATACGAGTTAAAAATTTGCGTCCTGTTTGTCCAATATAGGTCGCAGTACAGTTCTCAGTTGAACAGCTGATGCTGTACACTCCAGATTTATCCGAGACTGGAATAAGATCTCTAGAGTTGACTAAAAACTTTCTTAAAGAATGCTGAGTTTTAAAAACGATATTAATATTAAAAGGTTTAAAGACATTTCTAAGTATATATGAGATAGGGCCCCAAAAAGGTAATGAGAAAAATTTTTTTGAAGGTTTGTCCTTAGACAAGAGGTTTCTGTTAAGATATTTATTTAAGTGATTGTAATAAATTTTATTAATTGAGTTTAATGGAAAACCATTATTGATACCTATTTGTTTAATTAAGTTAAGTTCAGATTTGAATTCATTATCTGCAAAATTTAAAAACACAACAAAATCACAACTTCAACCTTTCTTCTAATAATATTTCTCACTTCAACACCAACAATATTTTTAACTCCACTGTTGCTAACAAATTAAATAATTCTTCTACTAATAATTTCAGTTTTGACAACTCTATATTTAAATCAGAATTTAACGAAGAAACTCTGGACATTTCAAACTCTGACAATTCCAATTTTCATGAGAGGACTCTTAACCTGAGTAATACTGGTTTCGAAGAGCACGAGATGAGTTTACTCAATAGAGGTCTTAAGTACAAATTTCATTTCAATCTTGGAATCAAGGATTTTGAAACCATTGCAGTGGATTGCGAGAATATTATATCAAATTCAAATGAAACCCAAAAGAAAGACACATTGAGATCTGTATGTATTAATAGCCTTAATCAATTTTATAAAAACAATCCTCAGTTGAAGAATGACAATGAGATAAAAGCCCTCAAATCTCTTAAATCTAAGATAGTTGTTAATAATTTGGTGGTGTCCAAAGCAGATAAGGGTAACTGTCTAGTTATTTTAGATAGACCTCAATATGTTGAAAATGTTAATGACTTCCTCTCTTCAGATGATTTCACTGCATTACAATACAACCCTACAGAAAAATTTTTTCAATTATTTAAGAATACCTTAAAAAAAGCTAATAACACCTTAAATTTTTTCAATACCAATAAATTTAAACTTACTCCAATAAACCCTTCAACACCTTTACTTTATGGGTTGCCCAAGATTCACAAGCAGAATATACCAGTTCGTCCCGTAGTTTCATACTGTGGTTCTCCTTGCCACAAACTAAGCTCATGGCTAAATGATACGCTCATTAATCTCACTAATTTTAAGAGCTCCTTTTCAGTAAAAAATTCGGCTACCTTGGCCAATGACCTTTCAAATATACATATTTCCGACTCTTCTTTTCTGGTTTCTTTCGATGTCACTAATTTGTTTCCTAGTATACCCCCAAATGAATGTATAGACCTGCTGAAGGTTCTTTTAAATGATAAAACTCAACTTGATCTTGAACATATAGAGAATCTTTGCATTTTAGTAGATCTTGTCCTTAAACAGAATTTTTTTCAATTCAACAATAAATTTTATAAACAGAACTCAGGATTAGCTATGTGATCATCTTTATCTCCACTCTTGGCAGAGATTTTTATGGCCTTCATTGAATCTAAAATCCAATCTCACCCTCTTTTTAAACATATTGTTTTCTTGAGACGATATGTAGATGACATTTTTGCAGTTTTTGATGGTAATCAGGCAGACCTTTTGTCCTTTATTCAATTCTTAAATTCTATCCACCCATCTATTAAGTTTACCTTTGAATTAGAGATTGACAATTCTATACCTTTTCTTGACCTTAAATTAACTAAATCAAATAATAAAATTAAATTTTCTATCTACCATAAACCTACAAGTACTGATAATATCATACCCTTTAACTCTAACCACCCCCACAGTCAAAAATTCGCCTCGTTTCATTCATTTTTCTCCAGACTTTTCACCATCCCCCTTGAAGATAATGAATTCAAATCTGAACTTAACTTAATTAAACAAATAGGTATCAATAATGGTTTTCCATTAAACTCAATTAATAAAATTTCTAACAACCACTTAAATAAATATCTTAACAGAAACCTCTTGTCTAAGGACAAACCTTCAAAAAAATTTTTCTCATTACCTTTTTGGGGCCCTATCTCATATATACTTAGAAATGTCTTTAAACCTTTTAATATTAATATCGTTTTTAAAACTCAGCATTCTTTAAGAAAGTTTTTAGTCAACTCTAAAGATCTTATTCCAGTCTCGGATAAATCTGGAGTGTACAGCATCAGCTGTTCAACTGAGAACTGTACTGCGACCTATATTGGACAAACAGGACGCAAATTTTTAACTCGTATAAAAGAGCATTCGAAGGAGATAATAAAAGCTAACAATCAAAATCTTTCCCCTTCAAAAATAAAATCTAATTTCTCCAGACATATCGTTTCAAATAATCATACTTTTAATCCTGACTCTCATACAAAATTTCTACACTTCTGTAACAAAGGTAACAAATTAGATCTTTTAGAAATTCTTGAGATTAATAAAATGTTAAATAACGAGAGTGTCTTGTGCCTGAATGATCAAATTCAACACAGCTGCACTCATTTTTTCAATGCTCTCGACTTCAATGATCAAATATAACTTCTGCATTTATCTTCTCCTTCTATATCGTTCTTTGTTAATCACAATTTTGTTAAAAACAATTTTTCTTCTATTTGTCATGACTACTAAATTCATTCTACAACAACCATCACCACTATTTTCATAAATACACCACAAAACTATTTTTTCATCGATAAAAAAAATTAATATTTTTCACATTCCTTTACTCCATTCACAGTTGACACAACATACATCACTGCCCGCCATTTTTCTCTCTGTGACATGCACACACTCCTTTTCTCATCCTTAAGAGACAAAACAACACTACAGAATACCTTTCCTTTCTCTGTGACACGTATATAAACGCATCTAATTTTCTCTTCTACACATGCAACCACACAGAAACTTTTGGACACCTACTTTGTTATCCACCTAAGTTGTTTTTCTCCCTTAGTAAAACGATTTTCGTTTCGCTTTCTTAGCTATTAAGTTACATAGTTTAGTGTATCATATCGGCCCAACCTTAATTGAGCTTTCCCTCTAAGAATAATTTTCGCTTGTTCATTTATGTAATTTTAAATTTCACCGCCATACTACCTGTCAGTATAGCTGTCAATCAATTAATTTTATCCACTTTGGTCCCAACACGTGGAAGAGTGAATAAACTCTCGATTAATTTTCAAAATATGTTCAACTTTCGATTTTATTTAATAAAACTTAAATTAACCTCTTGCGGGGTTACTGAGCCTTAAACCTCAGTACCCCAAAGGACAATTCAAAACGCAATTTTCGTAAGTACCTACTAACTTTTATCCAAGAAAATAGATTTCAAAAAGTTTTCTACTTCATTCTTTGATTTTAATTTTAATTTCTATCTTTTACAGATTGCACTAAGTATGTTAATTACTACCAATTTACTTTTTCTATGTCTCTGACATTTATCCAAAATGTTTTATTAAACAAATTTTAATTTTTTAATACTTTCTTTATAGAAAGGTTTTATTTTCTTCTTTCCCAGTTTATAGGGTTGGTCTAGACCCCTTTCCCGACTTCTTACATACCTAGTATGTTTAAAGTTTAATATTTTCTCCATATTATGTGGCTTTGCACATCAATTTTATTTTCAAGAAAGCTCCATTAAGGTCCTTCACCATTTTCTCTTTTGCTAAAACCATCAGCACTTTTTAATGTTATTTTCTGTCTCCTGATGATGAACGTTTCTACGTTCGAAACATGTAGAGACCTTTGATTGTTTCATTCAATTAAACTTTGTGGAGGAAGACTTTTAGTTTTTCTTTCTTTCCAAAAACAGAATAGTATTGCTCTTTAAAAATAATAAAAACTGGTAAAAAAGTGTTTTAATTTTATTACCTTACCCTATACCGTGTAATTAAGTAATTTAAAAAAACGTTAAAAGGCCAATGATATGTAGAGTAACTTCCATATTATAGTAGAGTGCACATCGCGCTTTATTGTTCAGCCCGAGCGCACTCAGGGAAAAAAATGTTTATTATTGGCATTTAGTAGAGGGTGTCCTGTAGCCTCTAGATCCGTTTATTGTAAAAAAAGTTCCCCAAGGCCTAAATTAATTTGTAGCTAATTGTACCACAAAACGGTGTTATTCATTGTGCACCACTCAGTAAAAAATAGCTGTATTTTCTGTACCAATTCATTTTTTTATGTCATACCAGTACATTATTGCGTTTTTATACCTTAGATACCATCTACATAATGAATTACTTTATGCCCGTGCGGGCATAAAGTACACATTATGGCCCCCGCGGGCATTAAGTGTGCATCTTGTTCCATTTTTGATATTTGACTTTGACACATTAAACATTTTAATAATGTCAAGGTAATGTCGCAGGTAAAAATAAAAAATTGGTAAATCAAATTAAATTAAAAAAAAAACTTATTACATTATTCAAAACGAACTGGTATGACATAAAAGTTTGTATGCACCACGGGTACTAATAGATATATACCCTCGGGCGACTTACGAACCCTCGGGCCAGAGGCCCTCGGCTTTGTAAGACTGTCGCCCTCGGAGCATAATCATCTACTTGGTACTCTTGATAATAACTATTATTGATTTATTAAAATTGGGATAAGAACAGGCGGTTATGCAAATTCCCAATACAAAAATGCATTCTTAATCAAATACTGGGCAGAATTTTCTTTATATCATAGAAATCGCTGCATATTTTTAGGATAAATAGTAAACTACGAGTAAATAAATAATTAATATCTCTCAAGTCGACCTTCGGGCAGCTTGTAGCGATGGAAGTGCTTGAGAAAATATAATCAATGAATCTCTAAGTATTCGTTCGTTTTTTTTTTAATTTAGTTATGGTGGGGAAGAAAACAAACATGTTTCAGTACGCCCAAGTCATTAAATCTAAGGGGTGTCTAATTTCGCACCGTTTACTGTTTGGAAATGTTTATTTATTACAGGGTTTTGGTTTTCAGGATGGTAGGAATGAAATTATTAAAATAACAGTTTATTTATTTATGCATCGTAAATACAGATATGTATATCGTAAAAGGTAGCTGTTCTTATTTACCTAATCGCTGTCATCTAGAAGAGTTTTCACGTCTCTACGTACATGGACTAGGCATCCGCAGGATATAACGCATGTTTAACTATTATTCTATTGTATGAACGAACTGAAATAATCTGAAATTAGCCAGTAATAGTAGTAGTACCTTTTTTATAGTTGCAAGTTGTTGAGATAGTTGCGTCGTCTGTTGTGAAATTCGTTGTAAAATATGTGTTATGGTCTCTTTTTCAATTTTCCAGCCATGCTTTGAAAAACTTAGTAGGGCGCGTATGTGATTTAAATTATTTAACCAAATAATAGTTTGGTAATGCGCTACAAGGCAGTGTTGAAAAATACTATCTTTTGTCGGAGGAAGTTTGTCTATAAGCCGAGAACATGATAGAAACGTCTTAAATTCGTTAACAGACTTGGTTTGGTTTTTAGTATAAAACTTTATTACAAATTTATGTTAGGTATATCTTCAAAATGTTAAATTTTCAAACATATTTTCTTTCCCAGGTTATTAAAATGACCGCATTATCGCAACCTATCAATGCATCGAAGCTGGCAAGTTTTTTTCCAAGTGGTAATTCTATGTTTAGCTCATAAATTGGTATAAATAGGTATGCTGTTTTCTCAATGGCCCACTTTTAATCAGATTTCCAACCATTAAGAATAAAATAATAATTTTGTACTTATCCTAAAATATACCATAAAGAAATATCTGCTAGTATACGTTTGCTATCATTATCAAATCTCAACCTGCTATAATGAAATGACCCAGCTTAACTATGGGCAATACGACCGCTCAGTACCAAATTGTGTCTATTTAAACCAGCATGGAACAAATAAAGAAACTTGCGGGCGATTCGACTTCACCCTTATAAGAAGCTCTAAGAACAGAGGCCGGCGGATTCTCGAAAGGAAGGACAACGGAATCTTCGACAAACTGTTCTAATCACAGAACTATTTAAATATCTACTTTACTACTTACCCTAAAAATATGCAAAAACTTCTATAATAAAGAAAGACATTGCTCCATATTTTATTAATGAGTTTTTTCGTATTTGCAATACTTTCCAAGATATCGCGGTGTAAAGACAAAATTAATTTAAAAATAAATAAATTTTAGTCCCAGTGAAATTCCATATCTGCTCGTGCTTATCCTAATTATAATAAATCAATAAAATATATGATTTCTATTAAAAATATTTTTACTGAAGAGTTTTAGTGGAGTAGAATTAGTTAAAAAAAATTGATTTGCGCCCTCGTTTTTTTTTACGACAAACAGATCTAGGAACTACAGGACATTATCTACTAAATGCAAAGGATAACCCTTTTTAGGCCTAAAGTGCCCACGGGCTTAAGATTCGCCATATTTTACTTTTGCGAGCACTCAACTATTAAGAAATCATAGAAAATTCCTTATTTTAATATATATTTAATTAGTTGTCCTATGGATGGTGGCCAAACTTAAAATGTTTGTCTTATAATAGAAAAAGATGTAGTCTAAAAATTTAAATTTCATGCCCGTGAAGTAAAACTATATAACTTTTTAGAGTAAAATTTAACAATTTCATAAGACTTGCTATCGCGGGCAAAGTACCCATAAAATTTAAACATTTTATGTCAAGCAAGAAACACGTAATACAATAGATTTTATTTATTAAAGTAAATTTTGAAATGTTCATTTTTATTCAAAAAGTTTTTTAATAATTAGGTAATGTGTATTGAACTTTTCGAAAATGTTTCTAAAAAACTTGGAATCGCGGATATTATATTTTTTTACTTTACTACAACGAGAAGATGCTAATTTAAAGCTTAAAAATGCTTAAAATTTACCAAATATTTAAATTAATAATAAAGGTTTTTTTTTCAGATTTACGGAGAAGTTTTTTAAGAGTATCCAAAACAATATTATTTTTCTTACTTAAAAATTTTCGAAATTATGGGGGTTTCAGAACTCACTATTAATTACCGTCCAGTATATCCTAAGTTTGACCCATATCAGACCTAGTAATAAATAATCGTAAGTCATCATTAATTTAGGCTCAATGTGGACCCGGTTCAATCTGATTAAGTGATTTTAGTTGGGTGCGGCAACCCCTAACGATCTTGGATTATCTAATGTGTAATTTATTAATTTGTTACAAAATTAATCTTCTACTGTATTACTACAAGTAGGAAACTTAAAACCTTAACCGTCGCGTTTTTTCTTTTTTTAAAAATAGGTCCCCATATTAAAATATGTAGCGCAAGGAAAACGAAGCCTTATATTCTCTGCGTTACCTTACTGGTGGTATGAAATTAATGGTATAATAAGGAACTAATCTCGATTATTCGACGCATCTTCGTCCATAATTTTGGTAGGCTTCATTTATTAAATGTGTTAACAAAAACCCCTTCCCGTTCCCCGTCATATGGTGGTACTCTAGCCAGTTTATTTTATTGTGCCGTGAAAGAAAGTGAAAAAAAGGTGTTTTATAGTAACTTAAAGGATGCCCTCAGGGCCTAAATATTAAGTTTTTTGAGAATATTTCTATTTTTAAATAATTCTAAGTCGGCCACCATTTATCTATACGGCCACCCAGTAATATCTGTGGGGAAACTGTTGAATCTCTCAAATAATAACAAAATGGTGACCAATGTACTTAATGATTGGCCAAAAAATACAGAAGACTGTATGGTATGTATAAAAAGTAAAACAACAGTTTTGAATTTATACCTCAGTCAGGTTTTATTTGCTTAAAAAAGGTAATACAATTTTGCACACAATGTGTGCCAATTACACAAAACTGAAAATTTATTAATACATTGAATTAAAAAAATACAAAATTACACTCAAATACACTCAGTTCCAAAAAAAGTGACGCACCTAATTTTTATTGCAACTTTGACGGTTTGTCATTTCTGAACGAATGGACCATTTTTATTTTTTTTCCATTTATTGGTAGGTAATTCCTTTACCTTTATGAAAAAATTAAAATGGTAGAAATTTTTTCAAAGCCCCCTGGATGATAGTGGAAAAACTCATGCCATGTTATTTTCTTAATTTTTGACTCACCCTGTGCGTTAATCAAGTAAATGTATAGAAAGCGCCTACACTCTGTATGCAAGTCGCTTCTTTAACGAGCATTTTGATTTTTTGTTCATTAAAGGTTAACGATGGGCGTAGTAAACTTTACGCCGCTCGTGCAGCTCGTAGAGCAATCCACAAGTACGATCAAACAGGAAGCACTGCTCGAAGGGTTGGTTCTAGTCGCCCGCGAAAAACTTTTCCAATAGATGATCGCTTCTTGAGATTGATTATATTACGTGATCGATCAAATACTGTTGTAAATGTTCAGCAAGATCTTCGCCAAATTCGGGGTGTTACAATAAGGAAGCAAACGGTGTGTCGACGTCTAAACGAAGTTAATTTAAAAGCTAGGAGACCTGCAAAAGGTTCCAAATTATTGCCACAACATGGTGCTGCTAGAAGAAACTTCGTTAAAAATTATGGAATATTCGTGAATAGTCGAATGTTTTGTTTACGGATGAATCACGGTTTTGCCTTAACAAGGTGGATGGAAGGAAAATAGTATGGAGAAGGACTGGTGAAAGGTTTAATTTAATAACAGAATGTGAAAGTTATAATGGTTGGTCAGTTATGGTGTGGGGAGGGATTTCAATGAATGGAAAGACACCCCTCCGCCCTCCATGCTTTTCCATTGAGGCAGTCGATGACAGCGCTAATCTATATTGATATTTTACAGCATTAATCGTGCTGCTGCTCGTGCTCGTGCAGAGTCAGTGGCCAATAATTTTATATTGATGCAGAATAATGCCCGACCATACACCGCAGCAATTTTTCGAAACTTCTTAGAAGCTACGGATATCACCACATTACAGTGGCCTGCCAGAAGCCCCGATATGAAGCCTATAGAACATTTGTGGGATGAACTAAGAAGAAGGGTACGTTCTCGCCAGGGCCTGCTGAAAATCTCGCAGAATTAGCATATGCATCAGGGAAAGAATGGAATCGTATACCAATGGAAACGATAAGAAACCTAATTTCTAGTATGCCGCGTAGATTAGAAGCTCTTAGAGTTGCTAGGGGAGGCAATACACGGTATTATGCACTTATCCTAGGTTATAATTTTGTGTTTAATAAAAATGTTTTTAAAATTCGTATCTGGTTAAAAACTGTTTCTCGGTAAATTCATAAAGTTGGTAATATGCAAGGTTTCAGCAAAAAAGCTGTAATTTGGACAACTTTAGAGATAAATTAATGAACAAAAAATTAAAATGCTCTTAAAGGAAGCGACTTTCATATAGAATGTAGGCGCTTTCTATACATTTACTTGATTAACGCACAGGGTGAGTCAGAAATTAAGAAAATAACATGGCTTGAGTTTTTCCACTATCACACAGGGGGATTTAAACATTTTTTTACAAGTTTATTTTTTTTTAAAGGTAAAGGAATTACCTACCAATAAATGGAAAGAAAATAAAAATCGGTCCATTAGTTCAGAAATAACAAAGCTACGAAATTGCATCAAAAATTATGTGCGTCACTTTTTTTGGAACTGAGTGTAGGTTGTACTCGTTTTCGTTTCAGCCTTTACTGACTCATCTTGCAAACTCGGCCGTGGGCAAGTTATAAAGGTGGTAAGACTCTTAAGCTTGCAAATTAAGTTCAATATTTAGTCTTAAACTAGTAACAAGTAGCCTTAGTACTCAAATACAAAAATATAGATAAAAACAAAACCAAAAGTGTGTGTATGTAAAAAACACAATAACCGTTATGTTTTACTGATTAAATTTGTAGTACAACTGTGTTGTAAAATATGACAAAACACTCGAACTTGTACGCTTGAATTTAATGATTAACTTTATTGTATAACTGCGTTGCAAATATAAAGAGTTAAATTATTAAGCTTGAAGTGTTCTGTACCCGGGTGCATGGGAAATTGGTGCACATCAAGCCGAAAACCCGGTTTTCTGAAATTAACAATTTAAGTTAGGGTCTGGGCTGTGAAAAAAAAAATTAGGTAGATTGGATAATTTAAACACGATGGACAGATCTTGGTTGTTTCAATAAATATTTTGGTTTTTTTAATATTTGTAATTTGTTATTGTTTTTTTTATTTTTTTGACCCTAATCAGATGGCGCGCAAAAAAAAATGAACTTAAATCTTTTTTCACAATGAAAATAACATGCTAGCTCTTTAAAAATAAGCTTTATTATTATTTCATATTATAGATGATGACAATTTAATAATAATATTAATAATAATAATAATATTGTTAATAATAATTATTATAATTGTGGTGTTTGGCAGGCGGAGCAAATATAGAGGTTTCGTTTAAACCCTATTTATTATGCACACTTACAATATCGGGCGACACAGAGCTTTTACTTAATGGCGGCTTCTTCGTTTATGAGCTTGACAATATTGGACATGTCACGGCTCGGGCATAGTGATATCGTAGACTGTTCTACAGGCGGTTGTGGACTACCTTATGTAACCATTGCTCGAGACCTTCTCGATGTAGCCGAAGGCCATGATCTATACATTATTTGTAGAACATTTTAACCTGACATTTTTGTTTTATTTAATTGTCAAGTATGAAGTCCCTTAACCCATTAGGAATCTTCACAGTTCGTTTCAGTCTTAGTATGCTACCCTCGTCATTATTTTCATTCACACAAACATTGGTTACATCATTCACACAGACTTGCCAACCTTCTCTGAAGGAGTTGTTTTCGCGGACGATGATGCTTCTGTACAATGTACATAGGGTATTGTTTAACCCTACTGACTTATCTTTCTCCTGAACGGATTCGTCTAAAGTTAAAGGCATCATAGTACTAGAATGTTTTTCATTACTCGGCATTATTAGATATAGGCAAAATGCCTATCATTTTAAATGTATTATTTATATTGCAATATTGATCTACATTACCCGATGTTTTGGTAGGTTGCTTCCATTCCGTGGCACATTTCTCTTCCTGCCTGCATCGCAAAATCTGGTTGGCATGTCTCTTCCATAATGGTCCGTCCTTCAGTCGACACAGATAGGTGTTGCGTCCAACTTATTGTGTGGTAGTGGCCCTAGTATATCTTCTTTCCATTTGGTTTTCTATAGTCAGCTACCATTACGCCCTGACCTGCTTGCTTGACCTGCCTTTGTTGTTGCATTGATTAGTACTTCGGAGCTTCTGTCGATCATTCTCTTGATTTTTCTTTCAACTGTGTCAGTATCGTTTTGTGTTCTCTATAAAACATTAATTTAGATGGGGTTTCATTTGTCGATGTATGTTCACAGTTTCGAAAGTTAGAAAGAAAACGTGAAATAAGTGTGTCCAAACTTTCATTTTTACACTTTTCATTCGATAAATAAGTTTTTAACTTATTCTTAAATAACTTTATTCCTATTTCTGCCAAGTCGTTACTTTGCTGATGACATAGAGGTGATTTGATATGTTTCACTGCATTTTTACTTAAAAGTTCCTGCATTTGAGTTGAAATTAATTTAGATTCGTTATCAGAGACTAAAGTCCTAGGTAATTCGTAGCTTGCAAAAGTTTCCCCAATCTATCTATTATCAACTCTCTTGTTATGTTTGTTATAGGAAAAATTTCTATCCACTTGCTATAAGCATCAACAATTATAAATAACATTGATGGATGGATCCAAAAACTCAACAGTAATTCTATTTCTTTAGGGGCCATGATGTTAATTCTACTTTAGGTGGATTTTGTTTATTTTGAAGGCATGGCTTACAATTTTTAGCTACCTTTTCTATGTCAGTTTCTCAGTCTTTACTAATAGAAAATGGTTTCATATTACCTTCTATTGGGTTAGGCCATCTATCCTCTACTACATACTGTATCACCTGCTGCAAATCCTTATCAGTCTCAGTACCCTTTCTTACAGTATGATGTCTTGGGCGCTGTCTATTTGCTTCTCAGTTTTTCTTAACCCATCTTTCGAAATCCGGTGTCCCAGGTACTTAAAGAATTCACATTTGCTTGGTTTGACTGTAAGTTCTGCCTGTTCCAACTTTTGGAGAACTAGTTCCAAGGTCTTCAGGTGCACCTGCTTATTTGGACCTGTAAGTAATATGTCACCTTGATAAATAATGACATTGTCATGTTTGATTTGTATTTTTTGATCGAATTAGATCGGCTACCTCATGATTCACTTTAAATTATTCTATAAGGGCATCATTTTCAGGATAAAGCTTTATCTGCATCGCTAATTTGTCAAACGTTAGGCACGTAGGTATCCTTATTTGGTTACTTTTTTTATAGTTATGGTTACGTATAAAAAGGGCAAAACAGGATTTAGCGAGAACTTTTCTTATACGCACGGTAAAGGTCAGCAAGATTTATTTGAGAAGGCAAATTTTTTTTTGAGTCCCTCCTTGTAAAGATCAGTATAGAGTTTATATGATTACGCACAATTTGAATCTCATCTGCTGTCCGTTTATGAGCCGGTTCATGTGTGATTCTACGATCCGTAGTTAGTATGTGAGACTTAACAGCTAACTTATTTTGTATAGTGCATCTAATTAACGGTGGTTTCATTAAAAACCTCACATTAAGGTGGCAAGCTTTATGTCAAGAAAACAAAACGTGCAAAAGGAATTAAGTCAGACATATACCCTTTTTCACGCATGTTTGTTGATTTAACTCTGACATGATTCCATTTGCCACAATAGTTTGGACTCCGGATGGCATGTAGGCGAAAGATTGCCCTTAATAAAAATTTCAAAAAATGTGTTATTCTTAATCATGGCCTACATGACTGAATCGTCTAGTCGAAAGAGAAATCGAATAAGTCATGCAGCATTTTACTTGACGAATGCCACAACGTAAAAATGCATCTTTAAATATGCCTTTAATCGCTGTTTAACAAGCTGCTCGTGCTCCAACATTATTAACCGCAACATGCAACATAGATCAGGTTTCGGGCTATTTAAGTTTATTGGCCCTATTTCCTTATCGCTTTCATCGCACGTTTAGGTTTGCAGCGATATCACATACTCGCCTGCAGGCCAGATTGAAGTGGTTATTGGTGTTTACAATTTACAGCACATAACTTAGCTAAGTTTGTTCTTTATGATTATTAAAATAGTTATTTGTTTAACGACGGCATTTTAAAGTCCTATCAAAAACCCCGGGAAACGTGAAAATTAGCACCGAAATGTTTTGTATATTCAACATAAAATGGTATTCATTTTTGAGAAGTGATGCAAGGAAAGGAAAAATTTAACACCTCACTTACGCCTTATTCCTCTACTATCAAAATCTAATTTTTCATGACATCTAAATGCGTTAAATGAGTTTTTTATGCAGTAGCGTGGGTTTTTAGCGGTGTGTGTGTGTGTAAATAATTTTCAATGGCACTGGAATACTTCCACTAGCGGTACAGTATACGATATTGATTTTGAAGATTTTATAATGTCCTGAGGTGTTAATTTCAAATTTCTTGCGTTCCATTTTTCCACTTTGTATTGTATAAGTAATTATATTAATTAAAACGGTTATATCCAAATAGCAGCAGACTGAGGATCAAAAATAAAATTTGTTGAGTAAATATACAAACTGAAGCGTTAAATGCCATCGGAGTTTACTTAATATTTTTGTTTATAAGGTAGATAAAAATTATTTATCATAATAGTATATTGTGCAAAGTACTCTTCATCCTCCATAAAATAATTAAATATTAAACGATCAAAGCTGACAAAATTAAAAGTCATTCTGCTTGTATAAATCCTAATCTGGTCGATCATTTAGTCTAAACTTTACTCGTCATAAACAGATAAACTCCCACTTATTGCCTGTGTTAGTTGCTTATTGAATATTTTCTTCCCGTTAAATTGGAATTTTCACACAAGCGACACAGCAGCAGCCAATGATCTGGTACCTATAGATGCCACACGCCATTCATAAACGCTATTTGAATCTGCTGACAAAATCGTTTGTAGGAGAGAGGAGGTGAAAAGCTTGGTGGGGACCGGGAGTGGGGATTACGTTGGTCCCGTTAGAATTTTACATCGTTACTGAACAATCGGGTTTTGGAACTGATGATTTAATGCGAAGGACCAGTTAAACACGGTTTCTTATGTTTAACAAATCGTTTAATTGAAAAATTAACTTTATAACATTTAAAAAATTCAAATTAAAAAATAACTACAAGTAGCGGTCTGGTCTCTTCGATTAATGTTGTCAACGATCTATCAATGTCATTTCTTCACAGGTCCTCTCTCACGCCACCCGTCTCAGATAGTGTTGTCACCTTAACATAGTGTTGTCACCTTAACAGTTACTATGCGCTATCACATGGTCACAATCTGAAATCAAATATTTTTTAACGTTTGTGAAAAAAAGGATTTATAGAACAGTAAAGTTTAATGTATAATCGCAAAAAGGGTCCGCGGAGCAGTAAAATTCAGTAAAATTCAAGGTAAGTTAATTACTGCTTGTAATAATTATTATAAGGGAAACATTGGATAGCTATAAATTTAACATTATTTGGTGAACCGAACTGATCTAAAAAATAATTACACTACTTAAAATAAGGTTCTTAAGGTTTTATTGAAATTTAAAAGAAATAAGTTTACAAAAGCCAAGTTCCTTTTACGTTACTTTTAAATAGCGAAGCAAAGCACAACAAAGATTTTTTCTTCCTCCTTGTCGCGGTCAAGGATACGAAGTTCCTTTAACAACTTAGCTCAGCAAGATATTTACTTTGCTTAGCTGTTTAAAAGGAGCAAATGGAAAGTACCTATTGACTTGCAACGATTGACTATGGGTATGGCCCGAAAATGGTATTGATAACAGAAAAAAAGGTCAATTTCGAACTACGGTTTTCTGAATTGTGATCATTCAAGTGTCAAAATGCTCATTGGTATTAGAAGCCTGGTTACTGATTTCCCTGTTACTTATCATTATGAACTTTTTTTTGTTATGAATTTGTTTTCAAAATGTTCGACTGGTAATTTATTATTTTTATGCAAAAAAACAATCTTAAAATAATGGTAAGTTAGTGTATTAGCATTCCAGTAAATAATCAATCTATTAAAAATTAGAGGTTATGTTTTCAACCAACCTTTTGTTTTTGTTAAAAATGTTGGTCTAATATTAAAATTCAAATTCAAATTCAAATTCAAAAATTTCTATATTTCAGATTTAGTCTCTACGGTACATATTTACATAGGTATTACAAAAACATTAAATGAAATGGCGTCATCTTTACTAAAGCTATAAAATTAATATTTACACAATACCAATACGTTTACATATTCCTATAAAAGTAAGGCCTATGCCTTAATAAAACCAGCATATAAAAATAATAATAATAATAATCATATATATCTTTATTCTTAACTATAGTTTATTACAGGGATTTACTAACATATCCAAGTAAAGTATTTGTGGGAATGCTTATAATAAAAATATATTTCACAAATTATTTTACACATGCAGAAAAGAGACATGGCCATGGAGAGAATTTGAAAATTGAAACTGTTTATGATAAATTATTTAAAAACTAAGTTGCTAAAACTGTTTGCATGCATTCAATACTTTTTTACATTTATACGTTAAATATTACAATCTTATGCCAAAAATGTAAAGTATTACTTATTTTGGCCACTGTAACTTTACGGCCCCCGGCTCATATGACCGGAGTAAAAAGCTGAAAGAAATATTAATTAGTGGGTTATTAAAATAGGTTAATTAAATTAACAATAACCTGCAAAGCTGAAAAATAAAAATTACTTTTTTATTATTATTACAACAACAAAAAATTGTGCCCTTGGAGGTCTGATTTAACACAAAAGTGTTATTTGCACGACTCATGGTATTGAGTCTCTCACCCATTCCAGAATTCCACATGTGACATTCAAATACATAAAATAATGCATTAGTATGTCTCACATACAATAAAGAAATAGGCTCGGACGTGACCGTCTAGATTCGGGCAAGAATCTATGGCCGCCCCTACGTTGTGTTCGTCAGGTTCGCTGAAAAATACTAATTGAAGTATTATACTGGGTGGACAAAATTTTAACCAAAATCTATTATGGCCGTTAGTTAAATAAACACTATTTTAAAGAAAACTTTGAAACACGACAGGAAGGCAGAATTCTTCGCTATTAAAAAAAAATAAATAAAAGAAAATTTAAAACAAAAGTTGTCAGTTGTGCAAAAGAAAGCTCCTGTAACGCACTCTCGACCACGTTTCCAAAGGTTTCCCTACCCTGTGCACCGGACGAGACTATGGGGCTGTCGCCCAGGGCAGTAGCCCTTCTCTATAGGTTCCCCTCATACAGTTGCTGGTCCCGGCTGTCGGCGGGCTGTCCCACGTTGAAGGAAACATTGTGAACCGACAAGTCTGTATCAAAAGAACGAGTCATTCACTGTTCCCTGTACAACCTCCAACAGAATTTAAGGTTAAGATTTAGTTTTTAAAGTTACTCATAAAAGAAGCAAAAACTGCCACCTTTTGTTTAAACATCAGAACGCTGGTATCGTTGCTTTGGACTAGCACATAACATAAGAAAATGAGAGGGCTTTTTCCTGCCTGATAAAAATCCCCACATCCCCACAAATTAGAGTAACCCAACAAAATAAAAAACTAAAGAAAATAAACTTGACCTTTAAGAACTTAACACCTTTTTTTAAAAAACATTCCCTGAATTTTAAATTGTTACACAAATTAAATCCACACAAATAAAATTAAACTTATTTAACCCAATACCATTTGTTTTTCTATTTGAATTAATTTTGAAGAAAATCTGCAGAAAATAAACTTATGATGACTCTTGAATTTAGGTGCTTACCGTACCTAAAGAAGTTAATAAGTGTCTTTTTAGAAATTCTCTGTTTAGCAGCTAACCACTCTTCTCCCCCACCCAAGTCTTCGTTTGTGCGTTTTGTAATACGAAGTACGACGTTGGCTGCTATAAAAAATCAATAATTGCGGCAAAGATGTAAACGGTCCAAAGTTCACGCGTCCTCCTAAATATCATCGGAAATATACTGAGGATTTTATTTTCAAGACTGGCTACCTAAATAGATTTATCAGGGCCTATATTTGGAAATGAAAAGGTATTACACTTTTAATAAAAAATTTTACCAGTACTGCAGGGTAAATTAAAATCATAATATTATTTAAATTAAATATAAATAATAGAGTAAAATAATTAAACCTTAGGGCGTAACATGGGGGAAAGAATAAGTTTACCAAATAAATAAATTAACAAAAATAGTGAAAAAAAATGCAAATAAGGTCACCTGGGTCTGCTCTGTTACACCACCTACCCACGGCTATGAATAGTTAATCCTAACCTACAAATAACCCAACTTTTTATGTACTCACCTATGAAAAGTAACAGAGCAGAATTATTATATTCGGCATTCTTGCACACTTTACACCTGCGACCAATCTTAATTATTAGTCTTCAAAAAAAATATCACAAAACACTAAACACAGAGCAATTATTACACAAAACCGAAACAGATCTCCGATCTCCTCAGACCCATAAAAACGCGACCAATTCTGCTTTGTCAAACTGCATAATTTTTAAGGGTTTTGGACAAAGATTTAAATTTACCCCATAACGCCATATTTTATCTCTTCTGGAAAAAGGTAAACCTGTTGATTTATGGCTTTCGGAATGAATATGTTAAATTATTAAATAAGTGTTGTTATTATTACTTTTGAAATATTATTATAGCCGTAATTTATATACAGTGTGTGTATACAATCTGGAAACGGCTTAATAACATCACAATTTACTGGCCGATTTAAACCAACTTTGGTACAGTTGTGTAAGAGGATCTAACGCACCGAATGACGATATTGGCGTTGTTGGCAGCTTTTTAGTTTGTCTGGAATTCGAACGAATTTTATATTTTTAAATATAACACCCAGTATATTTTTACATTTTTAAATTCCACATAAAATTATAACTATTTTTTATTAAATACATTATTAGTCTATACTTCATAGTTTCCGAGATATTGGCTCTCGAAAAGTGACATTTTTGAACTTTGACAGCTTATAACTTTCTAACAGTACGTCTTAGAGCAAAACGGCTTACATGTCCCTATCTTCAATTTTTATTATCTTCCCAAAAAAGTCAACTTCCGGTTAAACCGGATGTAACTCGAAAGCAGGAAATATAGTTGTTCCGGTTTAACTGGAAATTGATTTTTTTGGGAAGATAATAAAAATTGAAGATAGGGACATGTAAGCCGTTTTGCTCTAAGACGTACTGTTAGAAAGTTATAAGCTGTCAAAGTTCAAAAATGTCACTTTTCGAGAGTCAATATCTCGGAAACTATGAAGTATAGACTAATAATGCATTTAATAAAAAATAATTATAATTTTATGTGGAATTTAAAAATGTAAAAATATACTGGGTGTTATATTTAAAAATATAAAATTCGTTCGAATTCCAGACAAACTAAAAAGCTGGCAACAACGCCAATATCGTCATTCGGTGCGTTAGATCCTCTTATACAACTGTACCAAATTTGGTTTAAATCGGCCAGTAAATTGTGATGTTATTAAGCCGTTTCCAGACTTTATACACACACTGTATATGTATGTACCTACTTTAAGAGTTAAGTGAAAGAATAGCGCTATGGCTATAATATATACTATATACTAAAATTTGCTCTTATTATGGGTATCATGAAATATTATTTTTATTTTTGAAATTGTAGATTATTTGTTCTCAATAAAATACGTTTACTATTATTACTATCATTATTGTGTTAATACCTACTTTTAAGAGCATACGTTTGGCAAACAAAGTAGAGGGGCGCAATTGGGAACAGACGTTACTTCAGAATGGAATACGATTTTGTCATTCGGTTCATTTGTTATTGCTTTATCTATAGGTAGCAGATCATTGGCATCAGCAGTATTTTGTTCCTTATGATAACCGCCTTAATATAGGCATTTAAGGAAAATTTTAATTAATTATTTTGGGTTAGGATTTTATTAAGGCACTCTGGGTTTTATTGTTTCGGGTAAGTAAATGATTGCGTGGGGTAATTTTATGTCTTATAGAAAATATTTACCAATAATAAGCTTTCGTGTTATAGTTTGGATGAATATTCTGCATAATTTAAAAATATTTTGTATTTTTTAAGTCAGAAAATTAATCGATATAATATATCACCTTTAACAAACGAAACGCTATATACAGGGTGTTTTAGGAGGAACGCTTACCCCTATAATTTTTTATTGTTTAAATTAAAGAAATAAAATTTGGTGGGTTTATATGTGATATTAATTATTAGCATTTTTTGACATGACATTTTGTCACTTCCGGTTTAACCGATAATGACTTCAACTTTAGATTTTTAAATGGAATGGATTCCATATCGATTCAGAACGCCATTCCAAATTCAATGGCACCCCATACGTCACTTTTGGACACTGGAATTATTTTTTCATCTAGCTTGCTGTGAACTCTCTAAAATGAATTACCTCTAAGAAAAAATCTTAATAAAAATTAGATTTTTAAGTTATACTTATTTTGTTTTAAATTTTTTACATGTTTACAAACTTTTTAACTTGTTAAAAGGGATTTTTCCCAGAGAACCAATTTTTTAAACCAAAACAATTGGCTCACTCGGGCAAAAAGATAGAGCACTTTTTTTTTCAACAATTTGATATCACACAGTGTTATGTCAAGTTAAAAAGGAGAGATAATAAAATTTATTAAAAATACCAATTCATGAAAAAAAATACAACACCATAATGCTAAGAAGGAAATGAACATAATTTCAAATTTAAAATCCGCCATCATCGAAATTATTATCAAATAACCAGTAGCTTGGTATTTTAGTGTCTGATTTTTCGGTCATTACTTCTAGTTTTGGTTAATAAAATAATAAAATTGTAATTTATAACAGAAACGAAAAAATCGACATTGTACTAATTTATGGCGAATGTTTGCAAAACGCGACTTAAGTGGCCAAAGTGTATGGTTTCCCGAGACATTTAGAGAGCCTATTAGAGTATTCAAAATATTTTGATTGTTTAGGATTTTCTGTTTCCGTTATAGTGCTTTTTGTCAATGGATCTCAGAAGTAGGGTTGTCGACTTTTATTACGTATTTTCAGGACAATACGATTACAAATTCTGGATAACAGAACAAACTTATGGACATATTTTATTTATGACACATTTTATTACGAAATCATCCAAGGAATTGGAACGTAAAGACGGCAAAAATTAGTTATGGTACTTAGAAATTTTTTAATGAAAAAGTACTTCACTAAGCCATTTTTTAACAGATTGAAATAAATGATTATTTTTTTGCCTACCTACAGAACCCATCACCTATATAGGTTAAATTTTAACATTTTTGCTTATTATAATGTTAGGAACTTCTTAAATATTATAGATTTATTTAAGTCATAAGAAAAGCAAATATTAAAAACTAAAACATTTACCCTGGTCAACACTATTAGGTTCGATATGCTCTAAGAGGTACGGAAAAATTGCTACCACAAATTCTTGAGGCTTAAATATGACGATCTAACCCAACTTATCTCAGTCCAAAAGTGGATGATGACAGTTATTTGAAATTACCGTCTTCGCTTCAAATTGTGTTTACTTATTACGATAATTTAGAACTTGTCCTACACGAAGTGAACTTTTGAAATCAAGATATCTCAAAAATGGTTGCTCAGATCAACTCTTACCACTTATACCGTTTTTAGGCAAAAAACGTTGAAAAATAAGATATTTATTTAAAAGTTCAATACAGAGTGGCTTGAAAAAGTTATTTCGTTTTAAATGTGTGCAAGACCGCAGGTGGTGCCCTTAAAATTTTAAAATAAAAATTAGAGCAGATTTGAATTTTTTACCCCACCAAACCCCTAATGTCGAATATTGTGACAATACACCAGCTATTAAAAAAATAATTTATGAAAAATTAAACTAAATTGACCTTTTTACAGTCTGTATCTCCGAAATAATCCACTTTTGGACTGAGTTAAGTTGGGTTGGATTGTTATATTTAAGCCTCAAAAATTTATGGTAGCAATTATTTCGCACCCTGTATATACTTACAGGGTTAGTAGTATAAAACAATATGTAGTCGCAATAAATATTTTATTTTTTTTTTTTTTTTTTTTTTTTGCGGAAGTAGTCCATTATCTCAAAGTGGAGCTGTATAGATATAAAGAAATTAAACCCACAGTCGTCTCCACAAATACTTATATTAAAACAGTTAGATTAACTTGGTGTACATGTTTCGGTACTAGGGAGTACCATCATCAGCACCGAAGGGCTAAAATAAATATAAAAAGAATAGAAAGAGGAAGGACAAGTCAGATTAACGTACTTACCCCAAGTGCCACTATTACAAGCAATGTAAACGAAATGTAAAAGATTTAAAAATAAAAATAAAAACTAAAAACTTGAATAAGACGAGGACATTTTGATTGTTGGACGAAAACAGATTAAAAAGTTTAAAGTAAAATAAAATTCTAAAGGAATTAATTTTCTTCCTCTGCCCTACATCGTAAACAAATAACAAGCTGATTGTGATTGTGCTGAAAGTCAAACGGAGGATATAAAAGGTCAAAGTAGTGACATCTAACAAAGTCAAGTAAAAGTAGTAAGTACCCAATAATAATGGGAACTGACGTCAAAAGTGTAAAACGTGGTTCTTGGAGCAAGAAACGGGCATCTAGTGGCGATAGTAAAACGAACAAAACACAGTTGTCGGCAAGAAGGCGAGTAACCCGCCATGACAAAGGTAAGGTTTCAAACCGCAAGATGGACACCCAAACATGTACACCAAGTTAATCTAACTGTTTTAATATAAGTATTTGTGGAGACGACTGTGGGTTTAATTTCTTTATAAATATTTTATTGATTAAGTCTCTATTCTCTACCATGATATTTAGAAATTAGAAAAAATGGTTTTACAATTATTATACTTTAAATATTACTACTTGGAAGTGTAATTCCTAGAATCATATGACCGTGATAATTTTATGTCAAAATTCTTATAAATTTGGTTTTAATAATTAATTTTTCTCACTTTATTTATTTGATAAGTTTTGAAATTTTTTTGTTTATACTGGGCATTGTATAAATGTGCGTCCAATAGTATTTTAGTGATTTAAATGTCAAACTTTATTTGCTTTTAGGAATAACCCAAATGCGGAGTTATTTAAAAACTTTGTTTGAATAAGCCATGTCCTTATATTGGCATGGATTAACACGCAACTTAATATTATACGAATAAGGTTTTATGACCCACATAACTAAATTGATTAAGAAATTACTTTGTCTTTGTCTTAGGATATTTGATAACAATAAGAAAGGAGCTAAAAACCAATAATACTATTAATAATTATTATAATATAGAAATATATATTTTAAATTATATTGTCAAAATTTCATTTAAACCAAATAATATAATTACACAAAACGGAATAAACTGTTTTGCATGACTATGTTAGTGGACATATTATATCGGGCATGATGGTGATGATCTAATCGGCAGCATGGATTTCTGCGTGGTAAATCAACTATTACTAATCTTGTATGTATTAGTCAATATATCTCTGATAGGCTTAATAGGCCCAGTCAGGTGGACATTATCTATATATAGTAAACCTTTAGACAAATTTGTTCGCAGTGAATAGTTGATAGAAAAAATGTCACCTTTTGGTTTTTCGTTGCCGCTCATCCAGCTAGTAAGGTCATATCTCTCCAAAGGATTTCAATATGTCCAGCATAGTGATTACAAATTGCTTATTTCTCAAAAACGTCTGGTATACCGCAAGGATCCGTGGTTGGGGTTCTTTCCTTTATTCTTTTTATCAACGATATTTTGTCTATCTTGCAGACTAATTATTTTCTGTAAGTTGACGATCTCAAACTTCTATTTGAAATATGTTCTATTTACGACTGCATTAGGCTTCAGAGATGGCTGTATTTGATCTATGAGTGCGTGTTGCAGAAATAAACTTTCTTTTAATCCTCTTAAATGCAATTTAACGTCCTTTGCCAGTAAACATAATCATAATATAATATTAAAATTATATGATTATATTATGAATTATGCATAATTATAATGTTGACGGTATTGTACTTACAAGGCCTAATATTATTGAGGATCTAGGTGTTGTTTCTGATTCCAAATTATCATTTGTAAATCATAGCAAATGCGTGGTGGCCAAGGCATCGTGAGCATTCTGTTTCATAACCCGCAACGCAAGGAAGTTTCGGCAAGCTTCCACGCTTCGTGTATTATATACAGTGTGTAAATAATGTATGGAATAAATTCAATTACAATTCAGGTAAGACGATTTGAGAAAAACGCTGCAACACATCAACTAACTTATAAAAATGCGCTTTCTTTGACGCTTACAACATTTATACGGGGTATCGCGTTTAGAAGATATGATTGTATGGATGTTTTTTTTAAATAGAATGTCCTGTATATTACTTCAAATTTCGATTCCTCGAAAGAAACCGCTTTCAAAAACCTAACACACATAAGGTCCAAAATTCGTTGTTTAGAAACCAGAGCAACTAGAAGAAAAATCATCAATTTATTTTCATGAAATCTAACAAAAGTGAAACCAAACAATTAATTAATTAGATGTTGAAATTGTCTTCCCTCTTGCGCCTGACAATATCCTAATCGATGAACAAATTCTCGTTGCACATTACTTATTTTGGCACATTCCATTCTTATTCTACTTTTTAAATCATTGATACTATCCGGTCTACTTTTGTATACTACATTTTTCAAATGACCCCACAGAAAATAGTCCATGGGAGTAAGATCCGGGGACCTGGGTGGCCATTCAATGGTACCACGCCTTCCAATCTACTTGTTGGGAAAAACTTGATCAAGGAATGCTCTCAAGGACAACTCTTAAACAAGATTTACTTTAAAAGGGTGCCATTTTTCTATCCTAAGTAAATTATGCACTGACATAAAAGAGGTTTCTTGATAAAGACCAACCTGACGTGTGCTGTTATGAGGATTTTCTTCGAAGGATAATAAAATATTTAATTTAGTTTCCTCGTCAAGCGCTGGGCGTCCTACTTTTGGTCGATTTTCTGCAGATCCAGTTTCTCGAAACTTTCTTTCTATTTTGCTCACAACTGATTGAGTTATGGGCCGTTCTGGATATTTACCATTAAACAACGTACATACTTGCTGTTGTGTCCGAACTCTATCACCATACCCAATCATCATGAGTATTTCAATTCTTTGTGTCACTGATAAACGCATTTTCTTTTGATTCTATAAACTTTAAATAGAACAGAAAAAGAAATGTCACTGTCAAAGCATCACAATAAGTTTATACCTGGAAAGTAAACGTACAGGTAACCTGACTAAAAAGACGAAATTAATTATAAATTTATTAATAAATATAAATTGATGATTTTTCTTCTAGTTGCTCTGGTTTCTAAACAACGAATTTTGGACCTTATGTGTGGTTTTTGAAAGCGGCTTCTTTCGAGGAATCGAAATTTGAAGTAATATACAGGGCATTCTATTTAAAAAAAACATCCATACAATCATATCTTCTAAACGCGATACCCCGTATAAATGTTGTAAGCGTCAAAGAAAGCGCATTTTTATAAGTTAGTTGACGTGTTTCAGCGTTTTTTTCAATCTGAATTGTAATTGAATTTATTCCATACATTATTTACACACTGTATAAAGCATTCATTAGATCTAAGCTTGAATATGCCTCTCTTGTGTGGAGTGCAACTTATTTGACCCATATTTTAAGTGTGGAGAGAGTACAACGCAAATTTTTAAAATCTGCGTCTTTCATTCTGGATGGGATGGTGTTGGATATCCGCATAACGTATTGCTTGGTAGATTTAATGTTACCGAATTAGTTTCCCCACGCTCTTGGTATTTAGTTATTTTTATGTTTAAACTGTTGCATGGTAAGATTAATTGTAATGATCTCATTAACTATATAAACCTGAGAGTTCCCCGAGGTAAATCTAGAAGGTCCAAGCTATTTCTGCTGCCAACGCCACGGACAAACATTCTAATATCTACACCGTTTTATTAAATGTTTAAGAATTACAGCCTAATTGAACATTTCATTGATATACTACACAGTAATATTACGCAACTAAAAAAGATGTTGATCTAATTTGGCTCCTTCCTCTATTACCTACTTATTAGTTGTTGTTTATGATTGGTTATAATATTACCTTTTTACATATTATTATAATATTTTGTTATTGTATTAAAACTATAATGTATTTTGTCTTCTTATCCTATAATTGCTTGTTGTTGGATATTGTAATTAATTGAATAATTAAATAAATCGCTCTTTCATAAGTTCTCTTGTACTGTGCACTGGTGGGAGGTACTACCAGGCTTTACGAACTATATGTTATATAAATTGTGTTTTTCCTTCCTTTTTATTAATTTCGATTGTTATTTTATTAGCGTGTAGAATTCTAATGTAATATTGGCCTTTAGCCTTGTTTTTGATCCCGTTCTCTTTAATGAAATTTAGTGACAGTGGAGGGGTTTATTTTAAATGCGGTAATGAACTCTTTAAAACTTAATTTTATTCTCTTTAAAGATCGAATTTATTAGAAGTAAACATAAACAAACTCGTGACGTTGTGGTAGATGATCTTTTTGTAAACAAGCTAGGGGAAAATTCATGTTTGCTATTTTTGACAAATTAAAGTTGAGTGGAAAAAGGTAATTAAATGTAAATTTAATACTTGGCACGTAAATATCCCACAATAAACAATGTTTTTTACATTACTCTTCTTTAATTGGATGCATGTTATTACGTTATGATATCTATGTATTTAAAAACCATATAGTTGCTTTAAAAATATACAAAACATACAAATAAATTAATAAACATAATAAAAAATTAACAATAATTACAACTTAGATGACACCCTTTAATCAGTTCTGAAACGCTATTGTCGCAAAGATTTTTGCTTTTAAAGCAACAATATATAAATAAAGCAAAAATATCTACCGCCTGTGACTATAATGTAATTTAAGTTTCCTAATAGTACTAAAAACATGTACTAATATTTTTAATAGTTACAGGTAAATTATTATACACCAGGGGTGCCTGACAAATCGGATTAAATACGCCTCTCATTTACGATTCTGTATATAAGTTTGCCTTGTTCAAAAACAAACACACTACTAAACAACAATGCTAGTAAAACGTCGACAAAGAACTTGAAATATTTTTCCTTTCCTCGTACTTTTATTTTTAATTTTAGGCATGTTGCAATATTATTATTGTTTAGTTTTCATTTCTTTTACTGCGTAACTGCCAAACATATTTTAACAAAAAGATCAAAATGATTTACTAACGAAACCTCACTTGGGATAAAATTGATATAGTAAAATATTTTGATTTATTTTGCAGCTGCTGGATGTCAAGAAAGCAATTTTTTAGGAGAAGGTCTTATTCATTCAAATTTTTTGAGAAAACAAACGCAGAAAACGAAAACAAAACAAACGCATTATAATCCGATCAAAATCCTTTAAAGTTTGCCAGTTTAGTTTTTTTCTATTAATATTTTTTTAATTTATGACTTGTGCTTAAATAAATAATTACTAAAGCATTGACATTCGAGTAAGGTGGAAATAAAGCGGACCCCTGTCCCTTTTAGGAAACCAGCATTCTTCTTTATAAAAACGACATTGTATGACTGACTTTAAAAAAAATAGTTATTTTTAACAAACCCGAATAGATTTTAAACTCGACTGGGTATAATCATCAAATTTTTATTTTTTACCACTAATCGGTCGAGTTGTAATTATTAAGTGTTACTTTTTAAATGAAAATGAGCGGACGTTGACATTTTTGACGACTTTATAAAAATATAGTTTGCTATAGGGTACTATTATGCACTTTATGAAAAGGTTTTTTCAAGATATTTATTTATATTTACCTTATAAGAAGACCGGGACAACTGCTAGCCATCGATTAAACTTTCATGTTTGTTCATCTGTTTTATTTCTATAAAAATTTTAAGACTAAAGGGCACGTTCTCTTTTTAGCTACAATATTTATATTAGATGATAAAAATTGGTTTCAAATTTACCAGAAAAATTTACATTTATAAAGGAGCCAACAAAAACGCTTACAAAAGAATTAAATATTATTAATATTCTGAATAATAAAAAATACTAGTTCCTATGCTAAGCGTTTTGATATCAATACAAGTTTCAGTATTTAGCAGTTCCCATTATTTACAAAAATTTACATTCAGAGCACCTCAGTACCACATTCGAAAATAAATTATTAAAATTGGGGAAAGCCAAAAAAAAACTTATGCTCTAATAAACTAAAGAAAAGGTAAATACTCCTATTTGAGATTATCCCAATTTTTGAAGTAAAGAGGTAATACTTATATTTCTTTTAACTAGTGTTCTTGAATACCCATGCGCGGTGTCAAATTTCAATAGGGTAGCAAAGGGGTAAACAATTTTTAATTTTGATTTACCAAAATTAATGGCTTAAAGTATTAACTGGTTAAGTCCGTTTTAACAATAATTCTAAACGATTTATTGTCACGACCAGCTCCACAGTACAATGGTATTTTTGTCGTGGTTTCTCTGTTTCCGAAGTAAAATTGGACTTGGGCTGGTATTCACATCACGTAATATTTTAGATTTTTACTAAATAAAGTTATTTAGCTATTTAACGAATATAATAAGTGAAGTAAAATCTCTATAAAGAAGCTAAAAGTTAATTTTACCTATAAAAGGACAGGTTACCACTTTAAACCGACAATATAAGTAAACTACGGATTTTTTATTTATTTTTTTTAATATATCGTTATAGCAAGAAGAGAGTTTTTAAAAATCTTTTGTTGCCAAATCCACGGTTTTTACTGTGGCGAGCCGTGGAATCTTCAAAACAATAAATACACACATAAATCCCGCGCAAAAGTGTGAGCCAAGGGCGGAGAGGATATCCTGAAAGGTATGGATTTTATACGTATTTTCCCTTTTTTTAATACCAACAAACCTGCAATAAATGTATAAAAATATTAAGCTGCAAGAACCTATAATAAAACAAAACAATTTTATAAAGTTTTTTTCTGATTGTAAAGTTTCTCTATTCAGACAGATTAATAAATTGAATAAACACAAAAGCATATTATTATAGACTTTGAGATACTTTTGCATCAACTCAGTTGGAGGAATATAGGGTGTTACTAGCGCAATTATCTGTCTAGCTAAATTTTTGATTAATCTAAATTTTTTAACAAATTGTTCATCAAATAAAGCAAAAATATTTTGTAGTTGATAAAATTGGCGTACTTCATCACTACCATTTTCTTCTGCCTCAACTAAGTCATCAAATAATTGGTTTTTAAGAAATAACCCATCAAATTCCATTTTCAAAAAGGGAAACGTGTGAGACAAGGGATAGGTGATGTCTCACTCACTGCGCATGATTCTCTCGCTGTTTTGATAACTTTTACTGCTATTTACCATTACAAGAAGTAACTTCTCCTTACTTTTAATAGAAAGTGATTATCCAGCAAAGTCAAGAATACGGAAGATAGAATCTTATGAGAATTACACACTCCCTTCTCTCGAAGTGAATGTTCCCTCGATTGGAGAATAGGAGTCTTGGTGTCTGAAGGAGGACGCGCACTGAATCGACTCGGACTAGTCGACTCGTCAAAGAGCAGTCGATAGTTTTTGATATTCATTAAATTAAATTAGGCCCCGCGCACCGCATCAGACTTGGCGACTCGGCTCGGTCGACTCGACCCGGCAACAACGGAGATTGCTTGGAGGGGCAAAAACTGCCGAATGCTCTGACGGCGAAGGACGATTCTTGTATCTTGTATGAAATTTAGTGTAGCGTAGCGTAGCATTTAGGATGTTTCGGTTCATTTGTACTGTTGTGAGTACTGTTGAGTTTCGTTGATATCGTGATGTCAGACGAAGCTTTAATTGAATGCGTTCGTATGACATTATATTGTCTTATCCCCAGAGCCGATACTACCTCCGATAGACCTCCTTTTTTAAATTTATATTATGGGCCCAGAATCTTGGCCTCCGCATTTCTGTTTCAATTTCATGACACTCTAGAGCTATCATCCACCCACAAGAATGATTACATCGACATAAAAAAAAATTTAACAAAATTAAGCCCTGTCGCGGTATATATCTTCGAGTTGCGCGCTTAGTGGTCTTTAGTATATCTTCAGTCACCGGCCAATAAAGTTATTTTGTGGTCCGTACAGGACTATAACGCTGATAGAGTTTTTTATTTAGCATTGTGGATTTTTCCAAAAATTATTTTATACAATGGTTGTTTTAAAGACCATTAATGGAAATGCTTTGGCACACTTGGTTTAACAGTTAGCACGTGAACATGCCTTTGTTTTTTTCCAAAACAACGCCAAACAGGCCCGACATTAGAGTGTTAAAATTTTGTATGGGGTCAAGATTATCACGGGGTCAAGATTATCACACTAAAGAACAGAAAATTCGAACTGCGGATTAAACAGTAGATCTACTCTTTTAACTCTCTATTTTTTTCTACTGTTTTTACCTACCTGTTTTTACGAAAAGCAGTACAACAGGACTCATTTTTAGCATTTCAGGAAAAAAATCAATGATTAAAAAACAATATACACACTATAATAATATTGATTTTTACTTCTTTAGTAAGTTGCATTAACAATTAATTTCGGTCGAGCTTACTTGACACAAAGCGATAAGCCTTTACTTATTATATGTTACGTGTTATATGTGACACTGATGTTTTTAAATATTATTGTTTTTAGTTACATTATATTTTCTTCCAAAATATAATGTATATACAGGGTGATTCATTAAGGGTGGCGACCGGCCATATCTCGGAAACTACTAGGCATAGAAACTTGGAGAAAAAAAAATTATGATTAAAGCGGTCATGAGAAAATTCTGGAAATTACTTTTAAGTTCCTCATTTCGCCGCAAGGAGGCACAATTAAATTTTTTTTTTAAATTCTAAATTTCTCCGAAATTTCCCATATTAAGGTATAACTCTGATTACATCATCGAAAACCTTAGACAATTCTGCATCATTTTGGTTTAAGGCTCATTGGCGTACCGGCCTTGATAAGAGTGGGGGAAGCTATTGAATGTGCAAACATTAAAATCGCTGTAACTTGTAAACGACTTATCCGATTTTACTAAACTTAAGCTTGTTTGGAATGGAAAGGTAAGTATCTTCAATCGCCATATCCAATAGTACACGATAGTGTTTAATAAAATTGCTAGAGGGCGCAATTTGTAATAATAACAGTTTTTTCGATTTTATCCCGGAAATTCGAATCATACGGTATCACTATGACATCATAATCGAAAAGTAGATGAAATTTGCAAGAAAAGATGTAAAGACCGCAGTTTGATATCTTTGTTCGTTTCAGAGTTATTACCAAAACAATAATTTTTTAATACAAATTGCGCCCTCTAGCAATTTTATTAGAAATTATCTTGTACCATTGGATACGTCATTTGAAGGTACTTACCTTTTTCTTCCAAACAAGCTTAAATTTAGTAAAATCGGTTAAGTCGTTTAGAAGTTACAGCGATTTTAATGTTTACAGTTTCACTTGATAAGAGTGGGAGAAGCTATTGAAAGTGTAAACATTAAAATCGCTGTAACTTCTAAACGACTTATCCGATTTTACTAAATTTAAGCCTGTTTGGAAGAACCTTCAATTGTCGTATCTAATGGTACAAGATAGTTTCTAATAAAATTGCTAGAGGGCGCAATTTGTATTAAAAATTATTGTTTTGGCAATAACTCTGAAACGAACAAAGATATCAAACTGCGGTCTTCACATCTTTTCTTGCAAATTTCATCTACTTTTCGATTATGATGTCATAGTTATACCGTATGATTTGAATTTCCGGGATAAAATCGAAAAAACCGTTATTATTACAAATTGCGCCCTCTAGCAATTTTATTAAACACTATCGTGTACTGTTGGATACGTCGATTGAAGATACTTAATTTTCCTTCCAATTAAGCCTACATTTAGTAAAATCGGATAAGTCGTTTAGAAGTTACAGCGATTTTAATGTTTACACATTTAATAGCTTCCCCCACTCTTATCAAGGTCGGTACGCCAATGAGTCTTAAACCAAAATGTTGCAGAATTGTCTAAGCTCTTCGATGATGTAATCAGAGTTATACCTTAATATGGGAAATTTCGGAGAAATTTAGAATTAAAAAAAAAAAATTTAATTGTGCCCCCTTGCGGCGAAATGAGGAACTTAAAAGTAATTTTCATAATTTTCTCATGACCGCTTTATTCATAATTTTTTTTTTCGCCAAGTTTCTATGCCTAGTAGTTTCCGAGATATGGCCGGTCGCCACCCTTAATAAATCACCCTGTACAGTGAGGACCAGAAGTCCTGCATAAATTCGATAAAAAATTAGGGATGCATTTTAAAAAAAAATGCTTGAACACGTAAAGTTTTCTTTCCATATACGCATCTTTTGACGTGAAAGTTTAGTATTCAGGGTGACACATGTTAAAGATATGACATAATTCGGTATTTTTTTCTTATTATATTTTTCGATTTTTTAATTCTAATAAACATTCTAAACATATCTGATATAGCATATCCTATACGCCTAAAGTGAAAGATTATCGAGAAATTTTTGATTGAATAGTAGTATTTTTAAAGTCACCTTGGGTTTTATTATTTAAATAGGTATAAAGCAGTCCTTCAAATTTGTTGTCATTATTTGTCAGTTTATAGCTGACAGCTATCAAATAACATTTAATCTGGTCTCATGCAACATTTCGTACTACTTAACTAAATAAAATTGAAAATTTACAAAAGAAGAGGGTTAAATTGACTGAAACTCAGAGAATAGATGTCTTAATTATGATAGGATGTGGTGATCGTATTAGGACTCAAAGGGAAGTTTGTAAACTATTTTATTTAAAATATCAAGACATTCAGATATCTCAGTTCAACGTAAGCAGAATCGAGAAGAAATTTAGAGAAACGGGACAGGTACGAGATCTTCCTAGGTCCGGTCAACCTTCAATTTCAGAAGATAAAAAATTAAACATCTATTTATCCATTGAATAAAAATCCACATACACCCACTCAAGAGCTAGCATTCGATAACGAAATTGGAAAACCATCTGTAAAAAGAATGTTAAAAATTGGGAAATATCATCCATATAAAATAAAATTAATCCACGAGCTTAACGAAGATGATCCAGATCGTAGCTTACAGTTTTGCGAAACTCTAATGAATATTTGCAATAATGATAATTTTTTTTTCACGTAGGATTACATTTTCTGACGAGTCGACTTTCTGTCTGAATGGGGTGATGAACAGACAAAACTGTCGCTACTAGTCTTTAACTAAGCCACACTGGGCTGTTGAAGCTCACACCCAGTATAAACAGTCTATTAATGTTTGGGCGGGTATCGTGGGCGACAGAGTCATAGGACTGTACTTCTTCGATGGTACGCTAACACTGAACTTGCTTGGTGTTTTTAAGAAATTAATTGATTCCCGCCTTATGCCGTTTGTTTCCAAATGCGAACAACCCCAATGTTCCTTGAGATTTTGTTTGGTTTTAACAAGATGGCGCACCTCCACACTTTAGTAGGGCAGTGCGCGAATATTTAAATGACGTATTTCCGGGTCGTTGGATAGGGCGAAGGGGGCAAATAGAATGGCCTGCTAGGTCGCCGGAACTAACTCCAATGGACTTTTCTATATGGGGCTATCTTAAACATAAAGTGTATACGAACAAACCCAACAGTTTCAAAGAATTAAAAAATAATATCACATATGAAATTTAAGTAATAACCCGTGAAATGATACATAACATTTTTGAAGAGTTTAAATGGCGGCTTGCTTGCTGCCAGAAAGTCAATGGAGCACAGTTCGAACATTTACTAGATTAATGATTAGAGTGTCGTTTTTAATATTTTCATAACTTAGTATTTTTTATTCAATCAAAAATTTCTCGATAATCTTTCACTTTAGGCGTAGGATATGCTATATCAGATATGATTAGAACATTTATTAGAATTAAAAAATCGAAAAATATACGGGGTTTCAATAAGAAAAAATACCGAATTATGTCATATCTTTAACATGTGTCACCCTGTATACTAAACTTTTACGTCAAAAGATGTATAAATGAAAATAAAAATTTACGTGTTCAAGCATTTTTCCGAAAAATGCATCCCTAATTTTTTATCGAATTTATGCAGAACTTCTGGTCCTCACCGTCAGGGTTCCCCATTTAAAACGAAACAGGATAAATATCTGGTTTCACGTTAATTAAAAAAAAAACGCTCGGACCCGTCGATTTTTATTTCAAGGGGGACATATTTTGCGTATATTGTCAATCTTGTTACTTCAAGCCCCTAGGAGGGAGGGGGTAAGATCTAAATCTTAAGTGGATACCCCTATTTTATATAATTTTTTTGGATTCTGCCTAAAATTCTGAACATTTTTTAATAAAAGCATTATTAGTCTATACTAAACAGTTTCCGAGATATTGACTCTTGAAAAATGATATTTTTGAACTCTGACAGCGTCTAGCTTTCTAACTGTACGTCTTAGAGTAAAACGGCTTACATGTCCCTGTCTTCGATTTTTATTATCTTTCCAATAGTGTCAACTTCCGGTTAAACCGGAAGTACTTATTTCTTACATAGGGACATGTAAGCCGTTTTACTCTAAGACGTACAGTTAGAAAGCTAGACGCTGTCAGAGTTCAAAAATATCATTTTTCAAGAGTCAATATCTCGGAAACTGTTTAGTATAGACTAATAATGCTTTTATTAAAAAATGTTCAGAATTTTAGGCAGAATCCAAAAAAATTATATAAAATAGGGGTATCCACTTAAGATTTAGATCTTACCCCCCCCCCTCCCTCCTAGGGGCTTGAAGTAACAAGATTGACAATATACGCAAAATATGTCCCCCTTGAAATAAAAATCGACGGGTCGGAGCGTTTTTTTTTTTAATTAACGTGAAACCAGATATTTATCCTGTTTCGTTTTAAATGGGGAACCCTGTATATAACACCTACTATTCAGAGAGGAAAATAAATCTATATTTTATCTTTGTGCTACCCTACTGTTAAAGGAAATATCTATATGACAACGCCTTTGCTAGTAGATGAAAAAAAGTAAATTCTAATTAATTATCTTATTAGCCCTGTCAGCCTTATGGTTTCAGGTGCATTAATTTTTTTTTTTTTTTACCATTTTAACCCCAAGTAAGGAACCGTGGGGAAAACGGGTGCCGACACTCAATAGGTGCCACTACAAACAGTATATCTACTAATGCTCAAATCACTCAAACATAACCAGAACGCCTTTGTCTTTGTTCGGCTAAGTCGGTCGATCCTTCCCCGATGCTTTGACGCTTAATATAGCAAGCAAGCATAAATGCGTGACAAGTGAAAATCTGTTTTGTGCTCGGCGTTTACAGTTAGTATTATGGTAAGTATTTATACTTAACTTATTTTATTGTATTTTGTGTACTTTAGACATAGCCTATGACTATGCATAGTATGCATGTATTTTTGGGTAAAACTTTAATGATCAATATAACTATAAAATGTTTACGTTTTTACGATTTATAAAATGGTGGATTTTAGGGTAAAAGCCTCGGTGGCTTCTATTGCCCTCCACTATTGCACAGATTAATAGAATCTGTAGATTTTTAAGTTTTCATTGTTTAAATGTCCTTTTCTTTAGTATTTCTTTAGCCTTTTATTGTAATATTAAAAAAGGATTTAAAATAATTTTTCCTTTTTTATATTCTTTTATGTAGGCTCCAACACCCCCCCCCCCCCACAATTCCTGAATATTCATAAAAATATTATCTAACCTCCGCTAAAATATATGACATAATAATTTTTAATAACCGAGATAAAATGCCTAATTTCCTTCCCTTAATCTCATATTTTTTGTAAACGAAATCGAGCAATAACAGTTTAATCCACCTTCAAGTAAGCTTTAATCGTCTTAGCAATTTTGAAATTTCTAAGAAGTCTTACTACTCGTTTACTTTTTACGCTTACCCTTTTTTGGAAGACACGATACGTCATCGTATAATAGATGATTATTTATACAAGAAGATGCAAAACTTGTATTAACTGGCTCCTTGGGTGTCCTAGAGAAACAGTCAATACTTTTTTTATTCGACAGTCTAAAAAGTTAATTAAAAAATCCCTAAAATAAGACCCAATTGGGAAAAGCATTAACGACGATTGGATCGTCATGGAAAGGCAGGGTTATCCCATTACATGGGTTTAAAAAATATATTTATTTACTTCTGGTACCAGTGCTGCCACCCATTGATAATTTTGCAGAATTTATCGACTTTCAAGCCCTGTGTAAACTTTAAATCAAATTAAATGGTATATTTTCCCAGAGACAATTTACAATTGTAGGGAAATAGTCAGGGTATAGTTTCAATTTAAAACTAGAAACTTAAGTAACTATTTAAAAATGAACAACAAACACCACATTTCAGAACGCAATATAAATAACATATAGAATTTAAAAAACTCTAAACATTCAAATATTAAAAATTATTTTAGTGACTTTTTAAAACATTGTATACTATTACAATCCTTAATTTTTTCGAGCAATGCATTGTAAACTCTATCACTCGGACATTTAGGAAAATTGTGGGCTACTAATTCCCTACAGTGCGGAGCACGAAAGCTACTCTTGTGCCTTGTATTAAAACGGTTCACGTCACTGTTTTGTACAAATTCGCGTTTATTACACAAGACAAACACTGCTGATTCCAATATATAATATAAGCTAGCAAGAAGTAGAATATTAAAATTTTACAAAATCTCTCTACAACCGGTTAGGAACACCCTACCTTTTAAGATTTTTTTGTGATTTGGAAAAATATCTTTAAATAGGATCGAAGTACCACAGAAAGTCAGGCCAAAGAATCACATCAATATTAGCAATTGCTCGAATTTTAATATAAATATTAATATAAATAAGAATTAAAATGTTTCTGTTCGAATTTCAATATTATTTAATACAAATAAGAATTAAAATGTTCGAAATTTTGTTCTACAAGGAAATATAATAAAGAAATGTGTCTCATTGATTTGTTATTCTACACGGTTGCCGAAAAAATAGTGTACGCAACACGTCCGAAAACAGTTTTTTTGGACTCGCAGACTTCCAGGACTCGCCTACGGCTCGTCCTAGAATTTTGTCGACTCGTCCAAAAAAACAGTATTTTCCGGACTTGTAACGTAAATTACTATTTTTTACTAATAATTCAACTTTACATTTTAATGCAGCATCTTCCAGCATGACTATTCAACGTAATATTCTTTTTTTTTTTTAAATTCGCGCTTGTAAATTATTATTTACTATATGTATATGTCAGCCATTCTATAATCTTTACTTATTTTTCACATTTCCTTGATTTTAATGTTTTTAATTTCTAATATATAGTTCTACAATATGACATGTAACTGACAGACCCCCGGTGTGTTCATCACCTGCAGAAATTCGTCACACTAGCTGTAATCGTCAAATCTTGTGGTACGACCCTGTCTACGTTGTGTTGTTTATATTTAGGTTCTAAAGTTTGGTACAGCGGTAAAAGTTTGTCAGGTTTTAAGATTTCTTAGCTTTAATCTTATTCTGATGGTTTCCCTATGATGCAGTATATTCCACTTCCAGTAAATAAATATTAAAGCCGTTTTTAAAAACAATTAATCTATTATAAAAGCATTCTGACCATATACAATTTATGAACAATTTAATCAGATATCCCTTAAATAACATACAGAATAAAATCCCTAATTATTACATTTCATAAAACTTAGTGTAAGATGGTCTGTCTCTCATAATTTAGCCCATTTGCACCAACACCTGTCTGCGCCAGAATGGTTACACATTTCTCTGATATTACCTATTATGTCTGCGACAATAATAAGAAATGTTTTACCTTTTGTTACCAATTACGTCTGCGACTGTAATGGTGACACTTTATCTCCCAAAAATACCCACTTTTTTTATTACCTTTGGTCTGCGACCACACTCTGCTTTAATTGGTTCCCCGTTAATCTGCAATTTATTTTGTTACATATCGCCCCATTTTCGTGTACGTATGATTATTAAAATTATTTATCATTTTAGTTACAGAGTATTTTTTTTATAGATGTACTTACACGTTTGGTATAAAGGTACTACGTAGTTTAGTGACTGCGACTGATGGTCTTCAGTAGGGGACATACAAGTCATTCCTACTGTCGGACATTTCAAACATATAATTTATAAAAGTGTAATAAAAGTTAGGAGCTCGCCCACTTTCCGCATGTGTCACTTTTCTTCTCAAGTGGGCGTTGTTGTTCATATTGTCGCCTTTAATGATACCAATCCATGTCCGACAATATTTTCAGAAAGCCGAACGACTGATGGTCTACAGCAGTGGTCACAGAAGACATTCCTGCTGCCGGACATTCTTTTTAGTAAAAATCCATCATACCGTTTAATGTACACAAATTATAAATTAACGTTCTACAGGCAACATCATACCAAATAATTATATCCCTTTTCTGATAACTTCATTTGTATATTGTCAATAAAATCTTGCTCTTAATTAACCCTCCCCCATTTCTGTACCTATTATTGCAGATTATTATTAACTTTAGGTGGCATTATTATTCCATAATACGTCCACCCTTTGTTCTCAAGTACCACCAAATGAAACACCCCGAAATACAACATCTGTTACAAGTTACCTGAACAAAAAAGGTCTGTGTCTGCGACTTTGACACATATTTTATAACCCTTAGTAAGCAAAAGTGTATTGATTTTTGTTACAGGTACAAATAGTACCGACCGTTATGTTCTGGCCCCCTTTTTATTTGAATACAATTAAGAGCCAATCTTGTCTTGCAGGCTCGTTGGCGGAACTTTATTTGCGATTTAGACTCCCCTCATTTATTTATTGCTGGAAAATTTTCTGATTGGCACTTTTGATAGAAATATTGGTGAGAATGAAATTGAAGTAACGAATATTTAGATTTTTCTATGGCGCGAATAAACCCGCAAAATGCCGAACAACTCGAACCCGAACGCGAACAAAACCTGGCAGCAAAACGACCTTAACTTGTGCTTGGGAAAATACCGAGTCTCTACTTGAGCGTTGTTTTTTTCGCTTTTATAACTTTACTCCTGCCTTTAGGCTTAGTAAAGCGCCGCGTCTGTAGCCATCTGTTTTCTAACTCTAAAGTCTGACCTGCTAAGAATAGCTTTGCCGATAAACGGGTAAAATTTTACACATTTTGTTGCTTTTAAGCTTTTTTAAAACGAGGGTTCCTCTACACATATTATTGGTCCCAAAAATATTAGTTATTTTATTTTACCCTTAAGAAATTTTATCGAAATTTTTACGCGAAAAACAGTCCCGGGTCTGGGGCGTTTCAGACATAATAATTAATTATTACAATTTTTTCGAAACATGGACAAAATGTCTTCAAATAATTAAAAATTGCTCTTAAATAATTTCAGGTGACGTTTTCTTATTTTTATTTAAAAAAATTAATCATAAACATACCTTACTAATTAATACCGATTGAATCTCTCTTAACTCAGGTCATGTTATCGTTTCTAATTATATCTTAGTTCTCATTCCAAGCTTACTATTTCTAGTATCAATCGTTTACTTTATGTTTTAGCAAATATCATTGGCCATTTAGTGGATTATTTTTTAAATCCTTTCTGAACCTTGATGCAACCTCCAGATTTGTAGTAAACGACTGTTCCATCGTCAAAGAAACTGTCAGATTCAGGCTCGAACGGACCCCTTTTTTTCTTGATTTCTGTTAGGAATTAAATCTGGTTTACTTTTCAGTTCAGTTTAAAGTTTAGTACTGCATTAAAACAAGACATGGTCAAGCCATACAGTGTGCAAAATTTCTCGTTATCTTACTTAATTATTTAATATTACCGTTTAAATTACTTATCTTATGTTGGTTACCTGTTTGTTGTCTGGTACACCTGTATGATATTGACGTGAGCTCGTTTTTATACATGCATCATTTCCTTCCTTGCAACGATTGCAGTTTTATCGTTACATATATTTTTAACTACATAACCATAGCCATGGGCTATGTTCCCGAGGCATGGAGAACAGCAAATGTCACCTTCATCCCCAAGCCCGGACGTGTAACATACACCGAAGCCAAGGCATATCGACCTATAAGTCTCTCCTCATTTCTACTAAAAGCGCTAGAGAAACTTATAGACAGGCACATTAGAGACGGGGCGCTCATGAAGGAACCCCTTCACGAACACCAACAAGCTTATCAACCAGGCAAATCTTGCGAAACTGCTTTACACAACCTAATAACAAGGGTCGAAACAGCGCTATATCACAAAGAAATTGCCCTAGGTGTTTTTATTGACATACAGGGGGCTTTTGATAACGCCTCCTGTTTCGCAATGATGTCTGCCGCAAAAATACATGGAGTCGACGATACCACACGGAGATGGATGGATCCATAACATGTTAAAATACCGGCAAGTCAAAACTAGCTTACAAGGGGATTCTATAAAAGCCGATGTAACGCAAGGTTGTCCTCAGGGAGGGGTGTTGTCATCTCTCCTATGGAACTTGGTGGTAGATGAGTTACTAGCATGTCTTAACGCAGAGGGCTTCTACGCCCAAGGCTATGCAGACGATGTGGTAATACTCATCATCGGTACACATGCCACTATATTAGCAGAGCTTATGCAAAGAGCACTGAACATCGTGCAACGCTGGTGTGAGAAGGTAAACCTCAAAGTCAACGCTGCTAAGACTGCAACATTGCCATTCACCAAACGAAGACAAGCAGGGAACTATAACAACCTAAAAATCTTTGGTGAACAGATAAAAACAGTCAGCGAAGTCAAATATCTAGGACTAACCCTGGATTCCAAACTGACATGGAACCGGCATATCAACAACAGTCTAAACAAGGTAAAAATGTGTCTTATGAGATGCAGAAGATTGTTTGGGAAAACCTGGGGACTTAAACCGCAGATGGTGCTGTGGTTATACGTCACAGTCATCAGACCCCTGATGATATATGGGTCTGTAGTTTGGTGGACAAAAACACAGCAAATCACGACAGCCACAAAACTCAACAGTGTACAGAGGCTGGCCTGCTTGTGTATCACCGGTGCAATGAGAGGCACCCCCACTGCAGCAATGGAAGTCATACTAGGACTAACACCACTAGATATACACATCAAAATGGAGGCCAACTGCAGCGCCTCTAGGATGAAAGCAAACGGGGAATGGAAACAACGCCCCGAGAAAATAGAGCACACAAGAGCCACGGACCTTATCAACGACGAGCTCCTGGAGATGCAAACCGATCGCATGAAAGCGAAATACAACTTTACAAAACCATTTAATGTCAGGTGTGACCCTGATATGTGGTCGAAAGGAAAATCTCCGTCACTAGACAATGGCCTAGTCTGGTACACTGATGGGTCGAAAACGGCCAACGGAGTAGGCGCAGGTATATTTGGGGAAAGACACATAATGAAAATCAGCATCCCCCTGGGAAACTACGCCACAGTATACCAAGCAGAAGTTCATGCGATACAAGCATGCATACAAAAGAATCTTGAAAAGGGCTATCACGACCAAAAGATACATATCCTGTCGGACAGCCAAGCTGCCCTGAAGGCTCTGAACTCCTTCCGATTTACATCAAAAATCACAATGGAGTGCCTTAACGACCTAAAAGACCTGGCAGCCAGAAACAACAGGGTTGAACTCCTATGGGTTCCTGGTCATTCAGGGATAAAAGGCAACGAAAAAGCAGATGAACTGGCAAGAACCGGATCTGCTCAAAATTTCAGGGGCCCAGAACCCACCCTTGGAATATCAAAAAAGGTAACCAAAACAACATTAGACAGATGGGCGCAAAAGCAACATCTATCTCGATGGAATGGTACACCTGGCCAGGCACACGCACGGGCCGTTATTGATAGGCCCTCGAAGATGCTATCAGCTGGAATGCTGCTCTTGACGCGCCCTCAGTTAAAACAAGTGACCGGCCTACTAACAGGCCACTCTCACTTAAGCAGGCACCTTCAAAGAATGGGAGTCTATAATGGACCCATTGAATGTAGACTTTGCGGTGAAGACGACGAAACCGCCTCCCATATAATTTACAGCTGCGAAGCGCTAAACCGTAAAAGATTCAAAATCTTCGGAAACATTCGACGTGGCGACAACCTCCCGCACGACAAACTTGGAAGAAAACTACTGGACCTCGTAGAAGGAACAAATCTTTCCTAACAAGACTGGGGCGCACAATAAGCCAGAAGGCTGCAGTGTAAGAAGCTTGGGCCACACGTCGAACCCAACCCCCGCCTTTAACCAACCAACCAACCAACCAACCAACCAACTACATAACGATTGCCTTTAGCTCGTTCTAAATATTTTTGAAAGCAATATCTCCATTTATCATGGATAATATTGCACCATATTATTATCTAACATATTTAGTATCCATTTATTTTTATCTTAAATTTTCTACTTCTACAATCTTAAATCTTAGGTACCTTTATATTAAATATTACCAATTACTGAAACTGAATTTCTGCCGACCGACCCCGACGAAACGAAGGGATTTCGTCAAACGTGGCCAGCACAAAAATGATCTCTCTTTACCCGAGGGATTGCTTGCCATGCGTTGGTAACGTATTCTACTTAAAATTAAATAAGAAAGAGTATTATTTAATCTCGTCATTCATAAATTCAAATTTCACAGGTTTTTATACTTTCATTTGGTTTTACTCTTTAAGGGTCTTAATTATTCTCAGGTCTAATGCTTTGTTTTTATCATCTCATGTAAAAACCTGAGCGTGAACAGAAGTGACTGATGAGACTGTTGCAATCAATTAACGTCACAGTATTCTAGTCTAGCCAAGTCCTGATGGGTAATGCATACTCTTAACCCTAATACTCTAGGCACTGGCATCATTGGAGTAGTTTCCAGGCGAAAAGGACTAAATCTGGGACAACTCATTTATGGCAGTGTGAAGTTAAGTATTTGTTAGTCGGAAATCGGAAGGACAATTTTGTAAAGACTAGATTATATTTTAGTTAGAAAACAAAAAATATTATTTTTAACTACGTACTTCCCTTTTTAACCGAATAAAAATAACAAAGGAAGCAGATACGGATAATAAGTATTAACGATATTGGTATACGATATAAAGTTTGCCTTGCATAAAGTAAAAAATTCAAACTTGTGTGTACAGGGTGTCCCAAATTCGAGCCTCATCATGGGGATCTCGGAAACTATAAGAGATACAGCATCGGTCAAATTGTGGCAAAGTTGCGCAATTTCGTACTGAGCAATATTGCAAAAAAATATCTGAGCTATCTTTTTAAGTTTTTGAAATTTTTGCAAAAAACTAAAATTTTGAGTTTTTGTTTTTTTAAATTGCTCGACTTATTTTATCCGCTACAGAAAAACAAGCACAACATTGTTAAGGAAACTTTTTACGCTCCATATTGTGACGTTTTTAGAATTTCGTTACAACGTTTCGTTTCTGTGGAACTATTATCAACTTTAATTTTTTTAAATACGGACCTACGTTTTTTATTTATTAAATATATATTACATCTTCAGGAATGTGATAATTATTTTTAAATACGGCCCTGGTGTTAGTTGTTGGATTGAAATATCGTTTAGAGGCATTTTGGTGGGTGGCAGAAGCTGGCTAATTTAGACACCTTATACTGTTGTATATTTTGTTTAGAGTAATAAATTATATAGGAAATAAATTAAAAAAGAAAAGAACAACAGAAACAAAAAGTAAAAACCTTATTTATATTAGGTATTCAAACAAGTGTCCGCGCTCTTGAATGCATTTCTGAGTAAGCCTCCGCAATTTAAATATCGCCCGCTGAATAACTCTAGCAGGGATTGCCCTGACTTCTCGGATTAGGTTCCGTCGTAACATATTAATGTCGCGTGGTGTATAACGGTACAGACGATTTTGTAGGTACCCCCACGATTTCCAATCAATTTCTTGGGAAAAATTTGGTTTAGTAACTCCGTAACCACTCTACCATTATGTGGGGGAGCGCCATCTTGCTGCCACCATAAGTGTCTTAATAGCTCCAAAGGCTCGTTATCTAATGAGTCCAAAATATTATTATTTAATAATTCCACATATCTTTAAGATGTGAGGCTGCCTTCATAAATAAAAGGTCCCATAATTTTATTGTTCCACATTCCAACCCATACATTAAAAAAAATTTGTCCTTGAGGTCTTACTTCCTGATTTTGTCCGGGATTTTCCACAGACCAATAATGCTCATTATGTCTATTAAATAATCCATTTGTTGTAAAATTACATTCATCAGTTCAAATGACTTTGTTTAAAAAATTACCATCTTTGGTAAGTTTCAAGTTAAGCCAATTACAAAATTCAAGTCTTCTTTCTGAATCACCAGGTCTCAGCGTTCGACTTATAATAATATACTCATCCTCGGTTTTTCAAGTTCGCTGGAGAAATGCCTAGTTGAGGCGCGAGGGGCATCATTACCCTTAAATAAAATTTTCTAAATAGGTAAATTTGAACATTTAAAAACATAAATTAAAACTTCTAACTCTAATCTAAAATATTTTGTTGTTCTTCCGGCTCCATTCGTGTACCATATTTGACTTTTGCTTTATTAAAACTATTATACTGGGCTAAATTAGTGTTAAGCGTCGCAAAATAACTATAATAAGGCTGCAAGCAAGCGTTCGGATAGTCCTGTAAATAACGGTCACAAGAAATTTGTGAATTCCTATTGGAAGAATAATAAACTCGTAACATGTCGCGCTTTTCTAAAGCAGAAAACATAATTTTGCTGAAATATTCAGTATAAATGGTGACTGCAGTTGTCAAGATAATTAAGCCAAACAATCAAGTACAAATTCTTGTCATAGCCACCTTTGTTTTGTTTGGTTTTATTTTTACTTTGTTACAATTTATATAAAAACTTAAATGTCTCCCGACACACTCAACAATTTCTATTGTGCGATTGCTGAAGACCTTACAAAGAAACTCATTCCTCCCACTGATCCTCTTAGTTACATGTCTAGTGTATCGATATTGCACTCCTTTTACTTTACACCTACCAACTTGACTGAACTCAAGGATACAATATTAAGTATAAAAAAGAAAAACGCCTCAGGTGCCGATGGATTATCGGCCAGGATATTTCTTGCATTGCCTGATGCGGTCCTGACAGTGTTGTGTGAAGCAATTAATGTTTCATGGGAGACTGGCGTGTTTCCCTCTTGCTTAAAATTAGCTAAAGTAATCCCTATCTATAAGGGTGGTGAACTTGGGGATCTATCGAATTACCGACCTATTTCTTTATTGTCAACTCTATCTAAGATCATAGAGAAACTAACAAAGTCACGTGTAACACTGTTCTTGAAAGATAATGGTCTATTGAGTGACGCACAGTTTGGGTTTAGGGAGAATAACTCTACAAATTATGTCATGTTTGGATTTTTGGAGGGCCTGTATTGCCAAATCAACAAAGGTGGAGCCTCTGCGGCAGTTTTTTGTGATCTTTCCAAAGCATTCGACTGTGTCAGCCACAGGATTCTGCTGCGAAAGTTACATCACTATGTGTTTAGAGGTGTGGCTCATTCATGGTTCGAATCATATTTGACCGAAAGACAACAGATAGTATCTGTGGGAGCCGAGTGTTCGGAGGCACGGGACATAAACTGGGGTGTACCTCAGGGCTCTGTGCTGGGCCCACTTTTATTTCTTATTTTTATAAATGATCTAACCGGCATGAATATTGACGGCAAATTTATTGTTTTTGCAGATGACGCAACGATCTTGTGGCACTGCTTAAATGCCGATGCACTGGAAATCGTTATCTCTCAGGATCTCCAAAAAATAAAGGATTGGTGTGATTCGAATCTTCTCGTACTAAATTTTAATAAAACAAATATTCTGGGATTTAGATGTCATATGAAGGGTTTGGTGATTGGAGATAATCTTGTGGAGAGTCGTAGTGAAACAAAGTTTCTGGGTTTGATTATAGATAGAGAACTTAGATTCGATTCTCACATTGCTAAACTTTCTAAAAGGATAGCTTCTGGCTGTTACGCAATTAGGGTAATTGTCAATGAGTTGGGTACTGCAATGGGTAGGACAGTTTACTATTCCCTGGTTGAATCGCGTTTGAGATGGCATCTCGTTCTGGGGCCTATCATGTTGTTATCTGATTAACTCGCTGTTTATCTTGCAAAAGCGAGCTGTAAGATATTTGAGTCGAGCAAAACCTAGGGATTCATGCAGACCATTGTTCATAAAAGAAAAAATCTTGACAATTTATAGTCTATTTATCCTTTAGACTGTATGCCTTGAGTACAAAAACCGTGACAATTTAATTCCACATAATACATATTACAATACCCGGCAAAATTCTGATTTGCCCTTGCCTATTCCAACTCTAACACTAACAAAGAAATCAATAATATATAAAAGCGTTAAGATTTATAATCATCTGCCAAATACCTTAAAACGATTACCCACACTTAGAATTAAAAAAAAAAAAGATCAGGGAGATATTGCTTGATAAGGCATACTACGATATAACTGAATATTACCATGATACTCTGTAATTTATGTAATTTGTAATTTAATATTACTTGTCGCACAACTTAGCCTGCCCTCATCATTCTGTTTTGTTCTTTTCCCTGTGTGAGCATTTAATTTAATTTATTTTAATTTAATTTGATTTATTTTATTTTATTTTATTTACTGTAACTTTCTTGTTAAGTACAAAATTTTCTTTTTTTACTTACTTTTATCATATTTTGTTTCTGTGATTTTAGCATTATGATGTAAGGACCCTATGTTAGTATAACAATGTAAACACACCTTGTGATTGACTTGTATTTCTTTACTTTCTCTCTCTCTTTTGGATATTTTATGTTCTGACGCTTCGGTTCTTTATCTTAGTATTGTAACATCATCTTATGTTATGTTTATATTAAAACTGCTTTGTAAATGAGATCTTGTATCTTTATACAATAAAGCATACTTTGACTTTGACTTATAAATATAGTAAATTATTTGTATAAAATCATAAAACAAATATACTCTATTTGTTGTGTTTAATTTTATTATTATTGAATAATTGATTAATTTAACCATATTCAACGTACCGATCTATACAGGTTTGAGTAGTAATGAGTACTTTTAATGCATACAGTCGCTGGATTCTAATCGTAACGATAAAATGATAATGCAAGGGGGATACCAAATAACATGCAACCTAAACTTGTTTCTAGTTCTTCATGGTGCCTTAAAAAATCGGGATTTTCATTTGTAAAAATACTATCACAGCGGTGTTCTGTATACTTTCGTTCAGACTGAGACTTCGTATAATATATAGAGAAATCTCCGAAAATAAATTTAAAAAAGTCAATTTATAATACCTATTAAAATAAAAACATAAAATAGGAGTAGATTGAGTTTCGAGTATATACAATATAAAAAGTTTACTACTTACTTATTTTTCTCTTCCCCCAACCAGATGATAGTATTTTAAAAGCGACTCACATAAGTTTTATTATTCAATGATCAATACTACATCTTAGAGCAGCACACATTCGCTCACTCAGTTATGCAAGTTTTCCAGTTTAATAAAATGTAATTTACAATTAACTAAAATACTACACGAAACTTGTTAAATTATTCCACTATTTTGTTTGTTAATTGAAAAATCTGAGCTTTTCTGATATAGGATAAACCACTAAAAATATATACAGGGTGTTCAACTTCCCACCACGGATTTATCGAAAACCACTGATTAAAAGAAAAAACGCCGAGACACTTCAAAAGATTTGCCAAAGGGAACAACTTTTTAACCAAAAAGTACTTCACCCCCTTTTACCCTCTGCCCCCGGGCTCATTCCCTTAAAAATTTTAAATGACAAGGGGTATCAAGTAATAGCTTGTTTGAAAGATCTTTCAAAGTGCTTTATTTTGACGTTTGACTTTTTTAAATCGGTCGATTCGTTTTCGAGAAAATTAGAAAAATCTTTATTCATCTTAATTTGTTCAGATTGAAAAAAAACACACGAAAATATCACTTTTTATTTCAATAAGTGTTCAAAAACCAACATAAACAGCAATTCGGAAGATTAGACGTGGCAGCAACCAAATAACAACTAGAATTTTTTTCCGCCTTCTTTTTATCAACACAGATAACAATATGTATTTATTCTTATACCTGTTTAGTTTTTATAGTTGCTAAGGAAAAGAAATAATTTAATTTGCTGTCAGTTACCTTTGTGACAATCTTGGGATAGTGAAAATTAATTTATTGATTCAGATTTTACTTCCAAAATGGTTTACATACTAGCCGAAAGAGTGGAAATGATTCTAATTTATGGTGCCCAAAATCAATGTGCTCGGCAAACTGCCGTCACATTTAACGCCAGACATCCGGAAAAGATAACTTCGCATAGGTATGTTTTGGACTTTGTTACTAAATTTACTCAAATTGGATCTGTTGCAAATAAAAAACGCAATCATCGTAGAGTTTTGGATGAAGACGCTCAAGTTGAAGTTTTGGGTCATTTTGGCATAAATCCTAATACTTCATTACGCAAAATTGTTGATACGACTGGTATTTCATTAGGCTCTGTACACACAGTTACTAAATTGCATAAATTTCATCCATTCTTACCCTTACCCCGGGGTCATTCCCTTAAAAATTTTAAATGACAGGGGGTATCAAGTACAAGCTTGTTTGAAAGGTCTAAAAATCTTTATTTATCTTAATTTGTACAGATAGAAAAAAAAACACGAAAATATCACTTTTTGTTTCAATAATTGTTCAAAATGTTGCCCTTTATTGGCCAAATAATGATATAGGCGATGTTCAAATTCCTAACGGACATTTTCAAAGACAAGTTGTAGGAGATCATGGCAGCTTTCGATGATGCGTTGACGAAGTTCTTCCAAACTTTCAGGTTGGGGAGTGAACACAATAGACTTCAAATGGCCCCATAGAAAAAAGTCTAATAGCGTCAAGTCAGGAGATCTAGCAGGCCATTCTATAGGCCCTCTTCGCCCTATCCATTTATCTGAAAACTCGTCGTCTAGCCATTGCCGAACCGGAAGAACATAGTGAGGAGGAGCGCCGTCTTGCTGGAAATATATTTCAGCCTCATCAAGTATAGGGTTTCCATCGTCTTCGATTTGGTTTTCAATGGTTTTAGTGATAAGCAGATTGATGGTATTTTCCAAGATATCTAAATAAATGCCTCCATTTAAATTCCCATTAATAAACAATGGCCCAGTTTGTTTCCTAAAATGCCTGCCCATACATTAACTTTTTGGGGGTACTGAGTATGCCCTTCTACAAAAGCATGAGGATTTTCATTGCTCCAATACCTGCAGTTATGCTTATTAATAAATCCATTTAGATAAAATTTGCATTCATCACTAAAGCAGATATTCTTTACATGAATGGTATTATCATTAATCGCTGCAGTCATTTGTTCATAAAACTCAACTCGCCTATTAAAATCATCTTCGGTTAACTCTTGCAATATTTTCATTTCGAATAGATGAAATTTATGCAATTTAGTAACTGTGTGTACAGAGCCTAATGAAATACCAGTCGCGTCAACAATTTTGCGTAATGAAGTATTAGGATTTATGCCAAAATGACCCAAAACTTCAACTTGGGCGGCTTCATCCAAAACTCTACGATGATTACGTTTTTTATTTGCAACAGATCCAATTTGAGTAAATTTAGTAACAAAGTCCAAAACATACCTATGCGAAGTTATCTTTTCCGGATGTCTGGCGTTAAATGAGACGGCAGTTTGCCGAGCACATTGATTTTGGGCACCATAAATTAGAATCATTTCCACTCTTTCGGCTAGTATGTAAACCATTTTGGAAGTAAAATCTGAATCAATAAATTAATTTTTACTATCCTAAGATTGTGACAAAGGTAACTGACAGCAAATTAAATTATTTCTTTTCCTTAGCAACTATAAAAACTAAACAGGTATAAGAATAAATACATGTTATCTGTGTTGATAAAAAGAAGTTGGAAAAAAATTCTAGTTGTTATTTGGTTGCTGCCACGTTTAATCTTCCGAATTTCTGTTTATGTTGGTTTTTGAACACTTATTGAAATAAAAAGTGATATTTTCGTGTGTTTTTTTTCTATCTGAACAAATTAAGATAAATAAAGATTTTTCTAATTTTCTCGAAAACGAATCGACCGATTTAAAAAAATCGAACGTCAAAATAAAGCACTTTGAAAGACCTTTCAAACAAGTTATTACTTGATACCCCTTGTCATTTAAAATTTTTAAGGGGATGACCCCGGGGGGCAGAGGGTAAAAGGGGGTGAAGTAGTTTTTGGTTAAAAAGTTGTTCCCTTTGGCAAATCTTTTGACGTGTCTCGGCGTTTTTTCTTTTAATCAGTGGTTTTCGATAAATAATAAAGTGGTGGGAAGTTTTCAAGTGAACACTCTGTATATTTAAGACAGAAATGCTGGATCAAGAAATTTGACGAGTTTTAACTCCTGATAAGATTTACAAACGTCATGTGATTGCTAAGTATATTTTTTTTTCTCCATTTATTTTAGTCACGTAGATACTTTATTGACGTCAATAAGAATGTTTTTCAATGCATTAAACGTCAGTTAATACAGTGGCAAATAAAATGAACTTTTTACAATCCCCTTAAATTTAAGAACGACTTTGTGGAGCAATATATTTACGCCCGACTTTCCGGTGATCCTTGTCTAAATTTATTACTGTAGCCCTACCTGACCTTAAGCCGAAATGTTGACATTATATACTGTTACACCAACAGCGGCTGTGTAAATTTAAATAAGTGCCTATGCCCTTTCTGATTCTAAACTATTATTAAATATTGATATACTTGATTTATTACGTAATATTTTTTTTTATTATTTTTTCTTGTCCAAAAGGAGGTTTGTTTCCCTGGTGGCCAAATAATTACGGTTATAAAAACCGTTAACCATACAGCTTTTGGAAAAAAATATCGTTAGAAAATACTTCCAAGAAAAATCGCTGGCAATTATTGTAATATTCGTGAGATGAACATTATAAAATCAATCAATTTTCTCTTTATGTTGCATAATTAAGTGGTACTGAAAACATTTATTTTTTGATCCTTAGGGTATGCCGAATCTTTGACTTACATTTTTTACTTTACACTTTTAAAATAAAATGGGGTGGGTATCCAAATATAATAACGGTTTGCATCGAATATATAATATGTGCTAGGATTTTCAAATTTAAAGAAATAAAGAAAAATATTGTTTTGCCACTACTAACCTATAAAACGGCCATTATTTACCGATTATTAACCTTAGAAATCGGTGTTCTTTTCCTGGGGAATTAATATTGACCATGGTTAACAATGAAAACAATCTATTTGAAAGCAGGTAACTTGATTTCTTGATTCTGCACTAATAATATGCTGGGTGATTTCTTGTAGCTAGGCAACCAGCCAATTTCTATTGTTCAGCACAGGTAATTAAATGGAAAAAGTTGCAGAAGCAATCGTTTAAATACATAACTAGTTTTTTAATAATTTTTAATACTGTAAAAATAAGTATCTTGTAAATGTGTTAAAAGTAAAAAAAATATATTGACCACGGTTTAGACAGCTTATAGCCCTCGCGTTTTAAATTCGTCGTCGCTCCGCTCCCCGTGATTAAAATACGACTATTATTTCCCTCTATTTCTAACAAGTGATCATTAATTATTATAGTTTATTTATAGGTACCTACCTACTCAAGTGTCTATCGAACCAAAAGTATTATTTAATGACGTTTAACTCTTTTTGCTGTTCAACATTTGATATATTCCTATTCGAATAGAGTTTAATGTTTAATCTACAATAATCTACCTACACAATTTATTCTTTTCTTCTCCCGTACCTAGTGTTTGAGTTTTACGCTAACAGGCAGAAGGACAGACCGATAAAAATGCTGTTGCCGTTAACCCATCCCAAGTGACTTTTTCATGACTGCAATTTTGCGGCGAAAGCAAAAATATTTCCGCATAATATTATTCTTTATTATTGCTATTCCACACAGGCTGCTATACACCATAAATCGCCCGGCCAACATAGAACCAAGTTTAAAACCCAAAACCTTCAGGAAAAGTGTGTTCGGTATTAAAAATAATAGTTTAAAAAAACGCTTAGGAAGGAAAAAACGCTTAGATATAAAACTGAAATTTAGAAACAACAAAGGGAACTCGGGGCCGAATGGGAAACGTGGTTTGAAAACACGCAATAAATAAAATAAATGCAACGGTTATAGGCCCTGAAAACGGCATATATATTTAAGTATTTTCGTAGTAATTTTATTACGTATCCCTTCACTAATGGTGCGATTATGTAACAAAATATACACATTACAAACATAGTGCACAGAAGAATGTAAGTGTGTCTTTTTACCTGCTACAAGCTATTAAATATTTTTTGGAAAAAATGGAGAATTTCTTTCAATATCAGACACTCGAATAAGAAAACAAATGTTGACAAAATGGAGAACGTCGCGGTCATAGTCAGGAGCATCGCGTCGACGCGGCAATGCGGTTGGTATCCTGTTAGTTTAAAATAATTGCACCAATCCTCTTAAGTGTCTGCTGTTATAATAGGTATTCTTATATAATATTTTATTTGTCACCTTTTAGAACGTTTTTACAATTAGTTTGTTTTATTAATTTTTTTTATAATCAGCCAAAGATATATCTGCAATAAGCGTTTTATACCTTTTGAATTGTTCTCTATCAAAGGCATTCAAACAGTAGCTACAAACAACCGCGCCGTAATTAAACAGAGATAAAACCAAAGTGTCACAAAGAAGTTTTTTAGGTTAATATTAAAACAAGGCCCATAGTATAGCAAACTTACTTCTTACTAAAAAATAAGTCACCAGTTTAAATTTGCCTTAAAATTTCTTTAGGGAAACCTAAATAACATATCCAAGAAGCAAACTTAACTAACGCAGTCGGAAGGATAGTGCACCAATGAGTTTAATCGAACGGATACCGATCGTACGCGTCGATTGCGGGTTCGACCCTTAAGTGCTATCCAAAAGAATCCACCCCGGAGAACCCACGTCTGACAGTCAACCACCAAACAGACCTAGCAGACAACCAAGCAACCAGCCCAACTAAGAATCGGGAGAGGAAGACACTGTGTAAGTGCCAATTTCCTTTTCGCCACTTTTATCATGTGTTAAAGGTATTCTAGGGATACCCATAGTTTTTGTGCATGGCGCATATCACTTAGCTTAGGCAGTATATTAGAAAGAGACAAAGAGTAATTTTAGGCAGCAAATACATTTTTAGTAGGCCCAATACTGGCAAAATAGAATTATAGATAGTTTATTTAAATTAACATTTGAAATTCATTATTCTAAACAAAATGAGTAAGACACAAGTGGCACCAGTGATAAAACCGGCACAATGCCCACTAGCTGTCAATTGGGACCTTTTTAAATTAAAAATCGAAAATATAAAACTCTTCGATGGCAATCGTTATCAGTTACCTAAATGAGTTTTTAAAAAGATGGGACGACCTAGTCGCCAAATATAAACCGTTTAACGATAATGATTTAAATACGCATGTATGCTAGAGTGTATAACTGAAAAATGGACAGGTAGAGCGGAAACCATGATTGCAAATCGAATGGAATTAGACGACTGGGAAAAGTTACGCGCAGTGTTAACCCAGGCTTTTTCTTATAGGAGAGATTTAGATTTGCTTAGTTCAAGAAGTAACCCGTACTAACTTATTCTGTTCTTAAAATTTTTAATATTGTGTGGTCGGTTAACATAGACCGTGGACTTGGAAAGAAATTTAGAGGGGCCAAATCTGGTGTGGTCGGCCATTTAACTGCACACCGTCGGCCAATCCAACGTTCTGGAACAACACTGTGTTGAGGTACTCACGCACGGGACGGGTGCAATTGGCCGGAGCTCCATCTTGCTGATACAACAAAAAAATGTTCGGTGCATCAGGATCTTCGGTATTGGGATATAATATGCATGACACTAGCTTATTTTCTATACATTCTAAATATCTTTCGCCAGTCAAATTTCCGACAATAAAAGATGGACCTAAAAATTCGGTTGTCAACAATGCCGACCCAAACTTAAACTTTTGGACGATTTAGAGTTTTCTAACTAGGCGATGGGCCGTGACGAATCACTAAGTACGTTTCACTCAGGCGATTAATTTGATGGTTCCCTTTTGTCATATGTTGTACTCCATCGTCTCTGGTACGATTCATCATTTTGTGTCTAATACGACGCGAGCATCGCGTCAAATTTACTTTTATGAGGGTAAAGTAGGATTATGTAAAAAAGAGAAAATAAAATCAGGTTCGAGTTATAATGATTATTTATTAAAAAGCAGTATATAGATTTAAATATACGCTAAATCTAACCTTTTATATATGCATATTCATTTGCAATGAAATTAGCAAAGCTTATTTCTAGGAAATATATATATATATATATTTAAAAAGTACTTATTATGATTAGATAATACTAACGTAAAAAGTAAAAGTATAAGGACATATGTAACAATTAAAAAATATATATTTTCGATATCTCTTAATTAGTCAAAACACGAGAAAATCTTAATTTTAACCTAAGTAATGACTGTTACGCTCTTGTGGTAATTTTATAAACTCGAAAATAATTTCTAGCATTTTCTTTTGGGCATTGTTACTAAAAAAATTTAAATTTACACAGATGCTCTATGATTACTAGTTTCTTATATTTAGCCGGCGGCCATTTTAAGTTAGCTACCCGGTACTTAGTGAAAATGAATTTTTATTCATTAAACTACGATTTTATAATGTATAATTATATAAAAAATTATAATTTCGATTTAATTTATTATTCTAAAACATATTCCAGATTTAAGCCATGTATTAATTTGTTCACGTGGTAAGTCACAATGAAACGTTAGGTAATAAATACTGGAAAATAGCAGAAATGGAATTAGTTTAGAAACTATGCAAAGTTAAATTCGAGTTGGCAAAACATGGCGCGAAAACATATTATGTAACATGATGCCGGTGGTGTACCTCTTACATCTCAAGCACATAAAATTATAATTTGCTCTGCTTAATATAATATTTTTTTTACCGAAAAAATGACCTAATTCCTATTATATCCCAATACCGAAGATCCTGATGCACCGAACATTTTTTTGTTGTATCAGCAAGATGGAGCTCCGGCCAATTGCACCCGTCCCGTGCGTGAGTACCTCAACACAGTTGTTCCAGAACGTTGGATTGGCCGACGGTGTGCAGTTAAATGGCCGACCACACCAGATTTGTCCCCTCTAGATTTCTTTCCAAGTCCACGGTCTATGTTAACCGACCACACAATATTAAAAATTTAAAGAACAGAATAAGTGACGACATGAAATCGATATAATACTACGTAGTTATTAACATTCTACAGGAATTTGAATATTGCCTCGGGTACTACTAGGTTGGTGGTGGGGGGGGCATTTCCAACATTTGCTAAAAGAACTTTTATTTAGTGTTGCATTTTTTTGTTTTTTTATGAATAAATAATATATTTCCATGTTTTAAGTTAAACCGCAATGGCCACGCAAACAGCTGAATTTATGTATATGACATGACATGAAACATGTTTAGCATTTTATGCAGAAAAAAAAAATTACCTTGTCGGACTTTATTTTATTACTTAAGACAATGTTTCGTTTAGTTAGTATCTCTAACCGTTTTCAAGGGTAAACTAAATTATAAATCTGAAAATCTCCGTGTATATGGACATATACTAACTAACCGAAACGTTGTGTTAAGTAACAAAATAAAGACAATGGAAGTCCGACAAGGTAATTTTTTTGATAATACTAGATTGTTTACCACCTTCAAACACACATTTAAATGAATTGTCATAACTTGTTTTTAGGTCATCACGTTTACACGAAATAACCTTTAAAAAAAGAGCAACAAAAATTACTGATTCAAGCGTTTTTTTTCAAAAAAAAAATTACACAGGTACATCTTAAATCAATTTGTTCTAACCTTAACGTTCTATTCTTACTGTATAACCACCTGCAATATATATTGCGACAAGCTTCCTTAGCCCCTATACAAATTAGGTTAGAAATTTTATTCATAATAATATGCTGACTCACACGGTAACACAGGATGTATTTCAGGCAGATATTTTCAAATATACAGGATGGCCCCAAAAAGTGTGATAACATAAAGCTTAATGAGACCCTTATATTATTTTTTGGTGTTTTTCGGTTCATTTTTGTGTCATTTAAAATTGATTCTAATTGTTTATAATTTTATTGCTTTAGTAGTTTAGGAGTAATAAAATAAAAACTAAAAAAAAATTTCAGCCCTGGACAAGAAAATTTAAAAAAGAAACATCTAAAATCCTTTTTTTAAATACGGCATTATGTTAGATTAAACAAGGGTTCCAGACCCCTTAAGTTAATAGATTTTATTTATTTTATACAGATTGGTTAAAATAAGGTTTGAATAAACAAACTTTAAACCAATTATTATTATCGACTTTTTCAAATGGAATTATGTTACTATTATTTCATTTGATAAAGAATTTTAATACAAAATATTATTGTAATTACAATAATTTATTTAAAATTTCAAACCGTTCTCAAAATATTTATAAAAAAACATAAATGTGGCTATACATAATAACTTTTATGAACAAAATACCTAGACGATCATGAAAAAATAAGCATATTTAATAGTTAAAAAAATACATTTTGACAGAAACAAATAATAGGTGTACGACCAACTTTTAGTTCAAAAAATTATTTAAAAAAAAGTGCAGTTTGGATTATGCTAGAATTATGCGACGCGGATTGCCGAAAGACAACATTCAGAAGCGGTCTTAACTAGAGTTCTTGAGCGCTTGGTTAGAAAGCGTAGGCAACAAAAAAAATATATTACACAAATGGCGCTAAATGCGGAAAATCAGATGGCAGTATAATTAACAGTTATTAAAAACGTAAATAATAATGCAATTTCTGTGATCAAAAAGTTGGAATAAGTTGAAGACCCGACCAAAGAATTCTGGAAAAACAGCATTTGCGTGCTACATTTAATTGTACAAGGTCTGGATAAAAATTACTTTATTAAAAAATTATTTTATGAAAAAAGCACTTTCAGTAGGACCTACTTATTTCTGACAAATAACGTCAAAATGTTCTATTTATTAATCTTTATTATAGATAACGACGAGCACAACATATTTTTATGTTTTTGATAAATAATACTTGTTTGAAATTTTAAATAAACTGTAATTACATAAATTGTTTGTTTTGAACTTCCATGTCAAATAGTTAAATTATTTACTTATTTACATAATACAAATCCAAATTGCAACTAGTACATAACTGGAACTATAACCAAGAAGCATATAATTATTCTTTTGACTAGGGAAAAGTTAAAAATTAGAGTTAATCTATCTGTAAAATTAGTAAACCCGTTGTTCAAAGTTCCACACTACACATTATATTATGATTATTTTTTTTAATTTAATTTACTTTCTATTCTTATTTTCTTTTGGGTTAATTTTAAGTATTTTTAAAATGTAATGGTGAAATAATTCATACCCTGGAAAAATATGGTATTTTCTATAAATTTTTTTCTTGTATTCGATAAAAATGTTTAAACTGAGTAAAATTTCGGCATAACGTCAATCAACTCCAGGCCCCTGTGCGCACTAGTGTATCGCGCTAATGCGAGACGAGGACGAATACTTACTTACTTCCTTAACGTACGGCTTATTGTTACATTTTCTCTGTGGATTTTTTGATATGTGTAAAGTTAGCGATGTTTATGCAGCAACGAAATTTTTTTTGGGGTACGTGTCAATTCCGCCTGTAGCATTTGTAAACGAATTATTAACGAATAAGTTATTTAGTGACGAACAAACTTTGTTGTACACTATTGTACAGGTAGGTAGGGAACAAACTATTTATTCATACCCAATTAATACTTTGTCTCCTGACGCATAATTCTTTTTGTGAGTAATTTAAAATTTAAGACCGTGACCTAAAGACCTAAAGACTAAAGGAGCAAAAACTTTCTGGCGCCGAGAAAGATATCTGACACTGCGCCGTTCCGAGAAAATTCCATATGCCTAGCCTGGCCAGGTTGTCGCATAAAGCAAAGCAAGAGATAAATATGTATCCTTCTCTTACTGGCTCATAGGGATTTTGTGGCTGGCCAGATCCTAAAGTCAGGCGTCAATTGGCCAATTTTCATTTCCTTTATTTTAGCTAGCCAGCTAGTACCTACCAATCGGGTTAGTCCTTGCTACCGTTACCAGATGTCAGGTCTTTTTAGTATACGGTTTTCCATGCCAAAATATTAACTTTAAAATATATTTCTCTTTCTATCATAATTAAATTATTGTAGGTTAGATGTTAGGTTAGGTCCGTGTGTTAACCGAAGTTAGGTTGATCAGTTTATTTTAATCCTTTTTCGGCTTTTAAAATGAATAAAATAAGTTTTTTTTTTATATTTGCAACTTTCTGGCCTTGACTTGGAAAAAAAATGCAGGTAAAAGAATTGAGTCCGTCCCTCGCCCGATTTGTTTATAACAAACAATCAAAGTGAGCAGAAATCACGGTTTCGAAATTTAATAGGAATATTTTTTTATTCTATATAGGTATGTGTTTCTTTAGAATATAGAGAAATACACTTTATTTTATTTATTGTGATTTAAGACAATATCCTTATAATGCTACATTTAATTATCCGGTAAGTTTTTTCTATTTTAGGTTTATGATTTTTTTTTTGATCTGATATAATACAGTATGTCTCCGTAAGTTGGAACCATATGGAAAACTTTTTTATTATTAATTTTACGAAAAACATGTGATAAAAAAAAGTTCCGCATGGTCCAGAATTTAAACTGCAACCATCAGATGTAAATGAATTTTGCCCAAGAGTAAAATATCTTTATTTTTGACAATATCGAAAACTGTAATTACGAGAACTTGTTCGGAATGTAAAACTATATTTTAATATGAAATTATACATCCTTCTACTTGAATTTTTTTTATTTTTACAAATTTTTCTCAAAATTTATCAATTTTAAAAATAAATATTGTTTTAGATTTATTATTTTCTGAACAAAACAGAAAGGTTATCATGATTTTTTTAATAAATAATAATAATAATAATAATAATAATAATAATAATAATAATAATAATAATAATAATTATAATAATAATAATAATAAGTTTATTTAAAAATTTAATAATATAATAAATATGTTTATGTTGTCTTCAATAAACTTATTCTTTAATCCCCTGAAGCTGAGCTTGTTAGGGGCAAATCTTATTTTTTGTTTTAGTGTAAAATCATAAATCATAAATATGCATTAAAAATCAATTTTTTTAAAGTAAAAATGTTAATTTATAGTATAAACGCAGCTTTTTTGAAGAAATATATTACCTATAATAAAATTATTAATTTATAATTTTTAAGTAAAAAATATTACTCATAAATTATTCAGAACAATATTAATTAATTAATTAAAGCATTTCTAAAAATATTTTCAAATTGTCTGTTTTTAATATCCATGTTTTTATTTCGACTTTAAATTTTTTTAATGAAATCAATTTTTTAATTTTTGTTGGTAAATAATCGTTTAAATAAAAACATAAATATTTGAAATTTTTTTGTCCTATGGACTTATTTATTTTAGGTTTTATGGTTATTTCATTTTTATGACGTGCATTATGATTATGGTTTTTAAATTGTATAAGATAAATGTTCGGTATCCGTAATTTGAGAAAAACTTGTAAAAATATAAAAAAATTAGGTAAAAGGATGTAATAATTGCATAATAAAATATATGTAGTTTTACATTCCAAACAACTTTTCATAATTACAGTTTTCGATATTGTCAAAAATAAAGGCAAAATGAGCAAAATTCATATTTTTTGACAAACCTCGTATACGAATAAAAAAATTTAACATCTGATGGTTGCATTCTAGGTTTTGGACCATGCAGAACTTTTTATGAAGAATAACTTTTTTTCGTAAAATTGATAATAAAAAAGTTTTCCATATGGTTCCAACTTACGGAGACATACTGTATATAAATATATATATATTTTGATATTTTGGCCATAACTGTTTCAATTATCACCAACTGCCTCTGTGTTCGACACCCAATGTCGACCCAATGTTATACAGTTTAAACAAAAGGCCTGAAAATCTGTAAATATAACAAAATAAAAAAAATTATATTGATTTTTTTTCAGGCTTTAATTTTGACAACTGTAGAAGTCAGGACGTCATCATAATATTGTAACTGGCAACTCAGGTTATGTGATATATTGGGGTTAAAGCATGGCTGTCTTCGATGTTTCATGAGGTTATAAGTAAATAATGAGCGTTAAAAAACTATTCTTAACATAAAATACCCAATTTATATATACCTAATAATGTCACATTGTCACGAGGGCACCGGGTTCCTTGATTAAAAGGCGGTCATCATACTTAATTAACTATTTATTAACACAATTTAGCAATGGAAACAATTAAATACATAAAATAACCCAGTCTTACCTTTATTTTAAATAGGGCTTCTACCTTCTGTGTCGGGAAAAAGTGGCGGCTCTCGAATCATGGGCGACTTGCGTGCTTGGCTGCGAGATAGGTGATCTCCCGCGCACCCCACGCTCGCCAGCAAACCGGTCGAGGGCTGGGTTCCCCACTCTGTCCCGGCCATTGGGTTAACCAATAAGTGGGGGAACTCAGGCGTCGATCGCGCGAAAAAACCACCCCCCGTGACACTTTCCGTCCGTGTATTGTCTTCATTTGTCCTGTCGTCGTGTCCCTTTCATCCCTGTCCCGTCATGCCGATGCCATGTTGGCCCACAGTCTGGCTGTGCTGACATCAGGCTCCCGGTGTGACGAGGGTGATAGCTTCTGGACTCCAGGGTGGATGACTGCCCTTGGGGGTCCACTCGTCTCCGGTCGCCTGCTATCTGGCTGGGGTTGTTTCGTCCTCGCCCTTAGTCGGCATTTTACATGAAAAGACAAATAACAAGGATTAGACACTTTACCAATACAAGATAAACACTTAGGACTACACACTATTTACATTACAAAAAAAGAAAAGTCAGTTTGCCCCCTACATTTGGCAATTTTAGCCACCGCTTAACCATGGCCGAACCATTTCCCCCGAACAATGCGCTCTCTACCACTCTAACTTTTTCTTTGAAATTTTACCTCATTATTTTCTCTTGTTTCCCCCCCCCCTCCCTTTCCAGGAAAATTTGTTTCTTTACTTCCAAACAAATATGACATATAAGACGCGACACGACAGTTGAAAATCGACTATACTTAACATGTTGATCAGACATGCGCTCTAGCCAAAACCCAACTTCTTCAGAGCCTCGTGCAGCTGCTCACGATCCCCAATATTTTTCTACCTTTTAAAACATTGCACATTAAATTTTTATCCTTTTTACCTGGACAACCTTATATTTCTTTACTTATTGGGGGAAAACAACAAAAAAAAACTTTATTTACTACTGCATTTTCATAGTGGTATTCTAAAAATAACTTAAAATTACTATAATGAATTGTCCTAATTAATCAGAAAAATTATATGGTTCGTAATATGGGGCTAATCTGCTGACGTGCACTGTTTCTTGTTTCTCTTTGTATGACGTAATTGACGGGTGATACTTTTCTTACTATGACAAATGGACCATGATATTTATATTGTAATTTGTCCCTTTTTCCTTATGAACACCCTCAATTTTACTTTATCTCCTGTTTCATACGTCACCTCCTTGTGTTTATCGTCATATCTGGTTTTGTCCTTTATCTGTTTCTGTGCAATATTTCTTTTTGCTTGCTCCCTGTGTGCTGCTATCTATTGTAACTTTAAAATTTATTGTTATTTTTTTTTACTTATTGAGATTTCAAGTTACTTTGGTGCTCCGCGAACTCAGTTTGCTTTGTTTAAAGAGCCAAAGGTCGTGAGGTCTTTTATTTTATTTTATTCTATTTTCCAGGTTTTATTTTGGGCGCCAATCGAGAGAAGATCTCGATAAAGAGAAGGAGTAAAGTGTAAATACCTACATATATTCTAAAAGCATCAATGCTAAAAAGGGGTAACTACCCTATGTAAAAAAATACAATAAAATTAATACTTATCACAAATAAATTTGATTTCAATTTTAAAGCGGTTAGGTCTCAACCAGCAATAGATGCAAAGCTAAGGCAAACGATGCAATAAATTATAAGGTACCCTTATGTATTAAGGCCCAAAAGCTTAGTCCAAAAAAAAAATGGGGCTAAACCCTATATAAATTAAGTAATACAATATAAAGTATACCATCAATTAAAATGAATTAAAGTTAGAAGCTATCAAGTAAAAGTTTACCCAACAATTAATGCAAATCTATGCTTGAAGGCTCACTGAGAGACCGGGAAAAAAGCAAGAAAGTTAGAGTAGTGTAAGACACCTGTACCATGAATCTAAGCACTTTAAAGCTCAAAAGCTCTTAGGCACGGTTTCAATAAGCAGCGAATTTCAATTCATGGTCCAAGACTTACTAAAAGGGGGGAAAACAGCCGATAAAATTTAAATGAATTTAGGTGTACTAGAAAATGAAATCTATTAAAGCTTAAAGCTCTTCGGTAAAGGGTGTTCTTAAAATTCAATGGTAAAGTAGGTAGTACTATAAAGTATGTTATTAATTGTATAACTTTAAAGTTTAAAGAGCCCTTAATGCATAAATATTACAACAAATTAGGTAGAGAGGTATGGCGAGGTAAATACTATAAAATATATTAGAAACTAAGTTACATTAAAGTTAAAGCTCAGAGTCCTTCATGCGAATGATACAATATATTAGAAAGCAGTAAGCGGGGTAGGTATTGCAAGGTGAATACTATAAAGTATATTATAAAATAAGCTACACCAAGGTTTAGAGTCCTTGATGCACAAGTAGTACAAAATTTTAGAAAGCAGTAAGAGGTAGGTATTGCTAAGTAAATACTAAAAAGTATATCATAAAATAAACTACACCAAGGCTTATAGTCCTTAATGCACTAATAATGCAGTAATATCGTAAGTAAGAAAGAGGGATATTGCAATGTCCACTACTGACATTCACTACAATAGGACAAACTTAGGTTACAATCCACGCCACAAACAGGGCACAACAAATTAAAAATGCCAGCGTGATCGATTGATCAAAGTGAAAGTAATAAATTAAAGTAAGCTACTCTCTCGAGTTATGCTTAACTTTGTAACATTGTTTATAATAATACAAAATAAAAATGAGTCTATACTCAGGGTTTTTACTAATATCCCCTCCGGGTACTACTCTAGCTAAATTAAATCTAAGAAAGAATTAACATCTTAGAAACAAACAAGCAAAAGCAAAAATATTAAGTAGCATGGGTTATGCAGTAATATGCGGTTAATTAAAGATAAAAAATAATATTCGAGAAAATTATCAATAAAACAACAAGCTAATATTAAAGAAAAATACTCATCTTTTAATACACCGATGTAAGGGTGCTTCACTCTTCACTGCAGGGTCTCCCTGTAGAAGTTCCTTGTCATACCACACGGCAAACGACTCAAACTCTACAACCTCTCAGAACAGGAGCAGGACAGTACCTAAACTACTAATGGCTTCTGGAATAGGCATCGAACAGCAGCTCCGGACGGACCATATAAACGCTGACTTCTATCTGACCCAATTGGACCCGTAAACAGCAAAAGTACTTGGAGAATCAAAGCATTCTCACTAAAGTTGAGTTTTAGACTCTACATTGAGCTTGGGGTTGAAATTTAGAACGGAAATTTGAGATGTAAAAGTGAAATTTAGGCTGGAATAAACTAGAAATCTGCATTCGGGGTGCAATTTTATGCTGGAATTTGCATCTTAAGCAAATGAATTTTGAGTTGTTATTTTATAACATTAATTTGAAGTTGAAGATGCTAAATAGCACTTAGATTTACACCTGAATTTCAGGGTGACATTGAAATTCTGAAAGCAATTTTCAAATTGAAAATGGAATGTAGAATTCACATTGGTAAGTGAAATTAAAAGGTAGATGGAAAATTGAGGTTAAATATCGGATTGAAAATTTAAATTAAAGCCTGAAGGGTTGAATTTGAGTGGGAACGGAGCTAGAATTAATCCATAATTGGAATGAAGCAAAATTAAAAATAGAATTGAGCTAGATTTAAACCTGCATTGAAACGAAACAGAATTGAACTAGAACTAAACTGGCATTGAAACGAAACATAATTGAATTAGAATTAAACGTGCATTGAAACGAAACAGAATTGAATTAGAATTAAACTTGCATTGAAACCTGTAACAAAATGGAGGCCGTTAGCGTGCCTTGATCAAAATGACATCTTTGGTTTTACAATTTACCTGTTGTTCGGTTTCTTTTCAGCCTTTGAAGGTGGAATTAAACGCCATTTCAGACTCAAAGATAATTTTACTGATTAGAACTTTTAATCCGGTTAGTACCGCGACATAGAAATGCCTTTTTATTCAAACCAGTTCATGTCTTCTCTCACGCAACCTTTTCTGGGCTGGCACCAGGTGTGAAAGGGAAACGCTGACCTTCCGTTTTTATTGACCCGAACTCATAAAAAATGACAGAATCCACTCCAATACCGAACTCAAAGACAAGTCACATGATCACTGATAAACCATGACGTAGGGGAAGCAAAACGAAGAAAATTTAAACTTTAACCGGAAAATAAAGAAAAATTAACCCTATTTTCTCGAACAAACCGATAGACGCATGTAACTAACAACAACTGACCTGCTCAACAAGACATGGTAAATCGATATTGCTTTTATAATCCACACAGATGTTTATATGTATATAAAGTTGCCTACAGATTACATTAGAAACCAACGAAGGTGCATTGACAGGGGTGTAGTAGGAAATATAACCATGATACCTGATATAAATTCTTGAAATTTTTAAAGTAATTAAATTTTTAGGAAATTACCAAAATCAGTTGTAAGAATCACGACGTGATTGTTACACTATATCTGGATTTGGTAGTACCAAAGTTGTTGATTTCAAAAACATGGCGTCAGGAATGAGGTTAGGATTTCTTCCGAAAACTAAATAAAATGGCGAAAACTGCGTGGTGTCTTGTTTACTAGTTTATATGCAAACGTAACTAGCGGTAAGTATTTGCTTCAGTCGTCCTGTGCTATTGATACATATAAACTGAGCATGTCTGCTAGCGTTCGATTGAAACGTTCTGTTAACCCATTTGTTTGCGGATGATACGAAGTTGTATATATGTTTTCTGCTCCCATGTTTTGTACCATTTGTCACACCATTTCTGATCTGAAGACCTGTCCTCTGTCGCTCAATATTTTTCTTGGCATACCATATATACTTATGACATAGTTTACTAAAAATTCTGCTATTTCTTCGGCTTTTGTACTCGACATAGCTTTCATTATCACAAATCGTGTTACATAATGTGTACTAACTACTATATTGTTTTGTTTTTGTTAGTGGTAATAATATGTCGATTCCTATCATTTCAAAGGGTAGTAAATCGTCTATTTTTATTGACTGCAGGTCACCTGGTGGTTTTTCATTATTTGGACCTTTCCTAATTTGACAGTCTGTACATCCCCTAATGAACTTTTTGATGTCTATATGCATTTTGTCCCAATAATATCGTTTGTTCACTCTGTCGTACGTTCTAGAGAATCCCAAGTGTCCTGATAAAGGTTCACAGTGTAGTTGGTTCATCAGTTGAGCTTTTAGTCCCTGTGGAATAACCAATTTGTCCGGTTCGTGTGGTACTACTGATTTCTTGTATAAAACTTCGTCTGTGTTTGTAGCTTCAAAACATGGTTGTCTAGACAGACAGTCTGCGTCTTGGTTACATTTGCCTGTCTTATGAATTATTTCATAGTCAAATTCTTTCTAGCTAATCTTCCTGTAACATTTTTTATACTTTGCAAATAACATAGTGGTTGGTGTTCTGAAAATTTTTTTATGTGTTGACCCCAAATGTAGCTTCTAAGATACGTCAAACTCCAAACTATAGCGAGACTTTTTTTTCTCCTACACCATAGTTTCTTTCTGCTTTAGTCAGCGTTCTGGAAATGTAACAAATTGGGTGCATTTAATCTTGCACTTTTTGTAGTAGTATCGCTGAGATTCCATAGTCTGATGCAAATACGTGAAGTTCTTTTTTGGCTTCTGGCAGGTAGTGTGTCAAACCTGATGGTGAAATCAACTTTTGTTTAATTATCTGGAACGATTTTCTTGCTCTGATTCCCATTAAAACGGTTTTCCTTTCTTTAGCAGATTATACAACGGTCTAGCAATCACACTGAATTTTTCAACAAATTTTCTGTAATAATTTGCAAGGCCAAGGAAACTTTGAAGTAATTTTTTGTTTATAAGTGTTGCACATTTTTCCACTGCTTCTAATTTAGAAGAATGTGGTAAAATACCTTGATCACTGATGGTGTGGCCTAGCACTGTTATTTGTTTATAAGCAAATGGGTACTTAAATGGTTTTAGTTTTAGGCCTGTAGCTTTCAGTTTTAACAGAACTTTTTAATGGATTTTATTGTGTTCTTCCAAATCTTTTCCATATACCAAAATGTCGTCTAGGTAGCTCCATTCCATTTTAAATCACCCAAATTGCGTCTGCTAATTGCTGAAAAGAACCTGGCGTTGTCGATAATCCGAAACTTAGTCGATTGAACTCAAATAATCCATCTGTTGTGACAAAGGCTGTTTTATGCTTATCTTTTTCTTCAATTTCCACTTGCCAGTACCCAGAAAACATGTCCAATGTTGGAAAATATTGTGCTTCTCCCAAATATGTCAAAATGTCATCTATCACTGGTAACGGGTACACATTTTTGACAGTTTTTGCGTTAAATTTTTTGTAGTTTACGCAAAATCTCATGGCTCTATCTTTTTTATGTACTAGTACTACTGGGCTGGAATAAGGGCTTGAAGACTTTCTTATGATTTCGTTTGTCAACATTTCTTCTACTTGGTCGTTAATTATTTTTTAGTTCTGAATAAAAAGTCGAATTTTTATTATAAATTTTATTAATTTCAAGTCCGTTTTTTAACAAAAATTCATAATTAGGAACATAGTTTATTTTTTCATCACTATTGTTTTTTAAATTAATTTCGCACTTTACTGAGTATTTTTTAATTAAAATGTCATTACACAACGTAATTTTTCGTTTCGTTTTCTAACTCCATATTAAATTCGCTGAAATCTTCCATTAAAACACACATTTATTTCTGTAATTCCCAAAATTCTTATTAATGAGCTGTTTGCCACTTTAATAAAAGGCATATTATCACAAAACTTTATTCTATCTCTATTTACAAATTAACTATCTACAATATTTTCTACTGATGCCGTATCCACTAGCGGCTAGGGTAAGAACATCTGTTTCTTCGTGTTTTGAGGCAGTACTTATTTGTGTTAATACCGCCCGTTGGAGTTTTCCGAATTTCGCTGGTTACCGGTTTGTTGCTGCTTTGACGACCATGTTCGTTGAAAACTCTGGTTACTTGGCCTATTGTATCGGGTCCTGTTTTGATTTTATGGATTTTTATAGCATACTCTTGCTTTATGGCCTAGTTTTCGACACTGAAAGCATACTGGACAGCTCGTTACAGTGCGTGCTTGCGTGTTGCCTTCTCTGTAAGGTCTGCTTTGCATTGCTTTACTAATTTCGTCCTTGATAACTTGCGAGATTTCCTCCATTAACCCCTGTTTCTTGTGCTGTTCCGGTACGTCTTCTGTTGGACTGCTTTGTGTCATCGATAGCTGTGCTAAAACCTTTGTTGCCTGGCTAATTTTATTTTCCGCGTCGTTTATGGGTTTTACCAAGCGTTGCACCTCTTCGAAATTTTGTGGCTAATTTAGCATAACCTGGTATGCGTATGTTGGAAGAAGGCCCTGTTCAAAATGCTCCCTTCTTATTTCGTCACTAATTTTTGTGTCCACTAGGTCACAAAGTCGTAAGATTTCCATTAAATAAACCATAACATTCTCGCCCTGTTGTTGTCTCCTGTACCTTAATTTTAATTTTGCTTTATTTACGTATGATGAGACAGAAAATTCTGCTTTTAGCGCTGCAACCGTTGTTTTCCAATCGGCAGTTGGATTGCGAACCGAATAAATTTGTAGCCACGTTTGCGCTTGACCCAACAAATATTGCGATAAATAACATAGCTTAATATTTTCGTCCTAATTTTTCAAAATGGCCGTTTGTTCTTAAATTTGAAAAAAACTGGGCAAATCGTCGCAATCCGGATTAAAATAGCGTGGTGGGATGAACTGAGGCGCAATGGGTGTCCTGTTTGGATTTAACAAATTACCTAATGTTGCATTAAACGCCGTCATTTTTGGTTTACTTGGGTTTTCTAAATTTTTATTAAATGAATTTTCTGAAATTTCTTTGTTCTGCGCTGTCTGCAGGACTATTACCACTATTTGGTTTAACTGTAGATTCCAAAAATTCGAATGAGTCGGTAAAAACTAAAGATCGCCTAGCGTTGGTTTTATTTGGGGTTGAAAAAGCACGGTTTTGACTCGAAGCAGGTTGCACCTGAATTGCTATTTCTTTTTTATTATCCGTCTTTTTCGTGTGACTTCTTAAAATCCTTAATTTATCCATTTAACGAGAAAAATGCACATTTTGACTACGCGTATATTAATTAAAAGAAAATTATTACGATTAAAAAAATATACAAAATCGACTTCAACCAAACCAGGAAAATTTCGTAGTAATTTGTCACCAAAAATTTCGTTTATGTGAGTTTTGAAAATATATTACCAGTACAACCCAAAAAAATCGAAGGTACGGGTTTAATAATATACCAAAAATATGCTGTTACTAGCAAGCGTTGCACACAGAAAACTCTATTTAAAAAAAAATCAATTTCAACAACTAAATAATTAAGTAATCAATAAAATTTCATAAAAATCCTGCTTAAAAATCATTTACAGTTCCACATTAAAAATTATTTCCCAAAATTAATTTATAATTAATATCGGAAAAAACAACTCGTACTAGCAACCATATTCATCATAAAACATTAATACTTTCAGCAAAAATGTAAAATAAAATCAAAAACTTTCAGCAAAAATACCAGAGAACAGTTTGCTTTGCACCAGGAATCAATGCGAACAATTAGCTTAAAATAAAAAATCTGAAAAACACTTTTTTGTGTCACCTTGAACTCATCTTTCTGCATCCCATCAGAAACGATCAATTTTTATACTTTTATTCCCGAATAAATTAAAAATATTTTGTAGAGAAAATAATGAAGCTTGCATAGATCACAATTAAAAACTTGTCGTGTCGCCGTGAAAAGTTGGCGGCTCTCGAATCATGGGCTACTTGCGTGCTTGGCTGCGAGATAGGTGATCCCCCGCGCAGCCCACGCTCGCCAGCAAGCCGGTCGACGGCTGGGTTCCCCACTCTGTCCCGGCCATTGGGTTAACCAATAAGTGGGGGAACTCAGGCGTCGATCGCGCGAAAAACTAACCCCCGTGACAATATTATACATAAATTATGTATAAAGTTAATAATACTAAGTCATAGCATAAGGAGTTGAACCCCAATATTATCATTGATTTTGTCAATTTTGGTATAAATTATGTTACTAAATTTAATTATGTAGTGGCAGTTGTCACTGTCATCTAAAAACTTTCCGTTTTGCAAAACGTCGCATTTTTGGCCAAGGCCAACAAACTTAGTGAAAAGTGCACTTTTAATTGGGTAGGTGACAAGTATTGATCCCCTGATTAAAACCCGAACTGTCCACTCTGGTCTAACGACGTGTGTCGACCTACCATTCTTCTGTTACATGACTTAAGTTAACATTGAAAAATATAGACTATGATGTGTACAAATTTTGACATATAATTATTATGATGTTAAAATTTAAGAAATTTAACTAAAATCAAAATCGATGTGGTTTTGCATATTCCCTTATTTTCCATGTTCCATAATATATTTCCAGGGTTTTAAACTTTATATTCTTAATGTTTGCAGGCATTGATGAGAGCATAGTTAAACTTTGCAGCTTCCTTACCTAACTTTTTAGAAAGCAGATATTAATTTTTTTATATCTAATCTAACCAAATACTAATAAATAAAAAACCTAATAGATGTCTATGGTGTGGGAGTATCAAACTTTTAACAAAAATTAAAATTACGGGAAAAAGTTTATTCGCAGCGGGAATAAACGAATGTTATTTATATTCAGACGTTCTTCCGAAAAAAATACTCAATAAGTAAGTATATAAAAAAAATGTTTTTTTTGAACATTAGTTAAGTCTAAATAGTATTCTCTAAAAGTAACTTTTTGCCTTTGGGAATTATAAAACTTTTATATTAAATCAATCATTTTTATAGCAATCTGTAAAATTTTTATAAATATACCATTAATTTCCACAAAAGTATAAAATAATAATAGTATTTTAGGGATATGTATGTTTTATAGTATTGTCATGTATAGATACAGAGCCTCTGCCATATTACGTATAATACGGGCTCTTTGGCGTTGTTACTAGCTTTAGGGGGTAGCGCAAAGGGTTGAATTAAAGTCAGAGGTAAAAAACATTTACAGATTTATTAACAAAAGAGAAAAGTTTAATTGGTGATGTTGATATTGAAATAGTTATTTATATATTAGAGGACCCAGCTTGCTTAGTTAAAATAATGAGTTGATACTTACATCTTAAATAATAATGTGGGGCTCAGCTCTTAAGGATGGAACACTCGGTATCGCACACACATCGTCACGGCCCAGACTTGACTCCCCGATCGTAGCCAAGCCGATCCCTCACCGTGTATGGTTTATGATTAGTCAGCAAACGCTTACTGTATAAACAACCATCATACAGGGCGAGAATTAATTAGTAATGTTAAATAGTAATGTGGCTTATTTCATGACATTCCCCGCGCGCAGAAGAGCTGGACCCCAGCCAAAAAACAAAAGGTCAACTGCATAACATTTAGTGTTTACAATACACTTCTTTACAAGAATGAAATTCAAATAAAAATTATGCGGTAAAAATTATTACAACAAACGAAAGGTCAATTGAAATACAAAGGAAAATTATTACAAAAAAAAACATTAGTGTTTACAATACACTTTACAATAATGGAATACAAAGAAAAGTTGTGCGCTCAAAATTATTACAAAAAACAAAAGGTCAACTGAAATACAAAGAAAAATTATTACAAAAAAAAACATTAGTGCTTAAAATATACTTTACAATAACAAAATACAAAGACAAATTATGCAGTCAAAATTATTACCAAAACAAAACAATACTACAACCATCAGAATCGTTAGGAACTGCACTGCGCTACGCTGGATAACATAACTACCTTAGTACGGACCTGTCGTTACATATTAGAGTACATTATAACCTTCCGCAACCTTTATTTTTGACGAATCCCATGACGAATCCCATTTTCGTGGGTGACTACCAGATCTGGTGGCATGGTCACCAGAAGCTGTAAAGTTGACAATCGGTGTTAGGAATTTGATTGCTTCGTTGCTTCTTTGGCAATACATGTTGTTCTCAGGGTTGACTTGTCTCACAGCTTACAACTTGTAACTTGTAGTAGCTGTCGGTTTGCTTTGGCCATTGTACTGATGGCTTTGCAGCTTGCGATGCATCAGGAAGTGATAGGCTGAGGCAGCTGCAGTGGTCCTTTGGCGAATGGTTGTTTTTACATGCAAAGGAAAACAAATTTTTTAGATTATGTTTGAATCAAGTTAGCGATGGGTCGCATTCAAAATTAACAAAGTTTTCTATGAAAATAAGTAAATAAATACATGCGCAAACAATTGAATCAAGTAAAAAATTTAAATTAACAATAAGGCTTACAAAAAAATGAATTTCAGTAAAATGGCCTTACAATTAATAAAGTTAGTCCTGAAAATATACATCAATACATAAATAAGTATATGCGTAAATACTAGAGAAGAAGGAAATATATATGTATATGAAATTATATATGTAAATGTTGGAGTACGTCTCGTAATTATGCGGAGTAGTATTATTTATTTCATAGTTATTTTTTGCGGAGTAGTATTTAATATTTAATAGAGTAGATTTTACGATGATTTTCAAACGTTACAGAAAACTTTCAAAATCGCTGCAAAGAAGAAGAAGAAAAAGAAATTCGAACTCTTAATATGCCCATGTAAAATGAAAATTATTAAAATATCGTTAAAGCAAGAACGCATATGAAAAGTAAAATCTCGATAGTGTGGATAAATCGAGAGCTCATTTGGAAATGAAAATCGCAAAAATCGCAAGAGTGTCGATACAGCAAAAGCATCCATCCACAATACCAATTTTAGGCGCCTATTAGTATTGCAATGACTGCCGATGCAAATATCTAAGATATTGCGGGTACCCTTTGGATTCCAATTGTTGAGTAGGCCTACTTTTATTTTAGGCTTAACAAAAGTTATGTAATAAATTTTCCTTTCCTTTACTTACAGCTGCGCCCTGAAGATGACTTATATAAGTCGAAACGCGTAGGCAATTTTAGTATTTTATAAATATAAGAAGGTAGAAAGGACTTTTCTTTACCAACCAATCCTTTCAAATCTTAACAATGACCCTTCTAGAGAGCAGCCATAACTTCGTTATTTAGCCTAGGCTTTGAATAAAGATGTCCTAGGTCTTTTATTGAAAAATGGAAAAAATCCAGGTCCGTATTTAAAATAGTAAAATTAATGATGGTTTTAGGAAAATGAAACGTTGTATGGCAAAACTAATTACATAATCTAAGAAAGGATTAAAAGTGGCCCTAAAAAGTTGTGATTGGTTTTCTTTTATCTCCTACATTAAGGGCGCAAAACAAAAAAAATCTTATTGACAGTTAGTTTTTCTGTTTCTTTCGAATATCTCCGGAAGTACTCGGAATATATATAATTTCTTTATGGATTATGATTAGGCATCAAATTGTGCAACTTTGCCCCCATTTAACCATCTTCGTATCTCTTACGGTTTACGAGATCCCTGTAGTGATAAACGAATTTGTTACACCCTGTATATTCGAAGTTAGGCGAACATTCAACTCTCTTGCAATGGTTCCGTGATCCTGAGCGGAAGCCACGGTAGAGTGGGAGGCGAGGACGCCGATGCAGGAAGTCGCGGAGAGCTAGGAAAAGAGCGCGGCATAGTGCTGGGAAGTTTAGTTCACTTTGCCGATTTCAATCTTTCGTTCTCGTTCAATAAAGTGAATAGTTCAAAAGACTAGTTCGTTTAGTTCATTTAGTTCACTGATTTATACTGGCGTGAAGTAAAAGAAATATTTTAAAATTTAAATTATATATTAAATTAACAAAAAATACAGTAGACACCGACAATATTTTTTATTCATTTTCATACCGAAATCAACGCGGCGACGCGGCATGCATCGGTCGGTCAGGTGACAAAACCTATAATCTCGGTCGTCTCGCTCTCGCTTGCGTAGTACATTCCGTTTAGACTTTAGTTCGCCTTGTTTCAATCTCTCAGTAATTACTGATTGAATCTTTTAGTTCAGTTGTCAGATTCGATCTTTTGAACTAGTTCGTTCGCGAACTACACAACTCTAGCGCGGCAGTCACGAGTAGGAGAGCGAAGAGGCTGCTCGTGATTTAAGGTAGCGCATTACGGCGTTGCCAAGTTTAAAAGCATTGTAAACCCCTTTTTTTTTTATAAATAAAGCAAGTTTTGTGTATATGTGACCGTTTCTTCAAGAACCCCAAAAAAAAATAGAAGCCATTCCATTTGACGCCCAACTAGTGGCTGAAGAAAACGAGTCAAAAGCGGTAAGCCAGTTCCAATTATTGCCTATCCAAGGCCTCAGAAGAAAAAAAAATCTGTGCAACAGAATAGTAAAGACATTTAGTATTCGAACTTCTGCACACATTTGTCTGGGACAGACATTAGACCATTTCGTTTTACTGATGCTATAAGTAGTTGTTTTGTGTGGAAAAAAAAACATTAATTATGTCTAAACGGAAAAGTAAACAAAATGCCGGTGATTTTGCCGACCGAAACGATTTGGACAATACGAATTTAATGGACATTTTAACGCAGTTGTCGGTAGGCATGCTTAATTTACAAACTACGGTTAAAGATTTAGCTTCTTATGTTTAAAATAAAGACGATAACTATTGTAACGGTCAATCTCAAGTCCTTCCCGATACTAAAATGGCAACCGTGGACAGATCGTATATCGTAAATTGGAAAGAGTTGGGTGGAAGTAACTTGTTATTTTTCCCGTATGGAAAGCTACACCCACAAGCGTTTATTAAAAAAATTAATAACATTTTTAACGAAGCCGGGGTACCCGAAAATCATAAGTTGGGCCTAGGTTTGCCATGTTTAAAGGGCACGGCAGCCGATTGGGCAAGTATTAAAGAAAGTAGCTTTGCCGATTTTAATCAATTTTCAGAGTTATTTTTAAATAGATTCTGGGGGGTAGATAAACAGCGGAATTTATTTCTAAGTTTAACTTATGGCGAATTTAAGTCCGGCCGTCGATCCGAATATTTTTTGAACTTTGTAAACCAAGCAAGCTTTCTTTCACATCCCATTCATGAAGAAAAGTTGCTTTTTCTTCTAAGCAAACATTTTTCTCCGGAAATACAAAGAGGTATAATAACCCAAGGGTTAAAAAATATTGATAATATCGATGAATATTTGCGTAAAATTGACGAAACTTTTATAAATGATCCGCAACGTTCGCCAAACTCAGAACAAGATAATCGTGTGATCAATTACCGTCATGGCAACATCGCTCAACGAAACGATTGGCGTAGCAACCAGCCGAAAAACATGCGGCCTTCGACGACCACTGAGACAGGCGGGGGTGACGGAACGGGTCAAGGAGATAGTTCGCGGAGGGTGCGACATATGACAAAATTTAACGAAGACCGCGAATATTTTTTATCTAGCGATTCGGAATCAGAGGATGATGGGGTTCTACCCAAAGCAGCAATTATTACGGCGTCTGTTTGTAGCATGGAGGTTGATATTTTAATAGATAGTGGTAGTGAAATTACGGCTATATCGGAAAGCTTTTACAATAAAATTTGTAAAATTTCGTATATTCCTATATTACCGGTTACGAATGTAACTATTGCCGTTGCTATAGGGGGGCAGAAACAAAGAATTAAACAGCAAATAATGTTGCCCATTTCTATACGGAAATTAAATTTAGATTTTGACGTTAAGTGTTTGGTTGTGCCAAATTTAAATTGTGATGTCCTAATTGGGTTTGATTGGCTTATGGAGTATAAGGCCAATGTCAATTTTTTTGAATCAATTTTGATTTTCTATTGCGAAAATAATGAGTACGCGCTAAGTTACGATAAAAATAAGGACAAAAATGAAGTTATAAGTGTTAGACTTATAAAAAACGAAAGAGTAGAAATCGGGATAAGTAGCAGTATTGATAATCAAGTCGGCGATTATAAACATAAATACTCGGAGGAGGACTAAAAAAATACGGTAAAGTTGGGTAAATGTCAATTTATAAGAAAGGAGGTAGCCTTTCTCGGACATATTATCTCGAGTGAAGGAATAAAAATCGATTAGAAACGAATAGAGGCAATTCAGTTTTTTCCGACACCACGAACTGTGCGTGAATTGCGCGGGTTTTTGGGGCTCATAAACTATGAGCAGCGTTTTTGTGATCATTATTCGGATTTGATTACGCCGTTGTTGCGATTGTTACGAAAAAATGTACAATTAAGGGTGAACTTTGACACCATGAGAAGCGATCAGCTTCAAGATAGGTGGATTCGAGAGAAATTAGTATTCTTAGAAAATTTGCAAAAGGAAGCACGCGTGCTTTCCAGTAAGGAATTAACCGTTTTTAAATGGTTTACAGTTCACGAGAGTTTGCTCTTTAAAAGAGGTGATCATACCAACACTGGGTATAAATTATGCGTTTCGCAGGAACAAGTCAAAGATCTTGTCGTGGCTCATCATAAAGATTTTTGACATTTTGGAAAATCGAAAGTGTTCAATCAAATGAAAGAAAAATTTTATTGGCCAGGAATGCAAAGGCAGGTTAGAAAAATTATAGCTGGATGCGACTTATGTCAGAAAGCCTAGTCTTCAAAAACCTATCATGGTCTAAGAAATGCGGTGTTGCCAGAAAAGGCAGGCGATTTAGCGTGTTTGGATTTGATGGGTCCATTACCTGCTTCGCGAGGGAGAGCGTCCTATATACTAGTTGTGGGAGACGCTTTCTCTAAATACGTCCGGCTGTATGCGCTTAAACGGGCCACAGCTCAAACTATTCTTAATCGAATTTTAAATGATTATATACCTAATATTTAAAGGCCAGTTTGTATATTAAGTGACAATGGTACTCAGTTTACTAGTTTGCCATGGCAAAGCACTCTCCAGCGAGAGGGTATCAATTTTAAATATACCTCGGTATATTTTCCCGAAGGAAATATGACCGAAAGATATAACAAGGAAGTAGGGCGCCTTCTGCGCACTTATTGCTACGATAAACATACCCGTTGGGCATATACTTTGGATTTTGTGGAAAAGTGTTTGAATAATGCTGTGAATGAAAGTACGGGATTTGCGCCTAATTATCTTCATTTTAATCGGCCGGTGATGCAGCGTATTACGAATTTTATAAATTTTCCGGAATCTGAAGATCGTAGGGAAAATCACGATGTATTGCTGTTAGCAAGTGAGAGGTCGCGTGCCGAAAAAAGGGCTGCAAAATTTAATGCTAAGGTAAATCCCGTTGTTTTTCAGGTGGGAGATAAGGTCTTGGTAAGATCTCAAGCGCAGTCATCGGCGGAAGATCATACTATTAAAAAATTCTTTCTGATATACGAAGGTCCGTTCTATGTTTCTAAGGTGGCCGGTCCAAATTCTTATAAGTTGCGAGATGCTGAAGGACGTGAGATTGGCAAACATAATATTATAAATTTAAAACCATATAAGGACTAAATTATTTTGCTAGCGGACACGTTAATTGTTTAAGTTTTTTTTATATTTTGCCACTTGTGAGGCTAGTTTTCTTATTAGGTTAGTTAATTAAACCTTTTAATGTTATTCTTAGATTTAAGTAGGGGGGTAATGCAATGGTTCCGTCATCCTGAGCGGAAGCCACGGTAGAGTGGGAGGCGAGGACGCCGATGCAGGAAGTCGCGGAGAGCTAGGAAAAGAGCGCGGCAGTCACGAGTAGGAGAGCGAAGAGGCTGCTCGTGATTTTAGGTAGCGCATTACGGCGTTGCCAAGTTTAAAAGCATTGTAAACCCCATTTTTTTTATAAATAAAGCAAGTTTTGTGTATATGTGACCGTTTCTTCAAGAACCCCCCAAAAAATAGAAGCCATTCCACTCTTTGTGGAGTCATCTTCCATGCCCCCCTACTTTCATTCGTCACACATTGACACAACAGCATAATATAATATTTTTCTCATCATAATAATATTTTCAATAAAATCGAGGTTAGGCGAACATTCAACTTGTAATGAAGTCATCTTCCATGCCCGCCTACTCTCTAATCATCAAAAAATGTGGTAACGAAAGTACTGACTTAATTTAGTTAAAACAGCTATTCCCTTGGCTGTATGCCCCACCGAGCGCTGAATTACAAAACAATAATTATTTCAATATTTTACCGACCATCATTTTCCGGGAACCTATATAAAAAAGGCGAACATTTAGCTCTTGCAAGGAGCCATCTGCCATGTCCCCCTGTTTTACTTTTTTCAATAAAATCGAGCTTAGGTTAGGCGAGCATTCAGCTTTTACAATGAGCCATCTTCCATGCCCCCCTAGTCCCTAAATCATCCGAAAACGTGTTAACGAGGGTACGGACCTAATTTAGTTTAAACAGCTATGCCCTTGGCTATATGCCCCACCGAGCGCTGGATTACAAAACAATAATTTTTCCGATATTGTGCTAACCACGATTTTCAGGGCACTCATATAACTTTTTCACTTTAAATGCTGTATCATTAAAACCCTTTTAATATATAACATAATATTCTCATCTCTCAAAAAAAAACTTGCAAGCTTGCACAAATTATTTTAATACCATATTCATACCATATGCACTCTGTAAACATAAAAAAAATTATCAACACAATTAATATACTTCTGACTGGTGACCCTGTACATAGCAGCAGGCCAATAAAACATAAAACATACCTGTAAGAAAAATAGCTTTAGTAAATAAAATTCATAAATTCTGTGTAATCCTGAAAAAAATATTAATTATCTCTGCAAACAAAATAAGCGATTAAGTTAACATAAAATAAATTGCACCCTGTATATGTGCAGCGAGAAAGCTGTGCTTCTTTTTTATTCTGTATTTCTTTATCATCTTGCCCCATACCTAAAATATTAAAAATATGTTATTTCATGAAATGACCAAAAATTAAATAGTGCCTGTTCTCTTTGCTTTCAATTTCAAAGTAATTTCGCACGTACGTCTGAGGTAAATTCAGGTCAATTTTTATTTTGTTTTTTAATTCTACAGGAAACATCATTGATCATTGTTGTTTTGTTATAACACGGGTTGTTTATTAATTTGCTAAATGAGTACACTTGTCTTGTGAAATTAAAACAGTCAGTTATGCAACGTTGCAAAACTTTGAACTTCGTTACCTCGGTACGTGATAAAATTTGCTGACCTAATTAGACAAGAAAATAAAACAAACTTACTTAAAACAAAAGTTACTGACCAAAGTTTTTTTTTGTTCTATAAATTTATATATTCATCAAAATAAAATTAAAAAAAAGATATCCCCTACAATATTTTAACATAAAACTCAATATTTTTACTTTATCCATTTCGCAGCCCTTTTACTTTTGGTACCCTGTGTGATTGGCTGTTGACATGTAAATATTTAAGAATAGTTTTTTGACTCTAAATTAAAATTTGAATTATATTTTGGAAATCTTGTATATCTCAAATTGGAAAAAAAAACTAATTATTTAAAAAGGATTGGTCAAGATTTAAGGTTATTCTCAAGAGAAATAATCTAAAAATACCCACTACGGACGGTTGCACGTCAAAAATACCGATTTTTCTGATTTACAGGTCAAAAGTCCCGATTTTTGAGGATTGCTTGTTGAAAATCCTGAATTTTAAATAATTTTATAAAGTGCCAATTTAACTTCAATCAACAAATTTATAATATAATTTTATATTTAAGTAATAAAAAAAAATTACATGTTCTTTGAACTGGCGGCATATTTAAAATGAAACGTAAAATGAAATTATTCATTATTCATTCATTTGCAATAAAGCAAAAAAAAACCTTTGAAATTAATACAAAATAAAAAATATCTGCAAACCTTTAAAAAAATTATATTTAAAATAAAAATGTTTCTACGTTTTTTGAGTTGGGCTATCGATCGAAATGTAGAATTGCTAGGTTGTAATAGTCCAAAAAGGGGCGTTTTTCCATTTCAAAAATCTGGCAACTCTGTACATATTATAAAATAACATTTGCAATAGTCGTGAAATTTGGGGTTGCTTAAAACAAAACAAAGTTTCGGTATTAATGTACTTTTTAAATTTAAAAATATAGTCTCCCTAACGACTTTAGCAGCACTCAAAATTTGAAATAATAAAAAAAGTTAAAAAAATGTAATAATAAATTACTCGCGTGGAAAATAATAATAGCTTAGACATGCAACTTTAACCCTCTATTTATATTTTCAATTATTCGGCAGAATTACCAAATATTGTACTTTGATCCGAAAACAGCAACTAGAATTACGCAATGGCAACGTATTAATTCTTTACTTTTAAAATATATAACTGTGTGTGAATTGAATCTACATAATTATTAGGGGTGGTATTCGTGAATGTGTCGAAAAATAAAAAAAAAATCGTTAAATATGAGAACTGGGCACTCTTTCAAAATATCCGCAAAAATTTGTTACATTTAAAGTTCCGCAAAATATCCGCAATTCGGGTTTTTTATTCACCGATTAACAAAACTGCCGACAAAATAATTTTTTTCGAAATCTAAGTAGTTTATCTGCTTACGAAGAAACCCACAAAGACTTTAAATTAATATGAATTATTGGCGTTCTGAATTTACAAAAAGAAGAGAAAAAAAATTACCGAGTTATGTTGCCATATACAAATTACCATTATTGTCCTTGTTATTTGCCAATAATTCGTGTGAAAATTAAAAAAAAAAAAAACATATATATGTAAAAATGTGTGCATTAAGCAAGGTCCTCTAACTTGGAGTCAAGCAAACAAAAGAAAATTATGGACTGTGTGAGAAAAATGATCATAAATAAAAAATAAAACGTAATAAATTAAAAATTTAGGTACGACGTCTCGTAGGAAGACTAAACGTCCCAAGAAACAAAACGGCGCCTCCACCATATGTCATGTATAGATACAGAGCCTCTGCCATATTACGTATAATACTTTGGCGTTGTTACTAGTGGTGGGCAAGACGGATCTATTTTGGGATTTGGGTCACCAAATCCGAATCAGCACAAAGATCCGACTCAACGAGCCGGATCCCGAGTCTTGTCCCAAAAATCATAAAGAAAATCTTATAGGTTCTCGGCTCGGTTATTCTGAGTCACGATCCGTGTCATTGATCATTATTTTAAACGATCTTACGCGGTAGCGCCATTTAACATTATTTAAAAAATAAGAACCCCATAGTGATCACAGAAATGGACAAACATCTAAATGAACCGCTTATTAAAAAATACGAAGATTCTTTAATATGGTGGTTTCATAGAAAAAACTTATATTCCAGACTCTATAAAATCATCAAGAAATAAGTGACGCAACCCACAATACAATAAACACAACAGTTATAAATCGCCACGCTTCGTTTTCTTTTCCAACGCTGCGACCCGCATGTCAGGCATCGGAACGACTTTAAAAAATCTTTTAACGGATCCGAGAGCCACGAGCCACTCTCCATCGCAGCTCGTGGTGCCGTAGCAGTGAATTCTATCCCTACGCCGAACGTGAACCTAGCGGTCGACAATCAAATCAAATAGATCCGTCAGATCCGTGATCCGTCTATTTTATTTTGAGAGTCGGATCAGTATGAATCTTTCTTAAGATCCGACTCACCGATCCGGCTCAGATCCGATCCGCCCATCGCTAGTTGTTACTAGCTTTAGGGGGTAGCGCAGAGGGTTGAATTAAAGTCAGAGGTAGAAAACATATACAGATTTATTAACAAAAGAGAAAAGTTTAATTGGTGATGTTGATATTGAAATAGTTATTTATATATTAGAGGACCCAGCTTGCTTAGTTAAAATAATGAGTTGATACTTACATCTTAAATAATAATGTGGGGCTTAGCTCTTAAGGATGGAACACTCGGTATCGCACACACATCGTCACGGCCCAGACTTGACTCCCCGGTCGTAGCCAAGCCGATCCCTCACCGTGTATGGTTTATGATTAGTCAGCAAACGCTTACTGTATAAACAACCTTCATACAGGGCGAGAATTAATTAGTAATGTTAAATAGTAATGTGGCTTATTTCATGACAGTATTTTTTTATGTTGGCGCGAATGTTACTAGGTATGTTTTAGCTATTTGCTCCATCAAAGAATTACATTATCTAATATATTTTACTCAATCGTAGTTGATCGAGGAATTTTTAGGTACCTACCAACTATAAGAGACGCCTTCGGATGCCGATTAGCGATATGCCATCTAGTTTAAATATGCAGCCTGTGGACTACTACGCTACTGCTGCATATATTCTATAACGAGCACCGTGCGTCGTTATTGTCCGAATTGAATGTTCCTCGAGCGGCTCGTCAAGCAAACAGCTAGCGAAACCGCAGTCTGTGGGCTCCTCTATATAAAAACGTATTCCAACAGCAATTTTTAATTTTAGAAACTGAATGTAAAAAAGAATGGATATTCGAAAGAATACCAGGTGCCACACTTATAGGCAACGATACAAAGGCACTGCCAAACAAATTAACAAGAACCGAATGCCAACAAAAATGTTTTGATGAAAAAGAATTCGAATGTAGATCTGTCAAATTTAAAATAGAATATTTATTTTAGTTTACAGGACAATCGATAAATTCTAGCAAAGCTGATTTATTGGCTGCAAAGTACTTACACAACATTTCATTTGCTAGTCGAGTACCGTGAAAAAAAGAGTTGCAATAATTATAAAGATTGACTAATTAAAACCTTGATTTATGTTTTGTTAATAGAAATAAAAAAATTAACATTACCAATTGTCTCGGAAACATCCACTACAGGAGTCAGTTGTCTCCAAAGCTCCTAAATAATAATATATGGGTCGCGTATACCACATATGGAAAGATACCGCCAACTAATCACGCGCGAAGTCTACCCTTATTGTCAAGGCGACATATGTAGAAAAGTTGTCAATGACATTAGTCGAGGTCAGGGTTTAAAAATAATTAGTTTGACAGATGACAGATGTCTCTAAAGAAAAGGGCATAGGAAAATGCTCGGTTCATTCTTTTTTATATTTTTCATATATCTTAGAAAGTGCATATAAAAATAATATGCTTGGCTTGTGCTCATTTATCTCTTAATTAGTTTCGTGCTCTTATAACTCTCAATTGTTTAGTAGTTCGTGTTCTTATAACTATTAATCAGTAAAAAATCTCGCATAGCTGTAAATGTGTGATGCAGTAAAACATTGTATGTATATTCTTAAAGAAATAATATACCTACTTGGCAGTAAACGTGAAACCTATATCTGGTGTTTTATTGGATGGACGTACAGAATAACCCTATGAAGATGCAAGTTTAATAAGTTTCAAATTAGTCTCATATTACCAATTTTATAAAAACCTTTTGTTATTTTTCCATTATATTACAAAATTCTGTGGTCCTTATTAAAATGAATCGATTAAGAATCTGTTATATAGATTTGACTGACCAAAAGCTTTGGTTATTTGTTTGGCCCACTTTACACTGAGAGCGCCATTTTGTACCAAGTTTAATAAAAAAATCCTAATCTGTGTAATTAAAACAGGGCACTTCCTTTATTTTGCCAGTGGCTGAAACTCGTCCGATTTTAACGATTTGCCTTTAATTAAAACTGCTGGGCCTTCAATTTACATATTTGCTTTTATTTGAGCTATATATGTAAATAGACGTTTTACACATTGGATATGTACAAAAGATTTTTTTAAATCACATCAACACAATTTGATTTATAATTTTAAATACTCTCTGCAGCCCAATGAAAATTATGTATATCACAAAAAATTTATTTCAAAATGGAAAACAATAATGGATAAGTGCAACTTCGGTTTTTCGCATCGTGAGGAAAATTATTACTTCTCTTCGAGATTCTATCAGAATTTACCTCTTTGAGGTCAGAAAATATTAAGTCACATTGTTTCCTGTTTTAGTCAATGCGTTATTATACCATTCTGTATTGTATTGTTAAGGCATATTCTATAAAAATCTGTTTATAAAGTTAAAGTTGCTACTTACACAAATCGTTTATATTATGTCACATATAATAATATATGAATCAATATAATTCAACATTACATATATGTTACAAATATAAAAATATAATAAGATAATAATATAAACATTAAAGGTATTGTATAGAAACAAATTATGCACAAACATTAAAACAAAATTAGGAGACAAAACAAATTGGCAAATTCATACGCAACCTACAGCATCCAGGCAATGATAATGAAAAGGCCAACAGGAACATACTCACTCAATGTCTTAAAGCACAGATCTAGTAATACTTTTTAACATATTTTTTGAATCGGACATCATTGAGGGCTCGACAGTATCCTGGAATATCTTATATAAATTACAGCTAAGAGAATTATTTTATATTATAACTATTAATTATTCTAAATCGGTCTTAATAACACAGAAATATATACAAAACGCCGTGTTTTTTTGAATTTGTTCTATTCCAACAAGTTATGGTAGATATTACTTGAGTAGCTATATATTCTGTGGGGTAAGCCTTCTTGATGTCTCTATTATGCAACATGAATTTTATAAAACGTTATTGCATCATATTAATTCAATTGGCCGATAGTGAAAATTCTAATATAATGGGTTAGCAGGTTAAAACCTAAATTTAACGTGTACTATTAAATTCAAAAATATGTTAAATTGACAACTTCACTTTATCTAAAAAGCGATACTATAATCAGGGCAAACATTGGCGTGTCAAATTCAGTGCCACATTGTCAAAATATGGGTGCGGTACCTCAATGAATTTATTTTTGAATTTATAATATAATATAATATAGCGTCCTTCAATAGTACGTCAGGCTCCAATGCGGAATAAGTTAGGAATATTATTATATCATAATGCTAACCTTGATTCTAACGCAAAATGTATTTTAGATAAATATTTTCGCATAATACATATTGTGACCCAAAAAATTGTTGCAACATAAAGTATTTTTGAGGTTTATATAAGTGTCCTTCATAAATATTTATAATTTTATTGAATTTGATTTAGTATAAATAAATTAATAACTAAAAAAAAAATTGCACCCTGAAAATTTTTTAAAATCTAATCGCATGTTTTTAATTATGGCATTGTGTGAGATTAATTGGGTGTTCAAAATACGATTTCCATAATGACACATTGTTAACTAACTTTTCTCAAGTTTTCAAATGAAATACCCTGTATATTATTTTACCATTTGATGAATAATTTTAAAACAAACATATTTTTTTATTTGAAATATATTTAAAATCCATCCATAATAAAGTTTTATAAACATAATAGCTAGGCAGCCATTAAAAAATAATCAAATTTAACAATTAAAAATACATTTTGACTGAACACTGGCAGTCATGTCTAATTTTTAAAGTGATATCTTAAGCCACACACTTTGTTCTTAGATTCGGTGTGTTATAGTAGGTTTTCTGCACAAGCTTATTGTCATTTTACCTTAGGCCACAGCAAGCAAAACTCCATAAGAAAAACACGTAAAACGCGCTACCATAGGACACACACAGTGCATAGGTGTGCACACGTACCAACTTGTACAAACTTATAAAACTTTCACAAACTTATGCCAAATCTTTACAAACTTGTACAGGGTCATCCAATCAGGACTCAATAGATGCCTTTCTTTTAAGTTTCGCTGTATTTTTATTGAAACCAATATATAAATTTGTTTTTTTTTTAATAAAAGTACCTACAAGTAAACTCAAAAAATAGGCCACTGTTCAGTCCTTGTTGGATGACCCCGTACAAGACTTGTGCAAAAAGCTAACCGAGCCACTTGGTTGTGAGTAAAATTTGTTTGTCAAGGTCAAGGCCATTACTGTTGCAGTCAACGTTGCTTGGTTAGTTAATTTTTTCTTAAAAACCTTCGTGCAATCCAACATAAGTGTTTGCAAAATTTCATCTTCCTGGGCCTTACCATTTTTGAGATATTGTTTTTAAATATTAACAATAAATGAGGGGCAGCTCTTCCCTGGGGAAAGGGCAGGCTTCAGAATTTGAATCTCTTTAAAAATAATAAATAATATTTTCTATTGAGTTCTTATGCCGATTAATAGGTAAAATCATTTATGCTATATTCTCAAATTCTACAGCAAAACATGTATATTTAAAATTAAATTTACCAGGATAACAAAATGTGGACCTGGAATGAGCCATTTTTAACATGCAGTGTATTGCAGTATACGATATCAAGCCAATAACGGTACCTGTTAAGAAAATAATGTTGTTAACCCTTAACTCGATTTTGTCAAGAAACTTGTTTATAAACGTTTAAAAATGCCCATACAGAGCCAGCATTGCCAGTTACAATAAACTAAAATAATATTGCTTTGCGTCGGCAACAAAAAGGTTAGCATATTCGACCAAACGCTGCGAAAAAAAATTAAATGATGCAAAACTGCGCAAGCTCTTTCGATTTTTATTGGGTCTGATATCTAAAAAGCAATACCCTGACTAAGCACCATTTTTGATTGTATTAGTTAAAATATTATTGTGATTATATAAAAAGATTGTTGTCATTTTAAGCCAAAACCTAAGAAACTTCAAATAGATTTTTGAGAAAGAAGTACAGTTAAATTTATTTTCCAAAGAACGCAAATTTCACGCTTGGTCGAGTAATTCATAACGCCGACCATATGTATATTTATTAGCATTTTAGTAATTAATTGTTATAATCTTAAAATAATAATTTTATTGAAATTATTATTTATAATAAATTTAAGTTTTTAATGTCGATTTGATATTAAGATATATTATGATTATACTATGGAATTTTTTACAACAAAAACATTTTGTTGCTTTCCCTTGACTATATCAAAACCATATTTTATCCTTTCGCATCGCTTAAACAAACTTCTAAATCTGTAATAAAACCTTCTTGCTTTTTTAAAGAGAGAAATATTTAATCTACAAAAACATGATTTTTCATCAAATAAAACTTTTTTACCTAAAATAATCCCCCTTGCGCATACTTAAAAGGTTTTTTAAACAACCAAAAATAAAACTTCAAATGATTACAACCAATATATTATTATTATTATTATTATTATTATTATTATTATTCTTAGTATCTTCTCCGTTTAGAAAGTTCGTATTTACCTATAAGAAGATAACATATTAACTAAAGAGGTTTGAAATTATTTAGTACGGGTAGGGACCATGGAATAAATTATATGCTTAGAAAGCCAAGAAGTGTGTTTCTTTTATCATTTCAATCTTCTTCCGGGGCATTTAAAACCACAGGACTATAAAAAAAGTAGAATGCTATTCCTTATAAGAAATGTGTATTTAAAAAAGCATCTCATGGAAAGACTGTGTGGCCAGGGAATAATTTTTCCCCTAGAAAAAAGTTAATCATATAAAATTATATTAACACCAACTAAAAACACGAGTCTCGCCGAACCATGGCGATTCGACAAACCAAGCAATGTTATTAACTTGTTTCCGTGTTTAATGTGGTGTTTATCAATTTTGTTGATTAATTTGTTGTTATTTTTGTAACTTTTAAAACAAGGTATTAACAATACCACTGTGTTAAGTGCAAAATAGTGTTATAGAAAGAAAAGTGCGGCAGAAGCTGAATATTTCTTTCAACAGGTAATAAATCTCAATAGGTGCATTATTTTGTTCAGATATTATAAATAATATCATAAAGAAATTTTTAAAATTGTTCTTGATACAATGTTGTTATGATGTCCAGATAGTATTAGCAATTATTTTTACCTTTTTACAAACCCAAATAATATAACACTGTAATTTTAGACTTGACGCGCGTGTTACTGTACGGTGAACCTATGCATGAACCTAAACAGTTGCATTAGCAAAACATCGATTCGGCGTCCCCATTTTTAATTACAACCTTATTAATAAATCGTATATAAATTGTAGGCTTCAGATTAGAGTAGTTAGTTCTAAGTTTATACTGTTATAATATTATTTACATACACATATACACATTACAGAACAAGACTTACTTACTGTCCTCAGTGCCCTTAACATTACCAACCTAATATCTAATTTACAACACACCGAACAACCTATTGCTCCGATATTACCCGTTACTATGGCAAATACACTAGACTTTGACATCAAAAATATTAGTATTGTTCCAGAATATGATGTAACCCTAACGAACTTCATCCATGCAACAACGCTACTGTTAAATCACTACTGGAATGCTCATGAGCAAACTGAAAGGTCGAGCAAAAGAAATAATTTAAACTTATGGATGTAGCGAGTGGCCCTAAATAAAAAATGCGCTTATATAAAACTTGGCCGACCAAAGTAACGAAAATTTACTGATCAGAGACTTCGCAACTTAACGCCAGAGCCCAACGAAGTCCCACAACAATTTTACGAAAAACCTATGGCCCTACTGAACACCATATCGAACTACGTAGCATTGCACACAGAGGACGCGCACATCAAAACAAGCAACAACTCACTTTTCCACCAACAGGCTCTTACCACTTTTCTGGCACGACTGAGAGAATCTTTGGGATCAACAACAAGGGCAATGAGGCCCAAAGATTTAGCAAGTGCTATGCAATCCATTTAAGAGGAAAACATGATCAGATACCCCCAAAAAAAGCCCAGCCGTCAGCTTCATACAACTTTAAAGCTTCACCTCCAATACAAAGACAATCAACACCCCATACTGCTCCAACTTTTACACCTCTTCATCTATTTGGGCCTACACAGCAATATCCCTTACAATGGTCCCAGCAGCCACTTCAACGCCCAAGATTCATTTGATATTGACATTAGAAAAACCCTTATCAAAAATCACCTCCATTTTTACCCCCTTAGGGGTCGATTTTTAAAATATCCCTTTCAGAGTGGATATCTAGGTTATAAGAAGAAGACATCCTCGAAATTTCATGATTCCAGGATTAGGAGTTTAGGCTAGCTACAATAAACCATGTACCGATAAACTTATCACCTAGAGTTTAATTTTAATATACTATAAGAGCATAAAATTACCATAACAATTATTATTGGGGTCGGATAACTACCTTATGGCGATGATTTGCCAGAATAATTTCAAATGGTATGACAAATACGAAATTCAATTTTACTTCCAATTAATTTTCAAATTTGACAAGATTTTAAAAGAAGGCTTTAACTGATTGCTCCGATATTGATTCGCAAAATAAATATAAAGATTATTTAAATGCAATAAAGTAAATTATACAATCGTTTTTTAAATCCCCTTTGGAAGTGAATTTCGATGAAACTGGCTGGGACTTTGTAAAAATTGAAATATTTAAAATGAAAATACATAAAATTTTAAGCCTAGCGTAAGATTCAACAAAAATTAATTTGCGTGAAACGAGAAATTCGTTTAATGTTTATTACCGCATTCCCCCTGGCCGAAATATTCTGGTTTCAAAATAATTAACTAATTTTGTACAAAAATAATTAAGCAATTACAAAGTGCAGAAAAAATGTTACAGGTACTTACATTATACGAATTCTTTAAATAAATCCTAATTGTAAGCTAAAAGATTAGTATTGAAAAACATTACATGCATAGTTATAGAACGTCACCTAGGAAGTGGAAATGGCCATATATATCTATTCAGTGTATTGTTTGTATGGAAATAAAAAACTTTTTTATTCGAGCTTTAAAAAAATTTTCTTAGTAATAAAAAATGATGCTTTCTTTAAAATAGTGACATATTTAAGATATCATGTTCTGCTTATAAGGGAGTACATAAATGTTATTTTTTCAAAATTATATCTATATTCAGGTACCTTAATTTATAAATGCTATTATAGTATTTCATCAGGAAAAGTTATGGTAAATTAAAAATTTAGCCCAAGTTATAAATTTTAATAAAGTATTTAATTTTTAACTTTTTTATTGTGTCGCGATTTTTATTTAAACGGAACGCTACTAGTGCAATTTTTATTTATGCGATATTACTATATATTGTAGCAAATAACTTCAGCATAGGGGTAAAATAAAATTTTATTGCATAATATCTTTGAATGGCCGCCACGATCGCCGGACCTTAATCCTCTAGATTATTACGTTTGGGGTCACCTAAAAACCAAAGTTTACCTAACAAAACCAGAAAATTTAAAGAAACTTAGGCAACGACAGGAAAAACTATGCCAAACTAAAAATAAATGCAGCCGTAGTTCTGTATTTTTTCAGCAAATAAAGAGGCTTTCTAATACTGAATTTATTCCAGTTAAAAATTCCACCCTGTATATAAATTTAACGTTTCGGTCTATTCATTTACTTCTTTAGAAACATAAAATACTGAAAGAGACAGTGTTTGTTTAATAACATTTCGTCAAATATTTAAAGAAAGTGACTTACCTTACGAGAGTATTCTAGGAAAATGCATCCTTACATCACAGATTCTGATATATATTGATAATTTTTAGTAAGACAGCATTTATATTTTTCATATGGTGGCCCAAAAAAGTGTGGTCATAAAAAGTTTTGATTTTTTAAATGGCATACTCCATATTTTTTTGCATATTTAGATTTATGCTATCGTCCTTTATAAATGCCTAAAATTTTGTTTGATTTGCTTTGGTAGTTTAAGAGTAATCAATTAAAAACTAAAAAAAATTATTTTGAAGTCGTGGAAAGAATATCAAAAAAAACAATCTAAAATTAGTTTTTCAACCACGGTATTAAGTTAGTTTAATGACAAGAGGTTTAAAGATACTATGAATCGAATAGTATTTATTTATTTTATACAGGGTGTTCATAATAAGGTTTTAAAAATGACACATTTCAAACCTATTTTTATTAACTTTTTTAAATGTAGTATATTATTTCGGTTTTTTATATAAAATACACAAGCAATTCTTTTTTGTAGTTAAAGCATATAAGTTATTTCCAGCCGTTTTCGAAATAAATGCAAATTTCATAAATTATGTTGATTAAACAGAGTTTATTTTTAAAATTAAGCGTAGGCGACTAGACTTATAATTGAAAACTACAGTAATTGTTCAAAATGTCTTCCATTTTGTTCTGTGCACAAACCAACATGCTTTCCAAAAGATCTGTTTACTTCCCTTAACATTTCAGGGGAGATGTTAGCAAACACGTCTCTTATCCTTTGCTGCATTTTATTAGCAGTTGTAGGTGGATCCTTGTAAACAATTTGTTTTACCCCCATAAAAAAAAGTTTAGTTTTGTAAGATCCGGCGATCTAGCTGGCAGGGGGGTCCGTTTCTACCGATTCATTGGTTCGGAGATAATTTCTTATAATTTATTCGCCCGATATTACACCTTTTTAAAATGAATTAAAGTCAAACTAAGTATAAGAATCTATGTTTTATTTTAAAGCCTACTATGGGTTTTAGAGATAAACCTTACTAATGAACCTCTTTGCTGGTATTGTAATTGAAATGTTAAAAGAAAAATAAACAGATCTTTTCAAAAACTTGTTGGCTTGTGCACAGAACAAAATGGAAGACATTTTAAACAATTACTGTAGTTTTTAATTATTAGTCTAGTCGCCTACGCTTAATTTTAAAAATAAAGTCTGTTTATTCAACATAATTTATGAAATTTGCATTTATTTTGAAAACGGCTGGAAATAACTTATATGCTTCAACAACAAAAAAAAATGCTTGTGTATTTTATATAAAATACCGAAATAATGTACACCCGGTATATGGAACACCCTGTTCCATTTGAAAAAATTGAAAATAATAGGTTTGAAATGTGTCTTTTTTGAAACCTTATTATGAACACCCTGTATAAAATAAATAAATACTAGTCGATTAATAGTATCTTTAAACCTCTTGTCATTAAACTCACTTAATACCGTGGTTGAAAAACTAATTTTAGATTGTTTTTTTTGATATTTTTCCACGACTTCAAAATATTTTTTTTTAGTTTTTAATTGATTGCTCTTAAACTACCAAAGCAAATCAAACAAAATTTTAGGCATTTATAAAGGACGATAGCATAAATCTAAATAGGAAAAAAAATATGGGGTATGCCGTTTAAAAAATCACAACTTTTTATGACCACACTTTTTGGGCCACCATATGAAAAATTATTTTCCTGAAGTACCCCGTATGATACAGTATAAGTTAGCGTTTGAATGAAAGTCCTAACTAAATTCGTATAGGAGCTATGGAAGCCTGACGCACTATTGCAGGACCCTGTATATATAAAATATTAAAATCTTACGAACAGAAAGAATTTTATAAAATTATTGAAATCAAAGAAAACTCAACAAACATTAATTCAAAAACAGATACAAAGATTTTAAGCTAAATTTACCACAAACTAATTAAATAAACTTATATATTATTTATTCTGTCTTTTTACAAAATACTCATTACCCACACATCAAAAAATTACTTTTTCTTTAAAATAATTAAAAATCAAAATTAACAGTTTAAATATATCATTATAAAAACTAAAAATAAAAAAAATTCCGTTTGTCAGTATTTATTTAATTTGTATTTCGATGATGAATGTGTGCGTTTTTAATTGCCCTGTTTATTTTTAAGTAATTGTTGTCTTACTAAAAATTATCAATATATATCAGAATCTGTGATGTAAGGATGCATTTTCCTAGAATACTCTAGTAAGGTAAGTCACTTTGTTTAAATAATTGACGAAATGTTATTGAACAAACGCTGTCTCTTTCAGCATTTTATGTTTCTAAAGAAGTAAATGAATAAACCGAAACGTTAAATTTATATACAGGGTGGAATTTTTAACTGGAATAAATTCAGTATTAGAAAGCCTCTTTATTTGCTGAAAAAATACAGAACTACGGCTGCATTTATTTTTAGTTTGGCATACTTTTTCCTGTCGTTGCCTAAGTTCCTCTAAATTTTCTGGTTTTGTTAGGTAAACTTTGGTTTTTAGGTGACCCCAAACGTAATAATCTAGAGGATTAAGGTCCGGCGATCGTGGCGGTCATTCAAAGATATTATGCGATAAAATTTTATTTTACCCCTATGCTGAAGTTATTTGCTACAATATAATATTATAGTAATATCGCATAAATAAAAATTGCACCAGTAGCGTTCCGTTTAAATAAAAATCGCGACAGAAGTAAAAAAGTTAAAAATTAAATACTTAATTCAAATTTATAACTTGGGCTAAATTTTTAATTTACCATAACTTTTCCTGATGAAATACTATAGTAACATTTATAAATTAAGGTACCTAAATATAGATATAATTTTGAAATAATAACATTTATGTACTCCCTTATAAGCAGAACATGATATCTTAAATATGTCACTATTTTAAAGAAAGCATCATTTTTTATTACGAAGAAAATTTTTTGAAAGCTTAAATAAAAAAGTTTTTCATTTCCATACAAACAATACACTATAGATATGCAGGGTGCCCGGATAAGGATACGGAGCAGCCATATCTCGGAAACGATACGTCCCACAGATCTGAAAAAAAAGCTCTCATCATAAAAACTGCCAAAAGAAATGCATTCAAAATAATTTTAAGTTTCGGAAATTGCCGCAAGAGGGCGTAACGGCTTATTCATTTTTTAAAGTTCATTTTTACGGCAAAAATGCCACTTAACCGTAGAAAAGCAAATAAATAATTAAAATCAGTAGATTGTTTACTACAACTTTTGTTATTGTTATTTTTTTGAATCTCGCCTAATAAAGGAGTGGGGGAAGCCGTTAGGACATTTTTCAAAAACTGTCATTGTGTCGTTATCCTTCAACGGATTTTCTATAACTTGGACTTGTTTGAAAGGGAATTCCTTGGAGTTTAAATAAATGATTCAGGAATTGTCACAAGTTTCCTGATACAATTTTAAGATGGCGCTGTTATTCAATCTAACTTATTTTTTTATTTTTCTCGGTATTTGCAAATTGGATGGTGTAGTTTTTTTCGGTAGTAATAGGAGACAATTTGCATAGGGAACGATTAGTCCAAACCGCAAATCGATATCACCAGGGGTTTAAAAGTTATTTTGATTTTTCTTTAAAAAATGATACAGTTTCCATTTACCGGTACCCGGTATACCCCTAATAAGCAAGATAACAACTAATTTCATGGCCTACTGTTTAATAAACTATAAAATTTATAATAAATGTTTAACGAGTCAAAGAAACATCAATAACACTGAATAAAATATGAATATTATGATAATATCATATTATGAGACTTAGACTATGAAAAAGTGCACACATCTTAGAACTAGAAACGATTTTATTAGCAATTTAGCGAGACAACAATAATAATTACAAATGTTAAAAATGTTTTCCGTCATTTTGTAAGCACTTAATTATTCTTCTTTTAGTTGATAATACGGCTGCCTCAATTTCAGCCGTGAATAAGTTTCTAACGGCATTTGTTGGTCGTATCCTGTTTGGATAAGGCAAAGCTTATCCAATCAGGACGTAAAAGTGGACTGTATATTTTTAGGGATCGCGAGATTCTTTTGACCTTGTCCCGAAGAGACTTCTGGATGTCCCGGGATGCCGCTCTTCTGACTTTTTTAGTTTACAAATACCTATTGCGTAAATACGCCCGAAATAAATTAAGCAATAAACAATAAAGAAAAGTAAGAAAATGACTCGACTTACCTTATTGCATATCAAGGGAAGTGAGTGGGAACAGGTGAAAACTGGGTTTCTGGCGATGGGCCGTGATGAACCGCTAAGTACCTTATCACTTTCACGATTGATTTTTGATTCCCCTTTTCCTCTCTCGTACTCCATCGTCTGGTACGTAGGTAGACCCTTTTTTTGTGTAGTACGACGCAAGCATCGCGATCCAATTTTACTTTTACGAGGGTAATAGGTAAAGTAGGATAATGGAAAAAAGGGAAAATGAATCTAGGTTCATTGAGTTATAATAATAATATATAAAAATATTAAATGTAATGCAAATGTACGGTAAACCCAAGCCTTTAAATGCATATTTATTTGCAATAGAAAAAACCTTAATCCAAAAAAATTACCAAAGGTAATATTATTTTATATTTAAAAGTACTTATAAAGTTATGACTAAAACTAACGTAAAAAGAAAGAGGCAGGGACACAACATTCCCACCCCCTTGAAAATACCTGGGGTATTTTCAATGTAAGTAATTGGGTAGTGGACATAATTTTACTAAAGGTCTTTTTAGAGAACCCTTAGCAGTTTTTACAACAGCAACTCTATGAACTTTATCCGAACCAGGTATTACCTGAATGATGCGAGCTAGGGTCCACTCTAAGGGAACAGTATTTTCGTCTTTTATTAATACCATAGTATCCGGTAACACCGGAGAAGTCGGGTCATTCCATTTTGATCGCTGCTGTAAAGTGTGCAAATACTCGCTTTTCCAACGTGACCAAAAATCGCGGTGTATCCGCTGCAAAAGTTGCCAACGGCTTAAACGATTTAAATTTAAATCAGACAAGTCCGGATCAGGAAGGGCAGTGAGCGGTTGCAAAGTCAAAAAATGTCCCGGCGTCAAAACCGATAAATCGGTTGGATCAGTACTAATTGGACACAGAGGACGTGAATTTAAAATTTATTCAATTTGTATAATCACCGTATTAAGTTCCTCGTACGTAAGTATTTGGTTACCTACAATCCGCTGCAGATGCGTTTTTACCGATTTAATATTGGCTTCCCAAATACCACCCATGTGAGGAGCCGCTGGCGGATTAAAATGCCAAGAAATCGCAATCTTTTCTGCACATTCAGCAAAAATATTGCGTAAATACTTTTCGGCACCAATAAAATTGCTTCCGCAATCTGAATAAATATTTAAGCATAACCCTCGCCTTGCAATAAAACGTCGCAAAGCACATAAAAAAGCCTCAGATGACATGTCAGACACTAGTTCGAGGTGTACAGCTTTAACTGCACAGCAAATAAACAAACATATATATGATTTAGTAACTTTGGCACCTCGAATACGACCTGTCGTAATAGGGAATGGACCGCATAAGTCAATTCCTACGTTTTGAAATGCTTTTGCTTGTGAGACTCGAAATTTTGGAAGGTTACCCATTGGGGGTTGAAAAGGTTTTGGATTTGTTTTCCAGCATGTATGACATTTATAAAGAATTTTACATATAATCTTTTTTGAGGAGAGTATCCAAAAATTTTGTAAAAGTAAGAAATTAGTGGTTTGTATACCACAATGCAAATAAGTTGTATGAATTTCTGAAATAAGTAGTTCAGTAAATTTAGAATTGCCAGGTAATAACACTGGAAATTTCTTGTCATATGGTAAATCTGAATGGCATAAGCGACCACCCACTCGAATTATACCATTATTATCCAAGAATGGATTTAGTTTTTGCAAATTTTTAGATAAGAGTTTTTTATTTTTTAGTAGTAATAATTCCTTTTTAAAAAATAGTGATTGTACGTATTTAACAAGAAAAAAGGTAGCATTGGTTAATTCAGTGATTGTTAGATATGGCATAAACATTTTTTTTGATTTTTTAAACTTTTCAACTGACCGTAAAAAATAAGAAACAATCCTCTTAATTTTAGGTAGAGAATTAAATTTTTCTAAAAGGTGTTCAACTGAGTTAAATGAAACTATGGTGGTTATTACGATTTTTCTCTGTTCTTGAAGCAGTTCGGGAGTTTTCGAATTATTATCTCTGGTATTAGTTAGAAAATTCCAAGTATTTTCTGGTTCAAAAAGAAACTGTGGTCCCCTCCACCACAAAGAGAACTCTGTAAGCTCTGAAGGAAACATACCATGGGAAATACAATCCGCAGGATTGTGAGCCGATGACACATGATACCAGTAATTTGGGGCAATTTTTTCCTGAATATAGGAGGTTCGGTTACTTACAAAAGTTTTCCACAGGTGGGGAGAGCTTTTAATCCAACTTAATGTAACAGTACTGTCACTGAAAGCGTAAATATTGTGGAAAGTAATATGAGAAAAGGTAATAAGGACAAAATGCATTAATTTAGCAAGCAAGACCGCGGCGCAAAGTTCCAAACGGGGTAAACTTATACGCTTTTAAGGTGCGACCTTAGATTTCGCACAAACAAAATATGTATTCAAAGAAGTATCTATGGAAACCGTTCTTATGTAAACAACAGCACAGTAGGCGCGCTCTGATGAATCACAAAAACCGAAAAGTTGTACAGTATTGGACTGTGAGATAATAATTTGACGGGGTATTTTAAAGTTGCGTAAAGTATTTAATTCTGTTTTGAATTTTTCCCATTTTGCAGTAATTTCGGGAGATGGCGTATCATCCCAGTTTAAACCTTGCGACCATAAAGATTGAATAAGTAATTTAATAATTAAATTGGAGGGAGTTAAATAACCCAGAGGATCATAGATACGTGCTAGATCTGAAAATATAGCACGTTTTGTACATTTTTGTTGTAAACATTCAATAGAATTAAAAAAATCATCTGTTTTTGGACTCCACTTTAAACGTAAAATTTTTAAAGTATCACTATCTTCCAAGTTTAACGCGAACAATGTATTCTGAACGTATGATTCAGGCAAATCACAAAGAAGATTAGGACAATTGCTAGCCCACTTTCGAGCCTCAAAGCCAGCCCTGCCTAAAAGTTCAATAATTTCTTTTTTCATCTGAACAGCTTCATTAAAATGATTGCTACCTGTAACTACATCGTCAACAAAAACCGATTTTTGTATTATTTCGGAAGCTAAGGGTAAATCTTTATGTTCGCTGGCTAACTGTAAAAGAGTTCTTATGGCTAGAAATGGGGAGCATGAGACTCCAAATGTAACCGTATTTAATTGAAAATCTGTAATTGGGTCATCGGTAGAAAAACGCCATAATATACGTTGAAACTTTCTTTGTTCGGGACTTATTAAAATCATTCTATACATTTGACGAATATCGCATGTAAACACTATGGAGTGCAGTCGAAAATTAAGTAAAATTTGAATTATATCTCTTTGTAGCTTTGGGCCTGTATGCAATGCATTATTTAAAGAAATTTTATTGGGTGCATGACTTGAGGCATCAAAAACCACCCTTAGCGGAGTGCTGGATGAGTCCTTTTTGTACACCACATGGTGTGTAATGTAAAAATAGTCGCTGATAAACTCAGCGGAGGGTATGGAAACTGCTTCCATGTGATGATTATTTAAGTATTCTTGCATAACATCTGAGTAACTTTTATAAAAATATTCATTTTGTAAAAGACGTCTTTCAAGGGAAAGAAAACGTCGCAATAGAGCGCGTGTCACCAAAATCTGGAGATGTAATTTTAAAAGGTAAAGATACAACATATCTACCTGTGTCTGTTTTAGTTGTGGTTTCTAAAAAGTATTTTTTGCAATAATCATCCTCGGGGGATGTAACTTTTATGTCAGGGACTTCTTCTATTTTCCAGAAATTTTGCAATGTACTATTTAAATCTGAGAAATTAGAAGTTACAAAAAACGATTTTATATTATCTGGGGTGCAGGGGCGCACCTGAATGTTACCCATAAGGGTCCAACCAAAGACGGTATTTATACAGACGGGATTTTCGGGGCCATTAAAAAGGCGGCCATCTTGCAAAATGTATGGATATATGTCATTACCCAATAATAAATCTACGTTACCGCTCTTATTAAACGAGGTATCAGCTAGTTGCAAGTTGGAAAGAAACGGTAAATGGTTTGTAGAAAAAGAAAAGGTTGGTATTTGATCACAAATTTTATCAAGAATGATAGCAGAAAAATCAAAGATAAAATTAGGGTTTAGTAAAGATCCTATAGTACAGTTTACTCCAGATTTTGCTTTAGTGCACATATCACCTAATCCCTGCAGGGAAAACCCTATCTTAAATTTCTGTAAACCTAAATTATTGGCCAAATTCGAAGTAATAAATGACGATTGTGCGCCACTGTCCAATATAGCACGCACTGTATGGAAATTATTGAAAACATCTTTAATTTTTAACAAAACAGTAGATAATAAGATGTCTCCTCCATTCATAGACACGCCTACCTTCATAGTTTTTGATAGCAAAGCCGAGTGAGTAGCATTATTTATGTCGTTTGATTGGGATTGTAAATTAGAATGATTGGAATTTTGCTTAGTTTCAGAGCGAAAAAATGTATTACCTTGTACAAAATGAAGTAAGGTGTGATGATCCTTTTGACAAGTTTTGCACCTTTTTTCCGAGGAACATTGGGTAGAAGTATGACTTGTAGCTAAGCAATTAATACAACCCTTTTGTTTTTTAATGATATCGAAGCGTTGTTGAGGCGTTTTTTCCAGAAATGTGGAACATCTATAGATAATATGTTTTCCTTTGCATAAAAAACAATTATTTTGATAATTTTGAGTAAAAAATGTGGACCTACCACTTTGTTTAAACTGCTGAGGATTTCCCGATCGAGATTGTTGAATAGGTTTTAACCTCATATTTTCTTTTTTTGGGACTGCGTCCAGTGCCGTAGAATGTCTTACAACAAAGTTTTTTACATTAGCAAATTTGGGTATTTCATTTGAAGCATAAAATTGTTCATATGATTTACGAGTATTTGAATCTAACCTATCCAATAACATGTAGGCCAAAATAAAATCCCAGTAATCAACTTCAAACCCCATGGCTCTTAATGCATTCAAATTTTTAGAAAATGTATCAACTAAATCACGCAATGATTTTGCATTTTCTTGAATAAGATGTGGGGTATCTTCGATCATTTTCCAATGAGTATTGGCTTGTAAACGTTTATTAGTATATCGAGTGGTCAAAGTATTATACGCATTTAAATAATTTTCATTTAAAATGGGGATATCGGAGATTAAATCCAAAGCTGATCCACTGAGTGACGTAACAAGGTAATTAAATTTTTCAATGTTGGACAAAGATTTATTTTTATGTATTAATGAGTCATAAGTTTGTATAAAGGTAGCAAAATCTTTAATTTCTCCCGAAAAAATAGGAAGCGTAATTTTGGGCAAAATAACACGATCGTTACTATTAGTATGAGATAGATTGTGCATTGGTGCAATAGAGCGATCAAGAACCCCCGTCTCATCTAACAAAGGTAATTCGAATAACTCGTAATAAATAGTTTCCACTTCGTGGCATCTTTTGGCGAAATCTGATCCAGTTTTGTTTTCTAGTTTTAATTGATCTGCATTTTCAGCAAGTAAAGATAAGAGAGAATTATGATGTTTTTGAAAGTCGTTAGTAACCTTTTTTAGACTTCGAAATCTAACCTTAAAATCAGTATGATTAGCAGGGTTACCCTTTGCTGCATTTGCAGCCTCTATAATTAACGTCAATTGATTAATAACAGAGTGTCGCAGTGCTCTTGCACGAGCTATTTTATGATCAGACATGGTAAACAAAATGAGGAAAAATCGTAAATGTTTTAATACCAGTAAACGACGCAATAATTTTATACAATGTTTATTTTACAATTAAGTAAAACGATATGAATCCGCAAAACAGAAAAAGCGTTGCTAAAAAAACAGATATGCCGTACGGCGCGCAAAAAATAGTCTTGTACCTATAAACAGTACTGCAGGCGACGAAAATGGAATGACCTTGGTGGTATATGGCAATATTTTCAGGGAAAATATTTAAAAACTGACAAAATAATCAAAATAAATGGCTTATATTTTGTGAATAAATTATTTCCACAAAGAAAATTAGAAATTAATGGAAAAAATTAGCAACAATAAAATGTACTGTGGGTACTATTAATTAACGTGGTTCATTAATTAAGAAAATGTAATAAAGATATTTTTTAAAAGCAAATACTTGCATCTAAAAACGTTAAACACGAAAATCAGAAAAACGACAGTCCTGAACGGTCCAGAAAACAGGTCAAAATCAAAGCATCGGCGAAGAAGAATCAAAAAATGGTCGTATCCTGTTTGGATAAGGCAAAGCTTATCCAATCAGGACGTAAAAGTGGACTGTATATTTTTAGGGATCGCGAGATTCTTTTGACCTTGTCCCGAAGAGACTTCTGGATGTCCCGGGATGCCGCTCTTCTGACTTTTTTAGTTTACAAATACCTATTGCGTAAATACGCCCGAAATAAATTAAGCAATAAACAATAAAGAAAAGTAAGAAAAGGACTCGACTTACCTTATTGCATATCAAGGGAAGTGAGTGGGAACAGGTGAAAACTGGGTTTCTGGCGATGGGCCGTAATGAACCGCTAAGTACCTTATCACTTTCACGATTGATTTTTGATTCCCCTTTTCCTCTCTCGTACTCCATCGTCTGGTACGTAGGTAGACCCTTTTTTTGTGTAGTACGACGCGAGCATCGCGATCCAATTTTACTTTTACGAGGGTAATAGGTAAAGTAGGATAATGGAAAAAAGGGAAAATGAATCTAGGTTCATCGAGTTATAATAATAATAATATATAAAAATATTAAATGTAATGCAAATGTACGGTAAACCCAAGCCTTTAAATGCATATTTATTTGCAATAGAAAAAATCCTAATCCTAAAAAATTACCAAAGGTAATATTATTTTATATTTAAAAGTACTTATAAAGTTATGACTAAAACTAACGTAAAAAGAAAGAGGCAGGGACACAACATTTGTTATCCTTACCATCATGTTTTCCCTTGTTGTTGGTCTCTCTTGGAAAACCAGATCTTTTAACCTACCCCCTAGGTAAAAATCAAGACAAGTAAGATCCGGTGAACGAGCCGGCCAGGGAAAGAAGCTTCCTCTTCCAATTACACGATGCGCAAATTGCTCTTCTAGGTATTGGCGTACGTTACGATAGTAATGCGCCGGACAACCATCAAGTTGGATCCACATGTTTGTTCTTGCTTGTAAGGAGACTTCTTTTAAAAAAGGTGGAAGAAAAGTGGTCAAGAAATCTAAAAATCTTGCTCCATTAAGGGTTTGGTCAAAAAAATGAGGACCGATAATTTTTCCTTCCAATATCCCGCACCAAACATTTAAACTCCAGCGGTTTTGAAAATCTACTTGCCTCATCCAATGAGGGTTTTGCTCAGACCAATAGTGCATGTTATTCATATTCACACCCCCAGCGTTAGTGAAAGTGGCCTCGTCTGTCCATAATATCCGTGAAAGAAAATTTGGATTTTTCCTAATCATATTTAATAGCCAGTGACAGAAATCCAATCGACGATCATAATCAGTATCGTTCAATGCCTGGTGTAAAATGATGTGGTAAGGGTGCATACTATTAGTTTGTAAAATCTCGTGGACATTTGTTTTTGGAACCCCCAAGTCAAGGGACATTTTTCTGGTGCTTAAACTGGGATCGTATTGAACGTAAGCCAAAACATTGATAATATTTACCTCATTACGTGTCCTACGAATGCGTAACGGTCGTTGAATGGGCTGCACATTACCACTTTCTCTTAATCGTCGAGCTAATCTTGAGAATACTTCTCGAGAATAGTGTCTTCTTTGTGGAAATCGCATTGCATACTCTCGCGACGCTATTACAGCATTTTCAAGAGATTGAAAATACATATTCAACATATCATACGCTTCTGCGTTAGTAAACGGCATACTGTTTGTAGAAAAATGCAATATAAATGTAAAAAACAATGCTTAATATTATAAGATACTTGACGTTTAAAACTCATCAGCAGCTTGTCACAATAAATTATTAATTTGTTTTTTTCCATGGCCAACTTGGAACTTGTAATTTAGGCGAAAACATGATGGAAAGGATATGAAATGCCGTTCGAAGCTTATCCACGGCTGAAATTGAGGCAAGAGGCAAGTGTGTTTTTTACTGAAAGAAGAATAACTAAGAGCTTAGGAAGTGACGGAAAATATTTTAAACATTTGTAATTATTGTTGTCTTGCTAAATTGCTAGATTTAAGATTTGTGCACTTTTTCATAATCATATATCATAATATTCATATTTTATTCAGTGTTATTAATGTTTCTTTGACTCGTTAAACTTTTATTATAAATTTTATAGTTTATTAAACAGAAGGCCATGAAATTAGTTGTTATCTTGCTTATTAGGGGTATACCGGGTACCGGTAAATGGAAACTATCATTTAAAAAAAAAAATCAAAATAACTTTTAAACCCCTGGTGATATCGATTTGCGGTTTGGACTAATCATTTCCTATGCAAATTGTCTCCTATTACTACCGAAAAAAATTATACCATCCAATTTGCAAATACCGAGAAAAATAAAAAAATAAGTTAGATTGAATAACAGCGCCATCTTAAAATTGTATCAGGAAACTGGTGACAATTCCTGAATCATTTATTTAAACTCCAAGGAATTCCCTTTCAAACAAGTCCAAGTTATAGAAAATCCGTTGAAGGATAACGAAAAATGTCATACTCCCACCCACTCCTTTATTAGGCGAGATTCAAAAAAATAACAATAACAAAAGTTGTAGTAAACAATCTACTGATTTTAATTATTTATTTGCTTTTCTACGGTTAAGTGGCATTTTTTGCCGTAAAATGAACTTTAAAAAATAAATAAGCCGTTACGCCCTCTTGCGGCAATTTCCGAAACTTAAAATTATTTTGAATGAATTTCTCTTGGCAGTTTTTATGATGAAAGCTTTTTTTTCAGATCTGTGGGACGTATCGTTTCCAAAATATGGCCGCTCCGTATCCTTATCCGGACACCCTGTATATGGCCATTTCCACTTCCTAGGTGACGTTCTATAACTATGCATGTAATGTTTTTCAATACTAATCTTTTAGCTTACAATAACGATTTATTTAAAGAATTCGTATAATGTAAGTACCTGTAACATTTTTTCTGCACCTTGTAATTGCTTAATTATTTTTGTACAAAATTAGTTAATTATTTTGAAACCAGAATATTTCGGCCAGGGGGAATGCGGTAATAAACATTAAACGAATTTCTTGTTTCACGCAAATTAATTTTTGTTGAATCTCACGCTAGGTTTAAAACTTTATGTATTTTCATTTTAAATATTTCAATTTTTACAAAGTCCCAGCCAGTTTCATCGAAATTCACTTCCAAAGGGGATTTAAAAAACGATTGCATAATTTACTTTATTGCATTTAAATAATCTTTAGTTATTTATTTTGCGAATCAATATCGGAGCAATCAGTTAAAGCCTTCTTTTAAAATCTTGTCAAATTTGAAAATTAATTGGAAGTAAAATTGAATTTCGTATTTGTCATACCATTTGAAATTATTCTAGCAAAACATCGCCATAAGGTAGTTAAAGGTATACTATCGACCCCAATAATAATTGTTATGGTAATTTTATGCTCTTATAGTATATTAAAATTAAACTCTAGGTGATAAGTTTATCGGTACATGGTTTATTGTAGCTTGCCTAAACTCCTAATCCTGGAATCATGAAACTTCAAGGATGTCTTCTTCTTATAACGTAGATATCCACTCTGAAAGGGATATTTTAAAAATCAACCCCTAAGGGGTTAAAAATGAAGGTGATTGTTGATAAGGGTTTTTCTAATGTCAATATCAAATGAATCTTGGGCGTTGAAGTGGCTGCTGGGAACATTGTAAGGGATGTTGCTGTGTAGGTCCAAATAGATGAAGAGGTGTAAAAGTTGGAGCAGTATGGGGTGTTGATTGTCTTTGTATTGGAGGTGAAGCTTTAAAGTTGTTTGAAGCTGACGGCTGGGCTTTTTTTGGAGGTATCTGATCAAGTTTTCCTCTTGAATGGATTGCATAGCACTTGCTAAATCTTTGGGCCTCATTGCCCTTGTTGTTGATCCCAAAGATTCTCTCAGTCGTGCCAGAAAAGTGGTAAGAGCCCGTTGGTGGAAAAATGAGTTGTTGCTTGTTTTGATGTGCGCGTCCTCTGTGTGCAATGCTACGTAGTTCGATATGGTGTTCAGTAGGGCCATAGGTTTTTCGTAAAATTGTTGTGGGACTTCGTTTGGCTCTGGCGTTAAGTTGCGAAGTCTCTGATCAGTAAATTTTCGTTACTTTGGTCGGCCAAGTTTTATATAAGCGCATTTTTTATTTGGGGCCACTTGCTACATCCATAAGTTTAAATTATTTCTTTTGCTCGGCCTTTCAGTTTGCTCATAAGCATTCCAGTAGTGTTTTTGTTAATAGAAAATTTTCCTCGTCTTCGACTCGAAATAATTTTCTATCAACAAAACCATTCGTGATCTAGAAAAAAATTATCGGTAATAATTCTGCTGCTAAGGAGATTATAAGTGAAAATTTCATACATTTATTTTCAACCAATTAGAAGGCTCCTTTTTGTTTGCGTTGCTTATAGCGATGGGAGACTATCGAGGGTAATACCACGAGTGCTTAAAAATTATCTGGTTAATTTTTATGCACGAGCGGTATTTAGGGAGAATATTTCTAGAATGAAATATATATAAAATTTTTTTTTTGTCATACAATTTTCAATTTCATATAACATAATTAAAACTGTAACTGAAATCCAATAACAATTTTTTTTTTATTTTATAAAAAAACTTAACAAATAGCAACAAACAATTGAAAAATATTAACTAATTATTGATTGAATAATAAAAATTAAAAAAACTGTCTCGTCAAATAGGTTCGATTGTTGTGTGTTGGATATACAACGTTGTCTAGGCAACGTTGTATATCCGCTGATATTTTTTTATTTTTAACGTTTCTTATGGGAAAATTTATACATGAGTGAAATATTCGCGATAGTCTATAGCCTATTAACCTAATAAAATTAATAAGTGATAATTTTTCTGTCAAAAATTAAGTGCTTTATTTTTTATGGCAAACGTCACTCAGAATAAAATCAAAATACATTTTGCTGCTAACTTATAATTTTAATTGAGAATAGGTCGTAGGTCTCATCATCTCATCATATTAAAAGAAACTCCAATTTATGAAATTTTCTTACCGAATCTCCCACGCAGCAGAATTAATTCCCGATAATTTTTTTCTCGGTTTCACTCATGTTCCACCATTCGGTAATAATTCTGCTGCTAGGGAGATTATAAGTGATAATTATTACTACCAATTTTATCCTTTCAATGTCTTTTTGACAAATACCCAAAATGTTTTTAAAAAAATTTAAATAATTTTTGACACTTTATTTTTAGAAAGGTTTTTCTTTTTCCTCAGTTTATTGGGTTGGTTTGGATCCCATTTACTGACTTCTCACATACTCAGTATGTTTTAACTTTTATTCATTTCTCCATATTATGTATCTTTTACACATCATTTTTTATTTCCATGAAAGCTCCATTAAGGTCCTTCACCATTTTCTCTTATGCTAAAACCATCAGCACTATATAAATATATTTTATGTCTCCTGATGATGAACGTTTCTACGTTAGAAACATGTAGGGACCTTTAAAGAATTTTATTCTATTAAATTTTGCGGAGGAAGACTTTTAGATTTTTCTTTCTTTCCCATACTTTTAACTCCACTTTAAGCATGGACTACTTCAAATTGAAATTTATGGTTTAGATAAAGTTTTTTCTCGGATCTTATAGCTAAGGTTCCGATGTTCGAGTTCTTTAGTATGACGAAAACGATTTTCTCATTTAATTTATGTTGTTGGTTATCCAGGGAGAGTATGGTTTCTTTTTACCTCTATAGGTTCTAACAGGGGCATGAATATCCATAATCTGTAATAGAGTGTTAGTAAAATAATAAATATTTTTATCAATAAATTCGATTGCGTATATTCTATTCCATTCAGTACTTTCAAGATCAGCTTCAAAATTAGGTATATTAATCTGATTTTAGGCGATGAAATGTATAAACCACCTTATCACTTTTCGTAGTAGAAAATTTAAGACAGCAATAAACAAGCAAATGGTCACAGTCAACATCCCAAACGCAGATATTTCCAATATTAGCTGAACTAAAACAGATAAGATGAATAAAACGTTTACTAGTATTTGGGTATATAGGTTCAGAGACTAACTGTGTAAGTCCAAGGTATCTAGAATGCTATTAAGCTGTATAACGTATTCAGAATCCATGTTAAGCATGTTAATGTAAAAATCGCCAAAAGTCTAGAAATCGATGAGATGTGTCTTCAAAGTGGCTTAAGAAGTCGGTGCAGCTACTCTGAGGTTGCATATTTTTAATAACAATTGCATTATCATTATTTTTAATTTTGACACCGACATAGTCAACAAGATCCCTGCGCTCATATGTGGGTGTGGGTGTGATGGGGTATGTGTGTGTGTGAATAATTGAATCGATGAGTGAAATAACTATACAAGCGTTAAAAGTGTCATTCAATCTTAACATGATTGTTTGCCAGGGCATTTTCTTTGACCTCAAATCTTGTATACAAATGTTATTTAATAATACTTTTAAGAACGGCAAGATTTAGATAAGTACAACACATCAAAAAATTATTGCCTTTCCAGAGAAAAAGTTATTAGCTTTTTCTCAAAATAATCATTTTGGAGATGTATTGTTCTTTCACTATCAATTCAATTATTGTTAAAATCGTTAAAGTTTTTACGAATAGATTCATTAGGTTTGTTTTTGACTTGATTTTCTACTACGAAATATGAAAACGTAGGTTATAAGTTTGGTCTCCTAAATCAAATTACTATAGCTAATTTTTTTACTGACCTTGTAACTGCTGAACAATGACACATATGAAATCGAATCTATTCGTAAAAAGTTTCCTTATTTAACACTATTACAGATCTTGGATATTCATGCCCCTATTAGGACCTATAGTGGTAAACAAAGATCTTACTTTCCTTGAATAAAAGCAACATAAAAAAAATAGGAATCAAGCCTTAAATAGTTTTTATCGAGACGTGATAAATAAACCTAATGAATCTATTCCTTAACACTTAAAAGATCTTAACAATAATTAAATCGGTGATCGATGAGTGAAAAACATACAGCTCCAAAATTAATATTCCCAGAAAAACGCAAATAATTCTTTATCTAGAAAAAGCAATATGTTTCTGATGTGTTGTACTTTGATAAATCGTGAAATTTTAAAAATACTAATAGATAACATTTTTACAAGGTTTTCACTAAAAATATACGTATATTGCTTTTAATTATTTAAAATGGCAAACAATAATGTTAAATTAAAGCTAAACGGAGCGATATAATTACTGTTCCTTCGTCTACTTAGCCTGCTTGGAGTATATAGGGTCCTGCAATAGAGCGTCAGGCTTCCATAGCTCCTATACAAATTAGGTTAAGAATTTTATTCATATGCTGACTTATACCTTAACATGAAATGTAGTTGGGGAAAATATTTTAGCATGTACAGGGTGCTAAAAAAATGCGATAATAAAAAGTTTTTTTTTAAAGGTATTTTTTTCTGTTTGTATTAGTTAATTTATAACTGTTTATAATTATATTGAATTTGTTTCAGTAGTTTAGGAGTACTAAATTAAAAACTAAAAAAAAAATTTTGCAGGCCTGGAGATAAAATTCAAAAAAACAATTTAAAAGATACTTTTTAATGACGGCATTCAGCGAGATTAGTGGCAAAGGGTCAAGACATACTATAAATAATATATATTTTATTTATTTTATACAGGGTGTTCCAAGTAAGGTTTCAAAAATGACACATTTTAAACTAAAAAGTTTTTTTAAATAGAACACCCTGCATATTATATTACTATTTGATAAAAAATTTCAAAACAAACAATTATTTTTGTATTTGCAATTTCTTTAATATTTTAAGCCGTTTTTAAAGTATTTATCAAAAACATAAATGACACTATCAATAATAAAGATTTATAAACGAAATCGCTAGAGGGCCATGGAAAAACAATTAAATTTAACAATTAAATACATTTTCGACGTTATTTGTCACAAATAAGTACATGTCGTGTACCGGTTAGGTTTTTGTTCAAACGTGATTTTGCAAAGAAATCTCATTGATGTGATTTTTGTAATGGGCGAGAGTAAGTAGAAAAATGAATGCAGCTCGATTTCTGGAAGGGCGACATCCAGAAGCGTTTTAGAATATGCCATGTTAAATAAAAAAAAAATAATAAAGACAGCACTAAATGAGGAAAATTAGGTAGCAGTTTTATTCATAGTTATTGGACAGCCAAATATTAATGAAGCATCTACGATTTAAGAAGTTGGAATAAGTGGGAACTCAGTCCAAATAATCTGAAAAAATATCATTTTGCACCAGGCTCTTGGATTAAAATTACTTCTTTAAAGAACTTATTTTTTGAAGAAAAAAGTTTCAGTTTAAGTACTTACAGTAAGTTTTTATTTCTGATAAATAAGTAATGTGAAAATATATTTAATTGTTACATTTGGTTGTTTCTTCATAGCCGCCTAGTTATTTTATTTATAAAACTTTATTAAATTATTATTATATATTATATTATTATTCTGAAAAGCAACTATTATATTTTTTGATAAATATTTTAAAAACGGGTTGGAATTTTAAATAGCTTGCCACTACAAAAAGTGTTTGTTTTAAAATTCTTCATCAAATAGTAAAATATTATATAGGGTGATCCATTTGAAAAATGGGACGTAGAGGGAGTTTTCCATAAGCTTAGTGAATTGGGTTGATTGAACATATTTCAGAGACGCACCTTGCTCTCTCTGTGCTTCTTTTATAAAATAACGAAATTTAAAAATACACCTTAAATTTCTATCCATTCCTTCTTATAATAGGGAATTTTTTTTCCGTCCATGAAGACAACCCTTTTATTCGAACTACAATATATTAAATGTTTAGAAAAACTTAATGATACCCAAAATACGGTTAAAGTGTGCCATATTATATAAACAAGGTTTCACAGTGACGTACAATATTTTAGCAATGAAAGCTAATTAATAACCTTAATTCTCTCTTAACAGAGACATCCTCAATTTTGCGAGTAAATATTAAATTTAATAGTATTTCATTGTTTCAGATTGAGTTCCCTGAAAGACTTAAAAGCGATACAACAAAGTTTATGACAATGGATTCTTCTGCAAATACTACAGTAAATAATTTGCTCTCCACCATCAATTACGCAACCCTCGTCAACACCGAGAACATTTTAGAAACCTTAAGCAAGAATATTTCCAGCACGAGTGTGTGGTTTATCGCAAATGCTACGAACGTTTCGAGGACTCAAAGTGTGTTTGAAAGCCAGCTAATGATACCTTTGTACATTATAATTTTTATTCTCTCGGTGCTGGGGAATGTGCTAGTTTTATTTACGCTTATAAGAAACAAAAGAATGAGGACTGTGACAAACGTATATCTGCTAAACTTGGTAAGTTTTGCCTTTATTTTTTTATGTAATATTAAAATTGGTTCTTCTTAGTTATGCTCCAGTGCAACTAGCTAGTATAAATAGAGCTGTATTTACTTTGCTTATTTAGTATTCACCTGAAAACAATTGCATATACATACCAGTTGAAACGTTGTGATTTGAAACAAATAAAACAATGCCAGTGCGTCATTCAAGTCATCATGGTTTATAACCATTAAATAGACATTAAAAATTGTTAGGTACTTAGACGATATCGATGTCTTAGTAGTAGTAGTAGTAGTAGTAATTGAGGGGAAGTTCCGAAACCTGGCAAGTAGACCAACCGCGATCCTTTTTGCCTATCCCAGAGTATTCCCCCAATCACACTAACCACCTTGGCCCCCGCCAAAGCGTCCCGACCTCTTTATGAAGTTAAGTATGTCGCTCCAAGCTAGGGCCATGATTTCTTCCTTTTGGAGAGCCGCCGATCCCAGGACCTGGTGCCTGAGTCTTCCCAGGGCCTCGCAGGTGCCAAGAAAATGCAGCGGGGTTTCTTCCTCCTCCAGGCATCCGGCACAGATTGGGTCGTCTTCGACACCAATCAGTGCTAGGTGCTTTCTCAGCTTGCAGTGTCCTGTCAGTATCCCAATCAAGGGATTTAGGACACATCTTCTTCTATTTAAAATCCATTCTAGCTTAGCTTTGCTCGGCCAAGCTATAAAGTCCTTAGCTTGTCTACACCCTTGGATCGTCCCCCATTGCTCCGCTTGTTTAGTGCAGATCCTACCTGCTTTTTAGTTATTCTTATAGCCGGCTCTGGTCCAAGAAATGGGGTCTCAGCTCCACGTCTGGCAAGTTCGTCTGCCATCACGTTACCCTGAAGCCCTTGGTGTCCGGGGACCCAAACCAGGTTTACCTCTTTCTTCCTCGAGAGTCTCTCCAAGGCATCGACGCATCGCTGACGAGATTGGTTGTGACTCTTGGTTTACAGATGGCTTTTAGGGCAGCTTGGCTGTCGGAGCATACATATACACGCTCTTCGCCGTCCCTGACCACTGCCATACTGGCCGTCATTAGGATGACAAATACCTCTGCTTAAAAGACTGTTACGAGCCGTCCCAGTGGGTAGCTCTCTCGGGTGTCAATCTTTTCAATGTATACTCCGGCTCCTGAGGATTCCGTTCCGGCCATGCGCGACCCATCGGTGTAGCATACCAGGGCATCCTCTGAGAATAGAACCTCTTTTCTCTCCCATTGCTCCTTGGTAAGGATCGTGAGGGAGTACTTCCTGTTCAGCCTTAACGAGTCCTCTGTCAGGGTCGCTGCGAGGTTCAGTATCGGAACCTCTGCTTCCGCTAGTCGGGCTATCCTTGTATGTCCTACGTCTCCAATAACTTTCCAAGAGTCAGTGCATCTCATTCTCATATAGGCCGCTATTGCCTCCCTCTGTATCCAGAGTGAAAGCCCCGGCAGCCCAAGTAGAATTTCAAGTGCGGCTGTGGGGGTCGTCCTCATGGCTCCGGTTATACCGAGGCCAGCCAATCTCTGCACTTTCGAAAGTTTTGCTCTAACAGTGGTTTTTTCTACCGCGGGCCACCAGACTATCGAGCCGTAGGCGACTAATGACCGCTGTGAAAAGCCAGTGCATAATGCGGGGGTTGAGACCCCAACTGGTTCCCTCCGCTCGTCTAAGCTGAAAGAAGGTCGCCGTAGACTTTTTTACTACGTGGTTCACGTGCGCCGTCCATGTGAGCTTATTGTCTAGAATAATTCCTAAGTATTTAACCTTCTGCACCAAGTCTAGGGATTTTCCGTAAAGCTGTGGCGCTCTAAACTCGTGTGTTTTCTTCCTTTTTGTAAAGATAATCATCTCAGTCTTACCTGGGTTGACAGAAAGTCCGTTCTCTCTACACCACCTTTCTACTATCTTTCAGGCCAGTTGCATTCTGTCACACACCACGTTCAGATGTCTTCCCGTAATCAGTACGAGGCCATCGTCCGCGTATGCTCACAACAAAAATTAGAGTTGTTTTTGACGCATCCGCCAAATCGTCTACAAATTTATCACTTAACGATGTATTTATGGATGCTGCTTTAAAATGATCTATTTTCTATTCTTATACGGTTTAGGAAACACGAATTTGTATTTATAGGCGACTTGACCAAAATGTATAGACAAATTTTAATATGTAATGAGCATAAAGATCTTTAACGAATAGTTTGGAGAGAAAGCACCAACGAAGAAGTTAAGCATTTTGCTTTACAAACATTAACGTATGGTACTAAGCCAGCGTCATTTTTGGGCACGCGTTGCCTGAAACAAATTGCTATTGAAAACGATAAAATGTATCCCGTTGAATGTGACGTAATTAATAAAGATATGTATATGGATGATGTTCTGACTGGTTCTTCGGATAGTCTATTTTTGAATAAAATGCGTGAAAATTTGACAAAACTGTTAGCAGACTATGGATTTGAGATTAGGAAATTTCAGTCTAACGATAGAAATTTATTGGAAAATATTAGCCTCTCAATATATTATCACGGACGATTATTCTACTAAAACTTTAGGCGTATCTTGGATACCTTCTTTAGATGTTTTCTTGTATAAGGGTAATGAACTTTGCTCTAATACAAATCAAATTACGAAGAGAACAATCTTATCTTTTATAGCAAAGGTATTTGATCCACTTGGTCTTCTAGGTCCTATTCTAATTCGATTTAAATTTATGCTACAAACATTGTGGCAGTTAAAGGTTGCTTGGGACGATCCCGTTCCTTTCGATGTTTATAGTCAGTGGACTGATTTTCAAGCACAATTATCACAAATACAGTTAATTAAAATTCCAAGACATGTCCTTATAAAAATTCCTCAACAAATTATTATTCACGGCTTTTCTGACGCACATGAGAAAGCATACGTGACGAAGTTGGGCCTCTTTTGAGGGGACTTCTTATGCTGATCTACACTGATGGTAGTCGAACGGTGAGTTGTTACGCCCTGTATATGAAGGGACTGTTGGCAGCGACACTGGTAATTGAACGTGAAGAGTTCCACCCTGTATAGAAAGGGACTGGTTTGGTCGAAGTGAATATACCCGATAGTGGTTTAATATTGATTTTATTAACAAAAATAACATCTATTTATACTAAATAAGATAACATGTAAATCATTGATACGTGCTGACTATGCATTTGCCGTATGTTGGACCCTCTCGTGACGGTGCTAATTCTGCAGGTTGGTGGGTCACCGTATTGTAATTGTTTTGTAAATAAATAAAAGATGTTGTATGTCTAATTTAGGTCGACAGACATATAAGTTTATAAATAGTTCTCGTCCTCGGCGGTGGGTAGACTTTTATATATGTGGAGTGGTTCCAGTGGAATTCCATGTTGATTAGAATCGTTGTGGGTGACTGGCCTTGGTCGGTTGTGGTACCAAAAATGTCCAACTAGTGCGATCGTGATAATGATGAGTATGCCAGGACACACGTTGCTTATTATGGAATGATGATGCAGTGATTTTCACTCTCTTTCTTCTATCTCTTGTCCTATAGCGGTTTCTTCGGATTCTAGTTCTTTGAGATTGTTGGATGCGTTTAAGACTGGCTCGTCGATTCTTGCTATGGTCCTATTGTTTGCTGGCACATAGGACGTGATGTTGATTTTGACCGGGTGTACCATAGCTCCAACCACAGTCGTTGTGTCGGATCTCCTTGAGGTTAATATGTTTTTGTTGGTTTTTATGAGACAGTTTTGAGATATTTGTATAATTCCCGTTTTGTTAAGCGTAACGTCTTCTCTGATGCCGTCACAGATGACCGCGACCTTCAACTTACTTCTGCTTACGAACATCCATGCGTTGGGGGTATACAGTTTTTTCCATATGGTGGATTGATTTAGGACAGGACATGAAGTGTTTTCTGCACGTTGGTAGATCTCGTCCAGAATACAGTTGGAACTTTTTTCTAAATTTCTCGTTGTGGTGTGTGAACAGACGTACGTGTCTTTGTGTATCGACTGACAGTTGTGTAGGTGTTCTTTTGTCAGCTGAAAATATAACTGTGAGTTATAATCGACTGCAAGAAAACCACTGGAGACGTCCAGTATCCAGTAGGCTTGCTGTGTTATCTGTGGTGGGATTGGTGTGGTTTTTAGCAATAGGAAGTCGTTGACTTCGGTGATTATAAAGCACCCGAATATGTGTATGAATTCTTTGCTGTGTTGTACTTCAGTGCGTAAGACTGGATAGGATGCTATTTTAATGTTGTGTGGGAGGTTTCTTGACACATTCGCTATGGTTTCCTCGACGTGGATTGGCGATATGAGTTCAAAGAACTGTCGTCGGTGGTAGTGTGCTTCTAGAAGACGCTGGTGGTAGTCCAATACATCATTAATGTAGTTTGCAACAATCTGGTAACTGGATAGTAGTTGTATGTTGAGTTTGTTCTAGTCTATTTGACGGTACCAGTATTTCATGTCCCTTATTGCTTCTATTCCTTGGTTAAGTTTTTCTTGAAATCATTTCAGGTGGTTATTGATTCTGACTTCAGTGTCGTTGAAAGAGGATAATGCATGAATCAAAAACTTGGTCTGGTGGGTTGATGTTTTGATCAGTTCCTTTTGATTCTGGTCCAATTTGTCTATATCCATATAAACTTCATCGTTAACGCCGAAAATTGACGTCAGTAGTTTTCCCATTAGTCCCCGTTTGCCGCGATTTGAGATAACCGCTTGCATCCCTTTGTTCGTCCATTCTACTTGCTTTTGCTTCTCGTGATGGATTAACTGTGTACACTGAATTTTGGGGGCTAGTTCTTTGGCTGTATTACAAAGGGAAGCTATTTGAGTTATTGCTGAGGCTATACATGCTGTGTCATTGCTGATCCTGTGTTTGTCAAATCGAAGTTCTATTTTAAATATACCCCTACCGATCTTTGCGTGTCCTAAGTGTTCAATATACAACCCTGGCTGGGGATAGTAAAGGTGATATTACTGTGCACTGGTGTTACGTAAGATAATCAAGAATATAATTGCTGTATATGCGATCCTCCATAAGGATTTACTCTTCCTTCTGGAGTTTGATTGTTTAGTTGTATCTTTTTCCTTGTTAATTGTTTGGTTTGTTGCGATAGGTAATAGTACTAGTTTATGAACTGGTCGTTTTATCAGGGCACCTGTCTCCTGAATAATAAACGTCTGTGACTTTGGCTAATGGCCAGTTGCTTGGATCTATATTATCTTCTTTAAGGATGACCACTTCTCCAACGTCTGGTGTCCTTTGTTGATTTTTACATTTATACCGTTGTTGCAATTGATGTAGGTAGTCTGATGTCCAATTTTTCCAAAAATCTTTTTTAATTTTCTAGATAAGTTTCCATCGTTTAGCTAAACTTGTATTGATTTCGGTCGTTATCGGGTCGGGGGGTTCCACCAGTGGTCTCCCGACTAGAAAGTGTCCTGGCGTTAGGAAGTTCAGGTCATTTATGTCCTCTGTAGTAATGGTCATAATGGTCGAGAGTTTAGACACGCCTCAATTTGGTGCGTTAGTGTTGACATTTCTTCATACGTCAAACATGTTTCGCCAATCGTTCTTTTTAAGTGGTGTTTCATCGATTTTACTCCGGCTTTCCATAGTCCTCCAAAATGAGGTGCCGCTGGAGGGATGAAGTGCCATTCTGTACCTTTAGAAGTCAATTCTTCCTATATATTGATATTTTGAGTTATTGAGTGCAGTTCTTTCTGGAGGGTCTTACTAGCTCCTACGAAGCTGGTTCCATTGTCGCTGTACATGTGAGCGCAGCGACCTCTGCGTGACACAAATCGTCGAAATGCTGCCAAAAAGGTGTTTGTGGACATGTCACTGACAACTTCTAGGTGTACTGCTTTTGTGGCAAGGCAGACGAAGATTGCTATGTACCCTTTGTAAGCTTTGTGGCCCCTTCCCTTTGTGGTTTTGATTTGCAACGGCCCCGCGTAATCTACACCTGTGTGGAGGAATGGATGTGATGGGGATACTCTTGCTGCAGGAAGATTTGCAATGAGTTGCTCTGTTGTTTTGGCCTTGAATCGGATGCATTTTACGCATCTTCCAATGATCTTCTTTACCGCCTTCTTCCCTTTTACAATCCAGTACTGTTGCCTGGTATGAGTTAATGTTACCTGGTTTCCCCCATGCATTGTGTTTGCATGAGCGTCAAGGAATATAAGTTGCGTAACATGACTTTCGTACGGTAGTATCATGGGATGTTTGCTGTTGTAAGGAAGTTGTGAGTTCTCTTATCGTCCTCCTACTCTTAATATCTCGTCGTTGTCCAAAAATGGGTTCAGATTAAAGATTTTACTATCTCGGTCTATCGCCGATTCTTTTTTCAATGATAGTATCTCCTTGTGGTAATGAAATTGTTGTTCTCTTTTTATTAGTGTCTCGAGTGTTTTCCTTAGTTCACTTACTGATAGATGTCCAACATTTTTATTGTAAAACCGTGCACAATAGGATATTGTGCGGACTAGTTTAGTAAGTGTGAAGAATTTACTCGTAATTTCAATTTCGGTAATGTTCTGTTTCGTTGTTGCGATGTGACATACCTTTACTTCTTCTTTCGTTAAAGTTACATTACTTCTAGGCATTTTTTCTAGTGACAATGCTTTTAGCAATATCGGCCCGTTCCACCACGCTGTATTTTCTTTGAGTTTTAGCGGGTCCATTCCTCGAGAGATAATGTCTGCTGGATTTTCTTCGAAAGGTACAAGATTCCAATGTTGGCTCGGCATGAGTGAGTTAATTTCTGACACTCTGTTGGCTACAAACGTCTTCCATTTGACTGTATTTCCTTTTATCCATGACAACACGATCATTGAATCTGTCCAAGCAAACATTGCTGATTGATAGAGTGCCAATGTGTTTATTGTTATTTTTAATAGTTTAGCTAGAAGTACCGCTGCGCATAGCTCTAGCCTTGGTATTGTTGATTTCTGGCTTGCCGGCGCCACTTTAGATTTAGCGGTTAACAGGATCACTCTAGGCTCTTCTGTTGAATTCGTTACTTTGATGTATATGGCAGCACCGCATGCCTTTTATGATGCTTCACAGAATCCGTGTAGTTCAGTTATGCTGTTTTGTGTTTAATATGTCCATCTTGGTAGTATGATGCTGTCAATATGGCTTAACTTTGTAACGAAATCTTCCCATTTGGTCTGAATTTTAGCAGGTACTGGCTCGTCCCATAGTAAATTTTGCAACCACAACTCCTGAATTAGAAGTTTTGCATTTATTACTACTGGAGCTAACCATCCCAGTGGGTCGAATAACTTCGCTACTTCGGACAGGATGATCCGCTTGGTTATTTTCTTCGCTTCGTTTTTCGTGGTTTTAAACCTGATTGTATCGTCGTTGGGCGCCCAGTGAATGCCCAGTGACTTTCTCGTATAATCTTCTGTTATTTCTAGGATAGATTTGTCTTTTAGTTTGTTATCAATATGGCTTAGTAACTGTTTGTTATTGCTGGACCATGGACCATGCAATGCGAATCCTCCTGATTTAATCATTTGTATTAGTTCATGCTGTAATTCGATGGCTTCTCTTACACTGTCTGCACCTGATAGCAGATCGTCCACGTAGAAATGTTGCATCGCTGCGCGTGCTGCCTTTGGGAATCTTAGCTTTTCATTTTCTGCCAGGCGTTGAATTGTTTTGATGGCCAGGTATGGGGCTGCCGTGGTTCCATACGTTACTGTAGTTAGTTTGTATTCTTGGATTGGATACTTTGGATTGGGTCGCCAAAGTATAGCGTGATAGGCCTGATCATCTGGATGAATTTTTACTTGTCTTTACATTTTCTCGATATCGGCTGCCAATGCTATTTTCTGGGATCTCCATCGTAGCAGAATGTCTGATAATTCTTGTGGTAGTCTGGAACCTGTGTACATTGTTTCATTTAAACTAAGGCCTGATGTTGTCTTGCCTGAGGCGTCAAATACTACCCTTAATTTTGTTGTCGTACTAGTTTCTTTTATGACTGGCTGATGTGGAATGAAGTATCTTAGTTCTGTAGTTGCCTTACATATTTTCATGTGACCAAGGTCGATGTATTCTTTCATGAATTGTTTATAACTTGTTTGTAGCTGTTGATCTTTGACAAATCGTTTTTCCAGCTGTATTAGTCTTGCCACTGCTCGTGTTTTTGAGGTTCCTAAGTTGATCAGGTGATCATTGAAAGGAATGCGAACTGTGTAGGAGCCATTCTGATCTCTTGTAGTATTGGATGCGTAATGCTCTTCACAGAATTGATTTTCTTCGCTAAGTTGTATTTGTTGTGGAATCTCTTCTATTTCCCAAAATTTTGTGTGTTGTTTATCCTCTTCAATGAACGTCGTCAGACTGAGAACTTGTAATTTCTTGTCTTGATTTTTCAGTATATTGCCAGACAATATCCAACCTAGTTCTGTATTTTGACCAAGTAGTCCGTCGTCGGTTTTACGAAGACCTTCCAAAATTATTTTTCCATACTCTCTTGCTCCCAATATTAAATCGATTGGTCCAGGTCGCTGGAGTGTAGGGTCAGCGAGGATGTCATTTTGCCACATTTTGGTATTCGCTGGGCAGTGTATGTGTTAGTTTGGGCAGAATTATACATTTTGTCTGTAGATTGAATGTGCTGGAAAATCTTGGTTGGATTATTGCTTCTACCATCCATTTTGCTACTTGGGGCTCTCTACCAAGGCCCGAGACCTCAGCTTGAATCCGTTGTCTGGGTAGCCCTAACAATGCGGCGGCTTCTTCAGTCATAAATGTCGACTGTGAACCTGGATCTACTAGGATTCGTAGATATTCATGTACCCCTTGGCTGCTTGTTGCTTTTATAATTGCTGTTGCTAGGAACACTGTCTCATTTTGTCTCCCAACGAGGTTTGCAGTATATCTTTGCTGGTCGCGCTGGTGCGGTTGACTTGGTGGTCCCCTTCTGTTGTTTGGTGGTATGTTTCTGGATCCATATGTTTTGTTTTGATGTCTCCTCTCTGAGTTGTACTCATCTATGTGTAGCGTGGTGTGGTGAAATTTGTTGCATATTTGACATCTGTTCATTGATTTGCATTTGGTGGACGTGGTATGCTTTAGGCAATTCTTGCAGATGTTTTTGTCTATGATAAATTTTATTCTTGCTGATGGCATGATCGCTTTGTATTTATTGCAATTGTATGTGGCATGTGCTTGGCTGCAGTATCTGCATTTTAGTTCTTGGAAGGTATCTTGGTGCTGGCACTCTTTTACTGGCGCAGATTTTATGTGTACCAGTGCTTCTAGTGACTGGAATCTTGTTTGTAGGAACTCCATAAGTTTATCTGGCTGTTGGATTCTGTGTGGATCACAGATAGGTTGCTCGTACAGCCTGTTTGTTTCGGGATCCCATTTCCGACTCATTATCCTGTTTATTAGCGGACCCCAGTTTGTAGTATCTACACTAAGGTTGTTTAGGGCCTCTAGGCACTCCTGGATGGTATCGTGGAGGGCTTTTAGTTTGTAGGCTGATTCGCCTTGGAAGGCTGGTATGTCTAGAATTTTATCCATTAACTTGGTAGTTATTAGTCTGTCATTGCTGTAGCGTTTGTTTAGAATATTCCAGCATGTCAGATAATTGGTACTGGTTATTTTCAGGTGTTGTACCAATTTGCTTGCTTCCCCTGTAGATGTGTTTTAAGATACTGCATTCTCTCAATGTCTGTTAGGGTATTGTTTTTGAGAACGGCATTTGTGAAAATGTATCTTAATGTAGACCAGTCTTCATATTGTCCATTGAAGACTGGTAGCTTTATCTATGGTATACTGATGTTACATCCTCTTGGTTGTGGCGTAGTATCCGGTGTGGTTGATGGTATATTTGTGTTAAGAGCTAGGAGGAGAGCGTCTTGAAGCTTCTCCAGGTCCTTGTATTGGCTTTTAATAGGTTGGTGGATGTCTTGGACTTCTAGCTCTAGGTACGCCTCAGACAATTGTGACCATTTTAAATTGATTTTGTCTTGCAGTTGTAGATGGCGGTTTTCTGCTACGTCATGTTCAAGTTCGTTTTTTGTTTCGTCTAACAGTTCTTGTAGATGTTTTGTTAATATCCCAGTTTTTAGCTAGCTCGATTGCTGTTCTGCTTTGACTCGGCTGTCGAGTATGTACTTTATTGTTTCTTCGTAAAGTTTGCTTAATTGTGCAAAATATTTTTGAGTATGGTATGTGTGGCTTGTTCGATTATGGCTCTTTAACTTGTTTAAAATCTCTCTAATAATTGTCTAAACATTTCGACACTAAAGCGACTATCAGCGCGCGCGTCTTGCCCACGATAATTCCGCCAAAAAAGAGTCACTCGAGAACCGTAAAACGGTGTGGTGCAAAACCCCGCGATTTTATATCCTAACTAGTTTAGCCGCCAAATTTTACCCCTTATGGGTAACGCCTACGCCGTTTGTTAAAAGAGGAGCAGCGGCCCCAGAGGTACCTTGTGAAGACCCGCTAAGATCATCCCCCAGCCGACGGATCACAGGGTAAGTCGTTTTGGTGTCGTCTCTTTTTCTTTTATCAATCTCACGATTTACGTCCATTTTTCTCTACATGTTAATGAGCTATTAAGCGAGTTTTTCATTGGTCCTTCACCGCCGAATTTAAGGAACTTTCTAACTTTCAAAGAAAAACTAAAAAATTATTTTATTTTTTAATTAATTTTTTCATTGTTAAAATATATTAACAGTGAATCGTATTATCACATTTTGATTGTAAATGTAATTTTACTTATATCTTTTTATGAAATCTTACATTTTCCGCAAGATTTTCAGAATTTTTCTGAAAATTGTACATTTTAAATAATTTCAAAATCTGCACCTTCAAGTTGGCCATTTTATGCTCTGTAAAACTGGGCAGGCACAACCAACGGTACGCAACAAAAAACCTTATCGCCAAAATTGTTTATCGCTTCTATTGAGGTAGAATTTCGAGTCATAGGTAAACTGCCGGTTAATGTTAATTTGGTCAATATAGCTAAATGTTATTTTAACTGGAACTTCAAAGATTGATAAATATCTTTTTTATATTATCTGCAACTTGAAATCTTGATTGTCTGTCTCCTTTTGCACATCGATCAGCTGTTAATTCTTTATCACCTTTAAAAGTGAAATTAATTAGGGAGTATTTTTAAAAACTTTTACACTGACGCTAATTCTAAATTTCAAAAGAACACTTTCTATTTCGGGCAGTCGCTTAATTATATTTTTTGGGCTTGTAATTTAAAATTTGAGCAATTATTTATTTGTTTTGGACTAATTAAACTCACGCAAAATGTCGGAAGCTAGAAAATTTAAAAAACTAAAGTTCCAAAGGAACACTTGTCTTAATGAAATTCAAATTTTACTAAACCTCGCTAATCGTACTAAAACAGAGAAGTCCATTTTAAATTTATTTAAAGTTCGATGTGCTGAGCTTGATACTCTGAAGGTAGAATTTCTTAGTTATCATGAAGATATCATTGCAATTTTATTAAATGATGAAGAAGTAAATCTAAATATTGAAAATACAGTACATGATGGATTTCTGAGCGACTTTTTCTCTGTCAAAACCTGTTACATGGAACTGTTTGAGGACAATCAAAACAACAGTATGTCATTAACACGCCAAAGCTCCATGAATAATCCAGGGTCACAGGCACGCCTACCTAAAATTGTCATACATATTTTTAAAGGCGATTACAAAGAATTTACAACTTTTATCGACTTATTTAACGCTCTTGTTCACTCTAATAGTGCATTGGCAGATATTGAAAAATTCAATTATTTGATTACTTCATTAGAAGGTCCTCCGCTATCACTTGTACGCACTTTGCCTATGACTGCTGCAAATTATTATACCGCTTATGACATTGTTGTCGATCGCTACGCTAATAAAAGACTTCGCGCGCAAGAGCACTGGCAGGCTCTTGAAAATACACAACCTTTAACTTCTAAAAATCCTAGTGGTTTACGAAAAATTCTTGACATTTTTTCTGAAAATTTAAGCGCTCTCAAAACGTTAGGATTTCCCACTGACGAATGGGACTTTATTTTAGTTATGATGCTTTTAAAACGTTTAGATAGTGACACTGCTACTAAGTTTGAATTAAGCCATGGTTCCAATGAGATTCCTAAATATACAAATTTAATTGAATTTTTAGGAAAATGTTGCATTGCATACACCACTTTAACTTTTTCACAGTTAAAATCTTCTCCTCCACGCGGTAATACACGCAATTTTTTTATTAATGACTCGAACAAAACTAAAAGGTTGAACTGTTCTTTATGTAAAGACAATCACACCCTATATCAATGTCAGTTGTTTTTAAAGAAAACCCCGCAAGAACGTTTTAACTTTTGCCGAAGCAAACGTATTTGTTTTAATTGTTTGAGTAATCTACATGATCTAAAAACATGTAAATCAACTTTCACTTGCCGCACTTGCAACCAACGCCACCATTCTTTGTTACATTTACCAAAATTGACAAATCTTGCTGGTGATTCTCGTCCAGTTTTGTCCAATACCCCGCCAACGTGTAGTATAACTCCTCTAGAGGAAACCTCGACCCCTGTGTCTTCTTCACGATCTATTATTTCAAAACAACCCGCTTCAAATATCGTACAAAATCGTTCGCAATCTTTAATTTCTAATGCCTTCGTTGGTGCTGGAATGTTGCATCACCGCTCAACTGTTCTCTTAGCTACCGCCGTTGTTGAAGTTTTAGACAACCAAGGCTGCTTTCAGTCTATGAGGTGTTTACTTGACTCGGGGAGCATGACTTCATTTGTAACGCAAAACACAGTGACGCGATTGGGTTTGCACCAATCTGAGGGTCACTTTGAAATCAAGGGACTTGGCTCGATGGAAGCAAGCTCTAATCGCGGTACTGTAACGCTCAAATTTCGTCCTCATGGTAACGATAACATCAGTTTTCTTACCGACGCCATAGTTTTACAAAAAATATGTGACAATTTGCCTTGTCAAAAAATTAACACCCAGACGTGGTCGAATATTTGCCATTTAAACCTCGCCGATCCGAATTTTTATCGTCCCGGCAAAATTGATGCTTTGCTCGGCGCCGATATTTTCTCGCAGATTTTATTGGATTCTCATATTCCTGGAACCGATAATGAACCATCCGCTATTAACACGCTTTTCGGTTACGTGTTGATGGGAAAACACAATCAAATTTTTTCTGAAACTTTATCATTTTTTTGCAAAAACTTGGAATCGTCTATAGATTGCACTCTCAAAAAATTTTGGGAAATTGAATCCGTTCCTTGTCCTGCTAACCCCTTTTTATCCCCAGAAGATGAAACATGTGAGAATCAATTTTCTACCACGCATGCCCGGAATCATGATGGTAGATATTGTGACTTTGCCACTAAGGGACCCCTCGCCCTCATTTCCTGGTATGCGAGGTCTCGCTGTCAATAGATTTCTATCTCTCGAACGCCGTCTTCTTAAACAACCCAATCTATATACTAAATATTGTAAATTCATGCAAGAGTATTTAGACCTAGAACACATGCAGTTAATTTTGAATCCTTTTACTTCACCAAATAATTACTACATCCCTCATCATTGTGTTTTACGCCCAGATAGTCCTACGACTAAACTCCGTGTTGTTTTTAATGGCTCCGCCAAGCTACCGAATCTTATGTCTTTAAATGATCAGTTATTGACTGGTCCTAAACTTCAACCTGACATTGTCAAGATTTTGTTTAATTTTCGATGTCACAAATATGTCATTTGCGCCGATATCAAACAAATGTACAGAATGATTCTCGTCGATTCTAGTCAGCACGACTATCAACGCATTATTTGGAGGTTTTCGCCTGAGGAATCTTTAAAGGATTATAAATTGACGACTCTAGTCTATGGGTTGTCCCCCTCTCCTTACTTAGCTCTTCGTACTTTACGTCAATTAGTCGATGATGAAGGTTCACTCTATCCAAACGCTTCTTATGCTATTCGCCATCATACTTTTGTTGACGATGTCACTACTGGTGCATCAACTTTTAAAAATGCTAAAATTTTAAAGAATGAACTTATTGAACTTTTTACAAAGGGATGTTTCGAACTTCGAAAATGGTCCAGTAATTGTCCTTTACTGTTAGACGATTTACCCCAAGATTATTTGAATCCAACCCTTATATCATTTGATCCTGAAAATTCCGACACTTCTTTAAAAATCCTTGGTTTGCAGTGGAACTCGACCAAGGACTGTTTTCTATTCTCGATATCTCCTTTAGATCGTCCATGTACAAAACGCCATATGTTATCAGAGTTAGCTAGATTCTTTGACCCCATCGGGTTTCTAGCCCCCCTGACTTTTTATAATAAAATTCTTCTTTCAAATCTTTGGTCACTCGGGCTTTCGTGGGACCAAAGTCCGCCAGCAGACATTGTGCGAAGTTGGAATCAATATAAATTGGAACTTCCACTTCTATCACAGCTTGAAATACCTAGATTTATTTTATCAGATGAAGATTTTGCCTACGAGCTGCACGGATTTTCTGATGCCTCGTCCCGAGGATACTCTGCTGTGGTTTATCTTCGTATTATTCAGTCTGACAAAACTTTAAGAACCCACTTTATTTGTGCTAAAACGAAAGTAGCTCCTCTTAAAAGCATTACGATTCCTCGTTTAGAGCTCTGTGGAGCTGTTCTTTTAGCCAAACTTCTTCATTATGTTCTAGAAGTGTACAATGATGTTCTTTCTTTTGAGAGGGTTTGCGCATGGTCAGATTCTCAAATTGCTTTAGCTTGGATTCGGTCGTCCCCACACCGATGGAAGACGTTCGTTTCCAATCGTGTTGCCTACATCCAAGAGAAGGTGTGCCCTGATTCTTGGTATTATGTCAGTTCCAAAAATAATCCTGCAGACCTCGCCTCCCGAGGATTGCTTCCATCAGATTTATTACATAACTCCCTCTGGTTTGATGGACCCCCATTTTTGCGGTCTAAAACCGATTTTTTGACTAGTATGCAGCCCCCGCCAATTGAATGTAATTTTCTCGATAGTGCAAAACTTACAGAAGAAAAAAAGGTGGTTTTTGCAACATTTTCTTCTGCTACTAATATTCTTGACAATCTTGTCGACAATCATTCTTCTTTTTTGTTTATTCAACACACTCTGGCTTATATTTTACGCTATATTAATAACGCAAAAGCAACATCCCAAAAAGTTGTAGGGCCACTTACAGCTGATGAACTGGCCAAGTCCCTGCATCTGTTAGTAAAGCGTACGCAAGAAATTTATTTTGAAAACGAGTTCAATAATAAACAATTTTCAAAACCTTTACGCAAACTCAAAGTTTTTCTAGATGATCAACATATTCTGCGATCGGGTGGACGCTTAAAACACTCTTCTCTGTCATAAGATGCTAAGCATCCCATCCTTTTGCCTAGAAAATCTCCATTAACTACTTTAATTATAAAATATTATCATGAAAAGCATTTACACGCGGGACTAAGGACCCTGCATTTCTTGTTTGTCCAAAACTTTTGGATTCTTTGTCCCAAAAGAAGTATAAATTCAGTTTTATGTAAATGTATGATTTGTTGGAAAACAAACCAAAAATCTTATCAACCTCCTATGGGCGATTTACCTGCCTCCAGAGTTTCTCAAGCGAAGGCATTCTCGCACACTGGGGTTGATTTTGGTGGACCTTTTAAAATTTCAATGGGTCGCTATCGGGGTGCAAAAACTAATAAAGCCTATATATGCTTATTTGTGTGTTTTGCCACAAAGGCCATTCATCTGGAATTAGTCAGTAGTTTATCTTCCGAAGCGTTTTTGGCTGCTCTTCAGCGCTTTCTAGCTCGTCGAGGTAGAATAAGTTGCCTTTATAGTGATTGCGGAACTAACTTTGTTGGTGCCGATAAAGAAATAAAGTCCTTGTTTGAAACTGCTGTTTCGAAAGAAAATATTGCTTGGAAGTTTAACCCCCCTTCTGCACCTCATTTTGGTGGGCTATGGGAAGCTGGAATCAAATCAGTAAAATCTCATTTGAGTCGCGTGGTAGGAGAACAAATTCTCACCTACGAGGAGTTCTACACTGTCCTGACCTTGATTGAAAGTACTTTGAACTCTCGCCCCCTTACTTCTACTAGTTCTGACATAGATGATCTAAATGTTCTTTCCCCTTCTCATTTTTTAACTTTAGAGCCTGTCTCTTTACTACCCTTACCTGATATGTCTCATATACCTCTGGGCCGGCTGTCAAGATTTCAACTTCTGCAACGCATGCATCAAGATTTCTGGCATCGCTGGCACAGAGAGTATTTGCACACGTTGCAACAACGCAGCAAATGGTTAGATTCCTCTACTTTACCTGATATCGGTTTTAGTTTTAATAAAAACTGAGAATAACCCTCCTTCTCAGTGGCCATTAGGTCGCATTATTTCTCTAAGTCCAGGTAAAGATGGTGTTGCGCGTGTGGCAAGTGTAAAAACTGCTAGTGGCACATTCAAAAGACCTTTGGTCAAATTGTGCCCACTTCCAATGTAATTACTATTTTACTTGTATATAATTTACTTTGATTTTGTTACTTAGTCTTTTCTTGTACGCTTTGTTTGCATCTAAGAATGCTGTAAGTATATCTTTTAGTTGCGTATTGTTGTTATTGCGGCATGAAGGTGCAAATTTATTTAAAATAGGAATTTTTTTTCTTTCTTTTTTGCGCATTGAAAATTCTTTTATTTTTTTTTATATGTATTTCATATATTGGATTTTTTGAAAATGCATTGCTTAAAGCAATCCATTTTGGTCGGGCGGAATGTTCGATTGTGGCTCTTTAACTTGTTTAAAATCTCTCTAATAATAATTGTCTAAACATTTCGACACTAAAGCGACTATCAGCGCGCGCGTCTTGCCCACGATAATTCCGCCAAAAAAGAGTCACTCGAGAACCGTAAAACGGTGTGGTGCAAAACCCCGCGATTTTATATCCTAACTAGTTTAGCCGCCAAATTTTACCCCTTATGGGTAACGCCTACGCCGGTTGTTAAAAGAGGAGCAGCGGCCCCAGAGGTACCTTGTGAAGACCCGCTAAGATCATCCCCCAGCCGACGGATCACAGGGTAAGTCGTTTTGGTATCGTCTCTTTTTCTTTTATCAATCTCACGATTTACGTCCATTTTTCTCTACATGTTAATAAGCTATTAAGCGAATTTTCAGAGATATTCAATTTTATTGTGTTTTTCCTCTATTTCTTTCCACACTTTGTTTATAGCATTCTGTCTTTCGTTGAAGTACTGCTCGTTTTTTCTGCTGGCTGAGTCCTTTTTCATGTTTGTAAGGTACCGCTGGATGTCCTTTCCTAGTTGCTCCTGTTCGGCAACTAGTTTGTTGACTTTTTCTGTCATCTTGAACTTTTTAATCGCTTCCAAACAGCTCGATGAATTTCTTGTCTAGTTTTGATAGAAGTTTTTCGGTTTTTGTGTTTTCCGAGATCGGAGTTGCTGCTACTGACTTTTCTTCTATAATGGTCTGTGAACTTTGACTTTCGGTCCGTGGATACGTAAATGTTTCCTGATTTATTGTTGGTGTCCGTGGCAATCCTGAGTCGTTGAGTTTTACTGCAACGTCTTCGATACAGATCGATGTTAATTTCTGAAGTTTCTCCTGTCTCTTCCTTTGTGTGTAAGATTTGTTTAGTTTTTTACGTGCCATAAAACGTTCCTAGTTTCTCTGTGTTGTGTTGTTATTTCTGTTTTTTAATTTTGAAACCAGTGCCTATGCTCGCCAGCGGTTACTGGCACAAGAATACACACTTAATTTCTGTTTGTTATATTTTTCTCGCCAGCGTTAACTGGTCAACTAAAAAAATACCTTTGTATTGGTGGTTGGTGTAAAACCAGTGAATATGCTCGCCAGCGGTTACTGGCGCAAGAATATACACTTAGTTTCTTTTTGCAAATATTTTTCTCGCCAGCGGTTACTGGTCAACTAGAAAAATACCTTGTGTTGGTGGTTGGTGTAAAACCAGTGAATATGCTCGCCAGCGGTTACTGGCATAAGAATATACACTTAGTTTCTTTTTGCAAATATTTTTCTCACCAGCGGTTACTGGTCAACTAAAAAAATACCTTTGTGTTGTGTTATTTTGTAGTTTTTGAGTGAACTGGGTTTGCTTTGGAGATTTCTGTGGACCGTATGGCTCGCTGCATTGGACAGGTTGTCACTTGGAATGACGATTTTTTTTGAATCTTGGTTAATATCCTTGAAGTACTTCTGAGGCTGCCTCTTGATGTTACCCTACTCAATTCAGATAACGACACCCTGCAGTTTGCGTATCACCAAGTATTCTTCTGGTTTTTTGCTCGAAGGACCATGAACGAAGTTGGGCCTCCTTTGAGGGGACTTCTTATGCTGATCTACACTGATGGTAGTCGAACGGTGGGTTGTTACGCCATGTATATGAAGGGACTGTTGGCAGCGATACTGGTAATTGAACGTGAAGAGTTCCACCCTGTATACAAAGGGACTGGTTTGGTCAAAGTGAATATAACCGATAGTGGTTTAGTATTGATTTTATTAACAAAAATAACATCTATTTATACTAAATAAGATAACATGTAAATCATTGATACGTGCTGACTATGCATTTGCCGTATGTTGGATCCTCTCGTGACGGTGCTGATTCTGCAGGTTAGTGGGTTATTGTTATTGTTTTGTAAATAAATAAATGATGTTGTATGTCTAATTTAGGTCGACAGACATATAAGTTAATAAATAGATAAAAATAGGTAAATTAGGTAAATTAGACAATACGCTTGCTCCTTATATCTTCAATATATGGACTGTATAGGTTAGATAGGGTGTAATCTTCTTTGTACAAAGTCCCGTTTAGCTCCATTAAAGTCGATTACTTTACCAAGGTTGGAGTTATGTGGAGCCCTTTTATTATCTCGGTTAGTATATAAATGTTTAAATACTTTAAACCTTAAAATAAACAATATTTTAATGTGGACGGACTCTACAATAGTTTTATCGTGGATAGCCGGCGAACCTTGAATGTGGAAAACATTGATCTCAAATCGGGTGGCAGAAATTCAGGAGTTATCCGATAGAAATAATTGGAATTATATTTCTTCAGCGAATAATCCCGCGGACATAATTTCACGTGGTGCTAATCTTGTTGACCTCATACATTCTGATTTATGGTGGCATGGTCCACTTTTCCTTAAACAAAATCTCGAAAATTTTCCCAAAGACTCAAATATTATAAACTTCTCTTGAAATTTAAATAAAATACCCGAGTATAAAACGTCATTAGGTTCTTTCCTTTGCAATGAAGCGCGCGAAGCTATAAATCTGTTTGAACGTTTTTCGGATTATGACAAGTTAGTTCGCGTAACCGCATATTGCTTACGATTTATAAATAATTCAAGAAGTCCAAATAAAAGTCGACAAGTTGGACTTTTAACGATATTAGAAATAGAATACAGTACGAACGTTTTAATTAAAATTCAACAAAATTAATGTTTTTTCCAAGATTTAACGCACCTTGAGCAAAATAGGTCTGTTAATACTAAAAGTAACTTAAAGTCATTATCTCCTATCTTAGATATTAATGGTATAATGCGAGTTGGCGGTAGACTCCAAAATACAAATCTTTCGAATAATCAGAAGCACCCGATTATTTTGTGCGGAAAACACCCGTTTACTAGACTTTTAATCATGCAAGAACATAAACGCTCATTACACGCTAGTGTAAACAATACTCTGTCTCCTATTAGACCAAATATTTGGCCAATAAGTGGAAAAAACGCAGTGAAGGCCTGCATACGCAAATGTATTAAATGGTATAGAGCTAAACCTTGTGGAATATCTGTTAAAATGGGACAACTTCCTAGTCCTCAAGTAACTCCATCAAGTCCATTTATATCATCAGCAGTTGATTTTGCAGGACCTTTTGATTTAAAAGACGGTAAAACAAGAAATAGAAAATTCATTAGGTCTTATATTAGTGTTTTTGTATGTTTGTCAACAAAGGCTGTTCATCTAGAGCTGATTTCAAACTTAACGAGTGAAGGCTTTTTAAATGTATTAAAACGATTTGTATCTAGACGTGGTCTCTGTAGTGATTTGTATTCGGACAACGCAACTAATTTTACAGGAGCAAATAACAAGCTTAAAGCTATTGAAGGCCTTGTAAAAAGTGTTTTTTTTTCAAAATTATCTAAACAAGTCTAAAGTAAATTGGCATCTTATCCCTGCTCGCTTGCCTCATTTTGGCGGATTGTGGGAAGCTGCCGTAAAGTTCTGTAAACATCATTTAAAGCGTGTTTTAAATCAAACTCCTCTAACTTATGAGGAATTTTACTCGATTTTAACTTAAGTAGAAGCAGTTCTTAATTCTCGACCCTTAATTCCGATGTCGTCTGATCCTGCTGACCTTGAAGTTTTGATTCCAGGCCATTTTAACATTGAAAATGTTTATATTATCGCACGAGCATGTATAGTAGGGTACACAATTCGAAATTATTGCGGCGAACATTTTTCCCTGACGTCACACAGTCTAACGACACCGAGAAACGGAACTACGCGCGCGATGATATGACGGCGAAGGGGGGAGAATGTACAACGGATGATGCGCGAGCCGCCTAGACCAACTGGAGAGGTACAGCCACGAAATTAAAAATATTTTTTATTAATATCTAAATGATGCTTTTGCCGATTTTGTTGAAATCTGGCAGGGTTATTCATTGTAATAAGTTGGCACTAACTAGCGGATAATTATAAGTTCCAGTGGCGTCTCGGGGGACAGTCTCACGAATAATTTCAACAAAAAAAAATTTACAACACTGAGTTTTAATTTAATTTTTTTAAAGTTTAAACACCTATAAATACAACTTTTTTGCTTCTTAATATCTTTTGATATCTTAGTCTCTTTTCGAGTAAAAAAAATAAAATACACTTTATTGTATATAGAAAATTGATAAAATAAAATCAGGTTAACTTTGATCGTTGCAAAAAATTTATTTCTAAGCCATTTTTCAAATATAACAGCAAATGAAAAATAATAACTATTTACAAAAAATATTGGAAATGACCATCTCCCGCTTCTATGCAGGCTTCTGGCTCTCCTTCTCATAAATTTTTCCTCATGCAATAAAGTACCTATATTTTATTTTTTTTACTCACAAAGGAAGTAAGGTACGAAAAGATATCGGGATACAGAAAAGTTGTATTATTAGCTGCTTTATCCGAAAAAATATAATCGTTTCAAAAAACTCAGTAACGTACATTTTTTTGTCAATAATATTTGTGAGACTGCCTCCTGAGACGACACTGGAACTTATAATTATCTTTTAGTTAGTGCCAACTTAGCGTCTTATAACAATGAATAACCCGGCCAGATTTCAACAAAATCAGCAAAAATCATTTAGTTGGAAGTTAGTGCCTTCAGACAAAGAAAGAATAAAAATTTATTGCAGACACTAATTACTCCTAACTTAAAAATCATTTAGGTATTAAGAAAAAAACTATTTTTTTGAAAAAAATTTGAAACTTTTTCTTGAAAACCAGACTCTTCAAAATACATGTTTATAATATGAAGTTTTCTACTTAAGTTTTGTTCAGGAATGCATCTTTAAAATTACGCCCTATCATTAAGTAACACCCTGCATGATAAATATACTTTTTCGTCTAGTTAAGGATTTATTTACTCCTATAATATTAGAGACATAATGTTGTTATTTATCTGCATTTGTTATTTCCAAATATTTTTCGGTGTTGTTTGACTGACAGTATTTTTATTGTAACTGTTATACCTAATGGTGAAGTCTGTTAAAAGTAGCTATAGTGTAAATGTTTAAGTTTTTCGCCTAGTTAAGGATTTATTTACTCTTATACACTTTGTAAGAAAAGTATGGAATATTGCAATAAATATGTTTCAAACCGCTTATATTTTATCGTCAAAATTTTGCCCAAAAATATAGTTTTGAAAAATGAATAAGACAAAACTAAAGGGAGTCAAATACCATGATTAAATTTTGTATTTTAAATGGAATACCCCGTATATTTTTAAGGATATATATAGATCTCTTTGAGAAAATTTCTGTGGTTTATGGTTTTATGTGTTTATTTATTAAAATGCCAGAGATAATAATATATCAATTTGCAATTTAAAAAAGGAGCAAGTGCTTAATTTTGTAAATCATAGCTACTTTAAAATAAGTTGAATTATTCCCAAATTTACATTTTTTAGGGTATATATAAATTCCAATAAAATGGAATTTTTTTAGATATAATGACAAATCTGATTTTAATTTTGCATTAAAAAGTAGTAAATTCTTCATGGAAGATACACACATCTTAATTAAAAACATTAAATTGAAATATCTCTGTCATTTTGATAGATAAATATCTACACAAAACCATATACTTAGGTGTTATATTAGGTAACACAGCAATTGTCTCAAATGGATCTATTAAACTCCATAAAGCTATACAGGAACATGATGACCATTTAAAATAAAAAATAAGCATGTTTTTTGACCCTCCCTATATACTTTCAAAAACGAAATTAATTTTGATTATTTTTTTTTAATTTATGGACGTAAGCGAATTTTTGGCGAAATAATACGAGCGGTTTGAAAGATATTTGAAGTATTCCAGACTTTTTTGACACCCTGTATTAGAGGTACGTATTCTAATTTATATTTAGGAGGTTATTTGTTCCTTTAAATATTTTTCTATGTGTTGTACGACTGACAGTTATAACTTTGTATTTACTTTATAACAAGGTTGGTAGGATATATTAAGTAAGTACGGAAACTTTAAGGAATTCATTTTTGAGTGATTTTAAGACCAAAAGTTAATATCATTATAGATCCGCAAGAGCTCCGTTTTCGAGATACAACTTTTAAAAAGTTCCCTTTTTTATTATAATATTGAATGGTATCAGCTATTTCATTGAAACTTGCTACATACTAATGGATATTTAGGAGCTACTTTTTGCAAGTATTAAGATATATTTAATTCAACCATGAGCGTAGATATGGGTAACCTGTTTTAATCTTTTAAAGCATTATCTAGTAAGCCAAGCAAAAGGTACACAAAAAGTGTATCTTTATAATTTTTGATTAGATTAGTCCTTTTTGAGAAAATTGACTTATTAGGTTTTTATGTACGCCTATGGACAAATTTAAGTGCGAATCATTGATTAATAATCAACTAAAAAGAAAATACTTAGCTTCTAGCCAATTTTAAGAAATATTTTAGTTTTCATATGTTAAAATTATTAATAAAATAATTTAAAATAGAAAATAATGTTCTTTTATTCTGGAAATCAAACGGTTCCCGAAAGGATTTCATAAGTTATTAAATTTATTTTTATAAGATGCATCTGGTACTTTATTTTTGTTGAGATCTGAGCAATTTTGGTTCACAATTAAATTTCTTCAGAGGCGTGCATGAAAATCTAATAAGGAAATTTTCTTGAAAAAGATACGCCCAATCAAAAATTATCAAGAGACACTTTTTATACCTGGCTTACTAGATAATGCTTTAAAAGTTTAAAACAATCAGTGGCGTGCCATTTTTTCCTTGAAAGTCTTAATACCGTTACCCATATCTACGCTCGCGGTTGAATTAAAAATATATTAATACCTGCAAAATGTAGCCTCTAAATATCTATTTGTGTGTCACAAGCTTCAATGAAGTAGCTGTTACCATTCAATAATATTTTAGAAAAAAGCAAATATTTTATAAAAGTTGAACACTCTGTATCTACAAAACGGAGCTCTTGCGGACCTATAATTATATGAACTTTTGGTCTTAGAATCGATCAAGGATTAATTCCTTAAAGTTTACGAACTTAATTAATTAACACCCTGTATAATATCAGTGATAAATACCCTGATATACAGGATGTCCCATAACTTATGGGCCATAGAGTAACTGGAGATACTAGACATCAAACTAGATCAATTACGTCATTTAAGTTTTTTAGAAATGTTACTCGTTCTAGATATACAGGGTGTTAAAAGTGAACGTTTGTTTTCGAAAAAAAAACCTAATTTGAAAACGGTTCGATTTATTAAATGTTGAAAGTTGGATTTATAAAAATTTTATCAACTTAATATTACATTAAAATCTATATTCGGACCAACCATTACTCAGACTGATTAAAACCTGGGATAAACTTACTTGTTCCCAGCCAGCCTTTTTTACGCGTTTTATAGTTTTATGTTAGAAATAATATTTTAGTTTTCTTTTGGCTGTTGTTCCGTTCTCAATTTTTATTTTTAGTTGAATCATAGTTAAATGCAAAAATATATGATGTGTTCATATTCATAAACTAGTATTTTTTACCTACATTTTACATTCATACAAGGTATTAATAGAACTTGATATTGTAATAGCAACTATCATTAAATAGAATAAAATTAAAATACAAATTTAAATGTTGATAACTTATTAAATTAAGTAATTTTGAATATTAAAATTATATCAAATTTTTTAAGTTCAAAACAGTTGAAATAGTTTAAAAATATAAATAAATATCTAAATTTAATATATTTATTTTCGGTATATGTAGGTATAGATATCGGATATTTGAATATTTATATAAACATGATATGTACCAACCCTGTTTTATACCCTCTATTTTACTATTTTTTATATTATAAATCAATAAAACTTTGATCAACTAAATATTACATTCAAATCTATGACTTTTCGCAGATTTCAAATCTCACAATAATAGTCACAAGCGTTGCACTCTGCTTCGGCATTTTCAATGTCCTCCCCGGTTGCATCTTTGTAAAGGACCGTGAATTTTTTGATCGGTCGACCCCTAACAGCTGTACCGCATCGGGACTTGACTACTTCTAAAACTAATCATGTCAAACGATACCAGCATATTATGCAACAAATTTTTCAGCATTTCTGGTCCCGTTGGTTAAAGGAATATTTGCATACACTGCAACAACGCACCAAGTGGCAGTTCGATAAGGATCCTCAGTTGAAATTGGGCTTAATGGTAATGTTAAAAGAAGACAATACACCTCCATTGTGCTGGCCTCTTGGACGAATAGTAGACTTGCATTCTGGTGCTGATCATATTGTACGCGTTGCTAGTGTACAAAGTAAAAATGGTGATCTTAAACGAGCTTTAACCAAACTGAGTTTGCTACCTACCGAAGATTAGTAGCATGTTTTTGTTTTATTTTGATGTTTTTTTGAAAGCCAACCTTTCAAGGGCGGCGGAATGTTGCAACTTACCTATTCATGTTGCTAGGTAAAATTGGTATTGTTGAAAAATATGACATTGTCATAAGAGAAATAAAAAAAAGTAGTTGTACAATCAAAAAGATATGGTGTTTTAATCAATAAAAGAAGTCTCGTGCATCCTAAAGCATCAAGCAAAGAGCGCGGGCCACGACAGCCCTCTCTACCTTTGTTACTACGGCGTGCAGTGCGGTCTCTGTTGATCGCCCGCGCCTGTAGGCGTTGATTTTCGTGGATAGGGCGTGTCTTTAGCACCACCTCCACGAGATACCTATCAACAAACTTCTCAAGCGTCTTCATCAAGAAGGAGGTTAAACTTATTGGCATGAATGCTTTTGCTACAGAGTAATCCGTCCTTCCGTTCTTTGGGATGAACGTCACTCTTGCCGACCGCCATGCTTTCGGTGCGTATCCCAATGCTAAGCTAGCCCGGAAAATTCTCTCCAGCCTTGGAAGTAGAATTTCCAGGCCTTTCTGAAGCAAAGCCGGGAAAACGCCATCTGGCCCCGCTGCCTTATAAGGACTAAATTCGTTGACCGCCCAGGCTATCGCAGCGCTAGTCACAATTTTGTTGGCCGTCCTCCAATCCGCTCTTTGGATCGAGGGATCAGCCTCCTCAGCAACCGGCGCTGCTTTACAGCCAGGGAAGTAAACCTTCAGCAGATGTTTAAGCGACTCCTCGCTGGAGGTAGTCCATGTCTTATCCTGTCTTTTTAGGGATCCGATTATCCATTTACTCTTGCAGCTGATTATCTTGGCCAGTCTCTGGTAGAGAATCTAATTCTCCTCAGTACGCCCGCCAGGCTTCTCTCTTTCTGTGCCTTACCTCCCGCTTAAAATTCATTCGAGCAACTGTGTAAGCGTCCCATGCGTCTTGCGCCCCCTCCCTAGTGGCTCGGTTAAGAGCCCTTCTGGTTAGCCCGCGCAGTTTCGCTAGGCCGTTACTTCACCAGCGAACCCTCTTTACCTTTACTGCCACAAGCGGGCTGGACCGCTCGTACGCTGAGACGATCAGCTTACTTAATGCATCCGCTTCCTTATCTATTTCCTCTCTACTTTCTAACTTACTGAGAGGAATGCCCGTATCGCGTTGAAGGGCCGAGATGTAGGTTACCCAGTCCGTGGCCCTAGGGTTTCTCCGCAAAGTAGCAACCTTTTTATCAAATCTTAGCTCCATTCTGATCATTCGATGACCAGACATGGATATGTCGTTCGATATGCGCTAATCCGATATATCGTTTAAAATACCTCTCGAGGCTAACGTGATGTCAATGACCTCCTCGCGAATTCTATTAACAAACGTCGCCTCTCTACCTTTCTTTAGTACCTCAAGGTTAGTATGCGTTAGAAACTGACTAAGGGCTTTACCCCGGGCATTAGTGTCGGTGCTTCCCCAAGTTTCGCTATGCGCATTTGCGTCGCACCCGATTAAGAGTGGCAATCCCTTTTCCCCTGCGAACGCAATTATGTGTTCTAAATCCTTTGTGTTATGTAATTGCGCATTGTCATATGGTAAGTACAAACTACATATCAAAAGCTTACGACTACCTTCACCCACCTTATGTTCAAGAACCGCAGCTGTAAGGTCCCTTGATCCCAATTGTGGCAGAGGGATCACGTTGGGGGGTCTCGCTGGACACCACAATGCAGGTTCTTGGTCTGTCGTCGTCCTCTTTTCCGACCACTAGTTTGTGGCCGCTACCTTCCATGTCCCTGACTTGATTCCTAAAAACATAAGGCTCCTGTATCAAAACAATCTAGTGTTTACCAGTCAGGACGCTCACCAGTTCCCCGGTAGCGTCCCGACTGTGTTGGAGATTTATTTGACTCACCCGCAGAATTTCCATGAGGGGCTGACATGGTGCGGGCGAGGGACCTATTGCTTTTTAGGCAGCAGGCTAGCGGTCGCCGGCGCTTTCGAGGCCTCTCGGCGGACCGCTCCACTTCAAGATGGAACCGTTCGCGCTGCAAGGGTTACCAATTCGAAGTAAAGGGCCCACCCGGACTCCTCCAGACGCTTGACGACGTCTCGTTCTACCAGGAAGGTGATAAACCAACACCCTGGTTCCCTGTAGTTTGCAAATGTCTCCATTGGTTGACATTTAGAGCCCTTCTCTGGAGCGCCAATGTCCTCCTGAGTCTGTCCAGATCGACCTGCGGGCCTCGCAGTCAGAAGCTGATCTTTTCAGGCCAGGGGCATCGGCAGCTCGTTTGGCCGTAAACGTCACGTCGCCCACCTTGAGCGTTGGACAGCCCTCGATGAGCCACCTCATCGAATCCTCATCCTGCGCCGTTACCAGAAACCAGCCAGGATCCACTCGGCCAGAGTTCCTGAATCGAAGCTCCGGCCCTTGCGGATCCCCGCTAGGTCCTGCCATGGCTCTGAGCATCTCTTCCACCAAATGGCTTCTGAGAACGTCGACTTCCTCTTCCAATACATTGCCACCTGGTCGGCTAGATCTGAAGACGACCTGGTTCTCTTTTCTTGGTGCCTATGGTGTGGCCGCCCTGGATCCAGACGCCTGATCCTTAAGAAGAGGGGAACGACGTTGTTGTTCCCCTTTTTTTACCGGGCGGCCATACCTGTCTTTGGCCCTTTTCTTCTCTCTTTCGCTGGGTGGTGTGTTCCAGATTCTCTGCCCCTCTTGATCCCTGGTCCCCCACCCCTGGTGGGAGCCACGTGAGGCTCCTTGGAGCCTCCCGCGGCGCCCCTCACAGAAGCAGGAGCATCAGGAAGCTCAGCCGGTCTCCTTTCGACCGCTCTGCTGAACCTCCCGCCCACAGGACCTCGAGGCCTAAAATCGTCGCCTTTGCGTACCTCCCCTTTGTCCTGTTCCCGTTTTTGTTCGCGAGCTTCGGACTCGGGCTCGGAGGCCTGCAGACTAGCGACCATTCCTCTGGCTTTCCTATTAGCCTCGTATCTCCCTTTCTTGTTCTTTTTCCTCAGGGCTTTTTCTTCTCTTGTGGCCGTGACATTAGTCTTGGCCTTTCAAGGAGCAGCCCCACTCTGTCCAGCGCCAGTGTTTTTAGCGTCTTTGGATCCGTCTAAGCCCGTGATGACCGATCCTTGCGAATCAGTCTTATTGGGCTTTTTAGGTTCCACGTCGGTTGTCTCACTGGCTGCCGCCTTTGGTCCTGCGTCTTCAATAGAGCCTTGCGGCTCCGTTTCCGACGCATTGTCTAAGGACCTAAGGACCTCGTCCTCCTTTGCTGACATTTTGTCTGCGCCTACGTTCGAGTCTGTACTGAACTCGACTACCTCTTTTGGGAAGATAGGGGTGCTTCCTTCTTCTTAATTAAGTGATGGCACTTTATCACTCATATATTTTTCTTTGCTGCTCATCTAAAACTTTCAAAAAATGAATAGGGGTGTGTGTAAATTGTGTGTGTGGTTTACTGAGGTCAACTCAGCAGCGGGGCCCCCCATCGCATCGCCGGTTAGGTCTGGTTCCTCTCGAGAAAGTCTGGCAGCCGCAGTCGAAGCCTCCCGAATCATGTAGCAGGCGCCACCTGGCACTACTACATGTTTCAAGATTTGTCGTTGAGTTGAAAGGGCAGCCCCCTACACCGGCTAAGTAAGGGTGGGCCCCTGTACTATCTCAACGGCGGTCTGATGTGCCCTCCCCACTTTTTTTCGCTGCTACCTCTCCAGATCGGCCTTCCGGGGGACCGTACCGGCGCTGCGCGGGGAGACCCAGAAGCCCTCCATCGCCTCAGGTGTTAGTGTATAGTGTGGAGTGTGTGTGCATTCTCTAGATCCGATGTTTTTGGTCTAAAGCAGGGTCAGCTCGTGCAGCGTGAAGCTCTTCACTACGAACATCGGTCCTATTCCAGAGCAGAACTTCCCCCAGTTGCATGTACCTACATACATCCGACCAGGGCAGGTGTCTACTCGGAACCTCGGGTTAACCGTTCGACCCCATCGATGTCTTAATAATAAAATACCTAAATAAAACTAGCGTCCGATGCATACGATTTTCGACTTCCGTTGTTCAATAAGCATTTATTTTCAGTATGAAAATATTTTTTATATCCGATGGATCCGATCTTCGGATCCAAATTTCACAAAAAATAGCATAAATAAATATAGTTTAAAAAAACTAAAAAACACGGTGTAATAATTAATCAGACTAAAAAGCGGAAAATAAATATAGTTTAAAATAATTCTTGAAACTCTTAATATAGGCAGAAAATAATAATGAACTATAAACATTAGTATTATTGTGAAAAAAGCGTGGCGCGCTTTTTGCTATATTTTTCGTATATCAAGCACTCCTCGCTTTTTTCACAATAAAACTAATGTTTATCGTTCATTATTATTTTCTGCCTATATTAAGAATTTTAAGAATTATTTTAAACTATATTTATTATTTTCCGCTTTTTAGTCTGATTGATTATTAAAGCGTGTTTTTTAGTTTTTTTAAACTTATATTTAATTTTTAATTTTTTTGTTTAAGTTATGATTAAGAAATTTTTTTTTTGAGTAGATTAGGCTAGATTATTGTATTGTCAGCGGTTCTTGATAAGTCTACAAAATTGAAATTAATTCTGACCGTTTAAAGTGGGTAAAAATCGGGTTTAACGGAGTCGGTTACATACATACAAACATACAGGTAAAGCATTAGCTTTTATTAAAAAGCGTGTTAAAAAAATGAAGGGAATAAACTCACTTGTCACTACTTAACCTTAAAATAAATAATTTTTAATTGGGCGGAAGTTTCATTATTAATTTAGGTTTAGATCCGCGCTCCAAATAGAATAACAACAAAAAATTCACAGATCTCGCGTCTTACGCACGCATCTTAAGCGTATTATAAATACTAGATAGAATTTGCTAACTGTCGATTGTTTTTGGCGGTGATAATAGGATATTTCTGTGCGGATAAATAAAATGATAATGATCAACTATGACATTTAACGATTTGACCATTTTATCTTGAGAAAGATGAAAAAACAGTTGAACAAAAAATTCACCACCAATCGACGAGCCAAATTGCGCTGCGACATATTTGGAGCATTTGCCATTTTTTTAAATTACATTGGAGGCATGAGATTTATATCCATCCTTGTCACATTCCGCATTTGACGGATAAAGAGCAATATATTTATTTACAAAATAGGAACCCTACCGTTTTTAAAACCTAGGTAGTCGATGTTTTGTAATGTTAAAGTAAAGTATTGGTTATCTGCCTTTAAAGAACAGCGATGCTAAAAAAATCGGTTAAAAAAATTAAAAAAAAACTTTTAAATTTTCATTAATAAATAATTTCGACGATTGATACTTGTAAGGTAGTGTAGTTTTAAAAATTATCCTTTGCCCAAATTTCTTAAAAATAATTTAAAACGCTTACATCTTTTATCTATTACTTCTCTCAGATAAAGCATTCTCTTTTCTGTCGTAACAGAACCTCAGAAAATTTATCATCTATTATCCGACAAATTTCTCACTTTTTGAACTTTACTTTTTTTAGTGTGCCCCGTGTAAAATGGGGACAGGGTAGAGTAACGATTAATTTTATGCATACATCGTTATAATAAAGGAGCGGATCATTCTTTTATATAGGGGGGCGCACCGAAAACTTTCCACTCAGGTTTATTTTCTTGTTAATAAATAAATCAAAATTCGCTCGAACACGGGAACCTTAGTTCACAGGGAGACATATTTTTTTGCTATTTTCACCCACCTGCTGGAATCTTTACGGGGAGGTGGCTGCCACCCTTAAAATCTTAAATGAAAAGGGGGTCGAGTGATACCTTATTTTAAAGGGAATTGCTTGCTTAAATCAAGTGAATAGTTCCTAAGAAATAGGGCTAAAAAAAAGAAAATTTAAAAGTAATAACATTTATTACCGCTTGTACCAATCAAGTAAATGTTGATAATGTCCACCTCCAACCTCCATGCAATTGTAAAGGCACTGTTCAAAATGCTCGCGAACATTATGGAGCATTGCGGGAGTTATTTGTCGGCACTCGTACACTATTCGTTGTCGCAAGTCTTCCAAAGAATTGGGTTGGGTTGCATACATTTTAGACTTTAAATGTCCTCACAAAAAAGTCCAGTGGCGTCAATACAGAAGATCCTGCAGGCCATTCAATAGGACCTCTTCTTCTAATCCATTTTCCTGTAAAATTTTCATCTAGAAACTGTCTAACAGGGAACGCATAATGCGGGGGTGTTCCGTCTTCCTGAAAGTAAATATTATCTGGCAGATAACGACCATTTTCTTCTATGGCATTCGTTAAAGCAGGGTGAATAGTGGTTTCCAACAGGTTCAGGTAAATTTCACCTGTTAAATTTCCAGGTATAAAATACGGCCTAATAATACGGTCCCCAAAAATTCCAGCCTCCACATTTAATTTTTTGGGATGTTGAGTATGCACTTCTCTAAAAATTCTAGGGTTGGAATCCGACCAATACCTACAATTCTGTCGATTGACAGTACCGTGAAGAAAAGAAGTGCATTAATCGGAGAAAGAAATGTTAAAAATAAATTGTGGATTGCGAATGATCATTTCACTAATTAACTGGCAAAATTGCAAACGGCGATCGTCATCGTCTTCAATAAGTTCATGAACCAGTTTTATTTTATAGCTTATAACTTATGCGTTTTTAAAGTACGCTGACTCGTTCTACTTGAAACACCCGATACATCTGACACTTTCCTTGTGTTAAGTGTGTGATCGATGGCAATATGACCAAAAACTGCAACTTCTACAGCTTCATTTCTTACAGGGTTTTCAACAATCCTTTTTTTGTTTAGCACTGATCCTGTTTTACGAAATTTTGCCACTAATTGTAGCACGTAAATATGAGACAAGTGTGCATTTAGATGCAATGCATTATAAGCAGCTCGAGCACAATCGTTACTTCTAAAGAAAAGTGAAATAATTTTAAGCCTTTCTTGAAGTGTATACGTCATTTTAATAAGTTATTGAACACACTGAAATGTAAAGCAAAATAAATTTTTAAATTCTTACTATGAATTTGATTGATGCCAAAAACAAACTGAGTTTTTTCGACTGAACAAGTGGAATTCCAAATCCCTTTTGTTAAGATTGTATCATTTTTTGTGCAACAATTTATTATTATAATTAGGTACTCATCATTACGATATTATTGAAATTGCAAAGTATACCTAATACTGGGTGTTACCATATTACACCTCCCCGGACATTTTAAAAGAATTTTCTTTTTAAGAAATTGGAAATTCTTTCTTCGGTGTGGCAAGTATAATAACGTCGGCGTTCTGGCAAATGTCACTAAGTCCAATTTATTAGTTTTGATAAAAATGCAGGATTTAAAGTTTAAAGTTTAAAAGTGAATGTAAAATTTTGTTTCGTTTAATAGAGTTGTGATGAATTCAAAATACAGTTTAAATAAGAAGAAGTTGTAATGTAACGGGCTAAATAAAAAAAAATATATAATGTACATCAAAAAGTGATATTTGATGGACTTAGTGATATTTAGCAGAAAAAAAAGTTGTATAGGTATATAGGTATTGTAGTGAAAATTATATTACACTGTTTTTTAATTTTAAAACAATAATTTTTGGAAGTACTTCACCCTTATATTAATCAACTGTATTACAACGTTTATAATAATGTTCAAAAAGGCTAAATAAACAGAACCTCAAAATACCGTAAAATATTAATATATTTGTCTTCAAAAAATTACTAAGTTCATTTAGTTAGCTTGTTATAATAACGCATTGTTTGAGACTTAACGAGTATTAACCAGTTATACACTTAGCTCTGGACTTAGTAATAATTATTAGATTAAAGAAATGGCTTTTTCTAAACGAAAGTGGTTTAAGAGTGCTAATGTTGGATTTAGTCACTTTTGCCAGAACGCCAACGATATGTAAGATTTTTCTTTACATAATAATTATATACAGGGTCCTGCACCTCACCCCCCGTCTTTTATAGCTCACTTAGTAATTAAGTTAGGATTTTGATAATTTGCAGACCTTTCCTATATCTTGAGGAGCATTTCAGAAAAATATTTTTTTTCGTACAGGGTGTTCCAAAAAAGTGTGACATTATAAGGATGTATTTTTTAAGATTATATGCCATATATTTTCTTACTTATTTGGGTGCCTCCTATAGTAAACCTACATACCCGTAAAATTTTATTGAAATCGATTTAGTATTATAGTTTTGCACCACTGATTTTATAAATTAATAAAAAAACAAAAGTAATGTCTCGTTAATAAAATTATACACAGGAAGTTATTAAATAAAGTCTTACAGTCCCGTTAACCAAGTTTGATTATTACGAATTATACAGGGTGTCCAAAGTTTAGTGTCAAACTTTGCAAACTTTAAAGCAATTTATTTTTGTTATTTCAAATAGGAACCCCTGTATATTTTTACGTCATTGAAGGCAGAATTTAAAATCAAATATTTGTCCTAATTACAACCCTATCGAAATTTCTAACGCATCAAGACTTATTTGCAGAAAACTCATTTTATCAACTATTCCAACAGTCATTATGAATAAATATCAAAGGTGGCCTTGAAAAGCAATTTATTGGTATTAAAGTTTATTAAAGTGACAAGAGACCAGTTTGACTTTAGTAATCTAAAAGTTTCAAATATTGTTAAATTTTAGTAATTATTTAAGCTGTTATAAGTACTTTATATTGTTTTTTGTGATGGACTACAACCAAGCATAGCTCGTAGATATAATTTTTATATTAGGAGCATGCAAAAATAATTCTTCTTTGGCAAGCCGAGTTTGCGCACAGCGTTATCCGGAACGACGACATCGAGACAAAAGGAGCCTGCAAAACATATTAGAGAGGTTTGTACAAACGGGAAATGTAAACAACCCAAAACCAGTGAGAAATAAACCGGTCCGAACTGAAGAAAATCAATTGGCTGTGCTAGTATATGTCATAGAAAATCCTTCAGTTAGTTAACAAGCAGTCGCTAATATCGTAGATGTAAGCAAAAAAACAGTTCAACGAATTTTAAAGGATAACCATCTCCACGATTATCATTTCCAGTTAATAATTACTAACTATTTAACAATATTTGAAACTTTTAGATTACTAAAGTCAAAATGGTCTCTTGTCACTTTAATCATCTTTAATACCAATAAATTGATTATCAAAGCCACGTTCGATATATTTTATTTATAATAATGACTGTTGGAATAGTTGATAAAATGAGTTTTTTGCAAATAAGTCTTGATGCGTTAGAAATTGCGATAGGGTTGTATCTAAAACAAATGTTTGATTTTTAATTCTGCATCGAATGACATTAAAATATACAGGGGTTCCTATTTGAAATAAGAAAAATAAATTGCTTTAAAGTTTGCAAAGTTTGACACTAATTTGGACACCCTGTACAATTCGTATTAATCAAACTTGGTTAACAAGACGGTTAGACTTTATTTATTAAGTGTCTTTATATAATTTTATTAACGAGACATTACTTTTATTTTTTATTAATTTTTAAAACCAGTGGTGTTATGGCGTGCTGGTGTCAGATTGCGATCGGTTGCTTTCCCCAGCAGCATTGGAATTAGGTTGGTCTCTTCCTGCTGCAGGTTCGGCTCCGTTTCGTCCTCTAACACCGTTCTGGGGGCTATTGCGTCTGGCATGCATTTTTTGAAGTTGCAAGCCGCGATCGCTTAAATTTGAAGTTGGCAAATGTATTGGAGGCTGCGTTCTCACTTTCATTGGCCTTGATATGTTTTGGTAACTAAGAAATTCCCTATTCTGATCCATCGAAAGTTTTTTTTTTAAATAAAATCTTTATTTTTTTTTAATCCATGCATTTTTTTGCACATAGTAAAATTTTCTCTAATCAGTGCCTGATAGCCCTGGCCTCGAGAACAGTTCATATTACACAAACAATGTTGTACGTATTCTTAACTAAATCCTAAATATAATTTAACATGTTTCACAAATTGATAATATTTCCTAAGATTCCTAATATTTTCAGGTATTTTATTATATGTTTTTGATGACTGTACAATTGGGTTGTTTAATCCTATATTGCTTCTAGTAGTTATACAATAAATATTATTTTGAAATCTGGTTTCGTGACTGTGTATGTTATTGGACATTTGGATCTTTATATTACATCTTTGATTAGTATTTAAAACTTTATACATTAATTTTGCTTGCTTCAATTCCAGTAGTATCTCCAATTGTGGTATATTCAATTCTCTATATAATATTTCTGAGCTAGTAAACCAATTATAATTAAAGAGAATTTTTAATACTTTGTTTTGGAGTACTTGGACCCTGTTAAAATTAGTTTTTCCACATGTTCCCCATATTGGCATTTGATATCTAAAGTGTGACAAGAAGAAGGCATTGTATATATTGAATTTAGTTTTTTTGGTAAGATAATTTTGGCATCTGTAAATTATAGGTATCATAGATAAAATTTTATTTGACAACTGTTTTATGTGTTGAGACCAGTTGAGCTTATTGTCTATTACTAGACCTAGATACTTTATATCCTGAACTTCTTCTAAAATTAAGTTATTTATGGTAATATTTAAATGGTCAGTCTGTTTGTTTTTTTGTCTAAATACCATATATTTCGTTTTGTCAATATTTATTTTAAGTTTATTATAGTAGAGCCAATTAAGATACAAATATAGATCCTCATTAACAGTATCATTCAATACCTTCTTGGTATACATCAAGACCGTATCATCTGCAAATTTAAAATACCTAGCCTTGAGATTTGCGTACTTTAAGTTCATAACATAAAGGGAATACAACAGAGGGCCCAGGACTGAACCCTGTGGCACTCCATACTCACTGCTAAGTACTTCACTACTAACTCCATTAAACACAACATACTGCCTTTTATCCACCAAGTAAGTTTTTATAATGTTATACATAGTCCTCCTAAAACCCATACCGTAAAGTTTTTTCAATAACATATATGCTGACAACATCATACGCTTTTCTTAGGTCTACAAATACTGCTATAGCCGTATGCTTATTATCAAGTGCATGAGACACATAATTTACAAAGTCCATCGTTGCGATAAGCGTGCTACTATTTTTAACAAAACCATACTGATACTGATCCATCGGGACATATTTATCAATAAAAGATGACATTCTATTTTTTATTATTTTCTCAACTATTTTTGAGAAGACGCTTATAACCGATATTGGCCTATATTTATTCATACAATCCCTATGCCCCGCTTTAAATATTGGAGTTATTTTACTTACTTTTAATTCTGGTGGAAAAATCCCATCTTTTAAAATTTTATTAACTAGGTTAGTTAGAATTGGTAAAAGATTTTGTTTAAGGTTAATTATGTCTAATACTGTTATCCCGTCATGCCCTGGAGCTGAATTTCGCCGCAGATCAGATATAATTCTGTCAATTTCTTGTTCATTAGTTGGCTCAACATACATTGTATTTTCACAGGTTGCATCTTTAAATTTGTAGTTGTAACCAAGTGTTTCTATTTCACTATTAAGGTCTTTGACTATACTCTTTCCTATCTCTGCAAAATGAATATTTAAATGTTTCACAATATCATTTATGTTATCAATCGTATCGTGGTTTTCCATTTGTAAACTGTCAATAAGCGTTTCACCTTTTTTTTCCTTGAAGAAACCATTTATAAATATCCACTGTTTTTTTATATTTGTAACTGTTTTTTCCCATTTATTTCTAAACTATTGGTTTTTAAGAGCTTTTACTTTGTTGTTAATTCTGTTTTTTAAAGTTTTAAAATCTATTTCCAGCCTTTGGTCATTTGGACATTGTAAGTGTCTTTTATATAATTTATCTCACTCTTTCATCATGTTAAGTAATTCTTCATTTATCCATCCGTTATTTTCCCGAATTTTAATTTTCTTACTGTATTCACATTTTTTTTTACTTGTCACAATTAAGTTTATTAGGTCTTGAAATGATTCGATATTTGTATCCCTAATGTTTTGCCTGAAGATGTGTTAAAATTTCTTGTAATCTAGTTGTTTTATTTCATGGCTTATTTTTGTTTTATAGGTTTTAATATTTTCTTTAATAGAGAATTTTAAGAGTTTATGATCAGAGAGAGAATTATGCTCGACACTAACTGAATCACATACATCAATACTTTTATCAATTAATATATGATCTATTATAGTTCTAGAATGATTTGTAACCCTGGTTGCATCTGCTTCCGTAATAGAATTAATTATTTTAGAGTTATTCAATAATACTAAGTCTTTGTAGTAATTCAAGCTGTTTGTTTTACTATCCAATAAGTTTAAGTTAATGTCACCCACAAGGATGTGTTTTTTGGGACGCTTACTTAATACACTTTCAAAATATTCAAAAAAGTTAGAAGATGGACACGAAGGTGGTTTATAAATTGCACTTACTTTAAGGTTATTTTCACCCACCGTAACACACACCCAGTTTATTAAATCATCTTTGTTTGATTTATCCACTTCCTGCATTTTAATATTATTCTTTACATAAATAGAAGCACCACCGCTTCTACCATCTCTACATGAGTGCACTGCCCGATAGTTATTTATTGTGTAAATTGGGGTTTTCTTGTTGTCTAGCCACGTTTCCACTAAAATCAATATATCACAGCCTTGATTTATCACAAAACATTGAATTTCGTCTAGTTTGTTTCTCAAACTTTGAATATTCATATAAGTAATACTTATTTTACTTTGAGGCCTTTCTAGATTTTTAGTTGTTCCATACTCTGTACCAAAATAGTCTTACTAGTTTCCTTTTTTTTAAGTAGGATGTTTCCGTTACTGATCCACAATAACTTGTATTCTTTTTCTTTTTTGTATGTTCTTGCCGCCTTGAAAAGCTCTAGATTTGTTCTGGTTAGGTCGTGACTCACATATATTTTGTTATTTTTACTGAAACCTAGATCCTCCTTTAGGTTAAATCTCTTCTTAGATTTGAGTATACTTAGTTTTATATTTTCATCTTCAAAGATGACTTTTATTGGTTTTGTTTCAGTGTTTCTTGAGGTATTCCCATTTTCTGAAGAATTTCCGATTCTGTATACCTTAAACCTCTTTCCAACTTGCACTTCTAGTTCTCCTGCAATTTTTGTTATAATTTCGGGCCAGTTTTCATAGGGTTTTTGTGGAATTCGTTGTATTATTAGGTTATTCTTTAATTCAGACTGTTCCCGTTTATTAAATTGTAACTTAATGCTGTAAATTTCATTCTGCATTTTCTCATTTATTTCCAGTTGCTCGTTATACTTCTTAAGAAAAACATCGTATTTTTTGTCCATCTCGTTTAATTTATCCATTATATCATCGAGTGTGTAATTTTTGGTTGATTTTTGCCATCGTTGTTTTTGCACATCTCACATATCCAAGGCTGTGTAGATTTGGTTATTTGCTGATATGTCTTTTGAGTTATTCCTGTGTACTCTATGCTTTCAAATGTAGCATTCTTCACACATCAAGCCCTCTTGATTATCTTGCACTTTTTTGCGACAAATGTTACAGGTATCAATTTCGTTCATCTTGGCAACACTGTGATCTGCCCGTACCTTGTGGATGTAAACAACGGAGGAATTTCTGATGTATTTCCTTTGTTTTTACGTTTGTCTTCGATTTCAACTCCGTAATACCCTTTAACACACTGAATGATTAATTTTTGCTTTTTTATTTTTGTTTTATTGTCGAAAAATTTGAAAAAATCGTTCCAACAAACAATACCGTTGCCAGCTCAGTTCGCACTTCTAGTTCTCAAGCTGATTCACTTTCTGCTGTGACGGATTAGTCCGAGTCACGAAGGATAGAGTCGAGTAGATATTAGCATTCGTTGTTATAGATAAATTCATTTCATCTATGTTGCGTGGAGTTTGATTTCCAATATTCATTGGTTTCACGGTTTCCTGTGAATTAAAAGCTTTACTCCCTCATTAGGCTAATTTATTACTTTTTTCTATAGCTGATGTTAAAATGTTGTAATAGCAACTCTTTTGAGTAGATAAAGTATCGCTTTAACCGCAAGGGTAGATAAAGTAACACTTAAACAGCAAGGGTAGATAAAATGTTTTAACTTTTTTTTTAATTAAATTTACAAATTAAAACACATTAATTCGAGGGACTAACAAACAAGTGAAATTTTACAATTAACATTATTAGAAACATGTATCTTTCTTCTTATGTTAATTTTTTTTTTCGTACATTTCGTATTTACTTCGTACATTTCGTATTTACGCAAAAATACTGAACACTCCACAAAAACCAGAATGTAAAATTTGTTTGACATTTGTTAACAGAGTTGAGAGAGTTGCGATTTTTGTGCCAAAAATTACAATTTTCTTTGAAATTTTATTTTTTAAATAAATTTGAAGTCTTGCTGTAAAAAAATACTTTATTTAAATCCATACTACCACGAGTAGCCAGGGAAATGGTGATCCACCACATCAGAGCCACCCATGCTGTGACAAGACTAAGAGCTCTAGGAAAGCGCCCGGCCTCCTAGATGCACCGTTCGTAACACGTGTTATTCATTCTTTGGCACAGTACGCGTAACACCCTGAAATAAGCCCTGTATCCCTCTTGGTTTTGATTCCCTACGCCCTCGGTCAATCATATGACCACCGAGGACGACAGGGAGTTCCTAGTTAGCCCAACAAGGACGACAAAGTGTGGACATATCGGTAGAGTTTGTTCGGGTTTGTTTCTGCATCTAACTTCGCTCTGGATATTTTCAGTCCCTTAGTTTATAATATACCTATTATTTTTCATAGTATGATTTTGTTTTAAGTTTCAATTTTTCTTTTCTATTTTAATAATACATTTCAAATTATTAATAATTCCCTAAAATTAGTATAGTCCTAACATTTCCAATTTGTTTATAATCAAGTTGTTAATATCCCAAGGGCAATACCTTATATATGTATTGCTGTTCTTAATTTACCTAACCAAATTTGTTTAGGCTGATATATACAAAGTTTAACTTAAATTAGTTTGAACCTTTAATAATACATTTATGTTCACATATTTGACCCTTAACTTTTTGAACAGTAATTATATCCATGGGCTGTAAGTACTGTATTATCATTGTAAATAAAGAGTAGTTGATAAATCAGAAAGAGTTTTCTAGTTATAATAATCAAATAAGCTACAATTATTGAGGTTAGATGCAAATATCTATCTTTCAATAAAAAGCTATTTGAAGATTTGCGTCAACTTTTAAAGGGTTTTGCTTTTTATTTAACTACTTATTATTATTTCTTAAAGATTTAAAAAATTAAAATATTAAGAATTTAATAAAATATTTTTATATCTTAAGACCTAAACAGTGCTTAGAACCCTGGTATCGATCTTTGTATTTTTATTTACAACAGTGTACATATTACATTTTATACAAAACAAAAATAAATCAGTACTAAAAGAAAAAATACACTCCAATCCACATGCCTAGCTGTGTTATTTTTAAATTCCCAATTGTACCTTAACTAACTTTACAAAATGCTTATGTTGCACTATGCTCTTATGGCAAATTGTCATACGCAATGGCTGCCCTTGCTGCTTTGTTCTAACATTTCTGAGATAGACATTGTCCTGAGTCCTAGTATAGTGTACGTGCACGTTATAGTAAAAAAGTATGTCAGTGTTAGATTCCTGTTAATTATTTATAATTTTATGCATAAGTTTGCACTGCTCTAATTCCAAAAATTTACTAAGCTGACATAATCCCAATTCCCTATACAGGGTGGAGCACCGAAAACTTTCCACCTAGGTTTATTTTCTTGTTAATAAATAAATCAAAATTCGATCGAACACGGGAACCTTAGTTCTTCAGGGGGACATATTTTTTTGCTATTTTCACCCCCCTGCTGGAATCTTTACGACGAGGTGGCTGCCACCCTTAAAATCTTAAATGGAAAGGGCGGTTGAGTGACACCTAATTTTAAAGGGAATTAAATTGCCTTCCAAACGCGACCTTGCTTATTTAAATCGAGTGAATAGTTCCTGAGAAATAGGGCCAAAAAAAAAAGAAAATTTAAAAGTAATAAAATTTATTACCGCTTGTATCAATCAAGTAAACGTTGAAAATACCCACCTCCAACCACCATGCAATTGTAAAGGCACTGTTCAAAATTTTCGCGAATAATATGGAGCATGTGGGGTGGCTTTCACCCTTAAAATGTTAAGTGAAAAGGAAGGTCGAGCGATAGCTTATTTTAAGTTGCTCGCTTAATTCTTAAAAAGTTTCAATAATATTTTCACCGATCCAACATCCCCTCTCCCGAAAAAAATCCTTTAAACCAAATCAACATTTCGGTATCAACATGTATGTAATCAAGTTTGCTGTCCAGAATTGTAGTAATTGAGCACCAGAACATTGACAGCTGCTGCTAGCTTTTAGACAGTGGAGTGGGTTAAATAAACTAATTATTATGAGGATGCCATTTGACTTTAAATACGTCAAGCCTGTTACTTAAAATTATATTTTGGGGCCATTTTAAACACTGCAGTTTGCGCCCTCTAGGAAGGGTGGGACCAACCCTTAATATTTCAAATGGAACAAGGGTTCGAGTGATACCTATTTTAAAAGGGCATTTAATTCTCTTTCAAATGAGATCTCATTCGTAAAATTGTCAGATAGGTTCCGAGATAATTATCTAATTGTGTAATGTTTTTTTCTAATCTAATTATTTAAACTACTATTACTAATGATTAAATGTAATACAATACTTACGTAATTATTTATACAGATGTTGAAAATTACCACCGCTAACTTCCATGTAATGATAAAGGTGTGATTCAAATTTTTCACGAACTGCCTGTAACGTTTCTGGAGTTATCAGCCGGCATTCTTGAACAATTCGTTCCCTTAGTTTTTCTAAATCGTTGGGCTTAGTTGCATAAACTTTGGTTTTAAGATGTCGCCATAAGAAGAAGTCCAGTGGCGTTTGATCTGGAGACCCAGCTGACCACTCAATGAGCCCTCTCCGACCGATCCATCTTCCTGGAAATGTCTGCTCTAAGTACTCTCTTACCCGTACATAATTATGCGGAGGGGCCCCATCCTGTTGGAAAACCACTTCCTGTCCTATAAGATTTTCATCTTCCTGTGTTACCCTTATAGTAATAAGATTTATTGTATTCTGTAATAAATTAAGGTAAATTTGTCCAGTCAAGTTTCCATTGATGAAAATGGGACCAATAATATGGTTGCCAAGAATACCCGCCCATACATTTAATTTTTTAGGTCTCTGAGTATGCTGTTCCCTGTAGAGATGAGGGTTTTCATCGGACCAATACCTGCAATTATGCCTATTAACTGTCCCGGCAAGAGTAAATGTACATTCATCTGAGAAACAGATATTATAGACAATAATATTATTTTCTAATATGCGATTTGACATAAGTTCGCAAAATTCTGTCCGGCGATCATAGTCATCTTCGTTGAGCTCATGAACAAGACTGATTTTATATGGATAATACTTTGCAAGATTTAATATTCTGTTAACTGAATTTTCAGGTACCCCAGATCCTTCTGACAATGTTGCTATGCTATTAAATTGAGTACGGTCGCTTTCTAAAAGTCCAAGAACCCCTATTTGCATACCTTCATTGGTTATCGTCCGGGCACGATTGTATTTTTTATTCTGCACCGAGCCAGTTTCATCCAATTTTCTGACAAGTTCCATCACGTATTTGGCCTGAACATTCTTGTCAGGAAACTGTGCGTTGAAAATTCTAGCAGCCGCTCTAGCGCAATCATTGTTGCGATAATACATTTTTAGCAGCTCTTTTCTTTCTTCCCAAGAGTAAACCATTTTTTACTTCACAATCACAGTAGGTACCTCACACTTTCAAACACAACTTCCACTAAGTAAAGACCATAGACAAGCGAGTTGCGCGCTCTCAAGGATAGATAGGCAACTTAACATACTAAATTGGTTCCCTGATAGCGCCACATGCGACCGGGGGGAAACTAAATATAGTCGTGGTGGGGGTAGGCGCCAAGCATAAAAATGTTAATTTTATTATTACTTTGAATTCAAATTTTCGCGCTTCTAACTTAACGGAAAAGTTTGAAGCGCGAAACATCTGATTCAAGTTAAAATAATTTGGGAGAACGAAAAGAAATTATAACAATGATATGGCGACAAGATTTATTAATATTAGATATTAACATAAATATAGTTTACATAAAAAAACAGCTTACATTATTATATTATTATTTTCTGTAGACTTTTCTAACAATTCTCTGTTATTTTCAAAGTTTGTATTTAATAAACTAGTTATTGTACCTTGTAGTTCATTAAGTTGTGAAGTAAAGTTTCTTTCTATATCTTTAATAGCTTTCGCTGTACTTTCCAATCGTTGGGCGACATTAATGAAGTCTTCAGGAGGTTCCACGCTTTTGTTAATTGCCTTGGGTTTTCTTCCCGACTTCTTTGGTCGCGACATATTAAATATATACCTATTTACGATTCTCAAACTACCGACTGCGCCATGTTAAGTTTATAAATTATATATGAATAATTATTTAATAATAACTTTATTTTTTATATATTTGACAAATTAATCATAAAATGACAATGACAATCTTTCACCAGTCCAGGTAAGACTTCAGGATCTGTCACAACAAGCCATATTTTTATCTTTCTCGCACATATTATGCAGGTACAGAGAGAGAGAGAGGTACAGAATGTTGGCCATGCTAATTCTAAATGAATATTCTGTTCCTACCAACGTTAGGAGATGAACAACCTTATAAAACAAAATTCCTACAATAGCGCCACTAGCGACCGGGGGATAAATTAAACGAACAGGGGACGACCTTCACCATTTAAGTTATCCTAGCCTGGTAAAGACTAAAAATGTTCAAAAACGCGCGTGTTTTAAAGTTACCATGGAAACATCAACAACCCGTGAAACGTGAAGTCTAAATATGTCAACTTTTTAATTATTGATTTGACAGAATTACCTTTTAACGTCAAATAAAATATTATTTTTAAGCAATATACAACCAATGTCAACAATGAATCTTATGTGACAGATTGGAAGTTATTTTTTGTTCTCCTCGTTTTCATGACAACGACAGGTACATCACATCACGAATTCGACCATTTCACTTACTTACTAAGTTATTATTTCCATTTTTTGTAATATAAATATCAATCAATTAACGATTTCAAAGTGTACCAATAAAAAAAATAATGTAAAGTATTCGTCGACGGCGCAGCCGGAGTGCTTGCAAAATCGCGCGTGTTTTAAAGACCTTAATATCCACTTATACTTTAATAATGCCATTTGCTTACGATGCAGTGGCGGCGATAGACTTCTTTTTCTGCTGAGAGTTCTGCCGGAGAAGTATTTTAAAAAGCACGTCATTTAACTTGATTTTTATTATTATCTCGGAACCTATCTGACCGAATTTTACGAACGAGATCTCATTTGAAAGAGAATTAAATGCCTTTTTAAAAGAGGTATCACTTGACCCCTTGTTCCTTTTGAAATATTAAGGGTTGGTCCCACCCTTCCTAGAGGGCGCGACCTGCAGTGTTTAAAATGGCCCAAAAAAACCTCCCCCTTGACAAATCTAATGATGTGTACGAGCGTTTTTTTTTTAATTAACGTGGAACCAGATATTTAGCCTGTTTCGTTTTAAATGGGGAACCCTGTACATACACAATAAAAGCAGAAAACTAAATCTACTAAAACAATAGGTATCAAAAATGCCATAAAAAACAAATAATGTGATGTTGTTAATAATCAAACCGAAATACCTTCAGGTGCTTCCCTAATTCTTAATAGCAGCACACTTATTTAGGACTAAATAGGTATATGTACCTTTAAAAAATAGGAAAACCCACAGTTGACCATTCAATCTTCTAATCCTAATTTTAATTTTATGACATGTTTATTTATAGTTACCATAATATGATATAAATACATTTGTAATGTTACGTAGAATGTAGTATCTTCTTGTACTCCTTTGACAATGACCCGTAAGGGCCGAAACACGTATCACGAAACTGATTAAATTTATGAAACATAACAAGTAGTTATTATTTTTTCTTCCTGTGCAATGGAACAACAGTTTCACCAAGCATGTAACCCAACACAAATCAATTATATAATTCAACATCACTCTGTTGATCCCTTAGTATTTTTCTAATTTGTAGTCCAACAAATATTCCTTCCCTAAAGATTAGCATCACTTAATTTAGGAAAAATTTGTTTAATGTATTTAAATACATCTCCTGCTTTACCTAATGCTAGAACGAACTTTTTCATTAATCCCAGTTTAATATGTAATGGAGGTAGCAGAACTTTTTTGGGATCAACAAGAGGTCTATTTTTTACGTTAGATTGACCTGGAATATATTGATAAAGACAAAGAAAATAGCGATACTTGGCAAATACACCACTTATAAGTAGTATGGCTTACTGCAGTTAGAAGAAGTAACATACTTTCGAATGTTGGCTTTTTTTGTTGCGCCATTATGAAGCAGAACTGCTTTTAAATTTATTTTAGACGAATCTATAAATAATCGCTATTCGTCCGGGTTATGTGCAAATCCTAATTTTTCCATAATAATATTTGACAACACACATTTTATCCTGCAAAAAACGAGGATATATCCTGGTTACGGTTCCTAAATATTGTAATTTTGGTTTTAGTGGCTAGCACATTCCATTATTGTAATCTAGAACCTAATACTTTAGCATCCTCATTGGACAAGTAGAGGTCTCGAACTAAATTATTTAATTGATATTTTCCGATTAAGGAAGGATGTGCTTTTCCTTCACTTTCGGGAAAATAAGGATCGTCCTTTTCTGATACATTATTGAGCTCTCCTTATCATCATACATTTCTAAATCCTTCTCCCAATTGCCGGTGGCACTGGAATTGGTGAACCTTTTCCATGAAGAACAGGTTTTATTGCTGAGGGAATATCCGGATATTCAATATTATGTTTGCTCTGTCTTAAAAAACCATAACACTTTTGTCATGCATACGTAACAGTCGTTGTCCGAAATAAAGCAAGGATGAGGTTCATTTTCATTCTTTTTCGCTTATGCTAGCTTCTTGTAATAATTCTAATTGATACATAACTTAAACCATATTATTATAACTATATACAGGGTGTCCCGAAATTAGCTGACAATATTTTAAGGAGATAAGGTACATCCAAAAATAAGACTAAAACCTTCTATTAATATACCTTCAAAAACGCTTCGTTATGGGGCTAGAGCCCCCGGAATTGGAGCTATGATAAGCAGTTTTTTCACAATATCTCAGAAACCGATTAGGGTATCGAAACAAAATTTGATACATATTTTACCCATGCCAAGACGCAATAAACGGTTTAATTAGCTTAACTGTATTTCTTCCAGTGGCGTCCCACTGGGTAGGTAGTTGGGATAATATTGCCCTAAGTTTCTTATTTGTAGGATTTTTTAACTTTAGGTGAAATTTTTAGAAGCCTTGAAGTCTTTTGTTGGAAAAAGGTACTCTTGTTTCATTGCGGTAGGATTCACAACTTTCCAGTAAAATTGATTTTAAAATTTTCTTTTTTTTTTAAATCCGTTGAAAAGGCTAAGGTTTTTTTTTTGCATATCTCAGCAAACACTTAATATTAAAACATGAAATTTATTAGAAGTTCTTCTAGCGACAAGGCATTAAAGGATGTTACTTTAAAATATTTTTCCAGTTACGTAGCACGGGTTTGGAGCCTTAAGTGAATATTACCATTATTTTTTTTTATTTCATAGTATTACTGTAATTTTTTTTTTAATTTTAAATTTTTTGTTAGTATAACGTTCTAATATTGTAATTTGACAGAATGTAACGTTTTCAAATTAAACATATTTTTAGATTACCTACCTTGTTTTTTAAATATTTATTTTCATGGAGATTTTAAGAGAGTTTTAAAATAAAAGAATAACAAATTGCAAATCAAATTTAATTGTGAACTACACGGGAAACTAATTCTTAAGCAAGCGTTCGAAATGATTTCCATTTTGTTGGATGCACAATCTAGACCTGCGTGTTATATTTTGTGAGGCAGGGAGAATTTGAAAATTATATGCAAAAGAACCTTATATAGCCTTTTCAACGAATTTCAAAAAACTGAAAATTTGAAAATCGATTTTACTGGAAAATGGTGAATCCTACCGAAATGAAACAAGAGTACCTTTTTTTAACAAAAGACTTTAAGGCTTCTAAAAATTGTATCTGAAGTAAAAAAATCTTACAAATAAAAAACTTAGGGCAATATTATCTCAACTACCTACCCAGTGGGACGCCACTGAAAGAAATACAGTTAAGCTAATTAAACCGTTTATTGCGTCTTGTCATGGGTAAAATATGTATCAAATTTTGTTTCGATACCCTAATCGGTTTCTGAGATATTGTGAAAAAACTGCTTATCATAGCTCCAATTCAGGGGGCTCTAGCCCCATAACGAAGCGTTTTTTAAGGTATATTAATAGAAGATTTTAGTCTTATTTTTGGATGTACTTTATCTCCTTAAAATATTGTCAGCTAATTTCGGGACACCCTGTATACTGAGTTTCCCTTATAGTTTGTTGGGGATCGGCTTCTCAGTCTGCACTTGGTGCATTAACAATTGCTCAAAAGTACATATTAAAAGTTATATACTTTAAATCCAAGAGGTATCCTAGTAACTTACTTTTTAAAGAAACAAAACATTTGTCAATTAGGGAAATTTTCTGCTATAGGGTTATTGTTTTTGCGATGAATAATGGAATGTGTCGGAGAAGTGTTTCACACCATATAACAACTAGAGCTGTAAGTTATTCTCATATTTACATACCTTTTCAAAACTTTACTGCCACACAGAGACATCTAAATTACTTGGCTCCCTACATAATGCATCTGTTGCCGAGAAATCTATTAAAACGGAAATTAGGGCCTTACGACAAAGCTAAATTGGAAAAATGGATAAAAGGTAACTTTGCTGTAATCTCAACTAAAATTGGTTGGCTTTAATTATTGTTTTGATATACCTAGGTTAACTTAAATTTAAATTATGTTATAATTATAAGTAGAAAATGTGTATTATTTACTTTCTAACGAGGCACACACATATCCTCGGATACATGCTGCCTCTCTTGCATTATTTAATTGTATAATATTTTTCATCATGAAATAAATAAATAAATAAATAAATATAAGAATGCACTTTAATATGAGAGAAAATGGAGAGTATCACTTGTTTGAAACATCACTTCAAATAAATTCTTGAAAAATACGATTTCTTTTATTTCACCTTTACAAAAATCTCTAAAGAAATACCATCTAACTTTAGAGAATATTTTCCAATTAATTGTATATTATGTGAATTCTTATATGGAACAACCAAATATGGAATTAAAAACTTCATTTGGGTAGATATTGTATTATCCTTTTTTGGATATGAAATAATATGTAATAATATTATTTTAGGTTCTCAATGGTTTTTAAAAATAATATGAAAGCAATAATTGTATGCAACGGTTTTCATATTTGTTATATGCACAGATTTTTTACAAGCTAAAAATACAACTTTTACATAATACAATTTAAGTAATTCAGTAAAAGTGGAAGCACAAGAAGTAGGTCCACTTGTGGTGGTCTACTCTGTAGGTCCTAATAGAAGTATACTAAATAATTCCAAACAACCAATATGAGAAATATTATAAAAAATACAAAAGTTCCTTACCTCAGGAGTTTGAGCCAATAAAATAATGCACCTGAGTTTTAGTCACACTGCTTATTGGTAGATGTATTGTTTCTCCAGGATGTATATTCTCGTTATTCATTGTTCCCTCCAAAACGCTCTCGGTGTGACTTCTCTGATGCACTTGACTTGCAAAGAGACTTGTCCTGTGACAGAGAAAATCGATTGTTAATAATTATTATATTATAGTCTCTAATGCATCCTATTATATTATTATGTTGGAATAGTTAAATTGGAAGCCTCTATTGCTTCAAATTGTAGGCAGCATAAAATTGCGTTGCATTTTGTTCCATGGTTAGAAATTAAGCAAGTATAATAATATATGGATAAAAAAATGTCTAGATAGTTTTTTAATATTTTCACAAAAATATAGGATTATGGATTAACGGTACATACCTTCATTGTTATCATATAAAACACTGATGGGCATTAAAGGAGCAGAATACTTCTCTTCTAAAGGTTTGTCCTGCAGTTTTGTCTTTTTAAATGCTAATGTGCTCGACTGAGGTTGACTACTAGCACTAGAATACACCTATGAAAAATACTGAAAAGCTTTAAGGCATGAAACGTTGAGAGTTAATTCAGCATCTCTTATACTTTGAATTGTCTTATTTTGCAGATGTCTTGTGTAACATATATATTTATATATTGCATGAGCTTGTGACGTATGATCGGGTGCAGTCTTGAGTCATCTACTTACGTCACCATGTTTATTCACCTACTTACGTCATCCGCTTACGTCATCACGCCTGTATCACTACCCAATCTGAGCCCACACCTATTTAACAAGGGCTTCCAAATGTTTCTTATATCTGCAGAAGGTTTACTGAAACAGTCAGGGTTCTGGATTATGACAGCTGCTTCTTTGAATTTTGTCTTCCGCCAAATGTTCTTCTTTAAGTATAATTTTTGCGTTTGCCCATTGTATATCATGGCCGTGGGTCCAAGCGTGGTCTGCTGCACCGGATCTGTTTGTTTCTCCTTTCAGTGTATGGTTTCGATGTTCTTTGATCCTTGTTTGGAGAGGTCGTAAGTTTTCACCAACATAGGATTGTCCGCATTCGCAAGGTATTCTGTATACACAATTCTAATTGTAGGTGCCAGGTTGTTCATATATTGTAGAAAGGTTTGAAGTTCGTCATCGCTTCCATTCCAAATGATAAATGTATCATCTACGTAACGAATCCATAGCTTTGGTTTAATATTCGCCTTATATATCGCCTGATCCTCGAACCATTCCATGTAGTTGTTGGCTATTATTACTGGTGATAAGGATGGGCCCATTGGTAGTCCGTCCTTTTGGCTAAAGAATCTGTCTTCTTTTGAGAGTAAGAATTATTTAGGCAGCATTCTAGAAGCTCCATTATGTCATTGATGGGTAGCGACGTTCGCTCTTCGAGTATTCGGTCTTCCCCAAGTTTTCTTCTAATGATCTGAAGTGTTTCCTTCACTGGGACGTTAGTGTAGAGACTTTCCATGTCAAAGCTTACCAATCGGTCCTCTGGTTGAATTTCCGTTCCACTTATCATCTCGATGAAATGCTGTAAATTCTTTACATATGATGATGCGCTGTATCCCTGGAGCGGTTGTAATATTGGAAGCAGATACTTAGAAAGTTCGTAAGTAAGGAGAATTTCGGGAGCTTGTAATGGGTCGTAGAGGCATGTTGTGTTTGTGTATTTTTGACTGATCCCTATCACCAGTAATAGCCAACATCTACATGGAATGGTTCGAGGATCAGGCGATAGATAAGGCGAATATTAAAACAAAGCTCTGGATTCGTTACGTAGATGACACATTAATCATTTGAAATGGAAGCGATGACGAACTTTAAACCTTTCTACAACATATGAACAACCTGCACCTACAATTAGGTTTACCATGGAGAAGGAGGACAACGACAGATTACCGTTCTTAGACGTCGTAGTACATAAAACCGGGAGCACCATCCAAACATCGGTATATAGGAAACAAGGTCAATATCTTAACTACGCCTCAAACTATTCAAACAGCACCAAACATTGAATAGTCAAAACACTCGTCGATGGAGCATTTACACTTTGCAACTCGCAGGGAACTTTGACGAAAGAACTTAACAACATCAACCAAAAGACCTTGGCATGAATGATTACCCTACGAAACTAGTCGATCAGGCCATCAAAAAGCGTCAAAATCACAAAAATATAACTAACAAAGATAATGAACTGAACCCACCATGAATGTACCTTATGTCTAGGGAATCTCCGAAAAAATTCGAAAGATAGGACAACAGTACAACATCCGAACAGTCTTCAGCTCCAAAGATTCCTTAAGAAGCCACCTGACGAAGACAAAACCAACATATCAAAGGGACACGAAGAATTGTGTATACAGAATACCTTGCGAATGCGGACAATCCTATGTTGGTGAAACCCTACGACCTCTCCAAACAAGGATCAAAGAACATCGAAACCACACACTGAAAGGAGAAACAAACAAATCCGGTGCAGCAGACCACGCTTGGACCCACGGCCATCATTTACAATGGGCAAACGCAAGAACTATACTTAAAGAAGAACATTGGCGGAAGACAAGATTCAAAGAAACAGCTGTCATAATCCAGAACCCTGACTGTTTTAGTAAACCTTCTGCAAATATAAGAAACATTTGGAAGCCCTTGTTAAATAGGTGTGGGCTCAGATTGGGTAGTGATGCAGGCATGATGACGTAAGCGGATGACGTAAGCAGATGAATAAACATGGTGACGTAAGCAGATGACTCACGACTGCACCCGATCATACGTCACTAGTTCCGCCCCCCCCCCCCCCCCCCCCTAGGTAGTAAATACTACTATAATAGATTCCGTCCGCTTTACCTGGACGCACGTTCATGTAGTGTCGACTCGAGACGGTTCCCGTGGCTTAGCTTAGCTGCCGACCATCCTTAGGTAATTACATCACCATTTTGTCAAGAAATTAGTGCATTATTCTAGATAGGTGATGGTTTTCTTTTCCGGACAAACACAGTTTTGTTTGTTCCATTAGGCTTTCTTTATATATCGGGTGTCCCTTTAGTGTACCGGTGGACGATATTCGTTAATGATCGACTTCAGCAAAAAATCTAAATACAAAAGTTGTTGCGTTTGGTGGTGTGCTTTTAAAAGTAATTTCAAACATACAGAGTGTCTCAACCGTTCAGGATGTACCAAACATTTTTTTTAAATGAAATGGCAGATTTTTATGGTAGTAAGTTACTACAAGTTCTTTATTTAATTCCAAAAAAAATTTGCCGACAAATACGACGTGGCTGGAAGGATAAAGTAAAGAATTTTAAGAATTTCAGAAATTTTTATTTAAAATAATTATCAAAACTAAACTGGCAATGATGTAGTTTACATGTGTGTGAACCAAAAGAAAATCGCGTACTTTGTCAAAGTTGGCGTGTTTCTGCTACATATAAAGGGTTATGTTTTGCCTCGCCCTGGTCGGGCTGTTTCTATCCCTCTCGTTGAGCAGACATGCCTCTTAACTGGTCGCGGCGACACATTCAAGATTAGGGGCGTAGTAGTCAAACCACAACAGTGGCCAAGAATATTTAGGGAAGAAGAAGTTCATATCGAAAGGTCTAAATTTAATTATTCTCCACAGCTTTCTTACAAAAATTCGGGTAAGTAATATTCTTTATTCGGGAGTACTGGTAGGTGTGAATTTCAATATCATGGAATTTTGTAATCTATGACCACAGTTTATGATTTAAGTTTAGGTCTTTGATTTCAAAAATTAAATAAAAAAGACTCCCATTTTGTCCTCATTAGAGGTTTAATTTTCAGAATCGGTAAACTATGTATTTTATTACATCTTGATAATTCATTTAAATATCGATAAGAAATTCTGCCATTCCATTTATCCTAACCACTTTTTATTACTATATACGGGATGTTGTTGATACGAGAAATTTAGCTGATTTATATACGTTTATGTATGCCAGAACGCGTTAGACGGTGTAAAGTAATATGTGTAATTTGTGAAGCATCTCATGACAACACCACAAGTCAGAACCATGTGTCTTCGGCTTTATTATCACATAATGTTGCCAATTTTACAAACTAAAATTATGGGTAGGGTCTATTAACAATAAATTTTAACCTAATATAATTAAATTATATTGAAAAGAAATTTCAAAAATAGAGTACTCAGATGCATGCAGGGGCGGATGGGACACCTCGGACCGGCGCGGGAAGTCAATTGAAAAGGCGCCGCGTCGCGTCGTGTCCATCCAATAAAGAAATGAAAAGACATAAATATTTATTTTTTCATCCACTTAGGTACGACATATTTTTTATAATAACTCATAAATAAAAAAACAAATATCATTTTTTAACACGCTTTTATTAGCTTCACCTATATGTTTGTATGTAGGTATGTTTGTAACTGACTTCTTTGAACCCGATTTTGACCCACTTTAAACGGTCAGATTTAATTAAAATTTTGTAGACTTATCAAGAACCGCTGACAATACAATAATCTTTACGCAAAAAATTAAACTGTCAAATTTTGACAGCTGTCAGGTATAAAACAAAGATGCGATTTTGACGAAACAAATTATGGGGTCGTATAGTATTCGATGCGGAGACTTCGGGCAAAATAAGCAAAAAATTCTTCTGTTAAAATTTGACAGCTATCAATATGTCAAAATTTGACAGCTGTCAATATATCAACTCGTTTAAAAAAAAAATATTTAAATTTTAAAATTATGTTTTAAAATTTTGAAAGTTTTTGTCGTTTTTAATTTTTTGCGAATAACTCCGTTATAGTAAGTTTGAGAGAAAAATGTTATATAACTATTTTATGGAACGTTTAAAGCCGCGTCTTTTTTGTTTTAAAAATTTTCGTCTAAGTATTATTAGTTTCGAGATATGAGGCAAAATATAGAAATCATATTTTGGCCGATATCTCGAAAAAAAGAGATACGAAAAAATAATAAGCTGAGATGTAGATTTCTTTGAGATACAACTTTCTAGTTATATATACTTTTTTCCTAAAGTTTATACTTTATGAGAAAAATGGCAATTTATGAATATTACGAAATTTTCCTAAATATGTATGGATAATATCGGAAATTTTTAAAAAATTTGCAAATATCGTTCTTTTCTTAATTCTTATAATTCGGCATAGACGATCGGGTTTGTTCGAGTTTATATGTGTGTTTGTTTGTAACCAACTTCTTTGAACCCGATTTTGACCCACTTGACACACTAAACGGTCAGATTTAATTTAAATTTTGTAGACTTATGAAGAATCGCTGACAATACAATAATCTACTAATCTAACTCAATCAACTCAAATTTTTTTTTCTTAACAATAACTCAAACTAAAAAATGAAAAATAAATATACTTAGTTTAAAAAATAATTCTTGAAATTCTTAATATAGGCAGAAAATAATAAAGAACCATAAACTTGTATTATTGTGAAAAAAGCATGGGACGCTTCGTGCTATATTTTTCGTATATCGAGCACCCCATGCTTTTTTCACAATAATACTAATGTTTATCGTTCATTATTATTTTCTGACTATATTAAGAATTTCAAGAAGTATTTTAAACTATATTTATTTTCCACTTTTTAGTTTGATTAATTATTAAAGCGTGTTTTTTAGTTTTTTTATTCTATATTTATTACATTTAAAACACATTTAGGTGAAAAAATATTTATTATTAATATGAAAATTAAATAAAAAATATTTAACATAAAGATAACATAAATAAATTCTGGTTAAAAAAGAAAAGAAAAAAGTTCGCAGACAGCGGCAGCGTCTATCGGCGCCTGAGGGACCGGCGCACCGGGATATCTCCCGGTGTCCCGGTGGGCCCATCCGCCCCTGGATGCATGCAAAGAAGAGACCATTGATCTAGCACATATTTCATTGCCAATAACAACAAAAAATAAGGACGCAAAAAAGTCATAAACATTTTAAAATTTTGTTCAATATGTTTTTAAAAACAAATATGTGCCTAGAAAGCATCTTTGTGCGTTGCCTTACACATCAAATTTAACGTCTGCTCTGAAATTAAGAAACTCTCGAAATAATATTTTTTTGATTTTGTGGTAAACGTCGCATTGGTACTGTAGGCTTAGGCCACGGAAAATTGTAAATACTAATACTAAATATAAGTCAACTTTTAAAACCTCTTGAAATTTCAGTATTTACCAGTTACAAGACTATTTACCAAAGCAGGTTCAAGATTTGAAGCCACGCCACTGTTGATTGCATGAGAAAGTTAATCATATAGAAATGTCTAATAAAGGTGATTTCTGGGTTGTGCTTAGAAGCTGGGTTTTCCCTAAAGTTTTAAAGTAAGAAATATTAAAGCTATATTTGTTATAATGTTCTTGCCGGGATTAGAATTTCGAAGTAACATGAAATTTGGGTATTTGAGCACAAGCAAACGTCAAGAGAAATAAAACAAAGGCCTCATCAGGAGATAATTCGGGTAATAAAACAAAATGAACTTGTAGTTGAGTTTGCTCATTAAATTGGAGATAGGTCTGGTAACATTATAATTCCTCTGCTGTTTAAATGCGAAAAAAAAAAGATTTTTTATGATTTTACTTTCCGCTTAAGAAGAAATGTATTGCAATCACGAAGAAGTCACTTTTAGACATCTTGATGTTTAACGGACTCTAGTGCAAATGCATTAGTATTTTCTATTTTCTTCGGTTGATCGCTCTGTCTATTGCCTCACAAGCTAAAAAACTGCACGACGAACAAAAATAAAAATAAAAATACTATAGATTTTTCCTTAATGCCATAATTTAAATTTTATAATTTCTATAGAAATATATTACTTTTTGCAGAGCTTAATTTGTGTCTATAAAGAATACTAAAGACATGTTGAGCCCGATATACAGAATCGTCCATGGTAAAAAATAATAAAATCAAAAAATTATATTTTTTTCGTGTAAAAAAACATTTCTTTTTTAAAACAGTCGTTTACATCTGACAAATCCGAGCCTATTAATTATAAGTAGAATAGCAACGGTTACTAAGAAAACTTTACTGCCAGGAAAAGGTTTGCCGATTTTCTGTAACTAATTACAAGTGATGGATGACATTATCTATATTATGAAAATACTGATTTAGTGAGATTTGCACTGTTTTATTTTGAGAGCAAAGAAAACGCTTCAGTTAGAGATATAGATTCTGATAATAAGACTTTTTTTCAAGAACTGTATTGCAACATTCAATAAAAATCCTTTTAAGGTTATATAAATTTTTCTCAAGAATTCGAGAACTAGCGAGGAGTTATATTACAGTATAAGTAATAAGTATTAAATAGCTCGCAGAGAATGAAAATAAACGGCACGATATGACGAATAATACCTTTTTAATAAAACTATACCCCACAAGTTTAATTATATCTTTATTCCTACAACATTGTTTTTGTTTAATTTCTTGAGGGTAAATATGAAATCTCAGATTTAAAAATGGTTTGTTAGCCTTATTTGTTTTATTAAAATTTGAGGTAAACATAAGAACCAAAGATAAAACGAAAGTCCCAAGAATGAGTCGTATTAATAACGAACTGTTAATTTAAAGGTTATTTTATTAAAGTAAAAATCAATACCAAATAAACAGGAGATTATTATACATAGTATGTATATCGGCAGTTATGCACTCAACACACTTAATAGTGGTTGTGCCTTTATACAGCAACAGGTAGCAAGTTTGTTCCTATAAAAATATATTTTCTTTAAGTTTAATCAATTTATTTATGAAAAATTTTGGTATTCCACCAAACTAAATTTCTAATGCTCACGTTTAAAATATTCTTAAGTGAGTAATCTCTAGAACGTGCATGGTCTATAGGCGGCCTTATGGGTCATCGATCACTAGCTCCCATACAATGGCTTTAAAAACAATACGTATACAACTTTGTAATTCTTTTTTTTTTGAAATAATTTTTTTTTTCACGAACCAACAAATAAGTACCTATGCAAGAATACAAAATTTTGTCAGAGAAACAGTTCGGGTTTAGGAAGGGCCGGTCGACATAAGATGCGATAACCGATCTAACAAGAAAAGTTTGTAAATATATTTATTGGCGACCTGCTAAAGCTTTTGATACTGTTGACCAATGATTGTTGCTTTTGAATAGTTATTTAAGTGGCAGAAAACAGTGTGCACAAATTATTAACTACGTTAGTGACATGCAAACTATAGAATACGGAGTACCTCAAGGCACTGTCCTGAGAATGATTATTTTTAATATATATTTGGACGGTTTACAGAGATAAAGTTTTGCTGACGATACTGCCGTACTTTATAATGACGTGAGTTGGGCTTCCTTATGAAACAAAATAGAAAAAGATTTAAAAACTATATATATGACTGGTTCAGTAGCCGCCTACTTACAGTTAACTTAAATAAAACGTTTTGTGTCTTATGACACTATTGAAATTACGTGTAATAACAACTTCCAAATTAAATTCAAAATAGTAAATAAATAAAATATCTCTGCATCATAATTGACAGTAGCATTAAGTGGGAAAACGAAATAAATAGTACGGTCAAAAAAGTAAGATAGATTCATTCCATACAAACTGAGACATCTTTCAAAAATCTTAGATACCAAGCAACTAAAAATTCTTCACTACTCCCTAATACAAAGTTATTTAACTTAAATTATGGAATTATTGATTGGGGCGCGGCAAGCAAGATGCATGTACATAATTTGGAAGTTATCCCAAAATCGGTTCTTAAACTTATTTTCAAAAAACACACAGATAACATACACCAATATGATGATTTTAAAAACCTATACCAAAATATGTCTAATTAATAAACTGTTATCGTCTATATTTGATATTATTATGAATACCTATAATTTATTGTTGAATGCAATTTTGAATGCGTTAGCTGACTGTACTTTGTATAGTGTATGTGTACAGTATATCGAGAATGTGCTATTTTGTTACTAGGTTTAAGTTAGAACGATTTTGTATTCGGTTGATACCCTTGATAGAGTTTATAAGATTAGGTTTATTCGTTCATGGTAATTATAATAAATTAATGTAATAATGTTCATAATGTTATAAATTAGAACGTACCCACGTACAACGTAGGCTTTAGTGGGTTAAGGTTTTATTTATCTCTCTTTAAAGTATGTTATTTACCGCTTTATGTGTTATTATTATTATTATTATTATTATTATTATTATTATTATTATTATTATTATTATTATTATTATTATTATTATTATTATTATTATTATTATTATTATTTTTTTTTTTTTTTTGGACGATGGAAAACCTTTTATAGGCACCAGGTACTTGTTCAACCTTTCCCCGATAGTGTGAGACTCCTTATACTCACTAAAAACCACCGTGTGTGTGTCACTCAATTGCACTTCACGTAACCATCATCTCTGATATCTCCTTCGTGAAGGCAACGTGTGAGCCCTTTCTCTTACTATATCTCTATGCCATTATGCTTTTGTATACCATATTTGCTTAGTTTTCGGATTGGTTTTGCATTAATACTTCTATGTTTTGTTTGTGTCGTTCTTCGAGTTCTTTAGTTTCTAGTATCTTTTTAAACATTTTTTGTATTTCGTACCAGTTTTCTCTAGATTTAACCATAGTGTCTATTATATTGTCAGGTGTTAATTCAATGTTTACCCTGGTTTCTGTCTCCTCTCTTAGCTCTCTCCATCTTCTGCAGTTGAAGATTGTGTGTTCTGGGGTATCGACCCCATTGCAAGGTATACAGTTATCTTCTGTGTCTTTTCCAAATTTTTTTGCGTATGTTCTATACATCCCGTGTCCTGAAATCGCCTGAGTAGTATAATAGTCTACGTTTCTATGTTCACATTCAATCCATTTGTTGATATCAGGAATGAGTCTTTTGGTCCATTGGCCTTTCCTTGTGTTGTTGTTCCATCTTTCCTGCAATTTTTCTACCGTCCTGTTTCTTACCTCTGTGTACCTTCTGCCCGTTTATACATTTCCTTTCTTTCTTCTGCCATGAGATCTATAGGAGGTATGCCTGCGATAACCTGCAGCGCTGCTGCTGAGACCGTTTTGTATGCAGCCACCACCCTGATCAAAGCTTTGCGTTGACTTCTTTCCAGTAGTATATAATCCCTTCTTATCTTTAGCGCTTCTATCCATATAGGTGCCCCGTACAGTAGTACAGAATGCACTACCCCACATAGCACCGCTCTCTTACAGCTGCTCGGGCCTCCGATATTTGGCATTAGTCGTGCCAGTTTGCCTATTCTGTCTTCCGCCTTCTGTGTCACTTTTTTTATGTGTTCTCCAAATTTGCCGCGTGTATCAAAGAAAACTCCAAGGTATTTAATACTATTTTTTGGTGTTATCTCTACGTTCTCTATTTTAAATCTTATTCCGTCCCCTTTTCTTTTCTGGGTTACAACCAGCGCTTCAGTTTTTTCTGGTGCTAGCATAAGTTCGTTTTCATTCATCCACATATTTATTTTCTGCAAGTTTTCATTGGCGATGCGTATTAAGTCGCATTTTTGGTCCGCCGATACTACCAGTGCTATATCGTCCGCAAAACCTATGATCTTAGCTCGCCCCAGCAGTTTAATTTGAAATACGTCATTATAAAGGATATTCCATAGCGTGGGTCCTAGTACAGAACCTTGCGGTACCCCGGCTTTAACTTCAAGTGTTTCATGTTTTGCTATCTGTATATGTCTCTCTTTGAGATAGTCCGTGATAATGTTTAAGAGGTATTTCGATATATCTCTCTTTTTTAGTTTTTGTATTATTAGATTCCAGTTAGCTGTGTTGAACGCATTTCGGACATCTAGTGTTATTAGTGCAATCCAGATTTTCTTATTCTTATCTGTTATGTCTTTGATAACTTGCATCGCCTGTATTGTTGATCGCCCTTTCATAAAACCATATTGGTGTTTTGCCATTCCACCTTTTTCCGTTATTTCCAGTTCCAGCCTTCGACGTATCAGTTCCTCATACAGTTTACTTAGCGTACCAAGTAGGCAAAGTGGTCTAAAAGAGCTCGGTTGGCCGGGCTTGCTTTGTTTTGGTATGAGTATCACCTTTGCAATTTTCCATTCCTTCGGAAAACTTTGGGTTTTAAGGAGCTCGTTTAGTACTCCCAACAGCCATTTCTCTTGTGTTTTTCCCGTTTGTATAATGGCTTCTGATGGGATTCCATCTAGCCCTGGGGCTTTTCCTATCTTCATCCGTGCTAAGGCATCCTTCATCTCTCGCAGAGTGAAGACTGGCGCCCTAACAATCTCTTTTCTGTTATATTCTGTCTCGCTTCTGGGAAGCGGGAACAGCTCCTTAATTATTTCTTTCTTTTTAGTAATGGGCAGTTCGTAGGGAGCCAGCCCTTTTAGTCCTTTGATTGCGATTTTGTAGCCATCACCCCAAATGTCCCTATCTAGGTCCTTGCATAGGTTGTCCCATTGATCTTTCTTGGACTTTCTTATCAACCTCCGCAGTTCCTTTTTATTCCTTTGGTATACTTGTTTTGCATTTTCTTTATTTTCTTCTGTTACTCTATCGTCTTTTAGCATCCTTGTGAGGGATCGTCTGGTCGCTGTACACTGTATTCTCTTTTCTAATATGCCCTCATTCCACCAGTATGGCACAGTTTTTTCTCCTGTTGGTACATCTATAGTACTATTTTCGTATGCTTCCTTCAGTATTTCTGTGCACAGCTTATGCGAGGTTATCTTCTCGTTCCTTCTATTTGCCAATCTTAGCCCCAGATTTGCGTTAAACGTTTTCCAGTCAGTCAGTTTATAGCATTTTAATTTACCTACCCTGATATATTAATAAAATGCTATTTTTTGTGGTAACTTTATTATAAAAGGATACAATAGTTTGGTCTATAAAGTATCGATTTCACTCATGTATTTTCTTCATATCTAGTAGGCATTTTCGTCCTTTTGTTGTATGTCATTACAGCTAGCTAAAATACAATATTTATTTACTATTTCACATAATTAAGGGATTGCTAAGGGTGAATAAAGTCACTAATAGCATTAAAATACATTTACCTTCTGTTGACAATGGTTTTTGTTTGATATAGGTTTATTCCGAGCCATTTCAGGCTGGTTTTTGAGAAACAGAAAGAAGCTCTTTATTGATTGGCATAAATTGTCCTTTTAACCATTGGTATTCTGCTTTTCTTCTCATTTTGCTAAAATGTATCTTCTAGTAGCTAAAAAGTAAAGTATTTTGTGACAGGTAAATATAAATAAATACATAACCTATATGAGAGAAAATATTATGTGCTTGAATGATGTACTTACGGATTAATGTTGATTATTCCTTGCATTACATAACCAGTAAGGATTATATATTGCTTTTTAATTATCGAATATAATTATTTATTGTAAATAAATGGATGACGTTTATAGTTGTCATATTTGATGTGTCATATCTAGCACAGAGGATTTATAGATTTTGTCGACGTTGTTTTCTTTGGCGCTAGGCCATTATTGACTGTTCTGCATTATGAATTGGTTTCATTTATCTCGTACACTCAGTATTGCCAACTATCAAAATAGGAGAGTACTCCGGAAGTTGTGATTTTGTGTTTGGGATGTTGGTGAGTTGATTTCCGGCTACCTGTCGATGAAGCAGGAACGACGATTATTTGGCACTTCCTATCCTAACATCATGGAGTCAGCAGGTCACGTCTAGAGGTGTTCAGAATTTTCTATCTTCAATCATCGTGAACACCAAATGACCTAATTGTTATTTATCTCCGCTAGTATATAGCAAAAATCACGCTGAATTAGATTCCGTGAGAAGTTTGTCAAAATCTTAATGGATGACTATATTTTTGAAGACTTGTTTCGCAGACATGGAATATGGTTTTGGTCCAAATTTTTGTAAATTCCCTCAAAGCTAGAGGTATGTTTTCTTTTTTGGATATTATTTTTTGGTACGATTGTCGATTGTTAAATTTAATGTTTTTCTTTCACGGCATTTTAAGAGATACAAATGCCTAGGTACTAAGGCACATGTTGTATTTTAGGGCTCAAGTTCTAGCTCAAATTCTAGCTCAAACTCAAGACCAAGTTCGAGGCCTATTCTCAAATTCAAAGTCAAGTTCAAGGCCTAAGTTAAAATAAGTGCTAAGCTTAGAAACCAAGCTGTACAAGCCATGCTTTCAATTTCTAAATTCTAAGCCACCGATATAGCAGCTAATAGATGGGCGATATGAGTAAAGTGGGGTTATGTTTGATCATGGAATGGAATGTGAACGATTGGGTAACTAGCACGTAGAAGCACTACAGGTTTGGAACACCTACTAATGCCATTGGTATTATCTTATTGAAATTAAATCGTGTTTATACCAACGTGTTATTGATCGTGTTGGACTGTTCATAGATTAATTACTATTTGTGGTATTACCTTATTGAAATGAATTCGTGTTTATATATCCATTTGTTGCTAATCGTGTTTTGAGTATTCGTAGAACGATTGATACTTAATAATTCCTATATAACCAAATTTTCTGTTGACAAATTAAATGTTTAAACGTAAACACTTTTAACTCATTACCGTGTAAAGCATTTTGGTATAAATTTAAAGTAAAGTTATTGCGCCCAGATAATGAAATTCATGAATTTCCCTGGTAAATTTACTGCGCTATTTTTATAAATTAATTATCACCATTGTGTACCAATATCTGCTATTTTGTATTCTAATGTCATGTTATTAATAACGTTTGTAAATATGTACATATGCAAGGGTTCTACAAGAAAGGTTGGATAGAGAAGAATAATTATTTTCCTTTTTATCAGCACAGCTGATAAGTCATTGCACATTGTTTTGTTTTGGTAAATTAATAAAATTTATTTTGTTTTAAGATAAAACATTTGTTGCTTTATTCTTTACATTTCAGCTAAGGAGGTTTCTGCCTTTTTCCTTAAAAAAGACAGTGGCGCCCTAAAGAATTTATTCACAGGTAATAATCTACAACAACGATATAAAACACAGCTGATGCAGTAGAGGCAACACCCACGGAAATGAGAGCTAGCCGCAGGCCGCTATAGGTTATGTAAATAACGCTATAAGTTGTTTTTTCTTTTGTTTCTCTCTTGCTAGTACTTTTTCCATTTCAATTTCATAGTAGATAAACCTGTGCTCTGTCAGGTTCTCTTCCTCTAATACTTCCCAGTTGAAAATCTTCCTCGCTATTTTTTGCGTTGAGAGTGTTACGTCGATATAAGATTCTGTGGTTCCTCTTACAAAAGTTGGAGTTCCCTCTGTATTATGCGCGACCAGGTTCATAGCTGCCATCCATTTGGCCCAGTATTCTCCCCTTCCATCAGTGGTTGGGGATCCCCATTGGTGTGATTTGGCGTTAATGTCGCCTACAATAACCGTTTCTCTCTTTCCCATTCTTATTTTATTACCAATTTCGTCCACCTTTTCCACATATTCATCTATACTTATATTTGGTGAAATGTAACAGCAGTATAGATCCCACTTTTCAAAATTAATACACACATATCCTTTCCCTGCTTTCACACTTGTCACGTCACAGTTATCTTTTTATTAGTAAATAATATTCCCACGTCTGCCCTTTCATCTTTTATCCACTCGCTTCCGTTGGTTATTCTCCTATTTGGCTCGCTAACGATAATTAGATCTACTTTCTTTTGTCTGGCTGTTGCATATGCCAGGTCGTGAGCTTGCCTTCCCCTTCCCAAATTTGTTTGTAGGATTCTAAGGGCCATGAAAGCTTGCTTTCCTGTCCCTCCCTGTTCCAGCGGCCTGTATTCTCTGCCTTCTCATTTTTTCTACTAGTCCTTTAAAGTAGGGGCACCTAATTTGGTCTGCCCTATGTCCTTTCACCTCACATTTCGTACATCGTTCGGTGTTTGCACAGTCCCTACTTTTGTGTCCTGTTTGTCCACATTTCAGGCATTCTCCACTACGATCTGTAAGTCCCTTGCATTCATAAGTTTTATGCCCGTACTCCAGACATTTAAAGCACCTTGTAATATAGATTTTCTCTTTTACCCCACAGGTTATCCATCCTATCTTTATATTTCGCTCTCTTATTAACTTTTCCGCTTGCCTTTTTGGAAGCTCTACTAGAGCTGTTTGTTCTTCAAACTTTCCTTTTCTAATCCCTTTTATTTTGATTTCTGAGTTCGTTAATTTTGTTTCCCTTGTGATTGCATCTACTACTTCTTCTGCTAGGGTGGTTGGATCCATACCCAATATATACACCGTGGTTGTTCCAGTTGTTCTTGTCACAACCTGGCATCCATTCGCTTTTGTTATTTCATATCGTAGGGCTTGCACCGTCTGCTCTCCTCCTTCTACGGCTAGCAGAACATCTCCTTTTTCAGTTTTCCTAATCTTATTTATTTTGACGCCTATTTTTCCAATATCGACTTCCTATTTTAGTGTCTTTATGACATCTGTATAGCTCCTTCCTTCAGTTTTTACTGTCAGTGTGCTTACTTCCTTTCTCATTTTTTGCTTTTTTGGTTCGGACCCTGCTTCTTGGCTTATCAGCTTTATTTTAATTCTTTGTCCTGCAAATATATGCTCGCACATCTTTCTGACGTATGTTGCTTTAAGACCTTCCCCAATTACTATAGTAATAGTATTGGTGGGGTGTAGGATGGTCATTTCTTTTAATTTTTGTAGTCTCCTATAGACTTGTTCTACCTCATTTATTCCCGTAAGATCTATCTCGATGGGGAGTAGGTATACTGCACTACTTTTCTCTTCCTTGTTACCTTTCCTAGTTTTTATACTAGCTGTTTGTATCAAGAAGTCTTCTTCACCTTCGCTGTTCTTAATTAGCTCCTCTAGCCCATCATATTTTGTTATAAGAGTGTTCAACATTGTATTTCCCTCCAGGTTTTTTAAGTCTACGAGGGCTGCATAGTCTCCTTGGATACCGCTTGTAGCATTTTGTTTTGCTCCTTCCATTACCGTAATCTTGTAGAGCTCCTGTGTCCATTTTTCATCTAGGATTCCTTTGAGGCCCTCGAAATCTTCGGTTCCCTCGATGATTCGTTTCATTTCCTCTTCTTTTCTTAACCTTCTCTCTTCGTATTCATTTTTGATCTCTTGTTCTCCAGCTTGTGTTGCTATAGATTTCTTCTCTATGTATGTAGTTCTTGGTCTTACTCTCTTTTCTTGTTTGTCTATTTCTTTCCATACACCATTTATGTCGTTTGCCTGGCGTATTAGTTTTTTAACAATTTGCTTGATTTCTATTTTTGTTTTTGAGCTTGCGTCCGTAGCTAGTCCCAGGTGTTTGATGGTTTTCAATAGTTTTTCCGTCTCTTTCCTTAGTATAATCATTTCTTCCTCTCCACTATCTTCCCGTGGCCTTTTAACTGTTTTTGTTTGTACCTCCTTTCCCCGACTTGTTCCCGCTTCTGTGTTATTTTTTAGTGTAAAAACATCGTCATCGTCTGGCTCTTTAGACTGCTCAAGCCATCTTTGCGATTCTGGTGGAGGAGTCCTCGCTAGTGACTCCCTCCTTTTAAATATGTCCTCTTCGTTTATTCCCCCTTCTGTTTCTGATTCTTTATCCATTAACGGATGTATGTATGCTTCTGTTTTTTCTTCCATTTTATTCCCACGAGTTGGGACGATAAAAACTGTCCGGCACGGCAGTGCGCCCTTACCGTGCTAAGGCTGTGTTTTCCCTCCGGTTTGCCTAGTCCTTTGGGCATCGCTTCTAGCACACTATTTCCCCTGTGCCATGCAGCCCCTTGGCGCGATGGTACTACACCGTGGGCTTAATGCTCTTCTTGACAGCCGCCCGCTTCGGGTCAGACGCTGTCGGTTGCCAGAATTTTGGTCCGCGCCGGTAATTTACCGGTACCTCATGATTATTATTATTATTATTATTATTATTATTATTATTATTATTATTATTATTATTATTATTATTATTATTATTATTATTATTATTATTATTATTATTATTATTATTATTATTATTATTATTATTATTATTTTCAGGTTCCACAGATTTTGTATCTGGATATGGCTTCTATCCTGTTTCGGCATTGGTTGCAAGAAAGCAGGTAGATTCGTAGGTTTGGAAAAGTTCAAGTTTCAGTTGTCGGTGTCATTTAGTACACGTCTGACAATTCCGCTGGTTTCTATAAGAACAACTTTTTGTAGCTGGTAGTATATTTGTTCTTTAATGTTTAGTTTTTTTAGGTTTTCGAAGAGTGTGTGTGGTATTTCTCCAGTTGCACCTATGATGATTGGTACTACCATCACTTTTTCTTGGTTCCACATTTCTTTTATTTCGTTGGCAAGAGGTAAGTATTTACTAATTTTTTCTCTGTGTTTTTTTTGTAGGTTTGCGGCAAGCGGGATAGAGAAGTCGATCAGGTAAGTATGTTTGTTTATTTTGTCAGTGAACACCATGTCTGGTCTATTGTGTTGTAAGGGAAGATCCGTTATTATTTCTCTGTTCCAGTATATCTTATAGTTTTCTGTTTCATGGATGCTTTCTGGGTTATATTTGTATTATGGAATTGTTTCGGTGATTGTCGGTTCGTGGATTTTTAAGAGCTCTTGGTGAATTACTCTGCCAACATTGTCGTGTCTTTTGGTATATTCTTTTGGGGCTAGTGTTTGGCATCCGCTTATGATGTGATCGATGGATTCGGTTTGTTCATTGCACATTCTGCATCTATCTGTTAGGATACGTTCTTTCATTATAAATTTTTTATAATTGCGTGTCGCAATGACGTGGTCTTGTATTGCAATAATGAATGCTTCGGTTTCGGGAAATAGATATCCAAGTTTTAACCACATGAGGGATGCTTCCTTGTTGATGTGTGGTTGTGCCAGCAATGCTGGATATCTGCCATGTAATTCCTTTCTTTTCCACTTATCCTCGAGGTTATCTTCCTCTGGTTCGCCGTTATTTTCTTGTGCTAAATTTAGCGGTGTTGATTTTTTGTCTAGTTTTTTTATGATTTTATATAACTGGTTATTAGTGGCTTCATCATTAAAGTATTTTCTTAGCGTCATTATTTGTTTTTGGTTATGTCTTGGTATGTGGATAATTCCTTGTCCTCCTTTTTCTCGTGAGATGTTTACTCTTTCTATTGAGCTGCGTGGATGGTGTTTGCGGAATTTGGTGCTCATTGTACGGATGTCACGATTGAACTCTTCGAGTTCTGTGTCTGTCCAGGAGATTACGCCAAAGCTGTAGGTTAGAATAGATATAGCGTATGTGTTTATTGCTTTTGTCATGTTTTTGGAATTTAGTTTTGTTTTTAATATTTTCCTTATTCTTTCCTTGAATTTGTTTTTTAGTGTTTCTTTGCTGTGTTTTTGATCTATTCCTCTCGCTTGTTGGTATCCTAGATATTTGTACAATTCTTCATTTTCCATGCCTTCTATTTGTCCTTTATCTGCTCCCATGTCATACCCTTCATATTGTCTCCACTTTTCCCTTTCCATTGCATTGATTCGACATTTGTCCAGTCCAAATTCCATGTGTATGTCGTCGCTAAATGTTTTTGTGATTTGTATTAGTTTTTCGATGTTTTCTTTGTTGTCTGCATATAGTTTTAGATCATCCATATAGAGGAGGTGGCTTATTGTGTTGTTTTCTATGGTTGTACCTTTGTTTGTTTTGTTTAGCATGTGTGAGAGAGGGTTCACTGCCATGCAAAACCAAAGTGCACTAAGCGCGTCGCCCTGGAAAATTCCGCGTTTTATTTCTATGTTGTCTATTGTGAATTTGTTTTTGTTGTTGTTTACGCTTAGTGTTGTTTTCCATTTAGTCATTGTTTGTTTCAGGACGCTCTGAATAAACGGATCAATTTTATAAATTTTTAGCACTTCTAGTAGCCACGAGTGTGGGACACTGTCGAAAGCCTTTTTGTAGTCGACGTATGCAGTGTACAGTGGTTTCCTTTCTTTCTTTTTGTGTTGTGTTATAATGGTGTCAACAATCAGTTGTTCCTTGCAGCCTTTGGTTTTTCTTCTGCATCCTTTTTGCTCTATTGCTAATAGGTTGTTTTCGGTTAGATGTGTATATATTTTGTCTGTGATAATTGATGTTAATATCTTATAAATGGTTGGGAGACATGTAATCGGTCTGTATTTATCTGGATAACTGCTGGTCGGTGTTGTTTTTGGGAGTAAGTATGTTAGTCCTTCAGTCATGAAATCGGGCATTTCTGCTTGTCCTTTTACAATCTCAGAGAATAGTTGTGCTATTTTGTCGTGTGTGCTTGTAAATCGTTTCCACCAAAAGTTATGCAGCCCGTCTTTTCCTGGTGATTTCCAACTGTGTGTTTTCTTTATGGCTTTTTGTACATCGTCTATTGTTATGTTATGATTGTTCATTTGTTTTTTGTTGTACATTCTTGTTTTTTCATCTCTGATCCATCTTGATGTTTGTTTGTGTTTCTTCTCATGTGACCATATACTGCTCCAATAGGTTTTAGTTTTTTCTTTATCTGGGTTTTCATTTTTTTGATCGTTGTTTGTTTTTTGGTTTAGTTCTCTGTAAAATTGTCTTTCATCTTCTTTAAATTGTTGGTTGTGTTTTCTACGTTGGTCACTTTCTTTAAGTCTCCTTAGTCTTTTGGATTTGGCAGCAAGTTTCTGTTTGAGTAGGTCTGTTATTTCATTTATGTTATTATTTTCTGCGTTTTTATGTATTGCTATTATTTGTTGGGATTTGTTCTTTAGCTTTTGACTTGCGTTTGGTTCTTTTGCCTTTGTTAGTCTTCCTATTTCTGTTCGTAGTTCATCTATCTTTTTGTTGATTCGTCGTTCCCATGGTGGTGACATATTTGTTTCTTGGGTTTGTTTGTTTTGGGGTTTTTTTGGTGCAATGATTTTTGAGACTGTTGCCGCTCCTATGTAGGCCACGTTGTGTATGTTGGTGAGATTGTCTTCGTTTTTTATTTTGTTCTTTATTATGTTGTTTATTTGTGTGATGATTTCATTCGTATTTGCTCTAATTTTTGCTTTCAGTTTGGGTAGTTTTGGTCTTAGGTTTGGCATAGTTCCGTAATATTGCATGTATGTCTCTTCGAAGCAGTTTTGTATTTGTATTTCCTCTTCGGTTATTTCTCCCCTTTGCTCGTTTATGGTTTGGTTTCCATTTCTTGGTGGTGTTGTTGGATTTATTCCTAATTCCTGTTCGGCTTCTCTTTTTATTCGGTCCATTGTTTCTGGAGAAATTTTGTTTGCCGATAGGATGGCTCGTTTTTGGTCCAGGATGTTTTGTATTGTTCTTTGCCTAAGCTCTGGGAATTGTCTCGTTACTTGTATATGTAGTTCTTTGCTGTATCCTGTGGTTTTAGTTTCCATATTGGTTAAAACAAGAAAGCTGCGATATAGAGATTCATTCATGTCATCTGTCCATTTTATTCTCTGTCGCAGTCTGCCCTGTAGAGTGGTTGGATGTCCTTGAACTTCCAAAGCATCTCTGCTGGGTGGTGTTGTTTCTCGATTCCTGTTCATTGCGTCGGTGTTTGCCTTTTGCAGGTCAGCGGCACCGGTTCCACTGGGTCCTGCAACAGACTGGTCATTAGGGCGGTTCCGAACGGAGTCAGCCTGAGTCTCCGCCACGCCCGAGTAGCGATTTCGACGAGTCCTTATAGCGTCAACATGTCACACTGCTGGGGTTGCTGGCCCCAGCAGCGGTTTGCCTGTTTTTGGTCCGCGGGTGTTATTTTATTTCGCACCTACTCGTCAGCTAGGCTGATTAGAGCTTTCCCCTATCCGCCACCTGGGGACGCGTCCGGTAGGAGACAGGCAACTCCCTCGGATTATTATTATTATTATTATTATTATTATTATTATTATTATTATTATTATTATTATTATTATTATTATTATTATTATTATTATTATTATTATTATTATTATTTTTATTTTTATTATTATTATTATTATTATTATTATTATTATTATTATTATTATTATTTTCAGGTTCCACAGATTTTGTATCTGGATATGGCTTCTATCCTGTTTCGGCATTAGTTGCAAGAAAGCAGGTAGATTGGTAGGTTTGGAAAAGTTTAAGTTTCAGTTGTCGGCGTCATTTAGTACACGTCTGACAATTCCGCTGGTTTCTATAAGAACAACTTTTTGTAGCTGGTAGTATATTTGTTCTTTAATGTTTAGTTTTTTTAGGTTTTCGAAGAGTGTGTGTGGTATTTCTCCAGTTGCACCTATGATGATTGGTACTACAATCACTTTTTCTTGGTTCCACATTTCTTTTATTTCGTTGGCAAGAGGTAAGTATTTACTAATTTTTTCTCTATGTTTTTTTTGTAGGTTTGCGGCAAGCGGGATAGAGAAGTCAATCAGGTAAGTATGTTTGTTTATTTTGTCAGTGAACACCATGTCTTGTCTATTGTGTTGTAAGGGAAGATCCGTTATTATTTCTCTGTTCCAGTATATCTTATAGTTTTCTGTTTCATGGATGCTTTCTGGGTTATATTTGTAGTATGGGATTGTTTCGGTGATTGTCGGTTCGTGGATTTTTAAGAGCTCTTGGTGAATTACTTTGCCAACATTGTCGTGTCTTTTGGTATGTTCTTTTGGGGCTAGTGTTTGGCATCCGCTTATGATGTGATCGATGGATTCGGTTTGTTCTTTGCACATTCTGCATCTATCTGTTGGGATACGTTCTTTCATTATAAATTTTTTATAATTGCGTGTCGCAATGACTTGGTCTTGTATTGCAATAATGAATGCTTCGGTTTCGGGAAATAAATATCCAAGTTTTAACCACATGAGGGATGCTTCCTTGTTGATGTGTGGTTGTGCCAGCAATGCTGGATATCTGCCATGTAATTCCTTTCTTTTCCACTTATCCTCGAGGTTATCTTCCTCTGGTTCGCCGTTATTTTCTTGTGCTAGATTTAGCGGTGTTGATTTTTTGTCTAGTTTTTTTATGATTTTATATAACTGGTTATTAGTTGCTTCATCATTAAAGTATTTTCTGAGCGTCATTATTTGTTTTTGGTTATGTCTTGGTATGTGGATATTATTATTATTATTATTATTATTATTATTATTATTATTATTATTATTATTATTATTATTATTATTATTATTATTATTATTTTCAGGTTCCACAGATTTTGTATCTGGATATGGCTTCTATCCTGTTTCGGCATTGGTTGCAAGAAAGCAGGTAGATTCGTAGGTTTGGAAAAGTTCAAGTTTCAGTTTTCGGTGTCATTTAGTACACGTCTGACAATTCCGCTGGTTTCTATAAGAACAACTTTTTGTAGCTGGTAGTATATTTGTTCTTTAATGTTTAGTTTTTTTAGGTTTTCGAAGAGTGTGTGTGGTATTTCTCCAGTTGCACCTATGATGATTGGTACTACCATCACTTTTTCTTGGTTCCACATTTCTTTTATTTCGTTGGCAAGAGGTAAGTATTTACTAATTTTTTCTCTGTTTTTTTTTTGTAGGTTTGCGGCAAGCGGGATAGAGAAGTCGATCAGGTAAGTATGTTTGTTTATTTTGTCAGTGAACACCATGTCTGGTCTATTGTGTTGTAAGGGAAGATCCGTTATTATTTCTCTGTTCCAGTATATCTTATAGTTTTCTGTTTCATGGATGCTTTCTGGGTTATATTTGTAGTATGGGATTGTTTCGGTGATTGTCGGTTCGTGGATTTTTAAGAGCTCTTGGTGAATTACTCTGCCAACATTGTCGTGTCTTTTGGTATATTCTTTTGGGGCTAGTGTTTGGCATCCGCTTATGATGTGATCGATGGATTCGGTTTGTTCTTTGCACATTCTGCATCTATCTGTTGGGATACGTTCTTTCATTATAAATTTTTTATAATTGTGTGTCGCAATGACTTGGTCTTGTATTGCAATAATGAATGCTTCGGTTTCGGGAATTATTAATATTATTATTATTATTATTATTATTATTATTATTATTATTATTATTTTTTTTTTTTTTTTGGCAGGGGAGATCTTCAAAAGAGACCACAGTTGTGGTACTGTCGGATTTTTACCGACTAAAACCCCTTCCTCTTCTCTCAGGGCACGCTGGAACCGTCCTTGACATAATCATCAGTTGTGCCCTATTTTGTCTTATTGGTTTCCTCTCTGTCTTCTTAGTTCATCCTTTTCTTTGTTGCTCATTATATATTTTATCAACTTCTGCACTTCTTTCCAGTTTCTTTCATTTTCGATCATTGTCTCTATAAGGTTATCTGGTGTAATATCATGTCCTAATTTTCGGTAAGTGTCGTTTCTACTTCGCTCCCACTTGTTACAATCAAAAATGGTGTGTTTCACGGTGTCAATTTGTTGGCAGTAGATGCAAGTATCCGAGTCATCTTTTTTAAATCTTTTTGCATATGCACGAAACACTCCGTGTCCTGATAGAACCTGACTTAAGTAATAATCGGTTTTGCGATGTTCGCAGTTGACCCATTCGCTTATGCTTCTTATCAGGCGTTTGGTCCATTGTGCTTTATTTGTCTCGTTTTCCCATCTTGTTTGCCATTCCATTAGCGTTATTTCTCTGGCTCTGCGTTTTTTTGTATTTTGATCGTCTTCAGTGTTTTCGTATATATAGCTTCTTTCTGTTACCATCAGGTCTATTGGTGTTATGCCTGTTATTACCTGTAGTGCTATTCCCGAGGTCGTTTTAAATGCTGACGCCACCCGCATGAGTATGTTTCTCTGGGATCGAATAAGTAGAGTCCTTGTCCTCTTAACGAGAATAGTTTTTTTCCAGACCGGGGCCCCGTACAGAATCATGTTGTGGTAAGCACTACACAGGACCTCTCTTTTGCAGCTGCTTGGCCCATCGATGTTTGGGAGGATCCTGTTCAGTTTAGAAATTTTTTCCTCTGCCTTATGTGCTGTAGCCTCGATGTGTTTTCCAAAACTTAATCGGTCATCCAACAGAATTCCTAGGTATTTCATGTTTTTAGTAGGGACTATGGATACCCCTCCCAGCTTGAAGCGTATGTTAGCTCTGTTTTGGCTTCCTCTCACCAGCATTGCTTCTGTTTTTTGTGGCGCTAGCTTAAGTCGGTTCTGGGTCATCCATGTATTGATTCGCTCTAGGTTTTCGTTTACTCTTTCTACGAGCTCGTGTTCATTTCTTGCAGCGCATATTAATACTAAGTCGTCAGCAAATGCAATGATTGTGGCATCTCTTGTCAACTCCAAGCTAAGGACGTCATCGTACAATATGTTCCATAGGGTTGGGCCCAGTACCGATCCCTGTGGAACCCCTGCGCCCACCGTCAGTTCTTCTTTGTTTTCCAAAACTATCTTCCTTGATTTAAAATAGCTGGACACTAAGTTGATTAGGTATTTAGACACGTTTCTTCGCCGGAGTTTCGTAATAATTAGTTTATGGCTGGCAGTGTTGAAAGCATTTTTCACGTCCACAGCCACCAGGGCACTGCACTTCAGTTTCAACTCCTTGACCGAGCACAGCGCCGCTGCAACGGCGTCAATAGTTGATTTGCCTTTACAAAAACCGAACTGGTGTTTGTGAAAACCGCCCTTTAGGTCTATCTCTTTGATTAGTCTGTTTCTGATTAATGCTTCGAAAAACTTGCTGAGTGAGTTCAACATACATAATGGTCTATGAGAGGGTTCATGCTTTGGGATCAGAATAACTTTGGTAAGTTTCCATTTGTCGGGAAAAACTTGTTTTACGAGTAAGTCATTCATAACGTCCTTAATCCAGGTTGGTGCGCAGTATCCTAGTATCTTTATAGCGTCTGAGGGGATGCCGTCTAATCCTGGAGCTTTACCATTTTTGATACTTTTGGTCACATCTTCCACCTCTTGATCCGTGAACGGTTCAATGTTACTTTGCAGAGCATCAGCTGGCCATTTCTCCGGCACGCTTGGAAAAAGTTCCTTAATAATTTTCTTTTTCTGGTCGAGAGGCACCTCATAGGGAGTTAGTGTGTTTAGTTTTCTAGCTACTATTTTATAAGCGTCGCCCCAGATGTTATTATTGAGCTCCTCACATAGGTCCTTCCAGCATTTCTTTTTTGCATCCTTGATAGCTTTGCCTAGTTCATTTTTTTTCGCCTTGTAAGTGGTTTTCATGTTTTCAATAGTTGCTTCTCCAGTGCCTCTATTTCTTGCTCGGGTCAAAATCCTTCTGTGCATGTTGCAGAGTGTCCTTTTGCTTTCTATGTCGTTGTTCCACCAATAAGGCATTTTTCTTCTGTTTGTAGTTCTTTCACTGCTACTTCTGTATGCTAGCTGCACCGTTTTTGTGAGTGTCTCGTGTGTTGTATTTTTTTTGGCAGTATTTTCTATGATGTTCTTAAACATATTCCAGTTTGTAATTGTCCTACCAAGATAATTCTTTTTAATTTTGCTCGCTCCCTCGACAGCAAAGAAAATGTATTGGTGTTCCGTTAGAGTTTCAGTTTCTAGCACTTCCCATCGGTTGATATACCTTGCAATTCTGTTTGTTGAGATCGTAACGTCAATAAAGGATCTGGTGTTTCCTCGCACGAAGGTAGGTCTATTACCAGTGTTATGCACTATCATATCTTGTGCCGAGATACCTTCCATCCAGTAGGTTCCCCTTTCGTCTGTCACTGGCGAGCCCCACATAGATGATTTTGCATTAAAATCTCCCAGAATTATAGTTTCTCCCTGTTGTGCTTGACCCATGATGTTGTCACACTCTGTTTTGTATTCCTGTATATTGATGTTTGGAGATATATAGCAGCAGACAATTGTGTAATCTTTAAGTCGTATTATCAGGTGGCCTTCGCCAGATCTGTGCTCAGCAACTCCAATTTTTTGGTTTGTGATCAGCACTGCCACATTCACTCTTTGGTCTTTTATCCACCTGCTTCCTTGGACTCGTTTTTTATTAGGTTCGCAAACCACTAAGATGTCAATGTCCAGTTCTTGAGCAGTGGCAAGCGCCATCTCTTGCGCAGCATATGCACGGCCTACGTTTGTTTGAAGTATTTTTATAGTCATTTGCAGTATTGGCTTTCAGTGCCTCTGCTGTTTATTCCCTCTGTGCCTCCTAGCTGTACAAGCTTTGCCTTCTCTTTAATCATTTCTCTATAGCGAGGGCATTTTGTTTGGTCTGCTCTATGCCCGTTTATTTGGCATGTACTACAATGACTCTCATTTTTACACTCCTTTGCCTTATGATCCTCTTTTCCACAGTTTAGGCATTGCTTGGATCTGTCAACACCTCTGCAGATGGAGCTATGATGTCCAAACTCCAAGCATTTGTAGGAACGTAATATGTTGACCCGTGCTCTTACTCTGCAAGTTGTCCATCCTATTTGGATGGTTCCCTCTCTTATAAGCTCTGTTGCCAAGCCTTTCTTTATAGCAACTGTTGCCGTTTGTCCTCCGAACCTGGTTTGCCTAGTTGAGAGAACTCTGACGTTTTCTTCTGTTGTGAGTCTTGCTCCGTTATCACAGCTGTTGCTATCTCCTTCTCACTAACATCGCCATCAATATCCATTATGTGTATTATATCGGTGTTGTCTTTAATATGTACTTTTATGTCCTGGTTTCTATTTTGAATTTCTTTTTTTAGTATTTCCGCCTTGTTTTTGCCGCCTTGTACTTCCAAGAGAACGTCTCCGTTTACCGTCCTTTTAATTGTTTTAACCCTTACTCCCACTTCATCAAGATTGACACTGGTTTTAATTGCTCTTAACGTATCAGCGTACTGTCTGCCATTAGATTTAACTATTATTTTCTCGTTTTGTGGGTTTTCTCTGCTTCTGGCTGATTTTTGCTCGATTCGATTTGGTCCTACTTTGGATACTAATACTTGCATCTTTGTCCCTGTATCTCTAAAGACAAATTCGACACACTTTTTAAGGTATTCGTGATTTATATTTTCCATCGTGGCAATTTTAATCCTCTTGGATTTGTGCGTATTTGCTTCCACGTTTAATTTTTTAAGTATCTCATACAACTCTTTCACGTCGCCTATGCCATCTGGGTTCACGTTGTATGGTAGGACATACAGCATCCTTGAGCTACCCTCCGTTTTTCCTTTACTTATTGTAGTTTCTGTGCTGGTTTTGATATATTCAATGATGCCCTCCTCAAGACCTTCCTTCATCAGAGATGTTATATCTGGGAAAAGAAGCTTGATTTTCTGTTCTAGGTCCGTATCGGTTAGGTTGGTTTTTGGGTTCATCAAAAGTGCTATGTCATCGTTTTGCTCATTTAGTGATTCAATATTTTTTATCTCAATATTTTGGAAACAGGTTTCTGGCCACTTAATGTCCACAACTTTACTCAGGTTTTCCCATGTCCTCTCAGAGTTTATTTGGTGTTCGATCTGGTGCGTCGTATCCTCTTTAAGTTTTGTTATTTCTTTTTTAATTTCTTCATGATTTGCTTGAGTGCTAATGCTTTTATTTTCTGTCGTCGTTTGGGTACTTGATTCTTGAGTTTTTGTCAGCGTTGCTCGGTGTTTTGTTACTTCGGTTTTTAGATCAACATAGCTCGTTTTTAGGATGTCAATTTTTCTGTTTAGTTCCCCCACAATGTTGTTTAATTCTCTAGTTATTGATTTAATTTCTGTCTTAGTTTTGGTGCTGATTCTCACCTCTTCTTTAAGTTCTCCCATTTTTTTATTTAGGTTTTCCAAAGCCTTTAGGGTGGCTTTCATCTCGAACGTTTCAGTGTTTAGAGTATCTTCCAGTTTAGTATGCTCTTTCCCTTCTCTTTTCCTCTTTTTCGCAGCTGGACTTTTAGGGTCAGCAGTCCTGGTAGCTTCTAGCTTCTCTTCTTCATATAGTTTAAATATAGGGCTTGACGAGTCCTCGTCTTGCCAGGGGTCGTCCCCTGTAGTGGTCCCGGTGGATTTCGAGTCCGCTCTCGGCGTTAGGAAAATATCCTCTGTTTCGTCTTTTGGGTTTGGTTTTTTTGTAGTGGTTGTTTCCCCATCTACGTTGCCCTGCTCCATAAGCAGCTCATCTTCTTTCTGTTCGTTTGTCTGCTTGAGCCATTTCTTCAGCCCTTGTGGGGGCGTCCTCGGTAGTGAGTCCCTCCTTCTGAATATTTCATCTTCGTCCATTCCCTTTGCCATCTCCGGCGTTGTACTCCTTACTTCAGTTACAGTTTTATTTCCTTTTTTGTTTTCTTTTACGCTTTCCATCTTGTTCCCACGAGTTGGGACGAAGCAACTGTCCAGCACGGCAGTGCGCCCTTACCGTGCTAAGGCTAGGTTTCCCTCCGGTAGTGTGCGAATCCAGAGGCTGTCCTGTTTACGCACTAAAACCTCCCTCCTCTACGGTACTGCCCCGGAATCACCAAAAGGTATTACCGTCAGGGGAGCCCCGGGCTATGTATCTATGTATCTATGTATCTTCTACTGCCTTTCTTCTGCCACTTTGGTCTCCAGGATAGTTTTGATGTATTCTTTCAGTATGGTCCACTTGTGTCCTGACTCCAGCATCTCTTCTACCAAGGTATCTACTTCTAGGTTTTGTACATCTAGCAGTAGGTATGTGTTCTGCCTCTGTACCACCCATCTCGGACACTCAAAAAGTGTGTGCTGGACCGTATCCTGAGCACCGCAGTATACGCACTCATCCGTCTCCTTAATGTGGAATCTTTTAAGGTAGACTTGGAAGACGCCATGACCAGCGAGTACCTGAGTAAGACAGAAGTCAGTGCGTCGATGTTCGCATTCCATCCACCTTCTAATATTCGGAATTAGCCTTTTGGTCCACTGGGCCACCGTTTCTGTCTGTTCCCACTCATTTTGCCACATGGCCATCGTTAGTTCCCTTTCTTCCTTTTTGATGTTGTTGTTTGTTTCCCCTCTTATGTGGAGCCGCCATCTTTCTTTTACCAGTAAGTGGATTGGGATAATTCCCGCTACGACGTTGAGTGCACTTGTTGATGTTGTTCTGTAAGCGCTAGAGATGCGTAGTAAGTTTTTCCTTTCCACCCTGGCAAGCAAATTTTGGTAGTATTTTATATCCAGCATCTGGTGCCATATCTGTGCCCCATACAGTAAGACGGACTGCACCACCCCATGCAGAATACGTCTCTTCATGCTACCTGGTCCCCCGATGTTTGGCATAATGCTGGTCAGCTTTTATTATTATTATTATTATTATTATTATTATTATTATTATTATTATTATTATTATTATTATTATTATTATTATTATTATCCTTCTTCTTTTTTCTCACTTAATCTTAATCAAATGGTGTTTCTTTTCTGGGATGACGGGCTGTACCAAGTCGTCTCAGAGTCTATTGCTTGAATTGAGGAATGATCGCACTATATTGCACGTTTTAAGGATGACAGACTTTTGTATGTTTGTATGGATATTTGGGTCGAGACCGAGTTCCTCAAGATGTGTCTTAAAGATGTATGGGGTGATGCCTGTGGTTGAAATGGTGAATGGTATGATCGTTACTTTTTTCTATTTCCAAAGTCTCTGAACTTCCATGGCTAATTCCGAATACTTTGCTATTTTCTCTCTATACTTTGTTTAAATGTTGGGGTCGTTAGGTATGGATATATCTATAAGATAGGTGATTTGTTCTTTTTTGTTTTGGAAAACGATGTCTGGTCTATTACATCTTATTGTCTTGTCTGTATGGATTTCTACGTCCCAGTACAGTTTGTATTCGCTGGTATCTATGATGATGGTTGGAGAGTATTTGTAGTATGGTATTTCCTCTGTTATTAGTTTGTAGGTCTTTGCGAGTGCCTGGTGAATGATTTTTCCTGCCATGTTGTGTCTTTCGGTATACTGTGTGCCTGCTAAGATTTTGCATCCACCAGTGATATGGTCTATGGTTTCTGTATATTGGTGGCATTTTCTACATGTATCAGTATGTAAGTTTGGATCTTTAATTATGTATTTCTGATAATTCCGAGTGGTTATGACCTGATCTTGTATTGCGAGAAGAAATCCTTCTGTCTCAGGGAAAAGTCTTCCATCTTTAAGCCATTTATAGGAAAGTTCTTTTGATATGTGATCGTGCTCTATGTTGTATCTATGTTTTCCATGTAGCTGCTTTGTTGTCCATAAATTAAGACTTTCTTCTATATTTTTTGTTGGATTATATGTGTCCGTAGGATGATTGGTCGTGGATAGATCAAGGGGTGTATAATTTTTGTCAGCTTTACAGACTGATTGGTGAAGGGATGCTTGTTTACCAAGGAAGAATTTCCGAAGGTGTTGGATTTGTTTTGTGTGTAAAGCTTGAATATCTATCATACCCCTTCCTCCTTCTTTTCTGTTGATTGTGACTCTTTCTTTACATGAGTTGGGATGGTGTTTTCTATGTCTGGTAAGCTCTGATCTAGTGAGGGTATGGATACTTTCCAGATCTGTTTGGGTCCATTTGATTATACCAAAGGAGTAGGTAAGTATTGGGATGGCAAATGTGTTGATGGCTTTGAAGAGGTTACGGGAATAGAGTGAAGTTCTTAATATGGCTACTAATCTTTGTTTGTATTGTTTCTTCAATTGTGTTTTTATATCTGTGTGGTTTATTTTAGTGCTTTGTTGGAATCCTAGGTATTTGTATGTTTCGTTTTCTGTCATGTTGTCTAAAATTTCATTGTTTATGGATTCTTTGTATTCGCTTTCTTTCCATTTACCTCTTTCGATATGTAGTGCTTTGCACTTACTTATTCCGAATTCCATTTGTATGTCTGTTGTAAATGTTTCTGTGATCTTGAGCAGCCCTTTTAGTTATGTTGGTGTTGGCGCGTAGATTTTTATATCGTCCATATACAGTAGGTGGTTGATTTTATGTTGTACTGTTTTTTGATATTTTATGTTAAAGCCGTATTGGGAGTCATTTAGTGCATTTGAGAGTGGATTTAGGCACATACAGAACCATAAAGCACTTAGTGAATCACCCTGGAAGATGCCTCGTTATTATTATTATTATTATTATTATTATTATTATTATTATTATTATTATTATTATTTTCTACGTTAACTCAGCTTTCGCTGGTAATCATTTAGCCTGATGACTAGGCTGGGTAACCTGGTGGAAAAACAATTCAGTTCCGCCCACTCAGGCTCTGTTCAGGAATTTGCGGACTATATGACAAGTCTGCAGTATAACTGCCTTCTGCGCGTACACTGTGATGTTCTGGGATAATCCGATGTCCTGAAGATTTTTAGGGAGATTCGTCGAAGTAATCCCTTCAGCCGAAATTACCAGTGGGACTATGGAAATCTTAGACAACTGCCAGATGTTCTTCAGCTCTACTGCAAGGTTTTCGTACTTTGTGACTTTTGCTGCCTCAGTTCTGCTGACATTATGAGATAGCGGTACAGCTATATCAATGATGGTTCCAGTCTTTTTCTCCTTGTCAATGATGACTATGTCCGGTCTGTTAAAGTCCACTGTCCTATCCGTCGTTATAGGCCTGTCCCAATACAGTACCGCTCTATCTGTTTCCAAGACTGCTTGAGGCTGGTATTTGTAATATGGCGCACATGTTTGAAGAAGTCCGTTATTAAGAGCCAGCTGTTGGTGAATTATTTTGGCCACTTGATTGTGACGTCCTAGATATGCGTTATCCGCGAGTGATTTACAGCCTGCAATGATATGCTCTATAGATTCACCCACCGCTCCACATTTCCGACACTTGTCTTCTACGTCAAGTCTAAGGCAATGTTTTTCATAGTTGCGAGTTCTAATAACTCTGTCCTGGATGGCCATGAAGAATCCTTCGGTTTCGGGGTAGAGGTAACCGGCGCCGAGCCATGATAGTGAGGTCGTCTTATCAGTGTTGTCAGCTTCTAGACTTCTTGGAAACTTACCATGTAAGGCTTGTTCCATCCATGTGGCTTGATCTTCCTGCCTTGTGCTTATATCGAACTCGAGATTAAGGTGTTGTAGATTCAATGGTGTATATCCTCGATCTTCCTGGGCTGCTATCCTCATCAAACTATCTCCGGATCTTAGTAGATGTTGTCGCATGTTCTTCTCCTGAGATCTGCATAACTTGTAGATGTTCATCATACCCCGACCACCACTTGCTCGGGGAAGATAGAGCCTCTTAACCGATGCGTTGGTGTGCAGACATCGAAATTTGGTCATCAGTCGCCGGGTTAGTCTGTCAAGGCCATTCAAGTCTGCATCAGACCACTTCAGGATACCAAAGGTGTAGGTCAAAACAGGCACTGCCCAGGTGTTCAGAGCGGTGATCTGGTTCTTAGATGAGAGCTTAGTGTTCAGAACCTTGAGTACTCTCTTCTTGTACTTCTCGGAGAATATGTTCTTCAAATGCGTGTGGTCAATATGTTGGTTCTGAGGCATTCCTAAATACTTGTATGTGTCTTCGGGTTGCAAGTTCTCAATGTCCTGAAATTGATCTTCTTGGATTTCCACAGCACCTCTTTTGATGTTGATGATGGCACATTTGTCAAGACCAAATGACATGCCAATGTCCCCGCTAAAGGTCCTAACGGTGTTAATCAAAGAATGCAGTCCAGTCTGATTCTCTGCGAAGAGCTTCAGGTCATCCATGTACAGTAGGTGGGATAGCCTCCGCCCGTTCCTGATATTAAGTCTGTACCCAATATTCGTGCTGTTCAGAAGCGTAGATAGAGGGTTCAGCGCTAGGCAAAACCACACTGGTGATAAAGAATCTCCTTGAAAAATACCCCTGGATATATTAACTTTACCATTGTTATTGTTGTTGACAAGGATATTGGTCCGCCAGGTGCTCATGAGATGTTGAAGCACCGCTCTTATTTTAGGACAAATTTTGTAGATCTCCAGTACCTTTATCAACCAGTCATGAGGTACGGAATCGAAGGCCTTGCGGTAGTCAATATAGCACACATTAAGATCTCTCTTCCTAGTCTGGACCTGTTTTATAACCACTGCATCTATGGAAAGTTGATGTTTGCATCCGGCTGATCCTCGGATACAACCCTTCTGCTCTTCCTCGAGTATGTTGTTCGTAGCACAGTGTTCGTATATTCGGTTGTTAAGAAGTGATGTGAAGAGTTTGTATACTACCGAGAGGCACGTAATTGGTCTATGGTTGCTTGGCATAGCGGGGTCGCCCTTCTTGAACAGCATATAGGTGTTTCCTTCTGTCAGGAACTTGGGGAATTTTGAGGGATCGTCCAGTGCTTCCGTAAAACATCGAGCAAGGCTCGGGAAACATGCTGGGAGGTTTTTGATCCAAAAGTTGTGCAGTCCATCTGGTCCCGGGGCCTTCCAATTACTGATCTTCTTGGTAGCCTGGGAAATATCTGCTACTGTTAACTGATCTACAGACATTTCCTCAACTTCCGATGCGCTTTGTTCAACATCCGCTACCCATTCGGACTCTCTGTTGTAGTGTACTGCTTCTGACCATATGGAGCTCCAGTAGTTGCGGAATTCATCTGTGTTGGCTAAGGCTTGTACATGGCCTGGATTTTCTGGTGGTGTTTCCAAATTCCTGAAGAATTTCTTTCTGTCCGCTGTGAAGTCTGCATTTTGTTGTTTTCTTTTAGAAAGCTCATTGTATCTGCGAAGACGAGCACCCTTAGCCTTAGCTTGTTGTCTGAAGCGGTCCCTTAGATCCAAAAGTTGTTGATGGTGCTGTGGGTCTTCCAAGCGAATTCCTGCTGGGTTCGCTATTGCAGAGATTTTCCTAATTATCTTTCTTGATCGAATATTTTGCAGGTATAAGCCTATAACATCAGCTTTTCCACGGAATTTGTCTATATCTTGTTCTAGGCGTCTTTTCCAGGCGGGGTTATCTCTTTTCGTAGTATGACGTTTAGATTTTGACATATATGTTTTTTGGCCATTGAGTTCGATGACGGTAACAGCAGCGCAGTAAACCGACAAATGTACTTCTTCCAATGTGTGGGAAACGGTAAGGTGATCTCCCAAAACTTCATTGGCTAGGCTGATGTTCTGCCTGGCTTTGAAGATGCCCCTTAGTTTCGGCAGGGACGGGCGGTTAAGAGGGTCAGAACCTTCATAACAAGAGAGAAGGCTATGGAATTTGTTGCTCACGCGCTGTCGAGCTGGGTTCTGAAAGGGCTCGTCTTGGCGATCCTGTAAGTGTCGCGTCTCTTCTAGCTGAGCTATCTGTTCTATCCGCTCTCGTACATCGTTTGGAAGAACTTCCTCTTGGTGGATCGTGTTGCCAACTTCTCGTCTGATGGTTTCCAACTCGACACGCGTTAGCCATCCTTTCTTAGTTATGACGTTTTTTCGGTCAGCGATATTCTGTTCTGTCACTTGCAGTTCTGGATGTCTTCTACAGAATTCGGCGTGAAGGGAGTGTCTATTATTATTATTATTATTATTATTATTATTATTATTATTATTATTATTATTATTATTATTATTATTATTATTATTATTATTATTATTATTATTATTATTATTATTATTATTATTATTATTATTATTATTATTATTATTATTATTATTATTATTATTATTATTATTATTATTATTATTATTATTATTATTATTATTATTATTATTATTATTATTATTATTATTATTATTATTATTATTATTATTATTATTATTATTATTATTATTATTATTATTATTATTATTATTATTATTATTATTATTATTATTATTATTATTATTATTATTATTATTATTATTATTATTATTATTATTATTATTATTATTATTATTATTATTATTATTATTATTATTATTATTATTATTATTATTATTATTATTATTATTATTATTATTATTATTATTATTATTATTATTATTATTATTATTATTATTATTATTATTATTATTATTATTATTATTATTATTATTATTATTATTATTATTATTATTATTATTATTATTATTATTATTATTATTATTATTATTATTATTATTATTATTATTATTATTATTATTATTATTATTATTATTATTATTATTATTATTATTATTATTATTATTATTATTATTATTATTATTATTATTATTATTATTATTATTATTATTATTATTATTATTATTATTATTATTATTATTATTATTATTATTATTATTATTATTATTATTATTATTATTATTATTATTATTATTATTATTATTATTATTATTATTATTATTATTATTATTATTATTATTATTATTATTATTATTATTATTATTATTATTATTATTATTATTATTATTATTATTATTATTATTATTATTATTATTATTATTATTATTATTATTATTATTATTATTATTATTATTATTATTATTATTATTATTATTATTATTATTATTATTATTATTATTATTATTATTATTATTATTATTATTATTATTATTATTATTATTATTATTATTATTATTATTATTATTATTATTATTATTATTATTATTATTATTATTATTATTATTATTATTATTATTATTATTATTATTATTATTATTATTATTATTATTATTATTATTATTATTATTATTATTATTATTATTATTATTATTATTATTATTATTATTATTATTATTATTATTATTATTATTATTATTATTATTATTATTATTATTATTATTATTATTATTATTATTATTATTATTATTATTATTATTATTATTATTATTATTATTATTATTATTATTATTATTATTATTATTATTATTATTATTATTATTATTATTATTATTATTATTATTATTATTATTATTATTATTATTATTATTATTATTATTATTATTATTATTATTATTATTATTATTATTATTATTATTATTATTATTATTATTATTATTATTATTATTATTATTATTATTATTATTATTATTATTATTATTATTATTATTATTATTATTATTATTATTATTATTATTATTATTATTATTATTATTATTATTATTATTATTATTATTATTATTATTATTATTATTATTATTATTATTATTATTATTATTATTATTATTATTATTATTATTATTATTATTATTATTATTATTATTATTATTATTATTATTATTATTATTATTATTATTATTATTATTATTATTATTATTATTATTATTATTATTATTATTATTATTATTATTATTATTATTATTATTATTATTATTATTATTATTATTATTATTATTATTATTATTATTATTATTATTATTATTATTATTATTATTATTATTATTATTATTATTATTATTATTATTATTATTATTATTATTATTATTATTATTATTATTATTATTATTATTATTATTATTATTATTATTATTATTATTATTATTATTATTATTATTATTATTATTATTATTATTATTATTATTATTATTATTATTGTTGTATACTGAGTAATAAATAAAGTTTGAATTTTGAATATCACTCTTAGCCAGAGGATAATATTGCATTTCCCAAGAAAATGCTGAATAAGCATCAACAGACTTTAGCAAAGCCTAGATCTTCCTGCAAATTACAATTCAGTCGGGTTTTTATTGTCATGCTCTCAATATACAGTGTGTCCCGCTTTTCATTAATACACCCTGGTATCTCAGTTATTAATAATGCGATTTTCTTCAAATTTTGGTGGTGATTGTATGTTAGATAAATGAAGTATTTGGCATAGTGAACACTTTTATGCATCATACTGTGTCTCATAGTGTCTTGGGGGGTAAAGAAGGGTTGATTTTTTGAGAAAAGTATATTAGGGCTTATTTTAAATAATTTTTTCTATCAGATTTAGAATCAGCATCCCAAAAAACCCTCTTAATTAATATTTTCAAAATCTCAAGAGCTGATTTTTTTAGCAGTAAAATTTTTTTTTAATTTGGCACTTTTTTTTTAATAGGTTGTTTATTTCTAACTTTTTGGTTTTAATGTCCTGATCCTATTACGTTTCAAACGCCTCCATATCATTTCGTTGAATTCAGTATCCTCGCAACTACTATGATTAAGTTTTTTTTTAAATTTTACTGCTAAATAAAATTAGCTCTTGAGATTTTGAAAATAATAATTAAGGGGTTTTTAGGATGCTGATTCTAAATCTGATAGAAAAAATTATTTAAAATAAACCCTAATATACTTTTCTCAAAAAATCAACCCTTTTTTACCCTATGATGCATAAAAGTGTTCACTGTGCAAAATACTTAATTTTTCTAACATACAATGACCACCAAAATTTGAAGAAAATCGCATTATTAATAACTGAGATATCAGGGTGTATTCATGAAAAGCGGGACACACTGTATATTATTTTTGTAAAGTTAGTTTTCAAATTCAAAATTAATATTTTCAAAAATACGAAGATTTAATTGGTGCAGTTGCAGTCGTCAGATTTTTGGAGCCTATCGTATCGAACGAATGATTTTCGTATCAACGATTTACCGAAAAATCGAACCTGTTAGTAACTTTGTTGTACAGTGGAGTAATGTCACCATCCAGGATCGTCGTCCAATCTATCGCAGCCCAGGCAAGCCACTATCGAAAGTTGGAACACAAGTTATCCAATTTTACGAGAATCGAAGTTTTGGGAAGGACCATATCGCCTACCCACTACGAGGTTCTTATAGTAGATAATGAAGGCCAGTATCATCGTTGCAGTATTTATGTAAGTGTACATTCATAACAGTCGAAAAATTCGCTGATTTTCTGAAAAATTTGAAAATTGACAATAATAACCCTTCAACCGGCTCTTAAATTTTAACAGAAAATCAAGTACCTTTAACTATAGAATCTGTCAGCCATTCGATATAAAAAATAATAAACAACAAATTTTATATTTAAATCAGCAAGTTTCAATTTAATTATCTGAAAATACTGATATAATATCTCATTTTAAACATGAATACTTTAAAGTCCGTTCCGGAATTTAACGGAAATTCTACTGATCTAAATAGATATATGTGTGTAAAATCTTGATAAACGAATTTTATGAATTAAATAATCCAACAGATTTTAATCCGAAAATAACAACAACAAAATTAATTTTTAAGTTCAAAATAAATATTTTTAAAAATACAAATCTCGTATACGAAGATTAAATACATGTTAAAGTAGTTAAACCTTTAAACACTCGTTCGACTTGTGTGTCGGGGGGAGTCTTGCTTTGTACGACTCACGGAATACACTGTTTATATTGAATAAAATAATTTTCTTTTAAACCAATTATGAGTTTATAGATACTTGTAGGTACAATAATATATTATTTCCTCACGTCTAAGTCAAAATTTACACATTGACTTCTACATTGCTATTGGCGCGCGGCGCGAATTTTACAACACAATACCTAATATCTACAGTATTATATTTTGTTTCAATTTCACATTTTCTAATAGTCTTAGATAAAATACAAGGTCGCGGATTTGAAAACGATCGATTGTTTCTTAAACTAAGATACTCAGCGAGGAATGTTAAACACAATGGCTTTAGAGGTTTTTAAAATCTATTAGGAAATAATTAATCAATTCCATACATATCAACGAACCTGTATTAATCCAAAGGAACAGCAAATAATAATGTGTAACTATAGAAAAATTGTTCGTTTTTTAATGACACCTTATTGTGTCTATGGGCTCGCCATGCGGAGTATACAACTATTTCTACAATGTATAAGATTTCGTTTTAATTTCATGCATACAACAGACACAATATCTAATAGTCGTAGAAGAAAATCCATATTTTGGATATCCAAAGAAACAAGAAAAACGAAATTTTAGATATAAAAGAATAAAATTGTTCAATTTGAAAAAAAATTAATACTTTTATAAATTGAAATAAAAATGACAAATCTATTTAAAAGGATTTTAACTCATGAATCGATTTAAATGTAACAAAATAACATTACAAACCAGTTTCTTTGTGTTTCAAATTATTTCAATTAAAAACATCTTGAATAAGTAATGTTAAGAATAATTTCTAGACACGCAAAAGGGTTTTAAATTAAATCTAGATAAGAAAATTTGGCCCGAGAAGTCAGCGGAAAGGGAAAGGAGAGAAAAACTTATTTTACGCCGATGAAGAGTTTACAAATGCTCGTTCTTCGTGTCCCTGTTTTTCTAGAATTTCTCAAACGGATATTCACAAGGGGAATTCAAATATTGAATTATTAATATACGTCTGTGACGTAGTTGTTAGAAAATAAGGGCTAATTAAAAAATAAGTCACTACTAGCGGGTACCCGCGACTTCCTGCTCACGCAATTCAATTGTTATAAATTTGCCATGCACCTTAAATCTAAGTGTCATATTGAAGGCAGAAGGGCTTAAAACTCAAAGTTATAGCATCTCGAGAGTAGGCCAAAAGCTATGATCATTCGTGTCTGAACTAGAGCGAATTTACATTTTTATTATACCAAATATAATTGATTGTATTGTATAGGCAGTTTTGTCCAAACCACGATTAGTGTCTTAGCGTTAATAATTTTTGGCTTATACTGTCGATTTAATTTTACAATAGATGCAATACACGAAATTTATTGTGTTTTATTTTGGTACTTTATGTACTGCTTATAACTTTGAATCTCAATTACAGACGTCTGATATAAAAGGCAACGACAAACACCGTTAGTACATTTTCCCGTCGTTCTTGGAATTGCTTGGGTTATGGCTGTCCGTAGAGTAGAGAGCAAGGACGAAACGGCCGTCGTGGTCTACCCGGCCTAGGGTATCCATTAAACTTGGATCCCTGTGTATTCCAATATAAAAAATAGTTACACACTTGTCCAATATGCCACAATATTTTATTTTTTTATTTATTATTAATATTATATTATAAGTATTTAAAAAACTCATAATATAATTTTCTTTATTTTTTTTAGTTGAGACGGTTAGATAGAGTAGCGTTGCTAGATTTCGCCGTCTATAAAACATTATGTTTATAATTTTGTTTCTGAATTTAAAATAAAATAACACTTTTTTTTATTATTAATATTATTGTCTTCTTTTTTTTTCTCACTTAGTCTTAATCAAGTGGTGTTTCTTTTCTGGGATAACGGGCTGTACCAAGTCGTTTCAGATTCTATTGCTTGAATTGAGGATTGATCGCACTATATTGCATGTTTTAAAGGTGACAGACTTTTGCATGTTTGTATGGATATTTGGGTTGAGACCGAGTTCCTCAAGATGTGTCTTAAAGATGTATGGGGGTGATGCCTGTGGTTGAAATGGTGAATGGTATGATCGTTATTTTTTCTGTTTCCAAAGTCTCTGAACTTTCATGGCTAATTCCGAATACTTTGCTATTTTCTCTCTATATTTTGTTTGAATGTTGGGTCATTAGGTGAAGGTATGGATATATCTATAAGATAGGTGATTTGTTCTTTTTTGTTTTGGAAAACGATGTCTGGTCTATAACATGTTATTGTTTTGTCTGCATGGATTTCTACGTCCCAGTATAGTTTGTATTTGCTGGTATCTATGATGGTGGTATTTGTAGTATGGTATTTATTATTATTTATATTATTATTATTATTATTATTATTATTATTATTATTATTATTATTATTATTATTTCTTGTATTCACAGCAGCGTAGGCTGGTCCTCTTTCCTTGATAGGCGGGTTCGATACCAAGTCCATCAAGGCTATTTCTGGTTTAGAAACGATCTCACTATATTACATGTGTGTAGTATTACAGCTTTTTGTGCTTGGGTATGTACATTTTCTCCTAGGCCTATCTGTGCTAGATTTTTACTGAATGAGTGCGGGGTAATTCCTGTTGTTGAAATAATGAATGGAAGAATGTATACTTGTTTTTGTTTCCAGACTCTTTCCATTTCTATAGCTAGTTCCTGATATTTTCTTTTCTTTTCCGTGTATTTTTTAATTACATTTTGATCGGATGGTACTGCGATATCTATAAGGTAAGTTATGTTCTTAGTTTTATCTTGAAGGGTGATATCGGGTCTATTGTGGATTACTGTTTTATCTGTTTGTATAGTAAGGTCCCAATATAGCTTAGCATATTCATTCTCAATTATGGTTTGTGGGGAGTAGTTGTAATATGGTTGTGTGTCCTGGTGCAGTTGGTACTGTGATGATATCGCTTGATGAATAATTTTTGCCATCGTGTTATGCCTATTTATGTATTCAATACCGGCCATTAGCTTACATCCTGATATTATATGGTCTATTGTTTCAGGAACAAGGTGACATTTTCTGCAATTGTCATTTGTGATTGTGTTATCTTTTAGAATATATTTTTTGTAGTTATTTGTTGCTATGACCTGATCCTGTATTGCCAGAACAAAACCTTCCGTCTCTGGGTATAGTTGGCCATTTTGTAGAAACCTATTGCTGAGTTTTTGATTTATCTCCTCTTGGTGAACTATATTGTAGTGTCGCCCATGTAGTGGTTTTGATGACCATATTATCTTCTTTCCTTTAGTTTGGTCTTGTATTGGGGGTTCTTCGTGCTTTGATAGGTTTAATGGGGTATAATTTTTATCTATTTGTACTATGGCTCGGTGTATTGCGTGGTCTTTTTTGTAGAAGTAAGTTCTTAGGCTTCTTATTTGTTTGGCGTGTAGTTCTTCAAGGTCTATCATTCCTCTTCCTCCTTCCCTTCTGTTTATTGTTAGTCTTTCTTTGCATTATTATTATTATTATTATTATTATTATTATTATTATTATTATTATTATTATTATTATTATTATTATTATTATTATTATTATTATTATTATTATTATTATTATTATTATTATTATTATTATTATTATTATTATTATTATTATTTGTTCTTTTTCACAGGTTTCTACCCTGGGTTTAGAGCTAGAGCACATCGGTCAGTGACAAGATGGCCTGCTCGTTGGTGTGGTTCTAAACCACTTAAAGTTAAGTTTCGCCTAAAACCCTACGGATTATGGTGCACGTGTCTAACAACACAGACTTTTGCATGGGTAAGTATAAACCTACATCTAAGTCAAGTTGACCTAAACTCTTCTTAATTGTTTTAGGTATTTCACCAGTCGAGCCGATGACTATCGGTACTATCGCCACTGTCTCCATGTTCCACATTTGGCGTATCTCATCGCTCAAGGGTAAGTATTAATTTATCTTTTCAGAGTAAGTTTTCTCGATTTTGGTTGGAAGGGGAACGGCAAAATCAACAATGAGTGTTTTCTTTTCAGCCATGAAGGTAAGTACTAGGTCGGGAATGTTGTTTGTTATTGTTCGGTCTGTGATTATTTTCCTGTTCCAGTAGAGTCGCATGTCATCGTTCTCATTATCGTTATTATTATTATTATTATTATTATTATTATTATTATTATTATTATTATTATTATTATTATTATTATTATTATTATTATTATTATTATTATTATTATTATTATTATTATTATTATTATTATTATTATTATTATTATTATTATTATTATTATTATTATTATTATTATTATTATTATTATTATTATTATTATTATTATTATTATTATTATTATTATTATTATTATTATTATTATTATTATTATTATTATTATTATTATTATTATTATTATTATTATTATTATTATTATTATTATTATTATTATTATTATTATTATTATTATTATTATTATTATTATTATTATTATTATTATATTATTATTATTATTATTATTTCAGCCTGCGTCCATCCACCAGGCCTTGTTCTCTTTGGCTGACATGACAATGAAGATTTAAAAAAGAAAGGAAGATGTTTTAAGGTACCGCTGTAATGGTTTTATCAAGCACTAAAATCGTTCCTCGGAACAAAGTTATACCACGAGAGTACATAAAATTAACTATATCTACAAAAAAAATTTAAATGAGTAGTCTTATGTAAGGTAACAAACTTTCTTACTCTCATTATTTAAAATTTAACGGTCTGTACTGATAAATAAGCGTATGTAAAGCAATCTCAACAGATTTATATACCTATATGGTTTTTTGATTTTACTTAGTTTGGTTCAGGTAGGTACGGTAAGATTAATGAATCTGGTTTTACCTTGCACATCAAAAATTTAATTAAATAAATAAAGTTTTAATTGCATCCTTACTTTAATCTGATAAAGACAAATCAATTAACTTTCACCAATTTATTCATCTTATTGAAACTTTAAAATAAAGCTCAAAGTTACATGTTTAAAGTGTTTTATTGAATAGTTTTCCAGTAACAAAAACAGACTACCTTTTCCCAGTTTAGTCTTAATAAACTGTGGTGGCGCCCTCTATTGCAAAAAAAAAGAAAATACCTACTAATTTTTAGTTCAATAGACCGCATAGTCGCAGTGGAGGGTTAGCTGTAACCCACTCACTTTTAACCTATCACCTACTAATTTTTAGGCTTCCATAAGTTTTAGATTCTGAGGTACAGAAATTCATATAAAAATTTCAATCCCCGTTTAAAATCCCTTGATTTTTGAAAAATATCTTCTTATTAAGTGCTTATTTTTCCAATAAAAACTTTTATACCCCCGTTCAACCCCTTTTGGAGTCGACTTTCAAAAAAATAAGAAATGTGTTTTATTATTTCTATAGTGGAGTATTGATGCTTCAAAGAATTCCGACATATTTTTTCCATAGAAACTTTTATACCACTCTTTAGGGGTCAACTTATTACAGTTAAGATATTCTTAATAGTTTATGATTCTAGAATTAGGGCTTTAGGCTGGGCGTCGATATACCAATTATTCAGATAGTCAGAACAAAGCCTTTTAACCCTCGAGCGGGCGCGCTGGCGCACAGAGTGCGCTAGTGCCGCATTTTCTCCCACCACCTTGTGAATATTTTTATGACGCCCTCAACACTTAAGGTATTCCTGCAGTGTACTATTTCGCTTAGGTTAAGACAATTGTGTACTTTTTATAACCAAGTTTGTGTGTGTTAAAATATTATTTCCGTAGACTTGCTCTAGCTGGCGCACGGAGTTGTCCAAAGTGTTCCAGACAAATCGAATCAGCCAACGAGGATAGCGACTAAGTTTTTTTATTTATGTGGTTAATGTGTTTTTGTTTTTTTTTAAGGTTAAATGTTAAAAAGACATAAATATACAAAAAAAAAATATTTAAAAAATTGTTTCATTTAATTCAAACTGCAATTTATACTACTGGCGCACTCAGTGCGCCGCGCGCCTGCTTGTGTTCTAATATACGGCGCGCCCGCTCGAGGGTTAATATAGGGATCGAACGGTGGCGGCTGGTAGACGAAAATATAGAGAAAGTGCCAAATATCAAAATTTAAATTAAAAACGCTCACCTATTTTTTACATTGTTTAAATCAAAGAAAAAACACAACACACAGTAAACAAACAGTAACTTAAACTATGGTAAATAATATAGCGCACTTGCTATTAGTTTAGGATAAGTATAGTACGAATGAGGGCAGGCAACACAATGACTCAATTATATAGGGTGTATCATAATTGAATGCTGAACCTAAAGGGCGATAATACTTATGTATATGTATTTGTTGGAGACCAAGAATGGGGTATAACCATACATATTATGTATCTAAGAAAAAATTCTTTATACAGGGTGTCCGGGAAAATTTGGGGAATCTCCCGGATATAAAAAAAAACATGCGAAAAGAATACTACAAGTTCATATAAACTTCTTTTGTATCGACCTCCTCTTCGGAGATATGGGCTCCCAAAGAGCTCCCATGGAATTAAGTTTTTGACATATAATTATTAAACCAACAGGTATATTTCTATTTTTTTTTTCATATGATCTATACCAGGTAAGACCCTTCAAATTACTATCCCAGAAAGTGTTGCGAATTACTCACAGCTGCAGGGACGGACTAGCTGTGACACTAATGTGCCCATTTTTTTAACGCCCTATATGATGAAAACTTTCTACAACGTTTTTTACATACCTTTAACTATTGACTAAAAATTAAGTACTCTTCATTCATGTCGCTAATCCTAACCGTTTTCGGAAAAACGTCATTTTTAACATATTATTTACATCATGTATATTTAGCGTATTTTAATAAACGATACATCTTTGTTCCTATAAATTATAAATGTTCACTTTTAACTGCTTAATAGTAATACATAATGGCAATAAAATGACGTTTTTCCGAAAACGGTTAGGATTAGCGACATGCATGAAGAGTACTTAATTTTTAGGCAATAGTTAAAGGTATGTAAAAAACGTTGTCCAAAGTTTTTATCATACAGGGCCTAAAAAAATGGGCACATTAGTGTCACAGCTTGTCCGTTCCTGCAGCTGTGAGCAACACTTTTTGGGATAGTAATTTGAAGGGTCTTACCTGGTATACATCATATGAAAAAAAAATTGAAATATACCTGTTGGTTTAATAATTATGTGTCAAAAACTGAATTCCATGGGAGCTCATTGGGAGCCCATATCTTTGAAGCAAAACAAACAAAAGGGATAAGAGAAGGTAATTGGGGATTGTTTTATAGACTGCTATGTACTATCATCAAACGGCCCACGCCTCCTCGGCTCTTCTCTCTCACCGACGTATTCCCGAACATCCTCCCGGATTTTTTCGAGCGCGGCCCTGGTTTGCTCATCGGTTTTTTCATGCATTTGACTCTCATCTCGATTTCCGTCAGTGAGAATGGGCCCCCTGATGATATCTTCCATATCTGCAAGGCCGGCATCCAAGGCAGATACTTCCGATCTTCCAGCCTCTATTTCTGGATCAACTGGGCGTTCTTCCGTATTACTGGTATTCATACTGCGCCTCTTTGGCGAGTGCTCTACTCTTCCAAATATTATTACTTCGTGCCAAATTTCAGTTCTCTTAAATGCACGTCCGGTAGTTCAGGTCTTATTCTCTTAGCAACGTCGCTGCCTTCTTAGGTTAGGCGCCAGGATCTTTTTTCTAAGATAAAAAGATACCAAAAACTTTTCTTGTCCAAAATAGTATGTACCGCCACAGACTCACTAGGCGTATTATTCTAGCGCCACAGTGTGTAGAGTATAACTCTCGTGCAGTTCTATGTCACAAATCAAATATAATTTTTTCCTTGAAAATTATTATATAAGTCCAGTCGTATAATTGAAATAAATTGCTAACTTCTTACACTAGCAATATTTTAAAACGGTTCCCACAGGAAAGTTGTCTGTAATGATCTCCTGAATATTTTTTATACAGGAAGTTTTGCCTGTGGAACGTCCGGTTCCAAGTTATGGGATAAAATTATTTTCTCGTTGAAACTGTCCACTCGATTCTTCGAAGAAATTCCAAAGTCCCAAGTCCAAAAATAAAATTTACAAAATACTTGTCTTTCACTAGCGTCGGAAAACGAAAATTCTTGCATGGAGCGGTTAGGCACTTGTTCCATTAATCCTCCAAGCTGAAACTACTGCCTGTGGAAGTTCCTGGAATTTTCTGGCTCAAAATTTCAGATGCCGTTTTCCCATGTATTTTGCGTCGAAGGCTATCTCCTAATAACCAGCACCAAAATTCTAACTGACGGTTTACTGACAATTTTCGCTGCCCCTCTTCCAGAACTTTTCCCTTAAATTTTTCGAAGATTATCGAGGGCGGCAGCCTGCCAATTACAGCGGCCGCCTGCTTACTCTTTATGCGCAAATTTATTCTTTCGTAAAATAAAACATTTTATTAATTTTCAACGGTATTCAAGGTATCCAAGGTATCCAATCACGTATTTTCAGCGGCTCAACTTAGCCTGCTAAACTTCCTTTGCTGTCACCATATCGGCCAGTTGGCGAGAAACGGATCTTACTTATGAAGCCAGCAAAACAGATTAAAGAATTAAATTATTTGCGTTCTTAAGAAAAAATATTTTTTCTATCGGGAAGTGACTTAATATCACTCCCGCCATCTTAACATCTCGTTTAGAACTAACGATTCCGCAACAGTACTTCCGTAGAACAAAACAACAGTATCATCAACATGCGATATCACGGAATCACTTTGTATATTTGTGTTAGTTAAGGAATTGATGTAAGCTATAAAAATAATAGGGCCAAGCAGGGTGCCCTGTGGCACACAAATTTTTACGTTTAGTTATGCTCACCCTGACAACCTGTCGCTTGTCCTCCAGATAACTAACAAGAACATTCAGCACCCTCCCCCTCACCCCATAGGAATGAAGAACCTCCAGAAGGGAGTCATAAGGAAATGTATCGGATAACTTTGCAAGATCCAAGAAGACAGTCAGGCACTTTTGGCCACTATCATAAATTATTTATAATAAAGAATATTTATACTCTTCTGATATGCTTTATAAAGAAAGCAAAAAAATGGATACCCGACAATTATTTCTTTATAACATATTAATCTTTATTTTTAAAAATAAAAATAAATTAAATTTTAATATTCATAAATATAACACTAGAAATATAAATAATATAACGTTAAAAAATAAAATCAACAAAGTTATAGGTCAAAAACATTTTTTAAACATAGTTCCTTATATTTTTGATATTCTACCAAAATCGATTAAAGCAATTGAATCTATGATTAAATACAAACAAGAAATTAAACTATTGATAATAAAAAATCAAAGATATTTTTTCAATAATATTATGGATAAATATTTTAAAATATAAAATATATTATATATGATGCGTATATTGTTGCGATATATTATATTATATTATATTATTGTGATACATAATATGTATAAAATTCATTATATTCATGGGTATGAAATTATATTACCATAATTATTACTCACTACAAGTAAGACTTTGTGAGTTTCATTATATTTCATTTTAGTTTGTTCAAAGTTCTAATTTAAAATTTGCAAATATTTTATTATATGTACCTATATATTGAATAAACTTTTTATTATTATTATTATTATTATTATTATTATTATTATTATTATTATTATTATTATTATTATTATTATTATTATTATTATTATTATTATTATTATTATTATTATTATTATTACTGTTATTATTATTATTATTATTATTATTATTATTATTATTATTATTATTATTATTTTTATTATTATTTTTATTATTATTATTATTATTATTATTATTATTATTATTATTATTATTATCAAGACTGCTAGAGATTTTGTCAGACAGCTCCCAAATTGCATCCGCAATACTCAAACCGCCCCTAAACCCTAATTGATATTGAGAGAGTATATTATTTTGTTGAAAGACCTCTCCTTTATACATTTTTCGAATATTTTAGCAAAAGTATTGATGACACTGGTTGTTTATATTTGTTTTTTCACCAGACTTGTATATAGGAGTTATCACTGCAGTTTTAATGCTAATTCGAATTATGCCTGTTTTAAAAATTAAGTTTATTATGTAAACCAATAGAGCATTCAGGTATATGTGATTGTTTTTAATAATTTTAGAGGTCTCCATCTTCACCTGGAGCCGAGTTATTTTTTAGTGAGTTTATGTGTTTTATAATCTTATCTGTATTTGTTGGCTTCAGAAATAGAGAGAGAAACCAACAGTCTCAACATTGGCAGGCAGGGGAATTCTTTTGTACATATCATATCCAATGTTAGTATTACAGTTAGTAGTTAGCCATATCTTTGTTGTTATTAAATTTTATATTATTGTCATCGGTTAGTTCTATGTTTAAGTTATGTTTTGCTATTCTTTCATTAGTCGCTTCAGCCACAACTTAAATTTTTTTTAAAATATTATTACCACACGTCTGTATTTCTTTTTTGTAGGATTCATGTTAGCGTTTTTGTATTAATTTGTAAAAATAATTTCGATACTGAAAAAATAATTTTTTAATTATTTCATTGTTATGTATTAAAAGTTTTTTCTTCGTTTATCTTTTTTCTTTCTACTAGTTTTCAGAATTTTTGAGTCAGTCAGTAATATTTTTTATTATGACAGTAATTTTTCGAGTATCTAGTTCTACATCATCACAACTCAAAACAGAAAACCAATCTTGATTTTTCAGTAGGTTAGTAAATTTACGATAATCAATCCTAGAGCATGATGGAAACAAACCCTCTTCGAGTCTGGATTCGTCGGTATATCTCGGCTCGATAATACTTTTCCCAAAGGGTCGTTTAAAAGTAATAACTTTTAAAACGACAGCCTACGTTCGACATATACAATATGGTGGATACAATAAATATTTATTTTGTATAAACATTATTACATTCAAATATATTACTTGGCTTTTATAGTAAAATGCTTTGGGCGTATGGGATCGAAGGAAAATAGGATTCCGAACAAGTGATTTTTTTAAAAGTAGAGAGAATTGGAAAAAATTTAAGTAAAGCAAATATAGGAAAATATTCACTTGGTAGCAGATGCTACTAGTTTTTTAAGAATGCTTTTTATTAAAGGGATTTTTTTTAAATATAGAGCTTTCTTTTAAAGATAGCAATACATTCTTAGGATGTTCGAAAAGTAATTGATTTAGTCATATGACGCTACGTGATTAACGACGCTACGTTATTTAAAAAATTGAATTTTATATTGCGCTTCATCCAAAAAAAAGAAACACAATATGAGGCCTGGTAAAAAAAATAACATTTAGCCAAAACTCGCCAAGCTTCAAAAAATAATTACGGGTAATGATGTAAACAAAAGGAATTATGAAAATTAATGTGTTCCATTTTTTTTGCCCACGCTGTATAATGGAATTAGCTTTATTTGTTTTTCGTAATAAAAGTTATTTTGTTAAAAATGGGGACCTACACAGTTTTAATACTAGGAATAGGGACCAATTCAGTATTCAGCATTCTCGTGGTAACATAGCGCATAACTCTCCTAGAATTCTGGGTGCTAAAATTCTTAACGTACTGCCGGATGAAATAAAAAAGTGTGATAAAATACCAAATTTAAAAAAAAACAGTTAAAAGCATTTTTGATCTTAAGGTGTTGCTACAGCTTGGATGAGTTTTTTGACTCTGTAAAATGACCCAGTAATTATGTCTGTATCTGTTACCATATGTTTTTTTTTGTTGTTTATTTACTTATTTACTTGTACTTGATTGTTAGCTTTAGGACTACTTTGACTATTCCCCTACAATAATTTTATATTGTCTTATGGGAAAATAAACGTTTGAATTTGAGTTTGAATTAATTATAAGAAGTAAAATTAAGAAAATAATCCAACGTAATTTTTTTAAAATTTATTGAAAACTTAAAATATAATATTTTATATTAAATATCTATTTAATTTTACCAGTATCGTATGCAATAAAAAACTCGTTTGCAAAATAGACTAGAGTCACCTTACTGCTTGTGATCACATTGGGTTTACATTATTGTGTGACTAAGTATCACTGGTCTTATAAATATATTTAAATAGATACGTCTGGGCACAGATATTAGGCACTAATCTTAATGCAAAAGAAAATATCAAATTGAAAGGTAAGAACGGCAAAAAAAATACAAAGATGACATCAACATTAGTCACCATCACTAATATAATTAGTCCAAGGAAAAAAAAATTAAACTTTAAACGTGTTATTTTATAGGTTATCCCCGTTGGGTAAACCTGTTATCCAAAATTATTATCCAAATATGAGTCTCTGAAACTGCAGGGCTCCTAAACCTGATCCAGCCGAACTATGACGTCACAGAGGCGTCTATGGAAACAGGGACCTGCCCTACAAAGAAATCAAATTTCTGAGAATAGGCTTTTATTATAGCATTTTGTAGTTGAAAAACAAAGGTTAGTTTTATTGGCATTACAATTTTGATATACCGATCGTTTTATTTTAATTCATTCCTTTAGGAAACACAACTATATTACCCTGCTTTATTGAAATGGAAAATCATTGAGCATTTGACAAAACGACACTGGACAGACTTAAGCTATTTTGAAAGTAGAGTTATAGGGAATCTTCTGAGCATGACAAAAAAAAAACACTTTTATAAATGGTAAAAAAAAAAAGAAATTAGGTGGCCTGTAAATAAAATGTGGCTGATCAATTTTCTATCTAGCCAACTTTATAAAATGGGCCTAAATTAAGAACTACTTACACTTATGTGGTAGAATGTGGCATATTATGATGTACAATGGCCAGGTAACCTCAATCAACCATAAGCCGTCTCTTTAATAGTTTTACTAAACCTATTTCACAATTTTAAACGAAAGTACGGAAAATCATTTTAACCTTAAAACATAAAATTAACAAGGAATATTTAACTAGACCAGGAACTACTTTTCGTTTCGACACGAAAACCTGAAACGCAGAACTCTTATCAGGTGGTACGGCGACCTGTGTTCCGACCGAAGGTTATCGGATTCAGTCGTCTACGCCTTCTGGCGGAACGCCGTCCTGGAGTGCAGCGAAAGCTGGTACCGCGTAAATAGTTTTTTTTTTAAATGCGCTCAGATGCAACTTATACGAACTGACTAATTTTCCCATGCCAATTATAGCTTATAAAAGCACTATGAAGTTGATTCGTTACAAGATGTTATCTGCAGAATGATGTCGACAGAATAGTGGTGTTTAAGATGGAAAATTTTAATAAATGGACAAAAAAGTCAAGCTAGTGCTGCAAAGAAAAAGATCTATTCCACCAAGAATTATAATCATAGATAAAAAGAAGGTCGCATGGACCAAGGAAGCTAGTTACTTAGGAATAACCATATAGTCCAGTCTAACATGGGAAAGCGCATCAAAAAAGTAATTAAGAAGTCAAAGGCAGGTATGGGCAGACTCTGCCCCTAATAGGTCCAAAGAGCACAATGGGACTTAAAATCAAGCTGCAAATGATAAAAGCCGTAGCTAGACGACAGCTGACCTATGGCTCAGCAGCGTGGGGTATGCAGCTAATACATATGTATAAAACGGCTGCAGGCCAAAGAAAATAATTATATAAGAAAAGCAGTAGCAACACCAATGGTTTGTAAGAAATGTACAAATCCAGAGAGATCTTGAATGGGAAACAATAACAACGTTCATGAAAAGGAAAGCACTTAAAGTATTTGAAAAAGCAGGAACTCATCCGAATGAAGACTTAAGACGATTAGTGGATATACTATAAGCGCCCAAGGAATCAGCTATTGTAATAGCCTAAAGGAAATTCGCTGCTGGAATAAAGAAAAAAGAAGAAAGAAGAAAGAAGAAAGAAGAAAGAAGAAAGAAGAAAGAAGAAAGAAGAAAGAAGAAAGAAGAAAGAAGAAAGAAGAAAGAAGAAAGAAGAAAGAAGAAAGAAGAAAGAAGAAAGAAGAAAGAAGAAAGAAGAAAGAAGAAAGAAGAAAGAAGAAAGAAGAAAGAAGAAAGAAGAAAGAAGAAAGAAGAAAGAAGAAAGAAGAAAGAAGAAAGAAGAAAGAAGAAAGAAGAAAGAAGAAAGAAGAAAGAAGAAAGAAGAAAGAAGAAAGAAGAAAGAAGACGAAGAAAACTAAAAGTAATATACCGTCTTAACTTCTAGCCAGAGCCAAGGAGTTGTTAAACTGGAGGCGCCATACCTAGTTTAGTAGTTAATACAAACAAAGCTTACAAAAACCTACAAAAAAATTTATCAATCCCACAAGAACTTACTACACACAACACTGCACCAATACACATACCTACACAAATACCAGTAAGTTCTTAGCAGCTTTTTACTACAGATTCCGATCAGCACTGCAAGTTCTCTCCCTGAAACTGTGAGGTCCTTACAGCTATGAGCATGCGCACATGTACCTCTTTTAAAGCACAAACACCTACACTGCATCAAATCAGACACCTACACAAACACTATCACTGTAAGTCGCTAACAACAAATACAACTAACACTTCTAACAGCTTACTACTGCCTTAGATTGCACTACAAGTACTCTACCTGAAATAGTGGGGTTCTCATAGCTGTAATGCACGGACACGTGTTATCTCTTCTGAAGCACAAACACATACACTGCACCAAAAGCCTTACACCTACACAAACACCTTATCAGTAAGCTGCAAATAAATAAACAAATATTTTTACTAAACCGAAACCTAGGTACACGGGTACCTAGGCCTAGGTGAAATACAAAGCAGAGCACGTATTAGGCGTGTAGAGCGAAAATACTAAGCGAGTAGTCTGAAGGTTTATACGCCTATGGCGCGGAAACCGCAGGAACACGGGGTCGGTAATCAGCCAGCCCCATCAGGGTTGAATCGGACACTACTCTGCCTTGCAGGGTGTTAGTCTTTAGAAGATTCTCCTCGAACAAAAAAAAATAACAGCTACTAGCCAGAACTTCCAATGAAGGCCTATAAACGGCTAATAAATGGCTATAAACGGCTCATGAACGTCTCAAAAACTGTTTAAAAACATCAAAAACAGCTTAGCACTGTTGACACATGCGCAGAAGGTTCCTGTGCAATCTGATGCAAAAACCCCCATCTCCCTCTACTAGTTCCAAAGCCTAAATAGTTTAACGATTATTTTCATCTTTCAATTCAGAGTTTGATCAAGAGGCATTCGAAGAAGCCGTATCCAGAAATGACAAAGCCAAGTTAAACTGAAACTGAATTTAAAAAAAAAAGCATTGGCATTAAAAAGTTTTGGGAAAAATTAAGCTATGTTAAGGTATGGGGATTAAAATTGATAAAACAAGAAAAGCAATTTTCCTGGATCAAGACCAAATGTTAGCAAAGTTTAATATGTATGATTCTAAACAGGTGGTTTTCAACGGAAGTGGATGTTAGTTTGGAAAAAAAAGTATATGAAATTATAAATTTCCTTATCAACAACTCATCGGGAGCTTAATGTATTTATTTGTTTTAACAAAGCCTATATAAGTGCATTGGAACCAAGCTAAATGAGTATTAATATACCTGCAGGGTATGAAATTGTATGGTTTAAATTTAAATCAAGGAAATTTTGATATATTTAGCTATGTAGATGCCGACTGGGTGGGTGATCATATTGACAACAAATTATACACAGGATCCTGCTTTGTGCTCTCAGATTCAGTTGTTTCATGGCAAAGTAGTGGCGTTGAGCAGTACAGAGGTAGAGTACATGGCTCTCTCTGATTCTTCAAAAAAATCTATGTATCTGCAAAGTTTGTTAAAAGAGATAACCTATGTTTTCGAAACTATTGTATTATTGAATGATAATCAGAGCGCTAAAAAACTGGCTGTAAACCCAATTTTTCATTAATGATCTAAGCATATAGATGTTTGTCACCATTTTGTTAAGGGAGGCTGAAGCCAATGGAAAAATGTATTTTAAATATTTACAGACAGTTGATATGCCCGCTGATTTACTAAAACTAAAAGCTAATGGTAAAGAACGAAAAAACTAAAAGTCTTTCTCCACAAAATTTAATAGAATAAAATTATTTTAGGGTATCTACATGTTTCGAACGTAGAAACGTTCATCATCAGGTACAATGTACAATGTCTTACAGACAAACACCTAAAGATGTTTTATAAAAAGTTTAAAAAAATTTTTTTTAATATTTTTTTTTAAATAATCTTCGACACCTTCTTTTTAGAAAGGGTTTTTTCCTTCTGTTCCTTCATATTATGTTTTCTACACTTCAAATTTTAATTCCATACAAGCCCCATTATGGTTCTACACCACTTTCTCTTCTGCTAAAACCATCAGCACCAAATATATTTTCTGTCTCCTGATGATAAACGTTTCTACGTTCGAAACATGTAGAGACCCTTGAAGAATTTTATTTTATTAAATTTTGTGGAGGAAGACTTTTAGTTTTTTTCTTTCTTTCCCATACTTTCAACTCCACTTTAAGCATGGACTACTTCTTCAAATTGAAAGCTAATGTTCTCAGAAGTACTTTAAATTTCTAAGTGCTATAGATATTGCAAGTTTAAAAATGTAATTTAAGTTGAAATGTTGTTTTTTCTTTAAAGCTGTGGCTACTTATTTTCTATTTTTGTACTATTGAAGTGTTGTTATCAGGAACACAAAATAAAAATAGTGGCGCTCCCTAATATTCGCAGGCATAAATTATTTGTAACTATCTTCATATAAATAGTTAGTCTTTTACTAAGTTACTTAGGTGAATGCATGTGTTTTATGCTCTTAGCGCTGCCAAGTGGGACTCTTATATTGTGACCGTCTCTACGTCTTACCATATGATTTCCTTTTTAAAATAAACTTATTTATATAAGTTGTTTAGAGGTGCTGTAGGCTTTAGAAGTGTCCAGCAACGACAATAAAACTAAATATTTTTGAATGTCCTAATTCACCTCTCAACCTCTACCTTATTAGTATTTTTAAGGTTTTGGTCGTTGATGTAAGTTCCAAGTTATTTCTGGATGAAGATAATTACTCCATCTCCACTTCATCGTTGACTGGAAATGGACAATTAAAATTTGTTATCTTTAATTTCCGCCCTAATTAGTAGTCAGCGTTTTTGTTTCTTTCTCGCATTTTTTTACGGCACCTTCTTTAGAAATAGCCATGATAAGTCGTCGAAAATGACAAACTGGAAAGAGCAATATTTATTTTTAGAATTCCTGAAATATAAATCTTAGACAATTTTTTCTTTTATAATTTAAAAATATTTTCTTAACAATATGTTAAAAAATCGTTTCGCGTTGCAAGAAAATTCTAAAAGTACGTTTCAGTTTAAGCCAGTAAGTCCTTTAAATCAACATTACCATACCTTAACGATTTTTTTAAATTTTCGTAATATTTGTTATTAAAAATTTTAGTAAAAAATATCATTTTAATTTGGTTCCTGTAATGGTATTATTACAAATCTGGGTAAAGCCCAGAAAGAATATATTATTGCAACATTTTTAAAAAATAGTAATTTTTTCTCTTTTTTTCAGGCCGTTGCCGATCTTCTTCTGGGGGTGTTTTGTATGCCATTTACCCTCGTGGGACAAGTCCTGAGAAACTTCATATTTGGTTCTACTATGTGTAAGCTCATACCATATTTTCAAGGTAAAAATTTACAATTTATTTTTAACCATATAGTGTAAGAAGCTATCATAAATTTAAGGGAGATTAACATCTCGCACTTGATAGAATCAAAAGTTGAACCTATAATAATTTTGTTGTTAGTTCCATGGCAACAATTTATTTAAAAGAAGTGATATTCCTTCGTTTGTGATTTTAAGTTGGCGGTACAATGAAAGATTATAATAGTTATTCAAATCCAGTTATAATGAATTTATTTATTCTACATGGACCGCGTGATAAGATTAAAGGTAGAACGTGTAGAAAATTCAATGAAATGTATCCAAATTCACCATAAATGAATATCAAGAAATTTATTCGAATCCAGAACAATTTTAACGTTTTTGATTTAAGATTAATATATTATATAATAAAAATATAATATAATATAATTATAAATATATAATAAATTCAGTGATATTCGTTTGTGTAAATTTGGATACATTTTATTAAATTTTCAATATGTTCTGCCTATAATCTTATCAAACTGTCCGCGTAGAATAAATAAATTCATTATAACTACATTTGAATAACAATTATGGTCTTCCATTGTACCGCCAACTTAAAATCACAAAGGAAGGAATTTTACTTCTTTTAAATAAATGGCTGCCATGGATCCTAACAATAAATTTATTATTTTCATGGCATCCTACTGTGCGAAAAATGTTCAACTTAGTAATATTTTAGATTTTTGAGATAACAGATTTATTAAAAGGCATGTTTTTGTTAAATAAAAATAAAAATTAATTAATACATACAAAACGGCTACATTTAAGTAGGTATAGGGCAATATTTAGAAAAGTTGCTTAGAAATACATGTAGAATGTAGAAATAATGAAAAATAAAAACTATATAGGTTGTTTTATTTAAAATTACGATGGTGGTACCTGTTTTGTGTAGAAGCGGCAACACTGCCTTGCTGAAAATATTTTAAAACGAGAGAACATGGTCGTTTATCGTATCACCCGTTTTCCATAAATGTCTAACGTTCCTCCTCCGTGAAAGACCCTGTATATATAATTATCCTCGTTTATTATGACATCATTATACGTTAATTGTTATACAATTATGCTATTATAAACATCCTTCTTCTTTAAGCTTTGATAACATTACTACACAAAAACATGTATTACAAAATATAAGTGTGTTATAGTATGAATAATGCTATACTTGTTAGTTTTTCTCTATCTCCATCCATTAAAAATCAAAATCAAAGCGCTACAAACTTACTAGATATTTACTTTATATTTTAAATATTAAACGTTTTCTTCTATAACGGCATTATTAATAAAACTGTTATTAATATTTGTTATAAAGACCAAAAATAATTGAAACTTAATTATTCGTTAAACACATTGACGGAAAAGGTTTCATTGTTATGACTTGGCACTTTTTTAATTTTAAAATTAGGTCAAAGATTTTGATGCAGAAAGCACCTCGTCTTGTTTCTCGACAAAATGTCTGTCGTATATTGTTTGTTTTTTCTCAGCACTGTGATGTAATATTTGAAATTTCGTATACGCATTTGTGAAAAACGTTTACAAAATCTGTAGACTTTTAAAGTAAAAAAAATTCTTTTATCATGAGGAAATCCAAATGCAAATACATTTTTTTATATGTATTATATTGGGTTGTCCAATCGACCATATATTGTTCAAAGTAATAATATCGCTATAATAATGTCCTACAAAATTGTAATTAAACTAAGAAATTAATGTTATAGTCCTTTCAACAATTATTCCTATTGAGTAAACGGTGTAAACTTTAATATTTTTTTTTGGATGTGCCTACAATATCATCAGTATTCAGTCCAGGCGAATAGGTTTTCTAAACCATTTACAAAAACATTTTATCATACATTTATTAATTGTCCAAAATTATTTTAATTTATGGCAAACAGTGTATTATTATACTAGGTTACACCTGTTTTCAGGCCAGTTAAACTTGCAAATAAAATTAGAACAATACAATAGTCGGGAAACTATTATTAATATAATAAACAGGGTGTTATGTAAATGTCTTATTATATTTAAAAGAGTGACTTCTTTGGTGTACTAGGAGAAACACTCAATACTTTTTATATTTTTAATAGGTCGTCTAAAAAGTTGGGTTGATGACCACTAAAATCAGACTAAATTCACTGCACGCCGATACACAACCTAGTGTTTACTTGTCATTTCATCCCTTGCGGCTATGTTTCAAATCCACCAGTAGCGGTGGGCTATAAATTTCAAAAGTTATAAATGGTGATTTTTCTTGCCTATTATAACAAAGCCACATTTGAAAACATTTTTTGTAATTTATTGTCATATGAGGATTTACGGGTTTAAATATTAAAAATAATTTCCATAACACCATTTATGATAAATACCTAAGTACTTGATTGGAATATAAAGTTTAAAATTTTTTTAGTTCGAACCGTTTTTATTGCAAAACCAAGTGGGTTTTAATATTTCTTAAAAATACAACCTTATAATGATTAAACCTTAAAAATATGCAACAAAATATATCTTTAAAATTTTCAGGCAAAGCAGAGAGTATGTAATTTTTCCTTTGTTTAAAATTTATGTAATTTGTACAATGTATATGGCGCAGGAGAGAAAGGCCCAAACACAAAGGTGTCAAAGGAAAATTGTATTTAAATAATGAACAACTTAAAATGTTTAAAAAAAAAGAGCCTTTATATCAGTATCAGAGTGTAATAAAGGAATAGAAATTAAATAATTTAAGCAAAATATAAAACATTTTATTATCTACTACTGAGATAATGTTGTTTTATTTATTTAAAAACTTTAAATAAACTATATTATATTTATAACATTTTTCATCAAAAGTGCCTTTATAGAACTTTCATTTTTTTATATTCTATTAGCATGTAGCGTTAACATTTATATTCTTCTAATACGCCTATACTGGCTAAAATAATACCATTTTTCTGAAAATTACTTTTCAGTTGGATTTCTACTTGGAACGCTGCATAGTTAAAAAAAAACGGATTTGGACAAAAATACATTTAGGAAATTCACAGTACTTAAAGTGAGTCGAAACATTATCCAATCTTTTCTGAGCATTTATGAAGTAGTTTTAAGGACTGTTACAAACAAAAACAAAGAGATTAGATATGCTACAAGAGAACTAAGAAATAAATTTCTGATGGAGGTTCATTTTGCAATTTTATAAACATTTTAAGGCGTCGACACCCCCGCAAGCCATAATAGAAGGCCTCTTCAGTAGGCGCCAGCAGCACAATCATATCATGAGACTAGAATTCGGTTGCGAGTCTACCAGGAATTCGAACGGTTAGTACGTCAGCACCCTGAGCAAGCTCGGGTCGCATCACACTGCAATTATTATCATAAGATAAAAAAGAATAGTGTTAATTACGTTCATGTGTCCCAGATAAAAATTCACTTTACAGGGATCTCGTAAACCATAGGAGATACAGAGATGGTTAAATTAGAGAAAAGTTGCGCATAACTCGTTAATCCTGTAACGTCATGTTTTCAAATTTAAAAAATTCCGAATGCTTCCGAAGATATTTGGATAAAACCGCGATTTCGTTTTAATTGATTTATGATTCTATTTGAAGAGACATGTCAAAATAAATTTGACATTCTCATTGCCACTTTTTCTCGCCTACAAGGTGTTTTAATTACATTTTGATCCGACGTTTCGTTTAGTCACAACCATCATAAACTTTGTTATTTTAAATAGTCGGAAAATTTTATTTTATGCTTAATAAATTCTACGTTTTATTCTAAATCTAACGGTGTATCAAACTTATTATTTATTAGACGTTTCGATATAAAAACAACACATCATCAATGAAAATAGGCACTTTATCGAAAATATTTTTGTTTTTATTATTGTATTTAAACACTCGTTGGATTTTAAAACATTTTTTTTAAAGAAACTTATAACAAAACATAATAATATCTAATAAAATTTATCTGAACAATACAACAAGTAATAATAAATTTTAATAATTATTAAATACAATTATTTTCATAATAAATTATTTTTTATTTTCAAAAATTCCACCCTCATTCTCCAAACATAAATAACACCGGTTAGCAATTTCTTCCATAACGTTATTTAACATTTCTGGAGTTATTTTTTTTATGGCAGCTCGAACTTCAGCCTTCAACTCATCATTATTTTGAAAAGTCTTCCAGTAAACTTATTCATTGTCAAGGAATCCCAAAAAAAAAGTCCATTAGTGTCATGTCTGGAGATCGCGGTTGCCAGTTTATGGGACCACGAGTGGCTATTAAATTATTTCGAAAACGGTCTCTCAGATATTCCATATTATTTCGGGAATTATGAGGAGGAACCCCATCTCGTTGAAACCACATATTATCGGTTACTGCCAGAGGAAGGTCGTCAAGAATATTTTCAATGTCGTTTCTTAATTATAGGTTCAATGATTCGGATTCCCAAAATACCGCACCACACGTTAAGTCCAAAACGATGTTGATATCTAGATGTATGAACTCGATTTTCATTTTGTGTTTACCAATAGTGACGATTTTTTCTATTAAAGATGACATTGTTAGCAAAATTACTTTCGTCTGTCCAGAGAACATTATAGGGAAAATGACGATTTCATCGCATTGTCTAGTAAACCACCCGCAAAAAGTCATTCTGCGCTCGTAATCGCCAGGAAGCAAAGAATGACAGATGCGGAATTTATAAGGACGGTACTCTTCCTTATGGAGAATTATTTGCGATACCTACTGATTTAGAAACAGAATGTTCCTTTTCAATAGCACGAAGTCCTACAGTATCATCTTCTGCTACAGCAAGCAAAACGGTCATTACCTGTTCAGGGTCATAATTTGTTTGTGATGTAACACAGGTTTTTCAAACGCGCCATTTTCTTTTAAATTTGTAACTAGCCTCTTAAAAATTGATCGATTCGGTTGACGCGGTTCGCGATATTTTTGAAAATATTGGATCTCTGCTTGCGCACAATTCTTATGACTCTTGATGTAACAGCAAATCATGTAAAATTTGTCTTCGTTAGAATGATGTTCCATTATTTTAAATTTTACTGGACAATGCAACAGTTAAAAATTAAAAAAAAATAATATTAATTACCAAATTTAAAACTAACAGGCCTCTGTAACTAAGTGACAGATCTAAAGAAACTATTTAAACAATTGTGTATAATTTACCTAATTTACCTATTTTAATCTATTTATAAACTTATATGTCTGTCGACCTAAATTAGACATACAACATCATTTATTTATTTACAAAACAATTACAAATACGGTGACCCACTAACCTGCAGAATCAGCACCGCCACGAGAGGGTCCAACATATGGCAAATGCATAGTCAGCACGTATCAATGATTTACATGTTATCTTATTTAGTATAAATAGATGTTATTTTTTTAATAAAGTCAATATTAAACCACTATCGGTTATATTCACTTCGACCAAACCAGTCCCTTCCTATACAGGGTGGAACTCTTCACGTTCAATTACCAGTGTCGCTGCCAACAGTCCCTTCATATACAGGGCGTAACAACTCACCGTTCGACTACCATCAGTACAGTTCACACAAGAAGTCCCCTCAAAAGAGGCCAACCCACGTTTATATACAGGGCGTAACAATCCACTATTCAATTACCAGTGTCGCTGCCAACAACCCCGCCATATACAGGGTGGAACAATTCACCATTCGACTACCACCAGTGTAGTCAACACAAGAAGTTCCCTCAAAAGAGGCCCAACTTCGTTAATGGTCCTTCGAGCAAAAAACCAGAAGAATACTTGGTGATACGCAAACTGCAGGGTGCCGTTATCTGAATTGAGTAGGGTAACATCAAGAGGCAGCCTCAGAAGTACTTTAAGGGTTTTTACCAAGATTCAAAAAAGAAATCGTCATTCCAAGTGACAACCTGTCCAACGCAGCGAGCCATACAGTCCACAGAAACCTCCAAAGCAAACCCAGTTCACTCAAAACTACAAAAATAACACAACACAAAGGTATTTTTCTAGTTGACCAGTAACCGCTGGCGAGAAAAATATTTGCAAAAAGAAACTAAGTGTATATTCTTGTGCCAGTAACCGCTGGCGAACATATTCACTGGTTTTACACCAACCACCAACACAGAGGTATTTTTCTAGTTGACCAGTTAACGCTGGCGAGAAAAATATAACAAACAGAAATTAAGTGTGTATTCTTGTGCCAGTAACCGCTGGCGAGCATAGGCACTAGTTTCAAAATTACAAACAAAAAAAACAACACAACACAGAGAAACTAGGGACGTTTGTGGCACGTAAAAAACTAAAATCTCACAAAACCGAAAAACTTCCATCAAGGCAAGACAAGAAATTCATCGAGCTGTTTGGAAGCGATTAAAAATTTCAAGATGACAGAAGAAGTCAACAAACTAGTTGCCGAACAGGAGCAACTAGGAAAGGACATCCAGCGGTACCTTACAAACATGCAAAAAGGACTGAGCCAGCAGAAAAAACGAGCAGTACTTCAACGAAAGACAGAATGCTATAAAGAAAGTGTGGAAAGAAATAGAGGAAAAACACAATAAAATTGAATATCTCAAGTGCCCAAGCCACACATACCATACTCAAAAATATTTTGCACAATTAAGCAAACTTTACGAAGAAACAATAAAGTACATACTCGACAGCCGAGTCAAAGCAGAACAGCAATCGAGCCAGCTAAAAACTGGGATATTAACAAAACATCTACAAGAACTGTTAGACGAAACAAAAAACGAACTTGAACATGACGTAGCAGAAAACCGCCGTCTACAACTGCAAGACAAAATCAATTTAAAATGGTCACAATTGTCTGAGGCGTACCTAGAGCTAGAAGTCCAAGACATCCACCAACCTATTAAAAGCCAATACAAGGATCTGGAGAAGCTTCAAGACGCTCTCATCCTAGCGCTTAACACAAATATACCATCAACCACACCGGATACTACGCCACAACCAAGAGGATGTAACATCAGTCTACCACAGATAAAGCTACCAGTCTTCAATGGACAATATGGAGACTGGTCTACATTCAGAGACATTTTCACAAATGTCGTTCTCAGAAACAATACCCTAACAGACATTGAGAGAATGCAGTATCTTAAAACACATCTACAGGGGAAGCAAGCAAATTGGTACAACACCTGAAAATAACCAGTACCAATTATCTGACATGCTGGAATATTCTAAACAAACGCTACAGCAATGACAGACTAATAACTACCAAGTTATTGGATAAAATTCTAGACATACCAGCCTTCCAAGATGAATCAGCCTACAAACTAAAAGCCCTCCACGATACCATCCAGGAGTGCCTAGAGGCCCTAAACAACCTTAGTGTAGATACTACAAACTGGGGTCCGCTAATAAACAGGATAATCAGTCGGAAATGGGATCCCGAAACAAATAGGCTGTACGAGCAATCTATCCGTGATCCACACAGAATCCAACAGCTAGATGAACTTATAGAGTTCCTACAAACAAGATTCCAGTCACTAGAAGCAGTAATACAAATAAAATTTGCGCCAGTAAAAGAGCGACAGCACCAAGATACCTTCCAAGAACTAAAATGCAGATACTGCAGCCAAGCACATGCCACATACAATTGCAATAAATACAAAGCTATCATGCCGTCAGCAAGACTCAAATTTATCATAGACAAAAACATCTGCAAGAATTGCCTAAAGCATACCACGTCCACCAAATGCAAATCAATGAACAGATGCCATATATGCAACAAATTTCACCACACCACGCTATACATAGATGAGTACAACTCAGAGAGGAGACATCAAAACAAAACATATGGATCCAGAAACATACCACCAAACAACAGAAGGGGTTCACCAAGTCAACCGCACCAGCGCGACCAGCAAAGAAATACTGCAAACCACGTTATGAGACAAAATGAGACAGTGTTCCTAGCAACTGCAATTATAAAAGCAACAAGCAACCAAGGGGTACATGAATATCTACGAATCCTAGTAGATCCAGGTTCACAGTCGGCATTTATGACTGAAGAAGCCGCCACATTGTTAGGGCTACCCAGACAACGGATTCAAGCTGAGGTCTCGGGCCTTGGTGGAGAGCCCCAAGTAGCAAAATGGATGGTAGAAGCAACAAACAAACCAAGATTTCCCAGAACATTCAATCTACAGACAAAATGTATAATCCTGCCCAAACTAACACATACACTGCCCAGCGAATACCTAACAATCAACACCAAACTGTGGCAAAATGACATCCTCGCTGACCCTACACTCCAGCGACCTGGACCAATCGATTTAATATTGGGAGCAAGAGAGTATGGAAAAATAATCTTGGAAGGTCTTCGTAAAACCGACGACGGACTACTTGGTCAAAATACAGAACTAGGTTGGATATTGTCTGGCAATATACTGGAAAATCAAGACAAGAAATTACAAGTTCTCAGTCTGACGACGTCCATTGAAGAGGATAAACAACTCACAATATTTTGGGAAATAGAGGAGATTCCACAACAAATACAACTTAGCGAAGAAAATCAATTCTGTGAAAAGCATTACGCATCCAATACTACAAGAGATCAGAATGGCTCCTACACAGTTCGCATTTCTTTCAATGATCACCTGATCAACTTAGGAACCTCAAAAACACGAGCAGTGGCAAGACTAATACAGCTGGAAAAACGATTTGTCAAAGATAAACAGCTACAAACAAGTTATAAACAATTCATGAAAGAATACATCCACCTTGGTCACATGAAAATATGTAAATCAACTTCAGAACTAAGATACTTCATTTTACATCAGCCAGTCATAAAAGAAACTAGTACGACAACAAAATTAAGGGTAGTATTTGACGCCAAAGCAAGACAACATCAGGCCTTAGTTTAAATGAAACAATGTACTCAGGTCCCAGACTGCAACAAGAATTATCAGACATTCTGCTACGATGGAGATCTCAGAAAATATCATCGGCAGCCGATATCGAGAAAATGTATAGACAAGTAAAAATTCATCCAGATGATCAGGCCTATCACGCTATACTTTGGCGACCTAGTCCAAAGTATCCAATCCAAGAATACAAACTAACTACAGTAACGTATGGAACCACGGCAGCCCCATACCTGGCCATCAAAACAATTCAACGCCTGGCAGAAGATGAAAAGCTAAGATTCCAAAAGGCAGCACACGCAGCAATGCAAGATTTCTACGTGGACGATCTGCTATCAGGTGCAGACAGTGTAAGAGAAGCCATCGAATTACAGCAAGAACTAATACAAATGTTTAAATCAGGAGGATTCACATTGCATAAATGGTCCAGCAATAACAAACAGTTACCAAGCCATATTGATAACAAACAAAAAAACGAATCTATCCTAAAAATAACAGGAGATTATACGTGAAAGTCACTGGGCATTCACTGGACCCCCAACGACGATACAATCAGGTTCAAAACCACGAAAAACGAAGCGAAAAAAATAACCAAGCGGACCATCCTGTCCGAAGTAGCGAAGTTATTCGACCCACTGGGATGGTTAGCTCCAGTAGTAATAAATGTAAAACGTCTAATTCAGGAGTTATGGTTGCAAAATTTACTATGGGACAAGCCAGTACCTGCTAAAATTCAGACCAAATGGGAAGATTTCGTTACAAAGTTAAGCCATATTGACAGCATCATACTACCAAGATGGACATATTATTATCAAACACAAAACAGCATAACTGAACTACACGGATTCTGTGACGCATCGGAAAAGGCATACGGTGCTGCCATATACATCAAAGTAACGAATTCAACAGAAGAACCTAGAGTGATCCTGTTAACCGCTAAATCTAAAGTGGCGCCGGCAAGCCAGAAATCAACAATACCAAGGCTAGAGCTATGCGCAGCGGTACTTCTAGCTAAACTATTAAAAAGAACAATAAACATATTGGCACTTTATCAATCAGCAATGTTTGCTTGGACAGATTCAATGATCGTGTTGTCATAGATAAAAGGAAATCCAGTCAAATGGAAGACGTTTGTAGCCAACAGAGTGTCAGAATTTAACTCACTCATACCGAGCCAACATTGGAATCATGTACCATCCGAAGAAAATCCAGCAGACATTATCACTCGAGGAATGGACCCGCTAAAACTCAAAGAAAATACAGCGGGGTGGAACGGGCCGATATGGCTAAAAGCATTGTCACTAGAAAAAATGCCTAGAAGTAATGTAACTCTAATGAAAGGAGAAGTAAAGGTATGTCACTTCGCAACAACGAAACAGAACATTACCGAAATTGAAATTACGAGTAAATTCTCCACACTTACTAAACTAGACCGCACAATATCCTATTGTGCACGGTTTTACAATAAAAATGTTGGACATCTATCAGTAAGTGAACTAAGGAAAACACTAGAGACACTAATAAAAAGAGAAAAACAATTTTATTACCACAAGGAGATACTATCAATGAAAAAAGAATCGGCGATAGACCGAGATAGTAAAATACTTAACCTGAACCCATTCTTGGACAACGACGAGATATTAAGAGTAGGAGGACGATTAGAGAACTCACAACTTCCTTACAACAGCAAACATCCCATGATACTACCGTACGAAAGTCATCTTACGCAACTTATAATCCTTGACGCTCATGCAAACACAATGCATGGGGGAAACCAGCTAACATTAACTCATACCAGGAAACAGTACTGGATTGTAAAAGGGAAGAAGGCGGTAAAGAAGATCATTGGAAGATGCGTAAAATGCAAGTAGGTATAGCGACACTTGAGACAGACAGTGACGTCACAGCCTAGGGCGCCCAGCTACCATATATGGGCATTCGCTACTCGGGCATTACCTGCTTGGGGCTTAACTACTACTGATACTAACTACTACTGGCACTAACTACTACTGACACTAACAACCATTGGCACTAGTCACCGTTGGCACTAGCTCACACTCTTACTTGGCGCTAGTTACCAAGGGTACTATTGGCCAAGCTGCGATACGCCATCTATCACCTTAACCCCCAACTACTTAGATATTCATTTTCGGGGGACCATGTCTACAAGTCGGGGCTCCTCAAGACCTATCTCCAAGAACCGGTACCCCAATAATAAGTGGGCCTTCAACTGAAATTAAATGATTAAAAAGTTTTACCTGTGTGTGGATTCGATCCCGGGTCACTGGATTACAATTCTAACGTTTTACCACAGCGCCAACTGAACATATTAGATAAACTCGTTGCCTAGCTGATGATATTATCGTTACGTAGCTACTGAACGGGGGAAGCGGAGAGGATCATGAAATCTTCGCTAATTTGGATATGAAACAGCATAAAAACAATATTATCCTAAAATTTATTAATGTACAGTTTGATTTATAGACACACAAAACCTCTATGAAGTACCTGTATTATACAGCAGAAATTACGAGTAGTCGATATAATATAGGCATATAAGATAAAAAAGGATGGATGTAATTAAATTCCATTGCAATTAACAATAATAGACAGAAGGTCATAGTTAGAAGGTCATAATGTAATATTAACGATTGAAATTAATTTCGGTAGGCTACCATACATACATGAGTATGTATTTCTCTATACTTGTATACCAAAAAACATAATTTACCCCCCAGGGGGTAGGTTCAACCCTTGTACTATTACTGATTGATATTAAGTTAACAATAAAAATTCAAATAATTTAGATACATAGATTAGTTTTCTAACCGTACAATCATTTAGGTTCCTTAAATTAATCAAATTTTCAGTTTAAAAATACTTTCTACGTTTATTGATAGAAATGCTGCATTAGATAATCACCGGTAGCCTGCTATAGGTACACACCTAAAAGATTCACGGTCACACCTGATGATAATATTATGTAAGTTGTATAGGAGAAGTCGGGGTAATAAGGATATAAAAATGTAGGTTAAATATTTGACCAAAATTTCTCTGAATTGTTCTTGAACGGTATAGAAACATATAGAAAACATCTAAAAACACATAAAAACAACCCTTAAACATATGAAAACGCCTATTTAGCAGCTCTTGAACGGGTAAAACCGTTAAAAAATTATGGTTTAATACTAGAAAATGGCCCCATTTAGCATATATTTTAAGCTTTTTTAACATATAGGTCAACACAACATATATTGCCAACAAATTATTAAATCCTCTTACGAACAGGAAGTAGTACAACGGTATAATATAGATAAAAATAGCCATAATTAGATTCCAATACAATTAGCAAACTGTTAAAACTTATTATGATAACTTAATGATTTTACCCCAATTTCGGTAGTCTATCATACATTAGTAATTTGCAGCTACAGTATACTAATAAAAATAGAGGTAGGTTATTAACATTCCAGGCATATTTGGTACCTAATTAAAGATGTAATTGCAAATAACCAGGGTACATAGATTATTTTTCTAAACTCCCTAAATTAATCAAATTTACGACTTAATAAGTGTGAAATATATGATATAAAACTACTCTAAAGACCCGAATGGGCCGAGGCTTATTAAATTTTACGACAGTAAAATTTTAGGAGAGCCCGTTAGGGGCACTAAATTAGGCAATAAGGATTAAAAAAATTGTCATACCAAATAGGTCATAACTATTTTTTAATATAGACAACAACAGGATTATTATATATTAAGGTAGAGTACATAGTTAACTCTTAACCCCCTAAAATAAAAAAAAATGTTATTTTTAAATCATTTGAAAATTGATCTAATTGGATATAAACAGGTATAACACACTTGAGTTTTATGCAAGTGTAGAAATATTCGTAGTTAATAGCAGACGTCGTATAAAAAGTAATTGTCTGTAATTATTATACGAAACCGTTTAATATGCGTGAGATATTTTGTTACAAAATATGGAAATAGAAAAAGATGCGTAAAGATAAAAAGATAAAACTCATTATGAATAATACATTTTATTGTCAACTAAACACGTATTATAAGTAATTAATGCTACAATTGGTAGGTAAGGTATGTAACAGATTCGCAATCAAATATAAAAATCAAAAACGCTACATAAAATATTGTTGTAGGAAATTAAAAAAATGATTTTTGTTTATTTAGACCTATTTAAACATGTAAAAACATTGGTATACTTAAAAAATACAAGCAAATATTTTTATTTTAATTGTTTCCTAAAAAGGAATTGACATCGAAATATAATCATACCTAATACAGTTTAGTATTAAGGAGGTAATAAAATAAAAATAAATGGAAAGTTTGAAAATTTCCTTTTTAATGATGTAACCAATAATGGTTAAAAAAGGTAAATAATAAACCACGGATGAGGTTAAAAATACATTCGTAGAACAAAATTTACCTTATTTAAACCCTTAATAATACAGACAAAAGCAATAGATGTATTAAGAAAAATTTGATAACATTTTTAACATAAAAAATGAATAACCCCTAAAAGTGTTTTAAAAAAGTACTAAAAGGAATGATGGTAGATAAAAAATTAGAAATCAAAGAAGAATATGTTCAAATAAAAAACACAAAAATACTCTTCTGTGATCTCTTACCTCAAATCTCTAAAATTAGGATAGGTACGATAATAATGTAATCAATAAAGGTTAAAAAAGGGCAAATAAGGACCACGGATAGGGTTAACAATACATTCGTAGGCTCAAATTTACTCTATTTAAACCCTTATAATACAGGCAAAAATCAATAGATGTATTATGAAAAAATTGATAACATTTTAAACATATGATTAATCCTAAAAGTGTTTTAAGAAAAGGGATGATGGTGAGATAAAAAATTAGAAATCAATGAATTATATTTTGAAATGAAAAAACACAAAATACTCTTCAATGATCTCTAATCCCAAATCTCCAAAAATTAGGATACAACATTCTGGACGGTTATTGCATAGATCCTGACTTCTACAATCTTAGACGGATGGAGGGGATGAGGCCTGCTGGAGATGGGATAAAGAATCTTCTCATGGAACGAGGAAATAAGCCTGTTGAGGTAAGTTTAGATTAGTAAAAATATTTTTAATCAAACGTAAAATGTACAGAGTGACACAATATTTTGAATAGTAATAGTTTACATTTTCCATCACACTTTTAAGGTATGTTTCTACAGAAAATTACTCATTTTCCATAAAAATAAGTCAACGGGCTTTGGACCGTCTAAGAAAAAACAATTTTTGGGTATATTTCACCCTTGCTTTTTATTAGGTGTGCTTACAAATGTTTACTGGCCTTAGGTACATGCTATAAGCGTTTCCTTTAGTCATCCGGTTGGGTCCTGCACATCTAATAACTTAAAAAATAAAAATAAAGCTTAATGACTAGAAACATTCCCATAAAACTAAAATTAATAGGAACTATTAACCCCTGAGGTAGAAAATTAGAGGCAGGACCTGGAGATATTTTGATGAAAAAATTATGCAATATTACATCAAACACTACGAATTTAGTTTCCCTGTTTTTACACAGAATTAAAAAATTAAGATTATTTCATAAAATATTGCATTGAGGAGGCGAAATTCCAAAGAAAAAACCATGCGTGTTACCCTTTTTCCTGCAAATGAACTATTTTTAATGTTATGCAATAGTTAGTAAGTTATATGGTTGTATGGATGTTAGTATTTAGATATTCTTTAGTGTAATGCAGATTATTTTTCTTTTATAAATTAAATGAATTTAAAAAATTACTTATAAAGCGGATAAAAACAACTAATGAATAGGGTTAAACAGCTACTGAACAGCTATCTAATCCTCCTTCATAAAGCAATTTTACGTCACATCACACCAAGAACTTAAAACAGTACAACAAGCAAAGGTGGCAAACTTGAAGAGAAATATAATGAAGACAGAAAGACAACCTAAACGAATACCTAATCATACAATATTGTTTAAATATATATATATAATCAGCTGCTAAAACTTCTCTGAAAAGGGTAAAAAGGTTTAATAAAACACTCAAAAATGACCTTTGAACCCATAAGACGTTAGCAGCTCTTAAACAGTGCAAAAAAAAATATAATAAACATGCTTATGCATAAATGCTCGGTATAACGCCTTAAGTCGTTAGAAAAAAACCCGAGATCCTAAAAACGGGCGGTGTTAACGATATGAAGCCCTAAAACCTGTAACGAGATATTTGAGTCGTACCAGATAGATGTTTCAGCAAAATTAAGAGGAGGGAAGGGGTTATCATTGACGCAGAATATATAAAATTTAATATAGTGAACTAAACCAACCTCACTAAGATTATGTGCTAAGGAATAATTAAAAAATAATAACCTACTAGGGAACATATAGTTCTAAGTGGTCGTCTACAAAACATATAGGTGAACTCGCAACATCTCATGAAAATAAATCTAAAATCTGTTATACATAGTTGCTTATTTAACAATATATCTTATCAATAGCAAAACACTTAGTTCAATACTAAATTAGGAGTTATAATTCTTAAAAGCAATTTGACCGGTTCTGAAATTATGTGCATTGTTGAGGAGTAGACTTATTAAAGATCCTATATACACCAAGAGTATATAAACTAAACTAATAAAGGTAGCAAATGGACAAGTGCTAGTCACACGAATAAATAATATAAAAACAGTGAGCATAGGTTCTAGGTTAAAAACTACCCATTATTCTGATCTCGGAGCGCTCCTTAGCAGCCAATGTAGAACGCGGTAATACAGTGATTCGGAAGGATTCGATTGTGATTAGATAATTACGTCAAAAGGTGCAGGACGAAAGATTCGACTTGCTAAAATCTAACACAAAAGTTGAGTACTAAAATTTAACTGTTAAGATCAAAAACACACACGCTATATAAAATTATTACATAATACATTATTACAGTATTTGTCAAATGACTAAAAATTCAATTACAAACTACGATTGTATAGAGCAGGCAGAAAAGAGGTAGATGTCCACTATTACGATTATAATAAGGAGAAATCAATAACTAACATAATATGAATGAGTTACATACAATCACTTATGATAGTCCCTTGTATGAAAAAGGAAATTATCTGCTTCAACATTAAAAAACCTTAAGATCTGAAAAATGAATACCTAAAGGACTCGATGAAGAACAACTAAACAAAACAATAAAAATGAGGGTCACCTGCATTTAATATGCATATAAGCAAGAAATAATAATAAGTATTTAAATTAAATAGACTTAAATCGAAAAAACATTACAGCGAACAAATAGTTATTGGATAGGTCCTTATCCACCAAAAATACCCCCGAGATGCTGCAAAATAAGAATAAATAAGAAAAACCTAGAAATTTAGGGTAATATATTGCTTTAAAGACCAGCTAACATCAAAAAAGGGTCATGTACATTCAAAAAATTATATATTATGTACGAACAACCACTAATATTAGGTATACCTAAGGTAATACTATACAACCACTTACAGGAATCAAAATAAAGTTTAAAATTAAGGGTATTTAAATAACCGAATGATTATCCAAATAAATAAAATTCTCGTTTCAAATGTTATATTAGTTACATGAGATGAGATTAATTGTATAAATTTGTGGACTTCCGAGTGATCATACTCATCTAATCGATCTTACAACATATGAAAAATAAAGCAATTAATTAGATAAATGACTTCTTAATGGAGCTTCCAATAGACTAGTGGCTAGATATTATCTAAACTATAAAAATAATTTTAAAAGAGTTGTAAAATTTATTTATCAAGCCATAAATTTTAAAACAGACGAGAGAGGTGGGAAGGGGAAGGGATATAGTAAGCGGTTACAGGTTAAAAAGCTCCAACAACTAGTAAAAAATATTTAAAAACATTAAGCCATAAATGTATTAGATTGTACAAAACCATTAAAGTCTTAATGGCAGGGATAGTGAATATTTTTGCAATAGGTAGATGTTGAAATAAATACCTATGGAAACGATTAAAGTTATTAAAATAATACATAAATACAGTTTTAAACGGGAAATCCGATTATATACATATAGAAACTAACGTGTTAAGTATCAAAAAAACGAGGATAGGATGTTAAATTATAGCAAAAAATACGGATAAATAGAGCAAATAATGTAACAAAATAATAAAATATATAGCAATTTTATAAAGTATTAAAAATATACCCTAATAATATTTGTTTATACAGTTAAGTAGAAAACTATCGAAACAAGGAAAAATTATTATGACTACAGGTATAAAATTTAACAACTATTGGTATTGGTATTGTCCACTATTGGCTTGTTACAAACTGTGCTCTATTAAAAGCCAAACGTCTTGTCTATAGTAAACAATTAGAGGTTAAAAAGCTCCAACAACTAGTAAAAAATATTTAAAAACCTTAAGCCATTAGATTGTATAAAACCATTAATGTCTTTATGGCAGGGATAGTGAATATTTTTTTTTGCAATAGGTAGATATTGAAATAAATGCCTATGCAAACGATTAAAGCTATTAAAATAATACAGGCAATAACAATGGGAGAACAACATAAAATACAGTTTTAAACGGGAAATTCGATTATATACATATAAAAACGAATGTGCTAAGTATCAAAACTAACTAAACTGTTTATATAATACAATAGTGTCAATATGAATATGTTTAAGATCTTTAAAACGAGGATAGGATGTAAAATTATAGCAAAAATACGGATAAATAGAGCAAATAATGTAACAAAATAATAAACTAGGGATCTAACTGAACATAAAAAGTGATACAAAAAAAAATAATAATATAAAGCAATTTTATTAAGTACTAAAAATATACCCTAATAATATTTGTTTATACAGCTAAGTAGAAAACTATCGAAACATCAAGGAAAAAGGAGTGATGACTATAGGCATAAAATTTAACAACTATTGGTATTGGTATTGATAACTATTGGCTTGTGAAAAGATTAGACATTAAGCTATAGTACTTGTAGCCACAATAAATCGATAACTATCAATAGAGTGGCAGTTTGAGAATTTTTTTATAGGATTTAGACTAGATTCACTATAGTGTTCAAAATAGTAGGATTATAGCATCTGGACCTGTTATGTTACATCATATTTAGTTATTTATTATATTATTATTATTATTATTATTATACCCAACACTAACAAGACACAGACCAACCACTAACCAACCACCAACCAACCACCAACCAACCACTAACCAACCACTAACACGGCACTACACGCCACTGACACAAAACAGGGGAATAAACACTAAAAAATATCAAAAACCATTAATAAACGGCATTGAATGCCTAATGATTGCCTATGAACGCCTATAAACCACTAACGAACACCTAATGATTGCCTATGAATTTCTATCGTTTTAGGTTTTTTGAAACCCCCGAAATAAATGGAGTGATTACGAAAGATACTACTTAGTACAACTCGCCTATGGCTCATTAAAGAAGATAATATCCACATGAGCAACCTAACGTCTCAAGTTGTTAGAAAAAAAGAGATCAATAGGCTAACTAGTCAAAATAGCGGCAAGTGCCAGAGCCTCATGAAATTTTAACTCGTAAAAATTTTAGGTGGAGGTCGTTGCCGCTATTTTGACTAGTTAGCCTATTGATCTCTTTTTTTCTAACAACTTGAGACGTTAGGTTGCTCATGTGGATATTATCTTCTTTAATGAGTTATAGGCGAGTTGTACTAAGTAGGATCTTTCGTAATCATTCCATTTATTTCGGGGGTTTAAAAGAACCTAAAACGATAGGAATTCATAGGCAATCATAAGGTGTTCGTTGGTGGTTTATAGGCTTTCATAGGCAATCATTAGGCGTTTAATGCCGTTTATTAATGGTTTTTGATGTTTATTCCCCTGTTTTGTGTCAGTGGCGTGTAGTGCCGTGATAGTGGTTGGTTAATGGTTGGTTAGTGGTTGGTTAGTGGTTGGTTAGTGGTTGTTTGGTGGTTGGTTAGTGGTTGGTCTGTGTCGTGTTAGTATTGGGTTTAATAATAATAATATAATAAATAACTAAATATGATGTAACAGGTCCAGATGCTATAATCTTACTATTTTGAACACTATAGTGAACCTAGTCTAAATCCTATAAAAAATTTCTCAAACTGCCACTCTATTGATAGTTATCGATTGATTGTGGCTACAAGTACTATAGCTTAATGTCTAATATTTTTACAAGACAATAGTTATCAATACCAATACCAATAGTTGTTAAATTTTATGCCTAGAGTCATCACTCCTTTTTCCTTAATGTTTCGATAGTTTTCTACTTAGCTGTATAAACAAATATTATTAGGGTATATTTTTAGTACTTAATAAAATTGCTTTATATTTTTATTTTATTTTTTGCAACACTTTTTATGTTCAGTTAGACTCCTAATTTAATATTTTGTTACATTATTTGCTCTATTTATCCGTATTTTTGCTATAATTTTACATCCTATCCTCGTTTTGAAGATCTTAAACATATTCATATTGACACTATTGTATTATATAAACAGTGTAGTTAGTTTTTGATACTTAGCACATTAGTTTCTATAAGTATATAATCGAATTTCCCGTTTAAAACTGTATTTTATGTTCCTCCTATTGTTATTGCCTGTATTATTTTAATAGCTTTAATCGTTTGCATAGGTATTTATTTCAATATCTACCTATTGCAAAAAAAAATATTTACTATTCCTGCCATAAAGACATTAATGGTTTTATACAATCTAATGGCTTAAGGTTTTTAAATATTTTTTATTAGTTGTTGGAGCTTTTCAACCTCTAATTGTTTACTATAGACAAGACGTTTGGCTTTTAATAGAGCACAGTTTGTAACAAGCCAATAGTGGACAATGCCAATACCAATAGTTGTTAAATTTTATACCTGTAGTCATCACTATTTGTCCTTGTTTCGATAGTTTTGTACTTAACTGTATAAACAAATATTATTAGGGTATATTTTTAATACTTTATAAAGTTGCTATATATTTTATTATTTTGTTACATTATTTGCTCTATTTATCCTTATTTTTTGCTATAATTTAACATCCTCGTTTTTTTGATACTTAACACGTTAGTTTCTATATGTATATAGTGATCGGCAAAGAGTTCGCAACATATGGGAAAATTTTTTATTAGCGGAATATTGAAAAATCTTTTTTGGGGGATTGGATGTGCATGTCCCATAACCTTAAAATCGATTTTGACATACGTCACGTGACCAATGGTATGGCGGGAAAGTTGAAAAAATCAATATGAAATCATCATAAATTAGATAAGTTGATGAGATATCGAAAAAATTTCAAGAATAAAAAGTGTTTAGAATTCCATTAGAACCTTAAATACAATGTTTGGAATAACTACTTAAAAAAACATAAAATCGAATATTTTTGTAAATATTTTTTTACCGAATTAAAAATTTTCATATTTTTCCTTTCTTAAAGCTTCATTAAAGTAATAAATGACATCTGCTGACCACAACTAGAAATATTCTTTTGTTTTTCTGACAATTTGGAGCAATAATTCAAAAAATTCGTTTACACTTGGATACCAGCTGTTGCAACAGTCTATATCTAATAACCTTATTGATATTTTTCATATCGAAATATTCTATTATGATAAGAAATCCTTAAATTCATTTTTTCAAAGCAAATTTTATTTATAACAGTAAAAAATAGTTTTGAATTTCGCAGACATCTTTAAAAAAATCTAAAAATTAATAAAAATGTAAATTATTTTATTGAGGCAAATAAACAACAATTTGAGTAAAAAAACTATATATGTAATAAGCATTAAAAAATTTTATTTAGTACTGATAACACCAAAATTAACCTAAATTAAAAAATTTAACCGAGTATTAAAACTCGGTATGACCGCCATTTCGCTCCATACATAATATTGTTCGAGATACCATTTATTTTGAAACATTTCTGAGCATTTATTAATTTTTAGATTTTTTAAAAGATTTCTGCGAAATTCGAAATTATTTTTTACGGTTATAAATAAAATTTGCTTTGAATTAATGAATTTAAGGATTTCTTAACATAATAAAATATTTCGATATAAAAAATATCGATAAGGTTATTAGAAATAGACTATTGCAACAGCTGGTATCCAAGTGTAAACGAATTTTTTGAATTATTGCTCCAAATTGTCAGAAAAACAAAAAACAATTTTTAGTTGTGGTCACCAGATGTCAGTTTTACTTTAATGAAGCTTTAAGAAAGGAAAAATATGGAAATTTTTAATTCGGTAAAAAAATATTTACAAAAATATTCGATTTTATGGTTTTTTAAGTAAATATCCCAAACAATTTATTCAAGGTTCTAATGGCATTCTAAACACATTTTATTCTTGGAGTTTTTTCGATATCTCATCAACTTATCTGATTTATGATGATTTCATATTGGTTTTTTCAATTTTCCCGCCATACCATTGGTTACGTGACGTATGTCAAAATAGATTTTAAGGTTATGGGACATGCACATCCAATCCCCCAAAAAAGATTTTTCAATATTACGCTAATAAAATGTTTTCCCATATGTTGCGAACTCTTTGCCGGTCACTGTATAATCGAATTTCCCGTTTAAAACTTTATTTATGTATTATTTTAATAACTTTAATCGTTTCCATAGGTATTTATTTCAACATCTACCTATTGCAAAAATATTCGCTATCCCTGCCATTAAGACTTTAATGGTTTTGTACAATCTAATACATTTATAACTTAATGTTTTTAAATATTTTTTACTAGTTGTTGGAGCTTTTTAACCTGTAACCGTTTACTATATCCCTTCCCCTTCCCACCTCTCTCGTCTGTTTTAAAATTAATGGCTTGATAAATAAATTTTACAACTCTTTTAAAATTATTTTTATAGTTTAGATAATATCTAGCCACTAGTCTATTAGAAGCTCCGTTAAGAAGTCATTTATCTAATTAATTGCTTTATTTTTTATATGTTGTAAAATCGATTAGATGAGTATGATCACTCGGAAGTCCACAAATTTATACAATTAATCTCATCTCATGTAACTAATATAACATTTGAAACGAGAATTTTATTTATTTGGATAATCATTCGGTTATTTAAATACTTTATATACCCTTAATTTTAAACTTTATTTTGATTCCTGTAAGTGGTTGTATAGAATTACCCTTAGGTATACCTAATATTAGTGGTTGTTCGTAGATAATATATAATTTTTTGAATGTACATGACCCTTTTTTTGGTGCTAGCCGGTCTTTATACAAAATAACCGTACCCAATAAGTTAGGTTAGGTTTGTATAGCATTCGTGTTATATAAACACTCCTATAGGAGTTAACTGGTCTTTAAAGCAATATATTACCCTAAATTTCTAGGTTTTTCTTATTTATTCTTATTTTGCAGCATCTCGGGGGTATTTTTGTTGGATAAGGACCTATCCAACAGCTATTTGTTCGCTGTAATGTTTTTTCGATTTGAGTCTATTTAATTTAAATACTTATTATTATTTCTTGCTTATATGCATATTAAATGCAGGTGACCCTCATTTTTTATTGTTTTGTTTAGTTGTTCTTCATCGAGTCCTTTAGGTATTCATTTTTCAGATCTTAAGGTTTTTTAATGTTGAAGCAGATAATTTCCTTTTTCATACAAGGGGCTATCATAAGTGATTGTATGTAACTGATTCATATTATGTTAGTTATTGATTTCTCCTCATTATAATCGCAATAGTGGACATCTACCTCTTTTTCTGCCTGCTCTATACAATCGTAGTTTGTTCTAATTGAATTTTTTAGTCATTTGACAAATACTGTAATAATGTATTATGTAATAATTTTATATAGCGTGTGTGTTTTTGATCTTAACAGTTAAATTTTAGTACTCAACTTTTGTGTTAGATTTTAGCAAGTCGAATCTTTTGTCCTGCACCTTTTGACGTAATTATCCAATCACAATCAAATCCTTCCGAATCACTGTATTACCGCGTTCTACATTGGCTGTTAAGGAGCGCTAATGGCTCCGAGATCAGAATAATGGGTAGTTTTTAACCTAGAACCTATGCTCACTGTTTTTATATTATTTATTCGTGTGACTAGCACTTGTCCATTTGCTACCTTTATTAGTTTAGTTTATAATATACTCTTGGTGTATATAGGACCTTTAATAAGTCTACTTCTCAACAATACACACAATTTTAGAACCGGTCAAATTGCTTTTAAGAATTATAACTCCTAATTTAGTATTGAACTAAGTGTTTTGCTATTGATAAGATATATTGTTAAATAAGCAACTATGTATAACAGATTTTAGATTTATTTTCATAAGATGTTGCGAGTTCACCTCTATGTTTTGTAGACGACCACTTAGAACTATATGTTCCCTAGTAGGTTATTATTTTTTGATTATTCCTTAGCACATAATCTTAGTGAGTTTGGTTTAGTTCACTATATTAAATTTTATATATTCTGCGTCTATGATAACTCCTGCCCTCCTCTTAATTTTGCTGAAACATCTATCTGGTACGACTCAAATATCTCGTTACAGGTTTTAGGGCTTCATATCTTTAACACCGCCCGTTTTTAGGATCTCGGGTTTTTTTCTAACGACTTAAGGCGTAATACCGAGCATTTATTCATAAGCATGTTTTTTATATTTTTTTTTGCACTGTTTAAGAGCTGCTAACGTTTTATGGGTTCAAAGGTCATTTTTGAGTGTTTTATTAAACCTTTTTACCCTTTTCAGAGAAGTTTTAGCAGCTGATTATATATATATTTAAACAATATTGTATGATTAGGTATTCGTTTAGGTTGTCTTTCTGTCTTCATTATATTTCTCTTCAAGTTAATTTAATTGCACCTTTGCTTGTTGTACTGTTTTAGGTTCTTGGTGTGATGTGACGTAAAATTGCTTTATGAAGGAGGATTAGATGGCTGTTCAGTAGCTGTTTAACCCTATTAATTAGTTGTTTTTATCCGCTTTATAAGTAATTTTTAAAATTCATTTAATTTATAAAAGAAAAATAATCTGCATTATACTAAAGAATATCTAAATACTAACATCCATACAACCATATAACTTACTAACTATTGCATAACATTAAAAATAGTTCATTTGCAGGAAAAAGGGTAAAGCGCATGGTTTTTTCTTTGGAATTTCGCCTCCTCAATGCAATATTTTATTAAATAATCTTAATTTTTTAATTCTGTGTAAAAACAGGGAAACTAAATTCGTAGTGTTTGATGTAATATTGCATAATTTTTTCATCAAAATATCTCCAGGTCCTGCCTCTAATTTTCTACCTCAGGGGTTAATAGTTCCTATTAATTTTAGTTTTATGGGAATGTTTCTAGTCATTAAGCTTTATTTTTATTTTTTAAGTTATTAGATGTGCAGGACCCAACCGGATGACTAAAGAAAACGCTTATAGCATATACCTAAGGCCAGTAAACATTTTTAAGCACACCTAATAAAAAGCAAGGGTTGAAATATACCCAAAAATTGTTTTTTCTTAGACGGTCCAAAGTCCGTTGACTTATTTTTATGAAAAATGAGTAATTTTCTGTAGAAACATACCTTAAAAGTGTGATGGAAAATGTAAACTATTACTATTCAAAATATTGTGTCACTCTGTACATTTTACGTTTGATTAAAAATATTTTTACTAATCTAAACTTACCTCAACAGACTTATTTCCTCGTTCCATGAGAAGATTCTTTATCCCATCTCCAGCAGGCCTCATCCCCTCCATCCGTCTAAGATTGTCCAAGTCAGGATCTATGCAATAACCGTACAGAATGTTGTATCCTAATTTTTGGAGATTTGGGATTAGAGATCACAGAAGAGTATTTTTGTGTTTTTTATTTGAACATATTCTTCTTTGATTTCAAATTTTTTATCTACCTTCATTCCTTTTAGTACTTTTTTAAAACACTTTTAGGGGTTATTCATTTTTTATGTTTAAAATGTTATCAAATTTTTCTTAATACATCTATTGCTTTTGTCTGTATTATTAAGGGTTTAAATAAGGTAAATTTTGTTCTACGAATGTATTTTTAACCTCATCCGTGCTTTATTATTTACCTTTTTTAACCTTTATTGGTTACATCATTAAAAAGGAAATTTTCAAACTTTCCATTTGTTTTTATTTTATTACCTCCTTAATACTATACTGTATTAGGTATGATTATATTTCGATGTCAATTCCTTTTTAGGAAACAATTAAAACAAAAATATTTGCTTGTATTTTTTAAGTATACCAATGTCTTTACATGTTTAAATAGGTCTTAATAAACAAAAATAATTTTTTAATTTTCTACAACAATATTTTATGTAGCGTTTTTGATTTTTATATTTGATTGCGAATCTGTTACATACCTTACCTACTAATTGTAGAATTAATTACTTATAATACGTGTTTAGTTGACAATAAAATGTATTATTCATAATGAGTTTTATTTTTTATCTTTACGCACCTTTTTCTAGTTCCATATTTTGTAACAAAATATCTCACGCATATTAAACGGTTTCGTATAATAATTACTTACAATTACTTTTTATACGACGTCTGCTATTAACTACGAATATTTCTACACTTGCATAAAACTCAGGTCTGTTATACCTGTTTATATCCAATTAGATCAATTTTCAAATGATTTAAAAATAACATTTTTTTTATTTTAGGGGGTTAAGAGTTAACTATGTACTCTACCTAAATATATAATAATCCTGTTGTTGTCTATATTAAAAAATAGTTATGACCTATTTGGTATGACAATTTTTTTAATCCTTATTGCCTAATATAGTGCCCCTAACGGGCTCTCCTAAAATTTTACTGTCGTAAAATTTAACGAGCCTCGGCCCGTTCGGGTCTTTAGCGTAGTTTTATATCATATTTTTTACACTTATTAAGTCGTAAATTTGATTAATTTAGGGAGTTTAAATGATTGTCAGGTTAGAAAAATAATCTATGTACCCTAGTTATTTGCAATTACATCTTTAATTAGGTACCAAATATGCCTGGAATGTTAATAACCTACCTCTATTTGTATTAGTATACTGTAGCTGCAAATTACTAATGTATGATAGACTACCGAAATTGGGGTAAAATCATTAAGTTATCATAATAAGTTTTAACAGTTTGCTAATTGTATTGGAATCTAATTATGGCTTTTTTATCTATCTTATATCGTTGTACTACTTCCTGTTCGTTAGAGGATTTAATAATTTGTTGGCAATATGACCTATATGTTAAAAAAGCTTAAAATAGATGCGAAATGGGGCCATTTTCTAGTATTAAACTATAATCTTTAAACGGGTTTACCCGTTCAAGAGCTGCTAAATAGGCGTTTTCATATTTTTAAGGGTTGTTTTTATGTGTTTTTAGATGTTTCCTATATGTTTCTATACCGTTCAAGAACAATTCAGAGAAATTTTGGTCAAATATTTAACCTACATTTTTATATCCTTATTACCCCGACTTCTCCTATACAACTTACATATTATTATCATCAGGTGTGACCGTGAATCCTGTATGTGTATACCTATAGAAGGCTACCGGTGATTATCTAATGCAGCATTTCTATCAATAAACGTAGAAAGTATTTTTAAACTGTAAATTTGATTAATTTAAGGAACCTAAATGATTGTACGGTTAGAAAACTAATCTATGTATCTAAATTATTTGAATTTTTATTGTTAATTTAATATCAATCAGTAATAGTACAAGGGTTGAACCTACCCCCTGGGGGGGTAAATTATGTTTTTTGGTATACAAGTATAGAGAAATACATACTCATATATGTATGGTAGCCTACCGAAATTAATTTTAATCGTTAATATTACATTATGACCTTCTAACTATGAGTATTTATTCTGTCTATTATTGTTAATTGCAATGTAATTTAATTACAGCCATCCTTTTTTATCTTATATGCCTATATTATATCAACTACTCGTAATTTCTGCTGTATAATACAGGTACTTCATAGAGGTTTTGTGTGTCTATAAATCAAACTGTACATTAATAAATTTTAGGATAATATTGTTTTTATGCTGTTTCATATCCAAATTAGCGAAGATTTCATGATCCTCTCCGCTTTCCCCGTTCAGTTCAACGAGTTTATCTAATATGTTCAGTTGGCGCTGTGGTAAAACGTTAGAATTGTAATCGAGTGACCCGGGATCGAATCCACACACAGGTAAAACTTTTTAATCATTTAATTTCAGTTGGAGGCCCACTTATTATTGGGGTACCGGTTCTTGGAGATAGGTCTTGAGGAGCCCCGACTTGTAGGCTTGGTCCCCCGAAAATGAATATCTAAGTAGTTGGGGGTTAAGGTGATAGATGGCGTATCGCAGCTTGGCCAATAGTACCCTTGGTAACTAGCGCCAAGTAAGAGTGTGAGCTAGTGCCAATGGTGACTAGTGCCAATGTTGAGTAGTGCCAATGGTTGTTAGTGTCAGTAGTAGTTAGTGCCAGTAGTAGTTAGTGTCAGTGGTAGTTAAGCCCCAAGCAGCTAATGCCCGAGTAGTGAATGCCCATATATGGTAGCTGGGCGCCCTAGGCTGTGACGTCACTGTCTGTCTCAAGTGTCGCTATACCTACTAATGCATCCGATTCAAGGCCAAAACACCAGAGCAACTCATGGCAAATCTTCTTGCAGCAAGAGTCCCCTACAGAGGACATAAACGACCTGAACATCCTAACGCCAGGACACTTTCTAGTCGGGAGACCACTGGTGGAACCCCCCGACCCGATAACGACCGAAATCAATACAAGTTTAGCTGAACGATGGAAACTTATCCAGAAAATTAAAAAAGATTTTTGACAAGTTAGTGCGTGTTGTCACACTACGGAAAGCGAAGGGTGCCCTGATAAAACGACCAGTTCATAAACTAGTACCATTACCTATCGCAACAAACCAAACAATTAACAAGGAAAAAGATACAACTAAACAATCAAACTCCAGAAGGAAGAGTAGATCCTTATGGAGGATCGCATATACAGCAATTGTATTCTTGATTATGTTACGTAACACAAGTGCACAGCAATATCACCTTTACTATATCCAGCCAGGGTTGTATATTGAACACTTAGGACACGCAAAGATCGATAGGGGTATATTTAAAATAGAACTTCGATTTGACAAACACAGGATCAGCAATGACACAGCATGTATAGCCTCAGCAATAACTCAAATAGCTTCCCTTTGTAATACGGCCAAAGAACTAGCACCAAAAACTCAGTGTACACAGTTAATTCATCATCTTCAAGAGAAGCAAAAGCAAGTAGAATGAACGAACAAAGGGATGCAAGCGGTTATCTCAAACCGCGGCAAACGGGGACTAATGGGAAAACTACTGACGTCAATTTTCGGCGTTAACGATGAAGTTTATATGGATATAGACAAATTGGACCAGAATCAAAAGGAACTGATCAAAACATCAACTCACCAGACCAAGTTTTTGATACATGCATTATCCTCTTTCAACGACACTGTAGTCAGAATCAATAACCACCTGAAACGATTTCAAGAAAAAGTTAGCCAAGGGATAGAAGCAATAAGGGACATGAAAAACTGGTACCGTCAAATAGACGAGAACAAACTCAACATACAACTACTATCCAGTTACCAGATTGTTGCAAAGTACATTAATAATGTATTGGGCTTCCACCAGCGTCTTCTAGAAGCACACTACCACCGAGGAAAGTTCTTTGAACTCATATCGCCAATCCACGTCGAGGAAACCATAGCGAATGTGTCAAGAAACCTCCCACACAACATTAAAATAGCATCCTATCCAGTCTTACGCACTGAAGGACAACACAGCAAAGAATTCATACACATATTCGGGCGCTTTATAATCACCGAAGTCAACGACATCCTATTGCTAAAAACCACACCAATCCCAATACAGATAACACAGCAAGTCTACTGGATACTGGACGTCTCCAGTGGTTTTCTTGCAGTCGATTATAACTCACAGTTATATTTTCAGCAGACAAAAGAATTCCTACACAACTGTCAGTCGATACACAAACACACGTACGTCTGTTAACCCACCACAACGAGAAATTTAGAAAAAAGTTCCAACTGTATTCTGGACGAGATCTACCAGCGTGCAGAAAACACTTTATGTCCTCTCCTAAAACAACCGATTCAATCCACCATATGGAAAAAACTGTATACCTCCAACGCATGGATGTTCGTAAGCAGAAGTAAGTTGAAGGTCGCGGTCATCTGTGACGGCATCAGAGAAGACGTTACGCTTAACAAAACGGGAATTATACAAATATCTTAAAACTGTCTCATAAAAACCAACAAAAACATATTAACCCCAAGGAGATCCGACACAACGACTGTGGTTGGAGCTATGGTACACCCTGTCAAGATCAACATCACGTCCTATGTGCCAGCAAACAACAGGACCATAACAAGAATCGACGAGCCAGTCTTAAACGCATCCAACAATCTGAAAGAACTAGAATCCGAAGAAACCGCTATAGGACAAGAGATAGAAGAAAGAGAGTGGAAATCACTGCATCATCATTCCATAATAAGCAACGTGTGTTCTGGCATACTCATCATTATCACGATCGCACTGGTTGGACATTTTTGGTACCACAACAGACCAAGGCCAGTCACCCACAACGATCCTAATCAACATGAAATTCCACTGGAACCACTCCACATATATAACAGTCTGCCCACCGCCGAGGACGGATGAGGTCGCCGGGCGGCCAGAATGTATAATTTACCTAATTTACCTATTTTTATTTATTTATAAACTTATATGTCTGCCAACCTAAATTAGACATACAACATCATTAATTTATTTACAAAACAATTATAAATACGGTGACCCACTAACCTGCAGAATCAGCACCGCCACGAGATGGTCCAACATACGGCAAATGCATAGTCAGCACGTATCAATGATTTACATGTTATCTTATTTAGTATAAATAGATGTTATTTTTTTTAATAAAGTCAATATTAAACCACTATCGGTTATATTCACTTCGACCAAACCAGTCCCTTCCTATACAGGGTGGAACTCTTCATGTTCAATTACCAGTGTCGCTGCCAACAGTCCCTTCATATACACAACTCACCGTTCGACTACCATCAGTACAGTTCACACAAGAAGTCCCCTCAAAAGAGGCCAACCTACGTTCATATACAGGGCGCAACAATACACTATTCAATTACCAGTGTCGCTGCCAACAGCCCCGCCATATACAGGGTGGAACAATTCACCATTCGACTACCACCTGTGTAGTCAACACAAGAAGTCCCCTAAAAAGAGGCCCAACTTTGTTCAAATTGCGAACATCAATCAATTCCATAGCCACCCATAATATAATGCCGAATTTAAATGGTACGTTATGTTAGAATATTATCATGCATTTCTAAAAATAAAAAATAGTTGTATTTAATAATTAAAATTAATTATGAGGTACTTGTTGCATTTTTCAAATAAGTTTTATTAGATATTATGTTTTGTTATAAGTTTATTTTAAAAAAATGTTTTAAAATCCAACTAGTGTTTAAATACAACAATAAAAACAAAAATCTTTCCGATAATGTGCCTATTTTCATTGACAATGTGTTTTTCTATATCGAAACGATAGAATCATAAATCAATTAAAACGAAATCGGTTTTATCCAAATATCTTCGGAAGCATTAGGAATTTTTTTAAATTTGAAAACATGACGTTACAGGATTTAGTTATGCGCAACTTTTCTCTAATTTAACCATCTCTGTATCTCCTATGGTTTACGAGATCCCTTGAGCTGTCAAATTTTGACAGGTAAACGTCAAATTTTTTTTCATTTTTTTCTTGTCCGGGATGGTAGCTACACGAATGCTAGGTAAAAATTTTAAATTAAAAAAATTTAAAATCACACCTGTCAAATTTTGACAGCTGTCAATGTCAAATTTTTATCGGCTATTTTTTTACCGAGGATAGTAACTGTAAGAATCTGAAATAACATTTTTTTTATCTCTTTAAATAAGAAAGTTGATGTGACACCTGTCAAATTTTGACAGATTGACATATAATTTTTGTGCATTTTTATCTGGGACAACCTGTATAGCGAAAAATTGATTACAATGGGCACTATCTGCTTGAGTCTTAACGGCTTGAATTCTTGGTACTTGGGTATTTAACATGTGGGAGGTGAGCGGGGACCTGTGTCATCTTGGTGCACCTATCATCTTTTACCTGTTGACATGTCATTGTCATCCGCTACGATTTTAATATGAATTGAAAACTACTTTATCCTACTTACTGAAAAACTTGACCTGTATGTAGTTCCAGCGGCGCTTGGTTTTTAAAATACAGGGTGTTAAAAATTTTAGCTACAAAAGACTTTTTTCAAAAAGTAAGCAGGTTTACTTTTTATTATTAGAATATTAATACAGGAGACAAACACAAAATAAGTATAAACAATAATAAATTTTTAATAATTGCATGAAAAAAATATCTTCAAAATCGATATCATATTATTTTCATGAGGTTGTTAGCTCTAATTTAATTATAATAGTTTATAAGATAATTTAAATTTGGAGCTAGAAAGAGGCTTGGCACCGAGTTCCTTCTTGCGCTTCTTATCGGACACAAATTGTCAGTTCGATATGATCCACAAACGCTTTAAAAACGGTTAATCTCGTTTCATATCGCTGTGTTAACGAATAATAATGACGAACTCGGAAATAAAAGTTGCTTTACCTATCAGGAAACATTACCAATGTCAACAAATGAAGTTATGTATTAAAGTTAAAGACATTTTAACCGAAGATTTTGCTATTAATGAACTTGAAGTGTTATGTGATCTAATAAAATCATTACGAGGGAACAAACAGAAAGCAAGCGAACTAACACAGACTTTTACGGACGAAACTATTGAATTTTAGTGTGAAAAAATAGCGGGACGTTCTTTTGTGTAGTGACATTGAAGCAATAGCAAGTTTTGTTTAAAAGTATGCATAAATTAAAAGAAAAGTGCATAGAAATCGCTAAGCTTTTACCAAAGATGAAGCGGTAGGATTTACATGGAACGAGGGAATGATGATTATGACGTTACCACTGCAGCAGCGGCAAAATGAGGCGGTAAATTGAAATAACAGAAATCGGCAAAGAATGTAAGATTATTTGAAGGTTGGAGACAATGATGTTTCTTGAATAATGAAAGAATTTTGGACTTCCATTGTCTTTATTTGTTTTAAATCACAACGTTTCAAATAGTAAGTATCTCCAATCGTCTTCAGATGAATACTGTATTCTGTACTGAAGATACTTACCAGTTGAAACGTTGTGATTTAAAACAACTAAAGACAGTGGAAGTCCAAACAAAACTCTTTCAGCATTCAACGTAAGATTACCTAAACTTGATTTACTAAAATTTAATGGAGGTCTAGAGAGATGGCCAGCCCTTTGGGATAGTCAAGCTATTCATAATAATCCGGACTTAGATGATAATTCTAAATTACTGCAATATCAATATCTGGCCTAACATCTAGTAGCATGCATACAATGGCGCATTCGGACTTCTGAAAGTGAATATGAAAAAGACTCAATTGCTTGCAAAGTTCAATTCAACTATCCATGGCCTTTCAAACGAATATAAGTGGAAATGTTATCAGAAACCAAAAGAGGGGCTGGATCTGAAAGGTTTGAAGAGTGAGCTAGGCTACACAGCACTTAGGACACAGTTGCCCAATTATTTTGCATTCCTCTGAGAGTTTATGCAAACAAACAAATAAACGATGGAATTAAAATAAAGGAGGATGCTTTTAGCTCATGAGCCAGACCACAGATTTAAAGTAGTTGACGACGTCGCCCGCATCTTCTTTATATCGGCCGCGGTGGGTCAGTACTCGCCGTGCATGGATTTTCCACTGGATGAGAGAGCAAGGTAGTCACAGAGTATATTATTATTTTCGACTGTCTTATCTTTCTGGTCATACCCTCTTCATAAAGGTGTGTCGCTTAGCCTTATTTTAAAAAGGTGTTTACGAAGCTGACAATGCCCCGTTTGGAATTTAGGGCTCGGAATTTTTAAAATATAAGTATTCGAATAGTCGTTTGGTATGTTATTCGAATAGTGGAATAATTTGAATAGTCGAATATAGTCTGATAATTCGAATAGTCGAATAGATACTTGAATAGTCGAATAGTCAAATATTCGAATTTCGAATAGTCGAATATTTAGATAGTCGAATATTTAAATAGTCGAATATTCGAATAGTCGTCTATTTAAATATCGAAATACAGTCGTTTAATCACGGTAGAAGTGGTTGAATATAAAGGAACATTTTTAAGTATTTGTTATTTTTAATATCTAAATTATCGAATAATAATAAGGTGCATTTTGTCGAATAAAGTAAGATGACAAATTTAATACATCATTCTGTTAAATTATTTCAAGATATGAGAACTTGAGAACTCTGTAATAAATAAAAACTCTCAAACAAAATGATTATTTATTGAACACAAAAAATCAAACATTTTACATAACAAAAATAAAATTATAAAAATAAACCCGGTGTTTTATTTAACATATAACAGAAACAACAAAAACTAGAACAAGAAGTTCAACAAATTCATATAATATTCGAATTATTCGAATACAATTCCGAGCCCTAATTTGGACACCTATGGTTAATCGTAGATTTTTCCTGGACATCGTTACATATTTCTTAGTTGTGACCGCGTCTGGGTATATTAATAAGTGTTTCGAGAATACACATCGTTTTTAAAGCTTGTGTGGGAATGTTCTTCTATTAGATCCGTGATGGCTGATGCCGTTAGGCCCAATGTTGTTTCTTGACCCAATTAACATGAATCCGGCAGCTTTTTTGTCCAATGAGTCAGCGATTCGATTTCCCCTTAAAGTATCATGTTCTATGATAAGACTCACTATGTGACAACGTTCTCTTGAGCGACTGCGATCAGGACTTGGTAATGTTCTAGTGTAATAGCTGTAGCCTCGTAAGGGTGGCTCGAAATTACGTTACATGGGGAAAACAGGAAAACGGTGTTGCTTCTTGTAAGTGTTCCGATTCTGACCTGGGTTGCCCCTGTTGGTCAATACAAATATTAATATTGCTTATGTATTATTAATTATTATAACAAAACTAACTTCAAATATAAACTTATTCTGAAATGCTGAGTTGGATAGTTTTGCAATGTCCGGCTTTATTAATAAATTGAAAATACAAAATGTGCCGAAAGTATCAATCACACTAGTACTAGTCTTGTTGTAATTCGTGGTCTTTTCCAGGCTAGTGGTGCCTGTAAGTGGTAAAAATAAAATAATTTTTATCGTCCTGTTTTAATTTTTTTCTTTATTAAACACACTTTTTTTAACCATTAATACCTTAGTTACATCAAAAACATTTGGCTAGCTTAATGATTGTGCCTTTAAGTGTTAACATTAGCATTAGACTTGGATGTCACGCACCTCTCTGTGGGTTCCTTGTTATAAAATATCAGGTGTGGATGCGAAAGGAAAGAGTAAACTTCAAACATTATATTTTCAAAATATCGTTATATAAACATCTATTCAGAGACGGAATTTGTATCGATTCGTGTTATTTAGGCTACCAAAAGCTTTAATCATTATTTACATACATTATTTTTATATTGAAAAAAATAGTTACCTTTCGTATTTATATGTACTTGCATGTTTTTTTATCTCGTAAGGACAGAAAATATTAAAAGTTACAGAAAATTGCCCAACTAGTTACATTCAGCTTTATATACCGGGTGTCCACGGAAGGTGCATGGTTCGCCCCTCAAACTTTTTTGTTTTTCAAGATAATGGAATAAAATTTAGGGGATTTGTATACGACATAAAACTGCTATTTTTTATAGGTGACTCAACATTATGGAACTTCCGGTTTAACCAGAAGTGACATAAACTTTCGATTTTTAAATGGGACACCTGCTATTTATTCTTTTTTGACTCCATTCTAAATATAACGATGTGTCACTTGTCACTTTTTGTCACCAAGAAAATATTTTTTTTCCAAATTTATTGTTTTAAAAGAGGATTTTATTACGATTATTTTGATACCACACACTATTAGGTTTTAAAAAGCTGCCCTTAAAAAACTTTAAAAAATTAACTTGGAACTTTCCTAAAATGATTGAGAATAAATTTAGATTTAAATGCATCAAGTAGCCTGTGACCAGCAAAACTGAACAAAATCATGCCTTGAATAAAATTGACATGCCGACAGCTTCTGCCGAAGTAAATTAGGTTGTTGTGTAAAAAACATGGAAAATAATAGTTTTACAAGGAGTGAAAAAGTTGATATGTTATTAGTGTTTGGAGAATGTAGAAAGAATTCATTTTAAATTTTTGTTTTATCAGTTTTGCTGGTCACAGGCTACTTGATGCATTTAAATCTAAATTTATTCTCAATCATTTTAGGAAAGTTCCAAGATGACTTTTTAAAGTTTTTTAATGGCAGCTTTTCAAAAACCTAATAGTGTGTGGTATCAAAGTAATCGTATAAAAATCCTCTTTTTTCTTAACCCGACGAGCCACCATGTTGCCATTTAAAAAAATGAGTTATACAACTTTAAAGATTAAATTTTACACAGCACGTGGCATTGGACCAAAAATAGTAAAATTGTATTTTTCCCAAGATTAAAGAACTGAAATAAGTGATATTAAGGTATTTATAGCCCTCTAGATAAAACAATAAATTTGGAAAAAAAAATATTTTCTTGGTGACAAAAAAAAGTGACAAGTGACACATTGTTATATTAAAATGTCATATGGAGTCAAAAAAAGGAAAATTATACCAGGTGTCCCATTTAAAAATCGAAAGTTTATGTCACTTCCGGTTAAACCGGAAGTTCCATAATGTTGAGTCACCTGTCAAAAAATGCAATCTTATGTCGTATACAAATCCCCCAAATTTGATTCCATTATCTTGCAAAACAAAAAAGTTAGAAGGGCGAACCACCTTCAGTGGACACCCGCTATGTAGGTATAGACTACAGAGCTAAATATTTTGTACATTGTTTGGTTTTTAAAGTTAACATTAACCATCATGACCCATCCAAGGTGGTCACGGGAAAAGGTATAAAGGGCTTAGTCTTAATTGGACTAATTAAACTTTACCTCTTAAACTAACGTATTTATGTGGGAGTAGCAATAATTTCATTGTCTGGATTTCGGGCACGCACATCTGGCACAAAAACTTTTTTGAGAAATTGCTCCTGAACAGAGCTGGATTGACACATTTTTTTTCGAGCTAAGTCTTGGTCGGCCTCTAAGTATACAAGGCCTATATGTGGTTACTACATAATGCACAATAGTATTAAAAAATATATACATTTTTAATTTTTTTTTAAATTTTTGTACATTTTTCTATAATATAAAGAGTAATTTGAACATACAGTTTCCAAGTTTATAGTCATGGAAAAATTATTAGGTTTTTATATATATTTCTGTACTCGGGAGGCATACGACACTATGTGTCATTAGCTCGATTTGTGGATATTTAGTAAAAACAATTAAGTTTAACATAATTTTTAGGTTAGTGTTGATTTATGAATGTATTATCTTACTTTTCCTACACAAATTATTAATTATTTAGTGTTTCTTTGTAAATAATTTTTTTTTTTAATTTTAATTATCATAATTTGTATTTTGATGGACATAGTGTTCTATACTTGTAAAAAATTATAAGCCATAATACTGTACTCGGGAGGCATACGACACTACCTCCAATTTTTACAAAAAATGAGTATATTAAATGGAAATGGTATGCATTTTGGTAAAAGGAAAAGTAATAATAGACAAAATAAAAACTTAATGCCTCCTAAATGCCGATAGTCATGCTGGCGTTTAACATTATGTGTAATCCCCACCTACTATTATATAAATCTAGTTAGAGGCATATAACACCATGTGATTATACAGTGAGGACCTAAAGTCCGTCCCCCCCCCCCCCCTCTAACTTCTAAACCGTTCGGTATATTTTAATGAAATTTTGAACGATAATATTTGAGCAAGTCTTGCACTTTTTGACATACCAATGACAGCTTTAAATGTCAAGATGACAGCTGGGTCCGCTTTTGGAATATTTTTTAAATGGAACACCCTGTATATTTTTACATTTTTAAATTCCACATAAAATTATAATTATTTTTTATTAAATGCATTATTAGTCTATACTTTATAGTTTCCGAGATATTGACTCTTGAAAAGTGACATTTTTGAACTTTGACAGCTTATAACCTGCTAACAGTACGTCTTAGAGCAAAACGGCTTACATGTCCCTATCTTCAATTTTTATTATCTTCCCAAAAAAATCAACTTCCGGTTAAACCGGATGTAACTCAAAAGCAGGAAATATAGTTGTTCCGGTTTAACTGGAAGTTGATTTTTTTGGGAAGATAATAAAAATTGAAGATAGGGGCATGTAAGCCGTTTTGCTCTAAGACGTACTGTTAGAAGGTTATAAGCTGTCAAAGTTCAAAAATGTCACTTTTCGAGAGTCAATATCTCGGAAACTATGAAGTATAGACTAATAATGCATTTAATAAAAAAGAATTATTATTTTAGGTGGAATTTAAAAATGTAAAAATATACAGGGTGTTCCATTTAAAAAAATATTTCAAAAGCGGACCCAGCTGTCATCTTGACAATTGAAGCTGTCATTGGTATGTCAAAAAGTGCAAGACTTGCTCAAATATTATCGTTTAAAATTTCATTAAAATATACCGAACGGTTTAGAAGTTAGAGGGGGGGGGCGGACTGTAGGTCCTCACTGTATAGTGTTCTATGCCGCTAAATGTGTTGCTAAAGATATTACTAAAGATCCGAGGCATACCGATATTATTACCTTAGTGTCTTAGGCCTCCGAATAAAAATGCACATAGTCTACGCTGTTTCTCAGCTACCTTGACTAATTGAACTTGGTGTTGTATGCCCCACAAAATAGTTTAATATTCTGAATAAAACTACTTGGTTACCTAACTTTTTGTAAAAATTGGACATAGTGTCTTATACCTCCCGAGTACAGATTTATTATATTTGTGGCGGGGCCTTTGTCAGAGCGCTTGCCAGGGCTGAGCCTTATTGCTCCTCATGTCATAAACTATCCCGTATTCAGTGACACTTTATGTTGTTTTATTACAGGAATTATGTTAAATAGTGGTGTTTCTACTAAAGAGCTTGATGGATATTTGGTAACAATTTTAAGCGCGGGGTTACCAAAGTGAACTGCTAGGCTTCTGCTCCTTTCCGTTATTAAATTTGTTTTATTACATTTTTTGCAAGAACGTTTATATTCAGTGTTATGGTATGAGAGTTTAGACCCGAAGGTCGTTGGGCCAGTACGACAGTGACTAACTTTTTTTAATTTGTTAAAAAAATATATTACATCGTCACTAAACGGTGAATTGGAAAAGTTTGCTCAGGTTTGTTGATTAAATTAGTTTTAAATATTTTTTTCAGTTATGTATGCAAGTTAGTTCGCGAGAAGTTTGGCAACGCCGTATCTAAATTGTCACCTAGCTCACGACATGTCAAGATGTTGCGAAACCAACATTGAACACGATTTTTTTTGGATTTGCTTTAAAAAGACATTGCATTCGGTATAAAATTTGAGGCTGACTACGGCCCTGGTTTGTAAGGTTCAGGACACTGGCGAATATCCTTTAAAAAATAAACTTAACTGATCAAGAAATAAATTTATGTTCCCACTATTATAACTCTTTGCTGTATTATTCTATTATGTACCTTAAGAAAATTTAAGGGATTAGAGTTAAGTACTGAATTGTCAAATTTTCTAAGCGAATCCAACTAAGTTAAATCAGAGATATTAGAAAGTTATATATATATATACAGCGACCAGCATAAAGTGTGCCACATTTACGAGAAAATTTTTTTTGATTGAATTTTGAAATAACCGACCGATTATCTCTGCGTATTCGACAATCTAAAAATTTATTTTGACATTTGTGGTCATGTGACTACTTGTTTGCTCGTTTGTCATGAAAAGTATTAAACGACGATAATATTATAAAATGTATATTTTAATTTTAATTTTATGCTTGTTTACAAAGGTTAATTAGTACAAAAATTTAAAAAGAAACATTTTAAACATTTGAAAAAAATATCCAATATTAGTTTTATATTCTTATGAACAGAATGAAAATATGTTAAATGTTAACCCATTACTTACATAATTTTTTTTGTGTATTAAAGTTTTTATTTATTAAAATTTAAAATTTAGCTTGTGACCATGTACTTAAGTGTGGTCAGCCGATCTATCTGATAACCATATTTATTATTTATTGAAATCTTTGTCAAAATTGGAAAAGAACGATTCTTTGTAAACATTTTGTTTAAAAGATAACAACCTATAAATGGTAAATATTATGTAAAAGAGCCTTTGAGTAGCTTTAAACTGAATTAAAACTAGTACATTATGTCCCATTTTCAAGATTCAGAGATAGCGGAGGGCAAAAAATTAATTTATTTTATATGCGATAATGGCCTCTTTAGGTTTAAAAACCTTTTTTTGCACGATAGCTCTACTCTCCCAATCCGGGTCTGTTTCAGAGTCCCGGCTGGAGAAGAAGGCAATATTTTAATATTTTATTTACGAAAATTCCATGAGGATAAGATTACGATAACAAACGAGCTTATTCAATCTTTACAAATACATTTTAATAATTTATGATAAAACAAAACCCGACTGAGACAAGGGCGTTTAAATGCCCCAAAAATATCTATAGAGGTAATAATATTTGCTGCTAAAAGGGAATAGAAATTATAAAACATAAAACGAGGAATTTGTTAAAACAATAATTACCAACTTAAAATAAATAATTTGATTAAATCAACTTTATTTTTAAATAATAATTTACTGTCATACTCAATAAAAGTAAAATATTGTTTTCAGGGGCAATAACAATAACACTAATCATTAGATTAACTTTGCATCAGGAAAGTTACGCCATGTAAGAATAATTTCTGTATTTAATTGTTTAAAATTTTGACACAGCTATTTTACGTTATTAAAATCAATTTGGGTTAAAACATATTTTTATAATTAATTGGTTAGTTCCATCGGTCAGTTAATAGGTTAATATTAAACTTTGGTTTTAAACATATAATTTAAGCTAACCCTAAACTTAAAAATCAACTGTTCGCACAGTTTAAAAATTATGTTTTAAATTGCTGTTAGATCAAACCATTTTTGATCTTGGTAATTGTGGTGGCCTCTCCACAGATACAGACATATTATAATATGTTATTTTATTATTATGCCATTTTCGAAACAATAAATGTTTGACGCAGAAATGTATATACAAAAATTACAAGATCTCTGCGGAAAAATGCTTTTCGTGGCCTTTTACTTTGATTAACCCTCGAATCAAACATGATATCAATATTGCCGGCATTTTCCACAATTAACAGTAAACAGTTTAATTGATTAATAGGAAGGGATGGCTGATTTAATTTATTTGATTATAATTTTTGATTTAAATTTTAATCAATTTGTAAATCAGTTGTATGATTTATACTGTTATTTCCTTAAAATAATCATATTGTATTATTTTAAATCGATACTCATCAATTGTATAAAATATTACAACCTTTTAAATCATGTTTGATTTTGATGTGATTGATTTGACGCGTGCGTATTACGCAATATTTTAATCAGTCTGTGGTAACACCCCATGATTTTCCTGTGGCAGTTAGTCGTTGGCTATAAAATGTTAGTGTAGGATATTTATATTCGAGGATAAAGGGACAAAACCTAACATTTTTATTACAGTTATTGACAAATCTATTACGAATCACTGATACGGCATGAAGTACATTTTCCTAGCCAACTATTACAATTTTCTGTAAATTCAGCAAGTGGGTGGTTGTAAAAACATTAGGCGAGTTTTGCAGTACTGCTACTCCAGAAAATCATCTGGATCTTTATCTAAAATTTGTATGTTTGTGTGAATTTTCCTTCCAGTATTTTTTAAACTACCCGCTTACCCAGTTTTTCTAATACAAGGATTTTGACAAAAAAAAAATCTATAAGGTTAAGTTTCCTTTTCTTACAACCCATCAGCAACATACTTTTATCTTACAATAAAATAAAAACGTTTTTAGAATTGATTCGGCTTTTACTTGGTGGAAATCCATTATTAATTGTATATTAAATAAATGGTAAAAAAATAAAAAAAAGTTATAATTTTACACTTTCCACAGATTTTAATTTTTACGTCTTGTTGCTTTTTGTTGCGAAACATGTCGACTAAAAATAAAAATCTGTGGAAAGTGTAAAATTATAATTTTTTAATTTTTTTACCATTTATTTAATACAATTAAAAACGTTTTTGTTTCTTATAATATTGTTCTCTTTCTAGCGTTCATCAAAACTGACTCCCTAATCAGACATTTGGAGAAAAGCTATTTTGTGTGCTATGCAGATTAGTTCCTTCAAATTCGACAAAGAGCGCATTTAAAACTAGTTTATGCTACTTCAGCCTATACAAAAGTATAGGTTAAGAAACCCTTTGAGGACGTTTTAAAATATTTCTGAATATTGTCTAAAAGATTCTTAAATTTAATAAAAAATTATTTAGGATTAAATAAAAATGATTAAATTATTACACGTCAAAGCCAATTTTATCATTATTGATTAATATATAATAAATAATAAAAAATATTAGTTTTACATTAATCAGTTTTGAATATGACGGCTTAATCACTGACTCGTGGATGTAATCAATCTGATGTGGATCTGGATTCAATCAGTACTGAATTCCTTTCCATTAAAAGTGTAATCATTTTTTTAAAATTTAGTACTTACAAAGACAAAACAAAGATGTGTGCAAAATTTTAACTGGGCTTTAACTGTCGGATTATCACCGGTCACAATGACATTTCTATTTTGTTACAGCTGTTTCCGTTTCCGTTGCCGTCTGGACCCTGGTGGCCATTTCTCTGGAACGCTACTTCGCAATATGCAGACCTCTAAAGTCCAGAAGATGGCAGACCAGAAACCACGCTTCTAAGATGATCGCCTTTGTCTGGGTGGCCAGTCTGATCTGGAGTGGACCAATTATGTTAGTTTCTACGCTGCAATTATCTAAAAGAGGTAACAAATTCACAAATCCGTTACCCCGAAAATTTAAAATTAAATTTTTTACACTTCGAACCTGTGCTTGCATGACCTTCCAAATTTAGGCTTTAATAACAGACTAAAGAAAAAGCTAAGAGGTTCATTTAAAACTTTAAAAAATAATAATTTTTTTAAAATTCCGGACACCCGCGTCTTCACGTAACACTTCTAGTAGACTTTTTTTGTACTAGAAGAAAAAATTTAAAACAATTTAAGTGTTTTTAAAATTTTCACGGATCGTCATGAAATAACACATGATCAGTATTTAAAGTACAATTTCCATAATGACCATTAGGGCCCTACTAATTATTTTTAGGATTACATATTAAAATTATATTACATAATACATTATGAGATAATAATTATTGTGTCCGCGAAAACAATTAAAAGCAACAAAGTAGTAACATATCGGACAACTGTACAATTGTCTTTTGTGTTGGAATACAAAGGGATTAAAGCATAATGGATACCCTGGGGCGGGTAGACCACGATGACTGTTTCGTCCTTATCAGGACTCTACGGGCAGCCATAATCCAACGAATTTGTTTTGTTTGTCTTTCTTTGGATTTATGACCAGTGAAACAGCCTTTTGTATTGGAGCTGATTCTGCTGGAATGGCGTTACGGTGTATTGATGGCCGCTGGACCTTCGCAAGGTGGCTTTTAATACATCGTGTAGTTTTCTGTGGAGTTGCTTCGAGTTATGGCGGCCTGTAGAGTCCCTAATAAGGACGAAGCGGCCATCGTTGTCTACCCGCCTCAGGGTATCCATTATGCCTGCATGGGTCACTGTATATTCCAATACAAAAGACAGTTGCACACTTAACCGATATGCCACTGCTTTGTTGTTTTTAATAATATATTATATTTTATTAAATTGTGTTTAAGTAGTTTATTATTTCAATAAAATTCTAGTTAGGAGTTAAATTTACGGTGATTACCCAAAGCATAAAAATTGTGGTTTTATTTATTTAATAATAAGTATATTGGTTTGTTCGGGTTTGTTCGGGTTTGTAATGGTTTTGACCTTATAACTCAAAATGTAAAACAGAAAAAACTGAAATTGCTACCGATTGAAAATAAAGATAGACATAGCAGCATTTAAATGAAACAGAAATGCTAAGGTTATAAAACTAAAACTGGTAATACTCACTACCAGACCAAAGCCGGCGCCACACATGAGTATACTAATGTTCGACAATTCTGTAAATACAGTTTTTTTAATTTCGTCAGATCCATCATTAGCCGCATGTCGCGTTCGTGGATACTGAATTGAATTTTTTAATATAAATAATCTCTTTTTAGTAAAAATTATTTAATTTAATAAAACAAAATGAATTTCACGTCTAACCTCAAGTGTTATAATAGTTACGTTGTCTATAGGTTGGCTAGTCGACAATCTTATACAATTATTTTGTAATATTTGTAACTTTTGTTTGTTTTTATAATTTATATTTTTATGATATACCATCACCATACTCTAAACTTACAAGCCTTAATTTTGTTTTATCAGTGGTAATTTATAATTTATAAAATTTTAACTTTATGATAAGTATTTTTATTAGGTTTTTTTGTGAGCTTCAAAGGTCAAATATTGATCAGAAATGATGATTTTTAGCGGATGTTATCGCATCGGCGGACGGTATCGCATAATTATTAATAATAATTTTGAAATCAGTGTTGGTTATTATTTTTGATTAAATAGATTTTGGACTGATTAATAGTGAACTTCTTTTGTTTTCATTAAGTTTCAAGCCATGATCCTTTATTACTTTAGACAAATTAGAAAGATCCACATTTATGAATGAAATCCAATGCAGAAGATTATCTTTTTTATTTTGTGATATATTTGTTTAACATCATTATTATTTAAATAAGATATAACTTAATTAAAAATTAGTCTTAAAAAAATTTAGATAAAGACAGTAAAGCTATTGGTCAAAAATCTTTAACATTTTGTGCATTATTTACTTAAAGAGTATAATATGGAATTGAATGATTAAATATATATGTTTAAGATCATTTAACCAACTATTGTTCATATATTAAAATATCATAATTTGAGATATGTTTTAAATTTAAGAATACATCATCACTTATTATAGGTGATTTATTTTAGAATAAAAGAAATCGAATTTTGACTAGGTAAAATATCGCTTGCTGAATTTATAAAGTAAGTATTCAAATCTTGTGCACTAGGATAGTCACTTACTGATTTTGATTATTTTAAATTCATAATAAATTTCTTTAGATTTGACCAAAATTTTTTTCAATCCTCGGAAGTTTTATTTTATTTTATAAAGTCCTGTTTATCTTTTTTAATTGCTTTGAAAATATAATTTCTTAAACTTACATAGTAATCCCTAGACAATTTTTTTTTGATATTTTTTTAATGTCTTTTTTGTAAATTTATACATTACTTTTATGGTAGGAGTTAGGAGTAATCTAGGGATGTGACTTTTTACTATTCTTAATTAGATCTAATGGAGCATTTATTATTTAAGAATTCAACTTGTCTTTCAAAGTTATTAGTAGATTCTATAATATTCCAATCAATATTTTACAAGTTTTCATTACACAAGAAGTCAGGATTCATGAATATTCAATTGAAATTTCTAAAATATTTAATCTTATTTGGTAATATATTGTTTACAAAAATTTTGTAAAATATTAATGACTGATCAGTTAAATAAATGTTGTTCTAATTAATAATACTTATTTTGAGTTTTAATTACACCAGAATTGCTAAAAATTAAATTCTGTTCAAAATGATCACTAATATTAGCGGATGAAATTATTCGCGTTGGTTCGGGTGTAATTTGTTTTAGGACAAATGAAGATATTTTCTAAATAAAGACCATCTAATAATAATAATAATAATAATAATAATAATAATAATAATAGGTTTATAATAATAAATAAATTTAATAATATAATAAATATGTTTATGTTGTCTTCAATAAACTTATTCTTTAATCCCCTGAAGCTGAGCTTGTTAGGGGCAAATCTTATTTTTTGTTTTAGTATGTAAAATCATAAATCATAATTATGCATTAAAAATCAATTTTTTTAAAGTAAAAATGTTAATTTATAGTATAAACGCAGCTTTTTTGAAGAAATATATTACCTATAATAAAATTATTAATTTATAATTTTAAGTAAAAAATATTACTCATATAAATTATTCAGAACAATATTAATTAAAGCATTTCTAAAAATATTTTCAAATTGTCTGTTTTTAATATCCATGTTTTTATTTCGACTTAAAAATTTATTAATGAAATCAATTTTTTAATTTTTGTTGGTAAATAATCGTTTAAATAAAAACATAAATATTTGAAATTTTTTTGTCCTATGGACTTATTTATTTTAGGTTTTATGGTTATTTCATTTTTATGACGTGTATTATGATTATGGTTTTTAAAACATGTTTAATGTTAAGATCAGCATAAAAGTCCTGAATAAAGATACATTCACAAATGTATCTTTATACAGGATAGGAAGAGGAAATAATTCCACAGAATTATTTCCTCTAAAATTAAAAAATAATTAAAATTGATATTGGGAGGTTTATAAATAATTTCAAATCGTCGTTTTAAATTTTTAAACGAGATGTTCAATCAAAAAGATTCTCTGAGATTATTATTAAAATTTGGAAATAAAATTATTTTTGTTTTGGTTGTCTCAATCAAGTCAATGTTAAAATATCTGGATTTTAATCTAAAATACAAATTTTAAATTAAAAAAATTATGGTTAACATAAATACCCAAAAGTTAAATATTATTTATTTTAAAAAATTAGTTTTTAAAACTTTAAAAGAGGAGGAATTTAGATTTGTAGTTGAGAATTTATCTCAAGTATAATTTATGTTCTTAAATTCGTTTAAATAATTTACAATATCATTTTTTTAGCATTTTTCTCAAACTCGCATTAAAAAATCCCTAAGTATAAATTTAGTTTTCTTATAGTCGATTTTTTTATTTTATCCTGGATGATATATTTTCAACATTTTGGGTTACTTCTTTATCATTGATATTCAATTGATTATTGTTTTGACATGTATTGACGATTGCAAAATTTCAGTTATTTTTGACATAAATAACTTTAATAGTAGATTCTGTAACGATGTTGGAATGAAAATTCGATCCGAGTGGAACCACGAGTATCGAATTTTCATTCTAACCGAGTAGCAGACTATATTTTCTCCACGACCATCCAGTTCCACATCTGATTCATCTTATTTTTCACTCATTTTTTGACTTGCACTAAAATTTGTCTGAAAATAATTATTACAACGCGGCCATTTTTATCTGACACTGACAGTTTCGAAATTCATGGCAACCTATGTCGATTATATCAATTACAGAATATTCATTCCGTATCTTGTTATGGAATGAAAATACACGCAAAACGCATAAGAAGCAAGTGTTTCAGAATAAATATTCCAACTCAAGAGCAAGAATTTTTACATTTTATTATCAAAAATGATTTTGGAATTATTGCATTCAGTAATGATCGTGGAGAAAATTAATTATTACATTTTTGGTATCCGTCATTATTTACCATATTTGAATAATTATTATGTGGAGTACTAATTACTTGACTTTCAGTGTTTTTGTTTTGTCAAGTATCCATCCTTCTATAATATTCTTCTGGGTTAATTTTTAAACAAGTCTTTGGTGGATTATAATTTACACATGGTAACAATTTATAAGAATACTAGTTACTCGAGTTCCAATATTTTTATTATGTAAAGTAGGTAGTCATCCTAATATATTCGTCCAAAGAAAGAAATCGTACAATTTCAACAATCGTTTCCTTCAGATTAGTTATGTCATTTCCAATAGATCAAGGAAAAGTAAATATTTTCTATTTCCTCTTTATATTTTATTTCTTTAATTAGTTATTTCTTTTCGAGGACTTATTCGTTAAGTTTGGTTGGAATTTTGAGAAAGGAATTAATCTTGGGAAATTTGATCACATTTTTACAATAGAATTTGAGTTTTCGTGTATCATATGCGGCACAGTTAAATTTCTTTGGGTAATTTTGAACATCGTTTCTAAAAGTTTCAAAAAACACACACTACATTTTGCGATATTTTTGAAGTCTTCCGTATATTGATTATTATGATTATACAAGTAAATCTTTGACATTTTTAATCTAAATTTTAGATTTTCTTAAAAATTTTAAAATTATATCTTATACTGTCCAAACTCCATTTTCCCTAGATGTGAAACTATTTATTTTATAATTTAAAATTATTGAATATAAATAAAAACTTATAAAAACTGTAAAAATCTCATGTAAAATTTAGTTTAGTCTGACAATAGTGGTAAGGTAAATTAATTTTGTTTTAGGTGAAGCTTTTTTTTTATGTGTTATTTTAAATATTTAAAGAAAAAAGCCCAGAAACAAAAGTTTTTGGGAGATATTTTTTTAATAAAAAAATAAGATATATATAATTAATAATATTATATAGGTATACGTATTCTTTGAATTTCATGGCACCGACATAACTCATGTACAATGTGACACCCATGTAAAAAGTGTATAAATGGTACCAAAAATTTATGAACTTATGATACTAGAGGTCAAACTATTACCCTACACATTGCCAAGATATTTTTCTGTTTTATACATATAAAATACCTTACAAATTTAAGCTAAAAATGCATGATTGTATGTAAGGCAGAAATGCTTTTAATGTGGGTCCTTAGCCTTTTTAAATCCTGATAGATATCAGCAAGAATCCGAAAATTCAGGACGATCGACGAAGGATCTTCTATGATAAGGTAGCAACTGCTTCGTTGCTACTCTTCTTACTGTACTAACTTTACCTATGTTTTCGCACTCCCATCCTAAGCTGAACAAAGTATGTAATAATACGGAAATAGTATCTTGCACTTCCATAAGATCGCGCCTAGAAAGGTGTAAACGTACGAAGGCGTAGAAGGGCAACTAAATACAAACAAATATTTTTTTTATTAATTTCTGAGATTAAACTCAGATTGTAACATCCTGTATATGGTATAGTATAAATTCTTATCAATATCATAAAAAAATTGCACAGTATACCAAAAGTGTCTTTAGGTAATTTGATGCAAAAGAATATTCCCAAGGAAACAATAGCCAGGGTAGCTATATTGTTATAGACACAATTTTATTAATTAATACTGATATGTTACTATTTTGGGACGCACTCTGTATATGTTGATTAAAGTTTTGGAACAAAGTACTGTGTATAATGATCTCCATGGGTTTTTTTAGTTATTGATAAAATACACGACAGAAGAAATCCTAAACAATTTTTTAATTAACTTACCGCATGTAACATAGAACACTCCAATTTGAACTTTGTAGGCCTATATCTCCGCTCGATTATTTTTTTTGCGCCCATGAGAGTTTTGGATCAGGAGATCGAATGCTAGAACATATCACAAAATCAGCGATTTAACTAAATCCGGATTTACATAAGGTTTGTGCAATTGTGCATCGTCCTTTGTCAACTATACATAATATTTAAAGTGCTGTTTGTGTTTTAAATTTTAGTTATATTATCTTCCTATAAAACCTACTCTATCTTATTTATGTTAACAAAAAAAAATTCCGGCGTCTTCTTGTTTAATTCTGCCTAATTTCCTTTTTCCATTTTTTCAAGGATTTTAGATAACTTTGCAATTTGTAAACATCTGATGGAACTCTATCATAAAATTAAATCATCAATAAATCGGTACAACAGCAATAAGAATCACATTTTTTTATTTGCTTCTTAGGTTAACAAACTAAATTACCTATCCAAAACAATACACCCGAAATACTTTGAAAACCGTAGGAAGCGTTACTCCCCGCATGCAGAAAGCTAAATTCGCATTGACTTAATAGGTACCTAATTTAGCATTTGCTTGCGCCCGCCCCCCCTTATCAAGACTAAGTCCTAAAGCTGCCACTTCAGAAGTTTAAGCCGTAATCTAATGAAATTTGTTTTATTTCGATATATTTTACCGTTTCTAAAATGTTAAAAAATACCGTTTGACAGTAACAAATCAAAAAAGCCATCAGCATAAACTCTTGAAAAAACCAAAAATTTAGAATTTTATTTTTCATGTCATTGTTTTCTTTGCTCATGGTAGTTGGCATAGTGGTTCTCCACAATGCTAATTAGCAGTAAGTAAAGACTTTTTGAGCATTATTTTTGTTTCGCAGAAAAACAAAAGTTTTTTGACATATTTTTAATACTTTCTAATTAATACAAGTATTTTTTTTTGAATTTATAACATCAAAATCAATCTTTATTTTGGAAACTTAGAGTTTCTTATGATTGAGAAATTTTTCTTGTTCATTTGTAACCATGCATAAGGTATTAAACATTATCAAAAGCATAGCTTGAAAAAGCATTTTCATTTAACCCAGGGAATATCAGGACAGATACCCCAAGGTTTTTCACTTTGTTATATATATATATATTTATATTAGGTACGATGGAACTGATATGCCTGCAGATTCGTCGCACTTTACAATTCTGTACAGTGTGAGACTAACTGGACTGACCATATAACTGATAATATCAGTATATTATATTTGTTTACATTTCAAAATGCAAATCTGGATGATAGCGCAAACATAAATATAATAAATATTAGGGTGCTGTGATGCATGATAACTTACATATCAATTTTCGCATATTTGTTAATAAACAAAAATTCTTTATCCACATAATATGCGGTAAAATGCCCGAATATCAAACATTTGTACGAATAACGCAAGCGTGGCGCCGGAGTAAGATAATAAAATTGCTAGCGCCTTAATGGTAAAGAAAAGATAATTTTTAAAATACCGGTTAAGTTTTATTTGATAGCGAAACTTTAAAATTTTACAAATATTTGTTCTAAATTTATAAAAACTGTATTTAAAATTTTAGGTCCGTTTTTAAAAAAATTGACTTGACGGTGGCAACAAAAAAACGAAACGGCGAAGCGCTATCTTATAGGCATAAAATCAGCTATGCAAACGGGTCTATGTTTTGTTTTGAATTTAGGTTAAAAAATTAAAACCCAAAACTGTTTTTTTGGTTTGATTTCGGATATCTCTATAGGTAATCGAAATATTCATAAGTAATTTTCTTTCACCAAATTTTAAGCTCCTAAATACACAGCTTTGCCTCAATTTAACCACCATCGTATCTCTTACTATTTGCGCGACACTTATAATACTTATATTATATGCACACGAATTTGTAGCACCCTATATAAAAAAGGAGAAATCTCAGATACGATTCAGGGAACGTTTTATACTAGTATATACACAACGTACATCTTACAAACTTAAAACGATTTTTTGGATATTTGAATGTTGTTTATTCAAATATGGTAAAATTTTAAAATGTGTAATAAAAAACTTCAGTACTTTTCGGATTTAATGTTATAACACAAGAATAAAATTAAATTACCGTACCTACCGCATTTAAAATATTTCTTCTTGTTTCCTAAATTTTATTGACGTCTGACTAAAAAATATTTGCATTTTTATTGAATTTATTCAACAAATTTAATTTACTTTATTTTTCGCAATTCAAAACAACAGAAAAAATTTTTGTTTGAAGGTGGTAGACAATGTTAACTGAACACTTGAAAATGGTTAGAGATACTAATTAATAGAAAAGTTGTATTAAGTAACAAAATAAAGACAATGAAAGTCCGACAAGGGAATTTTTCTGAAACAGAAAAAATGTTTTTCTTTATTTACAGAAATGCTGGAGCAAAAATAAATCTTCTCTTTCAAAAATTATAACTAAACATCTTTTCTATATTGTTAGGAAGTTGCGAATTACTTGTTCTAATGAAGTGAAAATTGCATTAATTAAAAATCTAGCTGCAATCTATGTGACAACCTAACTTGACCTAGTTTTAGAAATAAAGATATTTTATTATATTATTCATTTAACTTTTTATAGAAAAAAGGTATTACAGGTTAAAATATAATTATTTTAATGAAACTTGTTAAGGTATATATTATTATTATCATTTACCAGTTCGTTCTTTAATTACTCTTTTACACCTAGTAGTCACTTCGCAATATTAAAAATAATATTAATTCAATAGGTAAAATATATTATTAGTAATAATTCTGCATACTACAGAGTCCTGCACCTCACCTCGCGTCTTCTATAGCTCACTTAGTAATTAAGTTATGATTTTGATATTTTACAGACCTTACCTGTATCTTGGAGCGCATTTCAGGAAAATTTTTTTTTATACAGGGTGTTCCAAAAAAGTGTCATAGGGATGTATTAGATTACATGCCATAAATGTTCTTACTTATTTGGGTGCCGCCTATAGTTACCTACATAACCCTAAAATTTTATTGAAATCGATTCAGTATTATAGGCGAAAAAAAAAAGAAAAACTAAAAAATATCAGTTTTGCACCACTGGTTTTAAAAATTAATAAAAAATAAAAGTAATGCCTCGTTAATAAAATTATACTAAGGAACTTATTAAATATAGTCTAACAGTCTGGTTTACCAAGTTTGATTATTACGAATTATACAGGGTGTCCAAAGTTTAGTGTCAAACTTTGCAAATTTTGAAGCAATTTATTTTTCTTATTTCATATGGGAACCCCTGTATATTTTAATGCCATTCGATGCAGAATTAAAAACTAAACATTTGTCCTAATTACATCATCATAATTTTCTAACGCATCAAGACTTATTTGCAGAAAACTCATTTTATCAACTTTTCCAACCTACAGTCAATATTATGAATAAATATCAAAGGTGGCTTTGAAAAACAATTTATTGGTATTAAAGTTTATTAAAGTGACAAGAGACCATTTTGACTTTAGTAATTTAGAAGTTTCAACTATTGTTATATTGTTAGTAATTATTAACTCGATAGGATAATCATGGAGATGGTTATCCTTTAAAATTCGTTGAACTGTTATGTCGCTTACATATACGGCATCAGCGACTGCTTGTTGAATAACTGAAGGATTTTCTATGACTGATACTAGCATAGCCAATTGATTTTCTTTAGTTCGGACCGGTTTATTTCTCACTGGTTTTGGGTTGTTTGCATTTCCCGTTTGTACAAACCTCTCTAATATGTTTTGCAGGCTACTTTTGTCTGGATGTCGTCGTTCCGGATAAAGCTGTGCCGGCTGTGCGTAAACTCGGCTGGCCAAAAAAGAGTTCGTTTCGCATGCTCCTAATGTAAAAATCATATCTACGAGCTCTTCTCGGTTCTAGTTCATCACAAAAAACAATATAAAGTACTTATAACAGCTTAAATAATTACTAACAATTTAACAATATTTGAAACTTTTAGATAACTGAAGTCAAAAAGGTCTCTTGTCACTTTTATAAACTTTAATACCAATAAATTGTTTTTCAAGGCCACCTTCGATATTTATTCATAATAGTGACTGTTGGATTGAGATTACTGCAAATATGTCTTGATGCGTTAGAAATTGCGATAGGGTTATAATTAGGACAAATATGTTTGATTTTTAATTCTGCCTCAAATGACATTAAAACATACAGGGGTTCCTATTTGAAATAAGAAAAATTAATTGCTTTAATGTTTGCAATGTTTGACACTAAACTTTGGATAACCTGTATAATTCGTAATAATCAAACTTAATTAACGAGACTATTAGACTTTATTTAATAAGTTCCTTTGTATAATTTTATTAACGAGGCATTACTTTAATTTTTTATTCATTTTTAAAACCAGTGGTGCAAAACTGATATTTTTCAATTTCTTTCCCCTATAATACTGAATTGATTTCAATAAAATTTTACGGGTATGTAGGTAACTATAGGAGGCACCCAAATAAGTAAGAAAATATATGGCATGTAATCTAAAAAAATACATCCTTATGATGTCACACTTCTTTGAAACACCCTATATGAAAAAAATATTTTCCTTAAATGCGCCCCAAGATACAGGTAAGTGAGCTATAGAAGACGGGAGGTGAGGTGCACTAAGTCGCAGAAAGTAAGATTATTTAAGGTTATGAATTGATTTAATTTCTATTGCTGGATTCATTAAATGTTGATCAGACTTCCCTATTTCACGTTGTTTCGCTCGTCGAATTTTGGAATTATTAAAATTTGCAATTTTCCGCCAATTTATAAATTCTATCCCAGAGATTTGTTGTGAAATAATTCGGGTGCTACGTCCCTGAACTTAAATATGTCCACGCGAACATTTAAGTAGCATGTCAGCTTAAGAGCAAACACTACTGACCCATTCGCTATTTCGTTTTTTATCAATATTTCGTTTATTTCTAGTTATCCCCAAAAACCGACCAAATATGCGTCTTTGTTTAGCCATTACATACAGTTTAAAGTTAAAAAAATAATAGATTACTAAAAGCAAAAACCAAATTTCGTCTAATTTACCCTTAGTTCTTTTACCGCTTATACTAATTTATAAATTCAACCTTTTTTAACGTAAAACAGTAGGTAATTGTACTTCAAAGATTTTAGGATAAACCAAAGAAGTAACGAATTATTGATCAAAAACGAAATGGCAAAGGCGTCACTAGTGTTTGCTCTTAACGAAAGAAATCGATATATCCCGATCCCGAGGCAAGAGCCGCCACGGTATCCCCGCTCGGCAGAATCACATTAACCATAAGAGAGTACGTCAGTTTTTCTTTTTGATAACACACTGGTAAAGTACATCGTTGGCGTAATAGTTATGATAATAATTCTTTTTGAACAAAATTTAAGAAATTCGCGAAATCCTACCCAAGGTTTTTCTTTTTTACGAATTCCCAATTCCAAACCCAGAGGCATAAAAAAGGTATCAACTGACCCAGTGCATGAAACTTTACCTCAGGATCATCATAGGATGTAATATGTTAATCTACTTTGTCCGATGGGTCCAGGTCTCCAAAATTATGCAAAGAATCAAATTCTCGAAAGGTCCCTAAATAAGCGTCACTAGCACTACTCTAACTCAACATGTTATTTGTATTTTGTATGCAGGGATGCCAGGAAATAGTTAATTGCTAAGCCAAAAGACAACACTTTTGTCTTTGAGAAAAACTTGAGGAACGAAAACTTATAAAGAATCTTATAATGTTCTACTTGTATGCATGGCCACTAAGGCTATGCTTTTAGAATTGGGATAACCGCAGACGCTTTTACTGCTGCAAGATTTGTAGAACGCCGGGGTAGGGGCAGTAATTTATATTCCGATAACGCTACCAATTCTATTAGCGCAAACAAGCAATTACTTCAAGTTGACTCTGATCCTCTGATCAGCCAATTCAATGGCATTTTATACATCCACAAAGTTCAAATTTTGGCGGCTTATGGGAGGCAGGCCTGAAGCCTGTTAAGATACATTTAGTTAGGGTTATCGGGACTCGGCTATTGACTTATGAGAAGTATGTCACCATGCTTTGTCAAATTGAAGCGATGCTAAATTCCATAACCCTGACCCCTCTAAGTTTGGAACCCAGTGATTTATCGGTTTTAACGCCTGGTCATTTTTAAACTATAACTATGTAACCACTGAGTTCCATCCCTGACGCTACTCTGTCAGACATAAAACTTAACCGCTTGTCTAGATGGCACCTTCTTCAATGAATGCGTCACAATTTTTGGAGACGTTGGCATTCCGAGTATCTGCATACGCTTCAGCAGCGCAGTAAGTGGCTGGAACTTACCTCTGCTTCACCTGTTGGAACTTTAGTTTTAATTAAATAAAATTTGACACCCCCACTCCAGTGACGCCTGGGCCGTATTATGAGGAGCGGCTAGATCACACCATGCATTCCATTTCCTACTAGCTGGAATTAACGTGTTATATTTTGAGGTTAGGTCAGATCCTTGCGTCCATTTTTTTCTGTGATCGTTTTATAAGTCTTTAATTTTCTTGTTTAGTTTCGAAGTGTTTAAAGTTCAAAAATGGGAGTTGTGTTTTGTGTTTGAGAAAATATTTTCCACACAATTTAATTTGAATAAATATACAAAAAAGGTCCACAAGCTAAAACTAAACCCTGTAACCTATGGTATTGAAAAGTGTTAGTTCTATTAACAGTCAGAAAGAACTAGCTAATAAACAAATTGTAAAGCAAAAAACATTTTTTTCAACACGAAAGAAAAAAAAAAATCAATGAACTGGGAGTAAAAAAACCTAATAATAGTAAAATAATGGATATCCGTAGCAGTTTGAACAATAATTTTGAGGAAATATATTATGTTTCACACTCAGATAAAGACGATCATAAATATTCTTTGTAATGGCCATGTTTTCGTTTTTTTGTTGCTATTTTATTTTTTTTATTATCGATTTTTTCAAGACTTTTTGTTTTAACAACCAACAACCTATATTTATGGGCCCTTTAACACGAGTCTAATATGGGTCACCTAATTTTTGATTTTCCACGTAATATATATTTATAGGGTTAGCTCTTGGTTTATTCTACACGAATAAAACCAATACACTGCTTAAAACACTACAAAGCGCTATGCCTGTAAGTGAAAAATAAAAAATAAATCTTTTGAAAAACTTATGTGGCATGTAGAGGGGTACCACCTCCCCCCACCAATCTCATTCTGCTAAAAGCAAGACTGATGCAACCCAACATGTGATCAAAACTTCAGATTCGTGCATGGTGATAGTTGGTAAAAACAAAAAATTTCGAAAATCGTTCATGGATGCAGCTTTACCAATAATTACCGATTCCTTTCCAGTAGAGGGACCTAGTGCGTTCTGCATCAATTGCGCCGGTCCCTTCTGCGCAGGCGCCAGCAGTGCGCAGGCGTGCGTCATATGTCAAACGTCAATTACCAGATGACGTACGTCATCTGTCAACTGTCAGACGTCAAATTGGTGGGCGTTGGCTACATTGGGCCTTAGCTACTTGGGCGTTAGTTAATTTAGGCAATAATATTCTATATATGGAATGTGTTCAGGATGACGTCATATTACGAATAGGAAAAAGATGGCGGATGCCATCTGTCAATTAAGACAGCTCAAGGTCACCTGTCACTTGTCAAATGTTGGAAAGAGTTGAAAACGAGGTTATGTGTTCAGGATGACGTCATATTACGAATAGGAAAAGATGGCGGATGCCATCTGTCAATTAAGACAGCTCAAGGTCACCTGTCACTTGTCAAATGTTGGAAAGAGTTGAAAACGAGGTTATGTGTTCAGGATGACGTCATATTACGAATAGGAAAAGATGGCGGATGCCATCTGTCAATTAAGACAGCTCAAGGTCACCTGTCACTTGTCAAATGTTGGAAAGAGTTGAAAACGAGGTTATGTGTGTAGGATGACGTAACAAGTTATTTTAAATAATCCCGAGACCTTCAGGTCGAGGTGTACTAGAGACATATATTCGCCTACGGCTCGTTAAGCTTGCTAGGGATAATGTAACATGTAAGCCGTATTTAGGATGACGTAACAAGTTATTATGAAATATCCCGAGACCTTCAGGTCGAGGTGTACTAAAGACATATATTCGCCTACGGCTCGTTAAGGTTGTTAGGAATAATATAGCATGTGGTTCGTATTTAGAGTGAATAGCAAGTTATTTCAAAAAATCCCGAGACCGCAGGTCGAGGTGTACTAAAGATATATACTCACCTACGGCTCGTTAAGCTTGCTAGGAATAATATAGCATGTGGTTCGTATTTAGGGTGAATAGCAAGTTATTTCAAAAAATTCCGAGACCGCAGGTCGAGGTGTACTAAAGATATATCCTCGCCTACGGCTCGTTAAGGCTGCTAGGAATAATATAGCATGTGAATCGTATTTAGGGTGACGTAACAAGTTATTTAGAAAAAATCCCGAGACCGCAGGTCGAGGTGTACTAAGGACATATATTCGCCTACGGCTCGCTAAGGTTGTTAGGGATAATGCAACATGTGAATCATATTTAGGGTGGCGTAACAAGTTGTTTAGAAAAAATCCCGAGACCGCAGGTTGAGGTGTATTAAAAATATATGCTCACCTACGGCTCGCTATGGTTGTTGGGGAAAGCGCAACATGTGGTTCGTATTAAGGTTGACGTAACAAGTTATTTAGAAAAAATCCCGAGACCGCAGGTCGAGGTGTACTAAGGACATATATTCGCCTACGGCTCGCTAAGGTTGTTAGGGATAATGCAACATGTGAATCGTATTTAGGGCGACGTAACAAGTTGTTTAGAAAAAATCCCGAGACCGCAGGTTGAGGTGTATTAAAAATATATGCTCACCTACGGCTCGCTATGGTTGTTGGGGAAAGCGCAACATGTGGTTCGTATTAAGGTTGACGTAACAAGTTATTATGAAAAATCCCAAGACCCGCAGCTCGAGGGGCACTAGGGATATATCCTTGCCTGCGACTCGTTAAAGTTGTTAAGGATAATATATAACATGTGGTTCGTATTTAGAATGACGCAAAAAATCATAAGTAAAAACCCGAAATCGATCGGTCAACTGGTTCAGGAGATATAATTTTTGCGATTAGCGTCTTTATGTCTAAAGATGAAGAGGCGAAATTTGGTAGACGGGTATAAGATGGGTATACCTATCGAATAGCGAAGGAATATTTCAAAAATCTCAAGTAATAACAAAGCTATACGTATAAAACCATTAGGGTCTTAGCACAACCTAAACTAAATTTTTACTATGCAAAGTCCATTGGGAATGTTATTAAATATATCTAACCTCGACACGAGGCAAGGTCAGTCTGTCTGGAATTAATAATGTTTAGATACGCACAATAACCAGCCAAAAACCTCTATGAACTGTTCATGATCGAGTAAAAAACATCTAATAAGTCGCTAAAGTATTCCAAAAATAGCCTTTGAGCTCATAAAACGACTATTTAACAACTCTTATATAAAATAACCAGCTAAACCCTCTCTGATAGGATAAAAAACATCTAATTAACTACCAAAGTACCCAAAAAATGATCGTAGAGCCCATAAAACGTCTATGTAACAGCTCCTATTCCATAATAAGTAGCCAAAAAACAGCTTTGAACTAGTCTTAATCGGATAAATACATCTAATAAACTATCAAAGTACATATATAATAATACAAATCATAATAAGTAGTCAAAAACCTCTATAAACTGTTCATAATCGAGTAAAAAACATCTAATAATCCACTAAAGTATCCAAAAAATAGCCTTCGAACCCATAAAAAGTCTATTTAACAGCTCCTACACAAAATAATCAGCTAAAACCTCTCTGATAGAGTAAAAATATCTAAAAAACCATTAAAGTACCTAAAAATTACCTTCAAACCTATAAAAACCCCTATTTAACAGTTTCCTATACATAATAAACAACCAATCAACTCTCAGATAGGGTAAAAGCCACTAAAGTACAAAAAAAATTAGATAATACATTCTTAGTCATAGCTATTTCTATTATTATTCATATATCTAAAAATGAGGCATCTGATTAATATCCAATACCATTACCAGCTAGTAGCAGCAATATCAATAGGCAAGTACCTAGTTAGCAACTTATCTATGTAAGTAAAACGCAAGAGCGGCTTATGCGAATATCTGATCAGGATCAATATGTATAATGAACAGCTATGAACGGCTAGGAACAACAAATAGGACATTATTCAACCACTAACCAACCACTAAACAGCCTTTAAATCCATAAAAACGTCTATTTAGCTGCTCTTAAACCAGGCAAAAAAAAACATCTAATAAACATCCAAGAACCTAATAGGTAGCTGAAGCAGCAAAAGTTCGTTTTCACACCTCGCCTACGGCTCATCGGGCATATCATCGGACTATAGTAGAATATAACACCTTAAGTCGCTAGAAAAAACCAAGGATGATCATTCGAGCGAGTAATGTTAAAGATATGAAACCATAAATCCCAAAACGGGATATTCGAGACATACCAGATAAACGTTTCAGTAAAATTAAGAGGAGGGTGGGGGGTTATCATAGACGCAGAATATATAAAGTTTAATATAGTGAACTAAACCAAATTCATAAAGATTAAGTGTTAAGGAATGACTAAGTGGGAATTAAGCGGGCGAATATAAAAGAAATAACCTACTACTTGGGAACATGTAGTTCTAAGTGATCATGAAAATAAATCTAAAAATCTGTCATATATAGTTGTTTATTTATTACTATGTATATCAATAGCAAAAAGACTTGGTTATATACTCTCTCTTGAGGAGTAGACTTATTAAAGATCATTACAACGAATAATATAACCATAAACAACAGGTTCTAGATTAAAAATTATCCATTATTCTGACGTTCATTAACAGCTAATGTAGAACGCTGTAATATAGTAGATCATAAGGATTCGAATGTGAACGGGTAATTACGTTAAAAGGTGCAGGATAAAAGATTCGACTTGCAAAAATCTAACGAGGAAGTATGGGTAAGTTATATGTTGAATACTAAAATTTAGCTGCCAAAATCAAAAACACACAAAATTATTATATATTATAATACATTATTGCAGTGTCTGCCAAATGACTTAAAATTCAATTAGAACAAACTACGATTGTATAGAGATAATAGAAAAAGAGGTAGATAGACGTTGTATACTATTACGATCATGATGATTAAAAATCAATAACTTACATCCGAACCAGCTACATGCAGTCACCTATGATAGCCCTCCTTGCATGAAAATACTAAAATTATCCGCTTCAACAGCAAAAAAAAACACCTTAAGATCTGAAAAAATTAATAGCTAAAGGACTACGTACAGAGATACATGAAGTAGAGTCCAAGAAAAGCAACTAAATACAACAAAAATGAGTGTTACCTAATTGGCAAATAAGCAAGAAATAATAGATATATAATTGAAATAGACTTAAATCAGTATGCCTGAAGTAGAAAAAATTAGAGGCAGGACCTTATTAAGGCTTCCAGCTGCAAACTGGAAATATTTGGTAAAAAAAATTATACAATATTATATAAACACTACTAATTTTGTTCTCCTGTTTTTACACAGAATTAAAAATGTAGTTGTAATAGATTATTTAATAAAAACTATGTTAAAAGTTGATATTTGCCTACGACTTGTTACAGTATTAGATAATACTTGTTGATGGGTTAAGATGTAAAGTATCATCATGTGGTTTGGGAGATATAGTCCTGCTATTAGATTCTTATGCAGAAAGGTGGTAAGCTAATATTGGACAAATGGGTAGATAATGAAAGACAAAAAAATAATCTCAAACTATAAATGAGTTAGAGACTTAAAATCATAGGTATTGCGTTTAAATCATGGTATATACGAACAGGATTCCTATGGTTAGAGATCGCTTATAACCTAAAAACTATACCAAAAGTTCGATTCCGCTATTAAACGAGAGAAAAATAGATAAAAGTTCGGGGGTATATCATAGATCTATAGTAGAATGCTTTGTAATACGCCTTAAGTCGTTAGAAAAAACCCGAGATCCTTAGAACAGGTTAAAGATATAAAACTCTAAAAACCCTAAAACAAGATATTTAACTCATGCTAGATAGATGTTTCAGTAAAATTAAGAGGAGGGCAAGGGTCATCATAGACGCAGAATATATAAAGTTTAATATAGTGAACTAACCCAAATTCACTAAGATTGTGTGCTAAGGAATGATAAAAAAATAATAACCTACTAGGGAACATATAGTTCTAGGTGGTCGTATACAAAACATAGAGGTTGGACTCGCAACACCTCATGAAAATAAATCTAAAATCGGTTATACATGGGTGCCTATATAACACTATGTTTATCAATAGCAAAAATACTTAGTTCTATACTAAATTAGGGGTTATAATTCTTAAAAGCAATTTTGTCGGTTCTGAAATTGTGTGCATTGTTAAAGAGTAGACTTATTAAAGATCCTATATACACCAAGAGTATATAAACTAAACTAATAAAGGTAGCAAAGGGACAAGTGCTAGTCACGCGAATAAATAATATAAAAACAGTCGGGCATAGGCTCTAGGTTAAAAATTATCCATTAATCTGATCTCGGAACCATTAGCGCTCCTTAACAACCAATGTAGAACGCGGTAATACAGCGATTCGGAAGGATTCGATTGTGATTGGGTGTAATTACATCAAAAGGTGCAGGACGAAAGATTCGACTTGCTAAAATCTGACACAAAAGTTGAGTACTAAAATTTAACTGCTAAGATCAAAAACACACACGCTATATAAAATTATTATAGTGTCTGTTAAATGACTAAAAAATGTAATTAGAACAAGCTACGATTATATAGAGCGGGCAGAAAAGAGGTAGATAGACTTTGTTCACTATTACGATTATAAAGTGGAGAAATCAATAACTAACATATGAATCAGTTACATACAATCACCTATGATTGTCTCTTGTATGAAAAAGGAAATTATCTGCTTCAACAGCAAAAAAACCTTAAGATCTGAAAAATTAATAGCTAAAGGACTCGATGAAGACACAGAACAACTAAACAAAACAACAGAAATGAGGGCTACCTAATTGGCAAATAAGCAAGAAATAATAGACCTTCAATTTAAATAGACTTAAATCGAAAAAACATTACAGCGAACAAATACCTGTTTGGGTAGGTCCTTATCCACCAAAAATACCCCCGCTATGCTGAAAAATAAGAATAAATAAGAAAAACCTAGAAATTTAGGGTAATATCTGCTTCAACAGCTAAAAATACCTTAAGATCTGAAAAAATTAATAGCTAAAGGACTACGTATAGAGATACATGAAGTAGAGTCCAAGAAAAGCAACTAAATACAACAAAAATGAGTGTTACCTAATTGGCAAATAAGCAAGAAATAATAGGCCTTCAATTTAAAATAGACTTAAATCGAAAGATATTGCAAATAACAAATAGCTGTTGGTAGGTTCTTAACCATCAAAAATACCCCTCAGCCATGCCTAAAAAAATAAGAACAGGAAGGAAAAAGTACATAGAAATTAAGGGTAATATAAGGATCCTGTACATTCAAAAAAGCATATATTATGTATGATCAACCTATAATATTAGGTATACCAAAGGATAACACTATACCTAACAGGACCCAAATTGAAGTTAAACAATAGGGCCATAATAATATAAAGTATTTAAATTACCGAATGATCATCTAAATATAATTTAAATAGCCTTATTAAATCTAAAAAATATTACAGCTAACAAATAGCTGTTGGATAGATCCTAATCCACCAAAAAATACCCCGCGATACTGAAAAATAAGAATAAATAAGAAAAACCTAGAAATTTAGGGTAATATATTGCTTTAAAGACCAGTAAACTCCTATAAGAGTATTTATATAACACGAATGCTAGACAAACCTAACCTAACTTCTTGGGTACGGTTATTTTGTATAAAGACCAACACCAAAAAAGGGGTCATATCTTCATCATTCAAAAAAGTATATATTATGTACGAACAACCACTAATATTAGGTATACCTAAGGGTAATACTATATAACCACTTACAGGAATCAAAATAAAGTTCAAAAATTAAGGGAATATAAAGTATTTAAATAACCGAATGATTATCCGAATAAAATTCTCGTTTCAGTTATATTAGTTACATGAGATGAGATTAATTGTATAAATATGTGGACTTCCGAGTGATCATACTCATCTAATCGATCTTACAACATATGAAAAATAAAGCAATTAATTAGATAAATGACTTCTTAACGGAGCTTCAATATTAGTGGATAGATATCATCTAACCTATAAAAATAATTGTAAAAGAGTTGTAAAAATTATTTATCAAGCCATAAATTTTAAAACAGACGAGAGAGGTGGGAAGGGGGAAGGGATATAGTAAACGGTTACAGGTTAAAAAGCTCCAACAACTAGTAAAACATATTTAAAAACATTAAGCCATAAATGTATTAGATTGTACAAAACCATTAAAGTCTTAATGGCAGGGATAGTAAATATTTTTGCAATAGGTAGATGTTGAAATAAATACCTATGAAAACGATTAAAGCTATTAAAATAATACAGGCAATATCAACGAGAGGTACATAAAATATAGTTTTAAACGGGACATTCGATTATATACATATATAAACTAATGTGTTAAGTATCAAAAACTAACTAAACTGTTTATATAATACAATATTGTCAATATGAATATGTTTAAGATCTTCAAAACGAGGATAGGATGTAAAATTATACCAAAAATACGGATAAATAGCGCAAATAATGCAAAAAAAAATAATAAACTAGGAATCTAACTGAACATAAAAAAGGTTGCAAAAAAAAATATATAGCAATTTTATTAAGTATTAAAAATATACCCTAATAATATTTGTTTATACAGCTAAGTAGAAAACTATAGAAACATTAAGGAAAAAGGAGTGATGCCTATAGGTATAAAATTTAACAACTATTGGTATTGGTATTGATAGCGGCTTGTGAAAAATTAGACAATAAGCTATAGTACTTGTAGCCACAATCAATCGATAACTATTAATAGAGTGGCAGTTTGAGAAATTTTTATAGGATTTAGGCTAGGTTCACTATAATAAGACTCGGGGCTTCTACCTATAGTAAATATATCAGCAAGCTTAATTACTCAGTGAAACCTGAATCTATAGAGGATTATTCGGGTTTTCGGGGTTACTCAGGTTTATTAGGATTCTAAGAATTTATTTTGCTTGACGTAATATTTAAAAAAATTATTAAAGCCACGACGGTCTTCTCCCAAAATTTGCTACAAATTTCGTGAGCCTTTGGCCGTCGTGGCTTTAATAATTTTTTTAAATATTACGTCAAGCAAAATAAATTCTTAGAATCCTAATAAACCTGAGTAACCCCGAAAACCCGAATAATCCTCTATAGATTCAGGTTTCACTGAGTAATTAAGCTTGCTGATATATTTACTATAGGTAGAAGCCCCGAGTCTTATTATAGTGAACCTAGCCTAAATCCTATAAAAATTTCTCAAACTGCCACTCTATTAATAGTTATCGATTGATTGTGGCTACAAGTACTATAGCTTATTGTCTAATTTTTCACAAGCCGCTATCAATACCAATACCAATAGTTGTTAAATTTTATACCTATAGGCATCACTCCTTTTTCCTTAATGTTTCTATAGTTTTCTACTTAGCTGTATAAACAAATATTATTAGGGTATATTTTTAATACTTAATAAAATTGCTATATATTTTTTTTTTGCAACCTTTTTTATGTTCAGTTAGATTCCTAGTTTATTATTTTTTTTTGCATTATTTGCTCTATTTATCCGTATTTTTGGTATAATTTTACATCCTATCCTCGTTTTGAAGATCTTAAACATATTCATATTGACAATATTGTATTATATAAACAGTTTAGTTAGTTTTTGATACTTAACACATTAGTTTATATATGTATATAATCGAATGTCCCGTTTAAAACTATATTTTATGTACCTCTCGTTGATATTGCCTGTATTATTTTAATAGCTTTAATCGTTTTCATAGGTATTTATTTCAACATCTACCTATTGCAAAAATATTTACTATCCCTGCCATTAAGACTTTAATGGTTTTGTACAATCTAATACATTTATGGCTTAATGTTTTTAAATATTTTTTACTAGTTGTTGGAGCTTTTTAACCTGTAACCGTTTACTATATCCCTTCCCCCTTCCCACCTATCTCGTCTGTTTTAAAATTTATGGCTTGATAAATAATTTTTACAACTCTTTTACAATTATTTTTATAGGTTAGATGATATCTATCCACTAATATTGAAGCTCCGTTAAGAAGTCATTTATCTAATTAATTGCTTTATTTTTCATATGTTGTAAGATCGATTAGATGAGTATGATCACTCGGAAGTCCACATATTTATACAATTAATCTCATCTCATGTAACTAATATAACTGAAACGAGAATTTTATTCGGATAATCATTCGGTTATTTAAATACTTTATATTCCCTTAATTTTTGAACTTTATTTTGATTCCTGTAAGTGGTTATATAGTATTACCCTTAGGTATACCTAATATTAGTGGTTGTTCGTACATAATATATACTTTTTTGAATGATGAAGATATGACCCCTTTTTTGGTGTTGGTCTTTATACAAAATAACCGTACCCAAGAAGTTAGGTTAGGTTTGTCTAGCATTCGTGTTATATAAATACTCTTATAGGAGTTTACTGGTCTTTAAAGCAATATATTACCCTAAATTTCTAGGTTTTTCTTATTTATTCTTATTTTTCAGTATCGCGGGGTATTTTTTGGTGGATTAGGATCTATCCAACAGCTATTTGTTAGCTGTAATATTTTTTAGATTTAAGGCTATTTAAATTATATTTAGATGATCATTCGGTAATTTAAATACTTTATATTATTATGGCCCTATTGTTTAACTTCAATTTGGGTCCTGTTAGGTATAGTGTTATCCTTTGGTATACCTAATATTATAGGTTGATCATACATAATATATGCTTTTTTGAATGTACAGGATCCTTATATTACCCTTAATTTCTATGTATTTTTTCCTTCCTGTTCTTATTTTTTTAGGCATGGCTGAGGGGTATTTTTGATGGTTAAGAACCTACCAACAGCTATTTGTTATTTGCAATATCTTTCGATTTAAGTCTATTTTAAATTGAAGGCCTATTATTTCTTGCTTATTTGCCAATTAGGTAACACTCATTTTTGTTGTATTTAGTTGCTTTTCTTGGACTCTACTTCATGTATCTCTGTACGTAGTCCTTTAGCTATTAATTTTTTCAGATCTTAAGGTATTTTTAGCTGTTGAAGCAGATATTACCCTAAATTTCTAGGTTTTTCTTATTTATTCTTATTTTTCAGCATAGCGGGGGTATTTTTGGTGGATAAGGACCTACCCAAACAGGTATTTGTTCGCTGTAATGTTTTTTCGATTTAAGTCTATTTAAATTGAAGGTCTATTATTTCTTGCTTATTTGCCAATTAGGTAGCCCTCATTTCTGTTGTTTTGTTTAGTTGTTCTGTGTCTTCATCGAGTCCTTTAGCTATTAATTTTTCAGATCTTAAGGTTTTTTTGCTGTTGAAGCAGATAATTTCCTTTTTCATACAAGAGACAATCATAGGTGATTGTATGTAACTGATTCATATGTTAGTTATTGATTTCTCCACTTTATAATCGTAATAGTGAACAAAGTCTATCTACCTCTTTTCTGCCCGCTCTATATAATCGTAGCTTGTTCTAATTACATTTTTTAGTCATTTGACAGACACTATAATAATTTTATATAGCGTGTGTGTTTTTGATCTTAGCAGTTAAATTTTAGTACTCAACTTTTGTGTCAGATTTTAGCAAGTCGAATCTTTCGTCCTGCACCTTTTGATGTAATTACACCCAATCACAATCGAATCCTTCCGAATCGCTGTATTACCGCGTTCTACATTGGTTGTTAAGGAGCGCTAATGGTTCCGAGATCAGATTAATGGATAATTTTTAACCTAGAGCCTATGCCCGACTGTTTTTATATTATTTATTCGCGTGACTAGCACTTGTCCCTTTGCTACCTTTATTAGTTTAGTTTATATACTCTTGGTGTATATAGGATCTTTAATAAGTCTACTCTTTAACAATGCACACAATTTCAGAACCGACAAAATTGCTTTTAAGAATTATAACCCCTAATTTAGTATAGAACTAAGTATTTTTGCTATTGATAAACATAGTGTTATATAGGCACCCATGTATAACCGATTTTAGATTTATTTTCATGAGGTGTTGCGAGTCCAACCTCTATGTTTTGTATACGACCACCTAGAACTATATGTTCCCTAGTAGGTTATTATTTTTTTATCATTCCTTAGCACACAATCTTAGTGAATTTGGGTTAGTTCACTATATTAAACTTTATATATTCTGCGTCTATGATGACCCTTGCCCTCCTCTTAATTTTACTGAAACATCTATCTAGCATGAGTTAAATATCTTGTTTTAGGGTTTTTAGAGTTTTATATCTTTAACCTGTTCTAAGGATCTCGGGTTTTTTCTAACGACTTAAGGCGTATTACAAAGCATTCTACTATAGATCTATGATATACCCCCGAACTTTTATCTATTTTTCTCTCGTTTAATAGCGGAATCGAACTTTTGGTATAGTTTTTAGGTTATAAGCGATCTCTAACCATAGGAATCCTGTTCGTATATACCATGATTTAAACGCAATACCTATGATTTTAAGTCTCTAACTCATTTATAGTTTGAGATTATTTTTTTGTCTTTCATTATCTACCCATTTGTCCAATATTAGCTTACCACCTTTCTGCATAAGAATCTAATAGCAGGACTATATCTCCCAAACCACATGATGATACTTTACATCTTAACCCATCAACAAGTATTATCTAATACTGTAACAAGTCGTAGGCAAATATCAACTTTTAACATAGTTTTTATTAAATAATCTATTACAACTACATTTTTAATTCTGTGTAAAAACAGGAGAACAAAATTAGTAGTGTTTATATAATATTGTATAATTTTTTTTACCAAATATTTCCAGTTTGCAGCTGGAAGCCTTAATAAGGTCCTGCCTCTAATTTTTTCTACTTCAGGCATACTGATTTAAGTCTATTTAAATTAAATATTTATTATTTCTTGCTTATTTGCCAATTAGGTAACACTCATTTTTGTTGTATTTAGTTGCTTTTCTTGGACTCTACTTCATGTATCTCTGTACGTAGTCCTTTAGCTATTAATTTTTTCAGATCTTAAGGTATTTTTTTTTGCTGTTGAAGCGGATAATTTTAGTATTTTCATGCAAGGAGGGCTATCATAGGTGACTGCATGTAGCTGGTTCGGATGTAAGTTATTGATTTTTAATCATCATGATCGTAATAGTATACAACGTCTATCTACCTCTTTTTCTATTATCTCTATACAATCGTAGTTTGTTCTAATTGAATTTTAAGTCATTTGGCAGACACTGCAATAATGTATTATAATATATAATAATTTTGTGTGTTTTTGATTTTGGCAGCTAAATTTTAGTATTCAACATATAACTTACCCATACTTCCTCGTTAGATTTTTGCAAGTCGAATCTTTTATCCTGCACCTTTTAACGTAATTACCCGTTCACATTCGAATCCTTCTGATCTACTATATTACAGCGTTCTACATTAGCTGTTAATGAACGTCAGAATAATGGATAATTTTTAATCTAGAACCTGTCGTTTATGGTTATATTATTCGTTGTGATGATCTTTAATAAGTCTACTCCTCAAGAGAGAGTATATAACCAAGTCTTTTTGCTATTGATATACATATTAATAAATAAACAACTATATATGACAGATTTTTAGATTTATTTTCATGATCACTTAGAACTACATGTTCCCAAGTAGTAGGTTATTTCTTTTATATTCGCCCGCTTAATTCCCACTTAGTCATTCCTTAACACTTAATCTTTATGAATTTGGTTTAGTTCACTATATTAAACTTTATATATTCTGCGTCTATGATAACCCCCCACCCACCTCTTAATTTTACTGAAACGTTTATCTGGTATGTCTCGAATATCCCGTTTTGGGATTTATGGTTTCATATCTTTAACATTACTCGCTCGAATGATCATCCTTGGTTTTTTCTAGCGACTTAAGGTGTTATATTCTACTATAGTCCGATGATATGCCCGATGAGCCGTAGGCGAGGTGTGAAAACGAACTTTTGCTGCTTCAGCTACCTATTAGGTTCTTGGATGTTTATTAGATGTTTTTTTTTGCCTTTTTGCCTTTTTTGCTATTCACTCTAAATACGAACCACATGCTATATTATTCCTAACAACCTTAACGAGCCGTAGGCGAATATATGTCTTTAGTACACCTCGACCTGAAGGTCTCGGGATATTTCATAATAACTTGTTACGTCATCCTAAATACGGCTTACATGTTACATTATCTCTAGCAAGCTTAACGAGCCGTAGGCGAATATATGTCTCTAGTACACCTCGACCTGAAGGTCTCGGGATTATTTAAAATAACTTGTTACGTCATCCTACACACATAACCTCGTTTTCAACTCTTTCCAACATTTGACAAGTGACAGGTGACCTTGAGCTGTCTTAATTGACAGATGGCATCCGCCATCTTTTCCTATTCGTAATATGACGTCATCCTGAACACATAACCTCGTTTTCAACTCTTTCCAACATTTGACAAGTGACAGGTGACCTTGAGCTGTCTTAATTGACAGATGGCATCCGCCATCTTTTCCTATTCGTAATATGACGTCATCCTGAACACATAACCTCGTTTTCAACTCTTTCCAACATTTGACAAGTGACAGGTGACCTTGAGCTGTCTTAATTGACAGATGGCATCCGCCATCTTTTCCTATTCGTAATATGACGTCATCCTGAACACATAACCTCGTTTTCAACTCTTTCCAACATTTGACAAGTGACAGGTGACCTTGAGCTGTCTTAATTGACAGATGGCATCCGCCATCTTTTTCCTATTCGTAATATGACGTCATCCTGAACACATTCCATATATAGAATATTATTGCCTAAATTAACTAACGCCCAAGTAGCTAAGGCCCAATGTAGCCAACGCCTACCAATTTGACGTCTGACAGTTGACAGATGACGTACGTCATCTGGTAATTGACGTTTGACATATGACGCACGCCTGCGCACTGCTGGCGCCTGCGCAGAAGGGACCGGCGCAATTGATGCAGAACGCACTAGGTCCCTCTACTCTTTCCTTATAAATAAAACAATTATTTAATAATGTGTTTTTATTCCTGATAAGCAGATCTAGATATTATGTTAACAAAATTACAAAAACTATATAAAAGGAAAAAAGTTAAAATATAAATCGTCCAACCAAACTGAACGAAGTTAAACCTAACCTTAAAATATAACACTTGAATTCCAGCTAATATAGGAAATGGAATGCATGCATGCTAGCCGCTCCTGTATTATGTGCCCTTATCCAGGTAATGATGGTATTGCTCGGGTCGCTATTCTTAAAATCACCAATATTGTTTTAAAGCGACCTTCATCAAAATTATGCACATTACCTATTTACTCGCGGCCTCAAGATACGTAACGCCTTTGGGGGCCAAAATGTTTAGTTTTCACTGAATATTTCGTGCACCTATTAGGCCTGTAAGCGAGCTTAAATACCTAGGGGTTACGCTTACTAGTAAATTAAACTGGTCTCAGTTACATAAGTAAAAATGTTTCACAAGCTTATCAGATCCTTAATTTTGTTATCAGAAAACCAAGACAGGCAAAGCCAAAGGCTTGTACCATATCTTGTGTGATTTTGCCTGAAGTATTATGCTGCTGTTTGGTACCCGCATCAATAAACGTTAAGTGACCAATTGGAGATGCTCCAGCGTAGGAATAAAAATTTGCAACTTATTATGCACTTTAAAAATAGTCAATAAAAACCTAGGGTGGCCAATATTTTTGTTATAAAGAGACCACAACTTAAAATGTTAACAAGCATTTTTCCAAAAAAAAACACTGAATTTATTTCAAGTTACAACTCACACTGTATATTGAAATGTTATGTAACTGTTATTCATCCATCGGCTGTATTGCTGTTGTTTGTCATTTACGTAAAATAAAATAAACGTCAATGAACCTCAATTTTATGTTTATCGTAGAAATGGAAATAAAATAGAACACAAGGCATTTTATTTAAAAAAATACAAGTTTTATACTTTTCGTCTTTGTACATTATGAAAATAATTTTAAAATGTAGGTACCTCTAACAGTAATAATAAGGATGGGGAAAGCTGGTAAATAAGTGATTACTAAAAGTAATTTAATACTTAAATAATAAAACTTTCACATTTTTTATGCAATTTTAATAAATTGGGGCTTAACATAAAAGTTATTTTGTTGATGGTCGTTAACTTTCGTATTTTGTTTTAAAGAGCGCGCTATGTATAAAAGTTTCAGTTTTATTGATCTTTGCAAGGTTAATATTAAGTAGTATTTGTGCTATAGATTCAAAAAAGTATCAATCGATTATTTATTTAAGAATTTGGTAATTACATTACTTTTGTAACGAGCAAACCTACTGGCAACATTTTAAACTAAAATATATTTCAAAGTAATTGCGAAAAAATATTATTAATTAAAAATAATAATATAGACACTATTATTTTAAAACGATAATTCACCAGCTACTACTATCTTGCTAAAATCAATTCCAATGCCAACGTAATGAAGATTATGGGCATTAAAATCATTTGAAATGGGTAATATTAATTTCTTTGTGAAAAAAATAAAGTTATTTGAAAATGGCTCAAATACGAATAGGGATACCAAAACGCGCTTTTCACCGAAAGGTACGTAGGCATTTTTATGCTTTTCAAAAATATAGTAGAAAAGCATACCGTTTCATTTATTTTTTTAAAGAAACTTAAGAAAAACTTAAACTTTTATTAATTCGAAAAAGGTTTTGTCTGTTTCCTTCCGCCAAACTCATCCCCAGACGCGTTTCGCCGTTTACGGCTCATCAGTGAGGCTCAGTTTGGCAGAAGGAAACAGGGCTCGAAGACAAATCACTTGTCAGGATCGATTATCGACGGGAATTATTAAACTTTTATACATTGTAAAAAAAATACGGATTAGGGACTATCAACAAAATTCCTTTTTATTAAGTATAAAATTTTCCTTCAAATGGGCCCCAATTTTTAAATTGCATAGAAGATGTAAAAGATACCGTACCCACTTTATGTAATAACTTTTAACCAGCTTCCTCCACCCTTATCCTTGGAGATACAAAGAAAATCCTTAGGACCAAACTGCCGTAAGAATGGATAAGCTTGCCATTTCCAATGTCAAAACAGTACCTTAATAGGGGAATTTCAAAAATTACTTGAATTTTGTATTTTGTCCCCTCTATCGGTAATCGTCCAACTTTAAAAATATTTTTTCTGGTGGAAGCTATTGAAAGTGTAATCATTAAAATCGCTATAAATTCTAAATGACTTATCCGATTTTACTAAATTTAAGCTTGTTTGGAATAGAAAGGTAAGTACTTTTAATTGCCGTATCCAACGATACACGATAGTTTCTTATAAAATTGCTAGAGGGCGCAATTTGTAATAATAACAGTTTTTTCGATTTTATCCCGAAAATTCAAATCATACTGTATAACTATGACATCATAATCGGAAAGTAGATTAAATTTACAAGAAAAAATATGAAGACTGCAGTTCGATATCTTTGTTGGTTTCAGAGTTATGGCTAAAACAAGTTGGTTTCAGAGTTATGGCCAAAACAATAATTTTTAACACTTTTATCAAAGAAATTATGTTTTTATAGCTTCGTGGCCACGACAAAAAAATATTTTTAAATTTTATGATTTTTTTATGTGTAGGTTTGTTACTCATTCTTGTAATGGCCTAAAAATTACTTCAGATTTAATGACACAATCTAATCAAATCTAGATAGCCGTGAAACAAAATCGGCAGATTTAATTTTGATAGGTGTTGACAGAAGTTTCTCCTTAATTCTTTTTGAATTACTTCTTACCTAATCAAAACTATAGGCTTGCCGTATATTTTAAATGTTTTCAATGTGCCCCTTTTGCGGAACGAGAATATTCTGTCATATACCCTGAACGAATGCACAAAAGAATCAAGGAGAAACTTTTGCCAACACCTGTCAAAATTAAATCTACCGATTTTGTTTTACGGCTATCTAGATTTATTTTTTAAAACCTCATATTATATTATCATAAATTAGAAGTTTTCCATGATTATGTCAATTATTCTAAAGTAGTTTTTGAGCCATTGGAATAGTGAGTAACAAACCTACACATAAACGGATCATAAAGTTTAAAAATATTTTTTTGTCGTGGCCACGAAGCTATAAATACAATAATTTCTTCCATAAATTTGTTAAAAATTATTATTTTGGCAATAACTCTAAAACCAACAAAGATATCGAACTGCAGTCTTCACATTTTTTCTTGCAAATTTAATCTACTTTCCAATTATGATGTCATAGATATACCGTAGGTATGATTTGAATTTTCGGTATAAAATCAAAAAAACTGTTATAATATAAATTGCGCCCTCTAGAATTTTTTTTTAAAAACTCTTATATCGTTGGATACGGCAACTACCATTCTCTTCCAAACAAGCTTTAATTTAGTAAAATCGGATAAGTCATTTAGAAGTTAAAGCGATTTTAATGATTACACTTTCACTCTCACCACTCTTATCAAGGTCGGTACGCAAATGAGCCTTAAAGCAAATTGATGCAGAATTATCTATTATTTTTAATGAGGTAACCAGAGGTATACCATAATATATAGAAATTTTCGGAGATATTTAGAATTTAAAAAATTAATTTTCAATTGTGCCCCCTTTTGGCGAAATGCGGAACTTAAAAATAATTTCCAAAATTTTCTCATGATCACTTTAATCAATCATACAAATTTTTTCCCAAGTTTCAATGCTTAGTAGTTTCCGAGATAAGACCAGTGGCCACTCTTAATGAAACACCCTGTATAAGTCAGCATAAGAATGAATTCCCTAATTTGATTCGTATAGAAGCTGGCGCACTACTACGGGACCTTTTAAGTATAGAAATATATCATAGTATAATATTATACGCTATTATAATTTAATCATATTAGAAATTTAAAACAATAACAACGCATTTCAATTATTGGTAGATGCGACCACGGGGATGAATGTGGGATTGGGCAACCCGCAACATCTTGCCACCGGATATGTCAGCCACCTGGCCATATTTGAACGTATGTGCAAAAGCAATTGAGACGTACGTGCGATTAAAATTTGACATTGTTGACGTTTCGTTTTCGTAACCTTTCTTTTTTTAGACCGCCTTGTGGAAATGTTTTATTTTTTTTGTGATTTTTATCGCACCGGCATTATTATTTATGTTAAAAATGTCACTGAAGTTCTTAGTATTTCTCTGAGTAAGTACTAAATATTGTAATATTATTATTAAGCTAAAAATATTGGGCAGCCGAGAATATTCCTTTTACTTCCAAATGTTTCTTGGAGGGATGATTTTTTATAACATTTAAAATTGAAAGTCTGTACCTGACTGTGAAACTTGCTAATTTGTATTCTAGCGACGTAACTAATCAGTATTTATGTTGTTTCATTTAAAGAATATGATGAAAATACTAGACTACTTATGCCAGTGACAAACTAGTTCGCTTACTCGATGTAATTCCACGAGAAATTGTATCGTTTCCTTAATAATATAGTGGCATTGCTCACTTAGAAGATAAATTTTTAAATATTTATGAAAATGAATTTAAAAAATTTAACTTCTGTGAGCAACACGACATATTATGTAATGAAATTGTTAAATTATATGTTCGATTAACAGTTTACAAATATTTAAGAGATAAAAATAATCAAAATCAAACTTTAAGTTCTGGACACTATAAAAAGCATAACATTTTTAATAAAAGTAAAGTTAATGACCCCAGTAATAAAAGATTTAAAACCAATTAAACAATTTTCTCAGTTTCTATTTAAAAATAATTGTTGTATTAAAACATTTTACTAATGTATGAGATTATTCTGCCCAATTTTTTTTTGTTTCATGTTAATGCATACCTACAAGACTAGCCCAATGTTGACCTCCACCGGATTAAGACTTGCCCCACATGAAGACCTATTTTTAATAATGACCAGCCCTATATTGCAAAATTGAAAAGCATAGGCAAGGAAGCCGTTGAACGACACCACTGTGACTCTAAACTTGTACCTACTAAGAAGGGCGAAATAAGAATCACTGGTGGATACCTTGGATGCTTCCTTGGCTTATATTTTTATACAGGCCCAGGAAGTTAGTCGACTCTGAATGCCACCTTTAATCCCTCAGGAAACTTTTATTTTTGATAGTACAATGTTCCGCAACTAGTTCGTACCAGAAGTTCATATAGTTATCAGAAATTCGTCTTGTGTTAGACTCATTATTGGAAGTTATGCCTTCCGCATTAAGATCTTTTGTGATCTAAAATTGAAATGAATTATAAACAAAATAATGGTCGTTTTTTTTTCTAGAAAAGTCTTATTGTTTTTTATAGTAAATTAATTTTTTAATGTTTTTTGCTTTGCTGTTTTTAATCGTCTAGAATAAACATAATTTTTCTCAGAAAATTAAGAAGCAAAGTAAACAAACATTAAAAAAATAATTTACTAACCTGCAATTAAAATTCAGCGTTCCCCTGCCTTCCTCACCCCCTGCCACCTAAGATGGCGATCGGTTAAACGTCATTCCCGTTTCGTTCAATTAACATGCAAATAACGCTTCTCTTAGTTGGTGTTTTGTGGATGCGACGCTTATGGTTGAGAGTTTAATGCTTTTAAGGTCATCAAATTAAGCGGAGAAACACTATTACACCGTCCTATTGGCTCCTGCAACCTGTTGGCATGCATTTATCCGATCACCTGTGACACCTGTATTGAACTGTACCGCGGCGAATGCGTATCCGTATGATACACAGAACCGCACCTGCGCCGTTGGAAATTCAATTACCTTTCTGGTCTGTGATTTTGCGTACGCTGTTGTTGATTTAAGAGTATGTTATATTATGCCTACTTAAGTTGCTTATTGTACGACGTATATTTGGATATTCAGGAATTAGTCTGGATGGGTCTACTTGAATCTCGTAATTTGAACAAACCATATAGACCAATTTAGATATTATCTGGCTTAATTGAAAACTTTGAAATTTTAATAAGTTAACGACATTGCATTTTTTCATGCATGCACATGCACATGCCATTTTTTCTTTAACAATCCCAAGATGATATCTATATGCTCATGGTTGAAGTGGAAATAATTTAATACTTGAAAAATGTAGTCTCTAAATATTTATTAGTGTCTGCCAAGTTTTAATGAAGAAGGTTCTGTTCAAAAATATTTAGAAAATTTTTTAATTTGAATCTGGAAAACGGAGCCATTGCGGATCCATACTTAGGTACCTATATAACCTTTTTGTCCTAAAATGAGTCAAATTAATTTCCTAAAGTTTGTGTACATACTTAATTAACACCCTATATATATTTTCTATAAAAATGGAGTCTGCAATAAGCCTTTCTATGGATAATATGGCTATTAAGTTACAGCTTTTAAACAATTATCGGCAGTTTTAAATCGAAAATTACACATCACCAAGTGAGTATTAAAAATGTTTAAAATAAACTCGAGAACGACTTAAAAATTATCAGCAGCGCATAAAACATTTCACACGAGTTAAACACACAGTTTTTCAAAATATATTTTTTAAACAAAAACAAAGATGATTAACGGTTCCTAGTCCTTTACCTGAAAATGCAAATGATACACCCGCCCCGTGCGACAAATTTTATCTTAAATTCTGTTTTAGGACATAAATGTCGTGAATCGTGGCCGTCCAGAAGCAGCGAGCAGATGTTCAACCTATTTTTGGACGTAATTTTACTCCTCGTTCCTCTGGGAATAATGAGCATGGCTTATTTTATGATAATGGAGAAACTGTGGAGAGGCCTGCAGAGGGAAATCGAGCACAACTCCTGCCAGAAATTAGGTATTGGTTGTCTTATTATTAATAACCTGATTTGTATATTTTGATTTAAGCTAGGGTTCAGGACTTTTATATTATGGGGCTTATCTCGTTTTAAATTGCACATGATGATGGTAAGGCTAAAATTGTCCTTTTCCTCTAAAATATTACATAGTTATGAATCTAATATTTAATAATAATAATAATAATAATAATAATAATAATAATAATAATAATAATAATAATAATAATAATAATAATAATAATAATAATAATAATAATAATAATAATAATAATAATAATAATAATAATAATAATAATAATAATAATAATAATAATAATAATAATAATAATAATAATAATAATAATAATAATAATAATAATAATAATAATAATAATAATAATAATAATAATAATAATAATAATAATAATAATAATAATAATAATAATAATAATAATAATAATAATAAACCCGCACAGGGGTAATATGATCTGTACGCTTCTTGGTCACGCAATGTCTCAATGGAAGACAAAACTCATGATCAATGCAAACAACGGCACACTTGATATAGGCACAATTAATATCAAACGTGGGATATTTCAAGGAGACGCGCTAAGTCCCCTTTGGTTCTGTTTGGCCTTGCGCCCTTTGACAACCATGTTAAATAAACAGCGTAAAGGTTATACTCTCCCACATTCAGATAGATCTATAAGTCACTTGTGGTACATGGACGATCTTAAACTGTACACATAATCTGAACAACACCTACACGATCTTCTCTCTTGCGTTGCACGCTTCAGCTCAGATATCAATATGAAATTTGGCCTCGACAAATGCAAAATGAGTGGAATGGTGAAAGGTAAGTGGATACAACATGAGAACTATGAAGTCAGTGTGGACCAAGGCACGATCGAAGGAATGGAGGAGAGAGAACGCTACAAATACTTAGGTTATCTGCAAGCTAGGGGTATTGACCATAAGGCAGCAAAACAGACGGTTACTGATACTTACCTGAAAAGACTACGTTCCATTCTACGCTCTAAACTGTCAGCAAGGAACATCTCTAAAGCAGTCAATACTTATGCCACGTCTGCAATCGCTTACAGTTTTGGTGTCATTCACTGGACCAAGACGGAACTCAATGACCTTAATATAAAAACAAGAAAAGAATTCCGTAAGTTCCGAGCACACCACCCTCGTTCCTCTATAGAGAGATTTCACTTACCTCGAAAAATGGGAGGCCGAGGTATTCCCGACCTAGTGGCGAGACATGCTAACCAACTTACCAATTTAAGGGAATACTTTTATATTAAAGCAATATCCAGTGAGATGCACCGTGCTGTGGTGAGAGCGGACAAAAAGGCTACACCCCTAAAGTTGTCAGAAACATATTACCACCCTACTGAAGAGACTTCTACTCCGGATCAACAATTAGAACAATGGAGAAGCAAACCACTTCACGGTAGATACTTAGCTGGAATAGAAAATGAACATATCGACGGGAATGCATCTACAACATATCTCAGAACTGGTAATTTGTTTTTGGAAACGGAAGGCTTCATCGCTGCTATCCAGGACCAAGTCATTGCGACAAAGGTTTATAGAAGAAATATCCTAAAAGAACAACAGGACAGTGTCAAATGCCGAATATGCAACCAGAAGGATGAAATGCTAGACCACATAGTTGCTGGATGTTCAGTGCTTGCACCGAAAGCATACCTAGACAGGCATAATGGAGTCGGAAAAATTATCCACCAAAGTCTACGGAAAAAATACCTAGGTCTCACAGAACACACATCATATTACCAATACGAGCCGCCACCAGTATGTGAGAACGACGACATGCGACTCTACTGGAACAGAAAAATAATCACAGATCGAACAATAACAAACAACATTCCCGACCTAGTACTTACCTTCAAGGCTGAAAAGAAAACACTCATTGTTGATTTTGCCGTTCCCCGTCCAACCAACATCGAGAAAACTTACTCTGAAAAGATAAATAAATACTTACCCTTGAGCGATGAGATACGCCAAATGTGGAACATGGAGACAGTGGCAATAGTACCGATAGTCATCGGCTCGACTGGTGAAATATCTAAAACAATTAAGAAGAGTTTAGGTCAACTTGGTTTAGATGTAGATTTATACGTACCTATGCAAAAGTCTGTGTTGTTAGACACGTGCAGCATAGTCCGTAGGGTTTTAGGCGAAACTTAACTTTAAGTGGTTTAGAACCACACCAACGAGCAGGCCATCTTGTCACTGACCGATGTGCTCTAGCTCTAAACCCAGGGTAGAAACCTGTGAAAAAGAACAAATAATAATAATAATAATAATAATAATAATAATAATAATAATAATAATAATAATAATAATAATAATACACAAATCATGAATACAAAAAACATAAAATGAAATGACGTCACCAGCTAACGAAAAGTACATTGTTTTCCTTCACCTAGACTATAAGGTTCTAAATCAATAAGTAGTTTTTTAATTTCTCTTTTGTACAATTTTTGTGAATCTACTTTTTTAATTCTATTTGGTAAGGCATTCAATAATTTTAAACACATATAATGTGTTGATGTATTGGGTAGTTAAAATCCATTGTTCTTGTGGGGTAAGAATGTGATTGTTTAAAATTAAAAAGTTCCTGATTCTTAAAGAAAAACATTAAACATTCATAAATATATATCCCGTAAACTGTCATTATGCGCTTATTTTTAAAAACGCCTCTACAACTTTGCTTATAATCCATCTTACCCATAATTCGCATTATCCGCTTTTAAACCACAAAAATGTCTTGTGTCATGTTGTGTCTTCCCCAAAATATAATTCCATACTTTATTAACGATTCAAAATTAGCATGATACATTATCCTAACTGTATCCTCATTCATATACTTACCAACGACCCTAATTCCATAACAAACGGAGTTTAGTCTTTTTATTAAATTGTTCAAGTTTTCATTCATTGATATTGATACCTAGAAATTTTACATCCTTTGAGAAATTTAACTATTTATTAACAATGCTTAAAGTTTGTGGTCCTTGAACTGTTGACTGTTTAGTTTTAAATAAAATTTTATTGGTCTTTTCTTTGTTTAAAATTAAACTTTTTTTTTGAAAACCAATCTGATACTAGGTTAAAAAAGAGTTTGGCTTTTATTAAAAGGTCATCTGAAAACTTATTTCCGATAATTAAATTAGTATCATCCGCATATTTAACAATATGCTGGTTTTTATCTTCTGTTATGAAAGCCAAGTCGTTGACAAATATTATGAAAAGAAGGGGGCCCAAAATGCTACCTTGTGCTATGCCTACAGCACTATTTATTATTTCTGACTTACAAGTTTTATCTCCCTTAGTCTTTGATCGTTAATATATTATGAGACAAGCCTTTTTTTTACATTTCCCCTAATTCCATACATTTCAAGTTTGCTAACAAGTATTTCCTTGTCTAGACAATCATAGGCTTTAGATAGGTCAAGAAACATTCCAAGCGCCAACTCGCCCCTTTCAAGGTGATCTATAATGACTCGAAAAAATTGAAAAATTGCAGTTTGAAGTGATCTGCCTTCCCCAAAACCATGTTGGCATTTATTAAATAAATTACGATCTTTCATAAAACTGACTAATATTTTGCTCATGGCTAATTCAAATAGTTTTGAAAAACTTGGTAATAAGCTGATAGGCCTATAATTGTCTAGCATTTCAGGGTCTCCTTTTTTATACAATGGTTAAAAGTGCTATTTTTAGATTATCTAGAAAAATGCCAAACTCAAACGAATTATTTACTAAATAGGAAAGTACATGTTTTAATTCAGAGACTGATACTTTTACAATGCTAGCTGGAATCTCGTCGATACCAGAACTATGTTTGTTATTTATTTTCTTACCTAACTCACAAATTTCTTTCGGTGTTACGGGAGTTAAAAACATGGAATTTTTGTTTCTTGTTATGTCACAATTAAAAGGTACGCATTAATTAAACTATTAAGAAGATCGGACACAACCGACAATAAATGTTGACTATACTCCCTGGCGATAATATCGGAGTTTCCTTCTAAACCTAATTTTACCACATTTCTTGCTTTCCCATTTATTTCTTTACAGATTGTCCACATACACTTTGTCTTATTATCAGAGTTTTTGACTCTGTTTTTATATTTTTCCCACGTGACGTAACTAATAATTTGTCGTACACTTTTTTTTATTATTATTATACATAACTTTAAACAATTGATTGTGTCTTGATAAAGATAGCAATACATATAACCTACCCTTGCATTGTATAATCTTTGGATTATCAGGTGTCTTTAAATTTTGTTTTTTACCACACAAAATTAAAGGAAAATGGTGATTAAATAATATCTTAAAGCTATCCATAAATACATTCCATTGTTTATTTACATTACCTTTTTCAATCCTGTATACCTCCAACCAATTTTGATCTCTTAAACTACACAGAAAATCATTTTTATTTTCTTCTGAGTAGATGCGTCTATATTTTAAAACATTTATTTCACCAGATTCGGTCTCAAAAGTGATTTTCTGTGTGTGCAGTGTGGTCCGAGATAAAACTTTCAAATGTAAGAGCTTCTAGAAAGTCCGAGTTAGTAAAAATATTATCTATACAGCTGGCGCTGTTATTATGTATGCGAGTATTTTGACTAATGCTCGGAATGAAATTAAATGAGTTCATTACAGAGAAAAATTCAGTTTTTATCTTATGTTCCTTAAGCATTTAATTTAAATATAGTCAACATAATAAATTTCATTTATGACCTACAGACTGGGAGCTTATTACTTATGTCATTTATTTTCGGTTGTTTGAGTTTCATAATACGATTTATTATGGCACTAGTCATGCAACTTATTATTACACCAATAATGTTAAGTTAGACTTTTAATTAAATAATTTAAAAAATATATATTTAAATAATCGTAGTTAAAATGTGGTTTATTACAATGGCACTAGTTGGAGTACAGTAACTCTGTCTATGTTGAAACTTTCATGACCATGATTTTGGGGTATTTTACCACAGCATTTGTCTAGCTACTAAACCCCCTCCCACTCCTTCCTACTCAATTACCACTTCCATTCGTCCCTTCTCCTAAGCCAGTCGTGGCCGACAGGCTGGCAAAGTTGATTGGTCGAACACTTCTCCTTCCAAAGTATTTTAACGCTTGTAGCATAAAATGCCATTTATTTTTTAAATTTTTAATTTTTCAATTTTTAAGAAAATAAATTTTTTATTTTTGAAAATCAAAATCAGCGTCCGGAAAATGCTTCGGTCCTCACAGCAAAACTGAACTCCGCGAAAATTTGTAGTGGTGGAAAACTATCGATAGTGACTATCGATACTATCGATATTTATGTAAAAACTATCGCTGTCGAAGTATCGATAGTATTTTGTTAAACTATCGATAGTAATTTAATTACTGCCATTAAAAATCATTAATTTGAAAAATAAGCGACATCCGACACCTATTTCCTATTGACCAGTAGAGAAAAGAGATTAGAGAAATAGAAATCAGAAAATACGCTTTACGGTTTTATACAAAAGTGCATAATATACTAAAATAAAGTATTCCACTCTCTTATCTTTTTTTATTTTGTATTGACATAATAGCATATTATTATATTAATTGCGGCTGGCATAACCTACATTAAATACCCTATATTTTGTTGCGTAATAAATTATTACAATATTTTTTAAAACATTTATTATTTATTGCTATTTAACTATTTTCAAAAGCAGGACAAGTAGTAATTAGTGACAGACGCTCACGAAAAAAATTTAAGAATGTCAATATGTTAATTTTTATAAACAAAAATAAATTTTTGAAAGAAGGCTTGTTTTGAATGTACATATTTATTGGCTAAATAAAGTTATTTTTTAATAGCGTGTATTGAATTAAACTTTTTTAAAACTATCGATAGTACTATCGATAATATCGATTGTTTTACAATTTAACTATCGATATATCGATAGTTTTCCACCACTAAAAATTTGCGCCGAGTTTTGTTAAGAATTTTTAAGCTCCGTCTTAAAACAGCGTTTGAGCCAATCACTAAAATCGCCATCAATTTACTCTTGTAAAACGTTAATTTTGATTATTTTGCATACAAACCTCTCATTATTTAAGTTATTGTTAAAGTTACAAAAAATCCGAATACGCCATTCGACGCGTATTAACGAAATCTATAAGACACAGTTATCAGATTATTTTTATGTTAATTAATAAAGTCATAATCTCAAAAAACATATTAAAAATGCAAGCTGCATTTCGGTGTGCAGGGGCCCGCGGAAAAAATGAAACAAGTCGAGGCGCGAGGCGTTGAAGCGTCCGTCCGTTCGCTGGCTACGAAATTTGATGCATAATAATCACTAACAGAACCTCTTCAGTCGTTGCGCCATAATCAACCGCGATCGCTTTATAATATCTTGTGCGCTGGTCAAGCATAAGAGTTATGAAGGAATAGCTAGTCTGAGAATTACCTACATTGTTTCACCTCGAAACTTCGGAAGTATGTCTTAGCGAACAAGTCTCTGTTTTAAATAAAATAAATCTACAGTCGTCACGGGTTAGGGAAAGTTTTTAATAAAAGTATAGCTTCTTTGTGTGAGCGTCCAAGGTGGGATTGCTTAGATACTATCTGCTTACGAAGGTCTAAGTTGTAAGTGTAGTGCGAATCGAGTACGCACTATAAATAAATACTCTTGTTAAGAAATTCGATCAGGTCACACACTTAAGCTCGAGTTTACGCAAAACGCAGATCCGAAAGGTGATATACAGTCAATCATGGCATTGCTGGTACGCTAAGTAAGATATAGAATCTCTGCTCTATAATCATAAAAAACATTGAAGTATCTGAATTTAAAGTAACATTGATTTATTTATAAACATTCAGTGAAAGTTTGCTTTCTAATATCGCCCGTGACAGCTCAAAAACATTTATTTTCAAAAAAGACTTTTATTTCCAAAATAACGACGTTCTGTTAAAAAACTTTAACTTTACGAATTTTCTCAATTTGTACAAATTTTTAAAAACGTTTTAACTTTATCCAGTAGGAAAGACATTCTTACGAAAGTGCTTCTGAAGAAGTTAATTTAAAAGACACTAAAAGTGCGTTCTAAAGTGGTAGCTAGAAGTTTGACCACAAAAACATTTAAGCCTTGTATAGTTTAGTAACTTAAAGCTTGTAATACTTTGGGATTAGAAAACGACTTTTAACTAAAGATAACAACTTTTATTGTCAAAAATTCATTGCCGAATTACATTCAAATTATAAAGTTTCATTAATATTTTAAGTGTTAACATACACACATGTTAAAGTTCGGACTTTTCCTGAAGTAATAGCAAAAAGTTAAATTTTTCTATTTTAAAAATAAAGCGTTATAATGGGTGCGACATTCACTGTCGAATAATACAAAATTTAATCCTTACAAAAATCAGTATTTATTTTTGGACTTTATAAATTAAAGGTTCGTTCAATAAACACCCATTAAAAAACCGTAGTCAGGTTAGCAACGGCTTTTGGCAACGGAAATGCGACGCATCGAAGCAGACTCCAAGCGGCGATCGGACCGACCGCGTCTATTGCATGGCCTAAACAATCTGCACCGCGCATAAAATAATGTTCTAGAAACTACTTATGTTTAATAGTAATATCTTTAAGAAAACGAAGATTTTTATTATAAAAAATGGAAAAAATTGTGAAAATTATTTATTTGTTTATTTAAACTTAATTATTCGGGTTCGGGTTTGGTAGCTTTTTTAGCTAAAAAGCGGTCGGAATAAGATCACCCACGAGTGATAACTAAAGAAAAGTAATTAATAAATCTATTTTTGCTTATATACATAATATGTATTATGTATATATGATATGATATGAAAAAGGCAGACGGAAACTTTCCCAAAAATACACAAAAAATTTATTTAATCTTTAATAATTTCCCATTTGTAGCTGAAAAACCACCGTTGCTGGGGGTTTTATTGTTCTAAAATGTAGGTACTACCTTACCAAGTATGGTTCCAATTCGATATTAAAAAGGCCGGCGTAAATTTTTCTGCAAAATTACGACAAAGTTGAAAAATCATAACAAAACAATAAGGTTAAAACAATATGTTTTTTAGCAAAAAAGCGATCTGCCGATGACCTCTCAGTAGTCACAATAGAAGAAGAGCTATGGTACAATCTAGTTTTGCTTGTATAAGCGATAAGCCGACGGAAACTATTCCACAAACCAGGACCGAACTTTTAAAACATAAAACAACTAATTTCATCTTTATTAATATCCCATTTGCCGCTGAAAAACCACCGTTGCTGGGGGTTTTATTGTTCTAAAATGTGGGTACTACCTTACCAAGTATGGTTCCAATTCGATATTAAAAAGGCCGGCGTAAATTTTTCTGCAAAATTTCGACAAAGTAAAATTGAATTAATCTTTAATAATTTCCAATTTGTAGCTGAAAAACCACCGTTGCTGGGGGGTTTATTGTTCTAAAATGTAGGTACTACCTTACCAAGTATGGTTCCAATTCAATATTAAAAAGGCCGGCGTAAATTTTTCTGCAAAATTACGACAAAGTAAAATTAATTTAATCTTTAATAATTTCCTATTTGTAGCTGAAAAACCACCGTTGCTGGGGGTTTTATTGTACTAAAATGTAGGTACTACCTTACCAAGTATGGTTCCAATTCGATATTAAAAAGGCCGGCGTAAATTTTTCTACAAAATTACGACAAAGTAAAATTAATTTAATTTTTAATAATTTCCCATTTGTAGCTGAAAAACCACCGTTGCTGGGGGTTTTATTGTTCTAAAATGTAGGTATTACCTTACCAAGTATGGTTCCAATTCGATATTAAAAAGGCCGGTGTAAATTTTTCTGCAAAATTACGACAAAGTAAAATTAAATTAATCTTTAATAATTTCCAATTTGTAGCTGAAAAACCACCGTTGCTGGGGGTTTTATTGTTCTGAAATGTAGGTACTACCTTACCAAGTATGGTTCCAATTCGATATTAAAAAGGCCGGCGTAAATTTTTCTGCAAAATTACGACAAAGTGAAATTAAATTAATCTTTAATAATTTCCAATTTGTATCTGAAAAACCACCGTTGCTGGGGGTTTTATTGTTCTAAAATGTAGGTACTACCTTACCAAGTATGGTTCCAATTCAATATTGAAAAGGCCGGCGTAATTTTTTCTGCAAAATTACGACAAAGTTGAAAAATCATAACAAAACAATAAGTTTAAGACAAGAATATGTTTTTTAGCGAAAAAGCGATCTGCCGAAGACCTCTCAGTGGTCACAATCGAAGAAAAGTTATGTTAAAAAAGTAAAGTAAAGTAAGCCCGGTTGTAGCTCAGTGGTAGAGATACCGCTTACGGCCGTGGTGATCCGGGTTCGATTCCCGGAGTGGGCATACGCATAATAAAAAAAGTATGACCGAATTTTAGTTGGTTGGTGTAAGATCGTCTTTCGGAGGAGACGTAAAGCTGTCGGTCCCGGCCATCTCTGGTCGTTAAGTCACGCTAGAGGCGCTTGCGCGACCTGAAAACTCTAGCACCAGACTTGAGCACCACAAGTTACACGAACTTTACTTTACTTTTTTTTAGCGATAAGCCGACGGAAACTATTCCACAAACCAGGACCGAACTTTTAAAACATAAAACAACTAATTTAATCTTTATTAATATCCCATTTGCCGCTGAAAATCCACCGTTGCTGGGGGTTTTATTGTTCTAAAATGTGACTACTACCTTACCAAGTATGGTTCCAATTCGATATTAAAAAGGCCGGCGTAAATTTTTCTGCAAAATTACGACAAAGTAAAATTGAATTAATCTTTAATAATTTCCAATTTGTAGCTGAAAAACCACCGTTGCTGGGGGTTTTATTGTTCTAAAATGTAGGTACTACCTTACCAAGTATGGTTCCAATTCAATATTAAAAAGGCCGGCGTAAATTTTTCTGCAAAATTACGACAAAGTAAAATTAAATTAATCTTTAATAATTTCCAATTTGTAGCTGAAAAACCACCGTTGCCGGGGGTTTTATTGTTCTAAAATGTAGGTACTACCTTACCAAGTATGGTTCCAATTTAATATTAAAAAGGCCGGCGTAAATTTTTCTGCAAAATTACGACAAAGTAAAATTAATTTAATCTTTAATAATTTCTTATTTATAGTTGAAAAACCACCGTTGCTGGGGGGTTTTATTGTACTAAAATGTAGGTACTACCTTACCAAGTATGGTTCCAATTCGATATTAAAAAGGCCAGCGTAAATTTTTCTACAAAATTACGACAAAGTAAAATTAATTTTAATTTTAATAATTTCCCATTTGTAGCTGAAAAACCACCGTTGCTGGGGGTTTTTATGTTCTGAAATGTAGGTACTACCTTACCAAGTATGGTTCCAATTCGATATTAAAAAGGCCGGCGTAAATTTTTCTGCAAAATTACGACAAAGTAAAATTAATTTAATCTTTAATAATTTCTTATTTGCAGCTGAAAAACCACCGTTGCTGGGGGTTTTATTGTACTAAAATATAGGTACTACTTTACCAAGTATGGTTCCAATTCGATATTAAAAAGGCCGTCGTAAATTTTTCTACAAAATTACGACAAAGTAAAATTAATTTAAATTTTAATAATTTCCCATTTGTAGCTGAAAAACCACCGTTGCTGGGGGGTTTTATTGTTCTAAAATGTGGGTACTACCTTACCAAGTATGGTTCCAATTCAATATTAAAAAGGCCGGCGTAAATTTTTCTGCAAAATTACGACAAAGTAAAATTAATTTAAATTTTAATAATTTCCCATTTGTAGCTGAAAAACCACCGTTGCTGGGGGTTTTATTGTTCTAAAATGTGGGTACTACCTTACCAAGTATGGTTCCAATTCGATATTAAAAAGGCCGGCGTAAATTTTTCTGCAAAATTACGACAAAGTAAAATTAATTTAATCTTTAATAATTTCTTATTTGTAGCTGAAAAACCACCGTTGCTGGAGGTTTTATTGTACTAAAATGTAGGTACTACCTTACCAAGTATGGTTCCAATTCGATAATAAAAGGGCCGGCGTAAATTTTTCTACAAAATTACGACAAAGTAAAATTAAATGAATCTTTAATAATTTCCAATTTGTAGCTGAAAAACCACCGTTGTTGGGGGTTTTATTGTTCTAAAATGTAGGTACTACCTTACCAAGTATGGTTCCAATTCGATATTAAAAAGGCCGGCGTAAATTTTTCTGCAAAATTACGACAAAGTAAAATTAAATTAATCTTTAATAATTTCCAATTTGTAGCTGAAAAACCACCGTTGCCGGGGGTTTTATTGTTCTAAAATGTAGGTACTACCTTACCAAGTATGGTTCCAATTTAATATTAAAAAGGCCGGCGTAAATTTTTCTGCAAAATTACGACAAAGTAAAATTAATTTAATCTTTAATAATTTCTTATTTATAGCTGAAAAACCACCGTTGCTGGGGGGTTTTATTGTACTAAAATGTAGGTACTACCTTACCAAGTATGGTTCCAATTCGATATTAAAAAGGCCAGCGTAAATTTTTCTACAAAATTACGACAAAGTAAAATTAATTTTAATTTTAATAATTTCCCATTTGTAGCTGAAAACCACCGTTGCTGGGGGTTTTATTGTTCTAAAATGTAGGTACTACCTTACCAAGTATGGTTCCAATTCGATATTGAAAAGGCCGTCGTAAATTTTTCTGCAAAATTACGACAAAATTGAAAAATCATAACAAAACAATAGGTTTAAAACAAGAATATGTTTTTTTAGCGAAAAAGCGATCTGCCGAAGACCTCTCAGTGGTCACAATCGAAGAAGAGCTATGGTACAATCTAGTTTTGCTTCTATAAGCGATAAGCCGACGGAAACTATTCCACAAACCAGGACCGAACTTTTAAAACATAAAACAACTAATTTAATCTTTATTAATATCCCATTTGGCGCGGAAAAAACACCGTTGCTGTGGGTTTTATTGTTCTAAAATGTGGGTACTACCTTACCAAGTATGGTTCCAGTTCGATATTAAAAAGGCCGGCGTAAATTTTTCTGCAAAATTACGACAAAGTAAAATTGAATTAATCTTTAATAATTTCCAATTTGTAGCTGAAAAATCACCGTTGCTGGGGGTTTTATTGTTCTAAAATGTAGGTACTACCTTACCAAGGTTTGGTTCCAATTCGATATTGAAAAGGCCGGCGTAAATTTTTCTGCAAAATTACGACAAAGTTGAAAAATCATAACAAAACAATAAGTTTAAAACAATATGTTTTTTAGCGAAAAAGCGATCTGCCGAAGACCTCTCAGTGGTCACAATAGAAGAAGAGCTATGGTACAATCTAGTTTTGCTTCTATAAGCGATAAGCCGACGGAAACTATTCCACAAACCAGGACCGAACTTTTAAAACATAAAACAACTAATTTAATCTTTATTAATATCCCATTTGCCGCTGAAAATCCACCGTTGCTGGGGGTTTTATTGTTCTAAAATGTGACTACTACCTTACCAAGTATGGTTCCAATTCGATATTAAAAAGGCCGGCGTAAATTTTTCTGCAAAATTACGACAAAGTAAAATTGAATTAATCTTTAATAATTTCCAATTTGTAGCTGAAAAACCACCGTTGCTGGGGGTTTTATTGTTCTAAAATGTAGGTACTACCTTACCAAGTATGGTTCCAATTCAATATTAAAAAGGCCGGCGTAAATTTTTCTGCAAAATTACGACAAAGTAAAATTGAATTAATCTTTAATAATTTCCAATTTGTAGCTGAAAAACCACCGTTGCTGGGGGTTTTATTGTTCTAAAATGTAGGTACTACCTTACCAAGTATGGTTCCAATTCAATATTAAAAAGGCCGGCGTAAATTTTTCTGCAAAATTACGACAAAGTAAAATTAATTTAATTTTTAATAATTTCCCATTTGTAGCTGAAAAACCACCGTTGCTGGGGGTTTTATTGTACTAAAATGTAGGTACTACCTTACCAAGTATGGTTCCAATTCGATATTAAAAAGGCCGGCGTAAATTTTTCTACAAAATTACGACAAAGTAAAATTAATTTAATTTTTAATAATTTCCCATTTGTAGCTGAAAAACCACAGTTGCTGGGGGTTTTATTGTTCGGAAATGTAGGTACTACCTTACCAAGTATGGTTCCAATTCGATATTAAAAAGGCCGGCCTAAATTTTTCTGCAAAGTTACGACAAAGTAAAATTAAATTAATCTTTAATAATTTCCAATTTGTAGCTGAAAAACCACCGTTGCTTGGGGTTTTATTGTTCTAAAATTGTTTTAACCTTATTGTTTTGTTATGATTTTTCAACTTTGTCGTAATTTTGCAGAAAAAATTACGCCGGCCTTTTCAATATTGAATTGGAACCATACTTGGTAAGGTAGTACCTACATTTTAGAACAATAAAACCACCAGCAACGGTGGTTTTTCAGCGGCAAATGGGATATTAATAAAGATGAAATTAGTTGTTTTATGTTTTAAAAGTTCGGTCCTGGTTTGTGGAATAGTTTCCGTCGGCTTATCGCTTATACAAGCAAAACTAGATTGTACCATAGCTCTTCTTCTATTGTGACCACTGAGAGATCATCGGCCGATCGCTTTTTCGCTAAAAAACATATTGTTTTAACCTTATTGTTTTGTTATGATTTTTCAACTTTGTCGTAATTTTGCAGAAAAATTTACGCCGGCCTTTTTAATATCGAATTGGAACCATACTTGGTAAGGTAGTACCTACATTTTAGAACAATAAAACCCCCAGCAACGGTGGTTTTTCAGCTACAAATGGGAAATTATTAAAGATTAAATAAATTTTTTGTGTATTTTTGGGAAAGTTTCCGTCTGCCTTTTTCATATCATATCATATATATATATATATATATCCCGCTATCAATTCGACGACCATACATTGTCATTTTACATTCAATTTGACGGCCAGGTGCACTTGACGGCCATATATGGCCGTCAAATAGCAAACCATGTAAAATTGATGCTGATGACGTCATTTGACAAATGCCAAATTTTTGGTCGGCCGTCATTTAGTCGGTCGTATGAAAGTTTCGTATAGTTTTAGTTACGCGTCATTTCCCGCGAGAAGAGGTCGCTGCAAGCGCCGTATATTTTAACGTATATTTGTCTTTTATATCATCGCTTAATTAACGGCCTATGTATAGGCAACATCGCAATGTGTATATAAAGCTTGTGTCCTTTTAGATAGCCGATTATTTGACGACCTCTTGATGGGGGTTAATATTATAATTATTGCGCTTTTTAAGATTGTGATGGTTTCTGTGGCTTGGTGCAAGAAGGGCCAATGTCAAAATTGATCGTTTTAAAATAAAGAGTTTTTAAATTTTTTGTATGAAGTTGATCTCAAAAACTATTTGTTGACAGCATTTTACAAGTTCTTCTTTAAACGTGATACTCTTTAAAATCGTTTATATTATTAAGGAAAAAATTTTTTTTTAACAAAATTTACAAGAAAAATACCACATACCACTCTCAAAATTAACTAAGTTTTGACTTTGGCCCTTTAAATGAAACAAAACGACATGATTGTAACTATTTTTTTTTTTATTTTAACATAAAAACACATTTTGTTTTAACTATTAATTTTCTTCGTCTCCTTCTTCCACGGACAGCGTGTCATCAATATTTGGAGCAGAATTTAAAACATATAGGAATTGTTCAAAATACATTTGGATTGATTTGCTTATAAGTGGTAACAGTGACTTCAGGTTTTGGTTTAAGGGTTGCAGAATAAAAGTTTCAAAAAAATGACACTTACCTGTCAAAATTTGACAGCTGTCGTATAAAACTGTGTTATTTAGGTACTGACAAATTATTAAATTTACAATTCTTACAGCTATAACCCTCGTTACAAAAAATCTAAAAAAAAAATTGACACTTACCTGTCAAAATTTGACAGCTATCGTATAGAACTTTGTTATTTAGGGACCTGATAATTTTATAATTTCGGACTCTTACAGCTATAACTCTCGCTACAAAAAAACTAAAAAAAAATTGATACTTAACTGTCAAAATTTGACAGCGCTCGTATAGAACTTTGTTATTTAGGTACTGAAAAATTTCTAAATTTCGGATTCTTACAGCTATAAACCTCTATATAAAAAAAGCTAAAAAACATTTAAACTTACCTGTCAAAATATGACAGCTCTCGTATAGAACTTAGTTATTTAGGTACTGAAAAATTTTTCACTTTAGGATTCTTACAGCTATAATCCTCTAGATAAAAAAAAGCAAAAAAATTTTACACTTACCTGTCAAAATCTGACAGTTGTCGTATAGAACTTTGTTATTTAGGTACTGAAAAATATTTCAATTTAGGATTCTTACAGCTATAATCGTCACTACGAAAAAGCTAAGAAAAAATTGTCACTTACCTGTTAAAATTTGACAGCTATCGTATAGAACTTTGTTATTTAGGGACCTGAAAATTTTATAATTTCGTATTTTTACAGCTATAACTCTTGCTACGAAAAAGCTAAAAAAAATTGACACTTAACTGTCAAAATTTGACAGCGCTCGTATAGGACTTTGTTACTTAGGTACTGAAAATTTTTTAAATTTCGGATTCCTACAGCTATAAACCTCTATATGAAAAAAGCTAAAAAAAAATGTAAACTTACCTGTAAAAATTTGACAGCTAACTTAGGGACCTCAAAATTTTATAATTTCTAAATTCTTAAAGCTATAACTTTCACTACGAAAAAGCTAAAAAAAAAATTGACACTTAACTGTCAAAATTTGACAGCGCTCGTACAGAACTTTGTTATTTAGGTACTGAAAAATTTTTAAATTTCGGATTCTTATAGCTATAAACCCTTATATGAAAATAGGTAAAAAAATGTAAACTTACCTGTCAAAATTTGACAGCTGTCGTATAAAACTTTGTTATTTAGGAACCTGAAAATTTTATAATTTCGGATTCTTATAGCTATAACTCTCGCTACGAAAAAGCTAAAAAAAATTGACACTTAACTGTCAAAATTTGACAGCGCTCGTATAGAACTTTGTTATTTAGGTACTGAAATTTTTTTTAAATTTCGGATTCTTACAGCTATAAACCCTTATATGAAAAAAGCTAAAAAAAATGTTAACTTACCTGTCAAAATTTAACAGCTGCCGTATAGAACTTTGTTATTTAGGGATTTGAAAATTTTATAATTTTGGATTCTTACAGCTATAACTCTCGCTACAAAAAAGTTAAAAAAAAATTTACACTTAATTGTCAAAATTTGACAGCGCTCGTACAGAACTTTGTTATTTAGGTACTGAAAAATTTTTAAATTTCGGATTCTTACAGCTATAAACCCTTATATGAAAAAAGCTAAAAAAAATGTAAACTTACCTGTCAAAATTTGACAGCTATCGTATAGAACTTTGTTATTTAGGGACCTGAAAATTTTATAATTTCGGATTCTTATAGCTATAACTCTCGCTACGAAAAAACTAAAAAAAAATTTACACTTAACTGTCAAAATTTGACAGCGCTCGTATAGAACTTTGTTATTTAGGTACTGAACATTTTTTAAATTTCGGATTCTTACAGCTATAAACCCTTATATGAAAAAAGCTAAAAAAAAAATGTAAACTTACCTGTCAAAATTTGACAGCTGTCGTATAGAACTTTGTTATTTAGGGACCTGAAAATTTTATAATTTCGGATTCTTACAGCTATAACTCTCGCTACGAAAAAGATAAAAAAAAATTGACACTTAACTGTCAAAATTTGACAGCGCTCGTATAGAACTTTGTTATTTAGGTACTGAAATTTTTTTAAATTTCGGATTCTTACAGCTATAAACCTCTATATGAAAAAAGCTAAAAAAAAATTAAACTTACCTGTCAAAATTTGACAGCTGTCGTATAGAACTTAGTTATTTAGGTACTGAAAAAATTTTCACTTCAGGATTCTTACAGCTATAATCCTCCAGACAAAAGAAGCTGAAAAAAATTGACACTTACCTGTCAAAATTTGACAGATATCATAAAGAACTTTGTAATTTAGGTACTGAAATCTTTTTTAAGTTAGTATTCTTACAGCTATAATCCTCTGTACGAAAAAACCTAAGAAGAATTGACACTTACCTGTCAAAATCTGACAGTTGTCGTATAGAACTTTGTTATTTAGGTAACGAAAATTTTTCAAATTTCGGATTCTTACAGCTATAAGTCTCGCTACAAAAAAGCTAAGAAAAATTGACACACCTGTCAAAATTTGACAGCTATCGTATAAAACTTTGTTATTTAGGGACCTAAAAATTTTATAATTTCGGATTCTTGCAGCTATAACTCTCGCTACGAAAAAGCTAAAAAAAAATTGACACTTGACTGTCAAAATTTTACAGCGTTCGTATAGAACTTTGTTATTAAGGTACTAAAAAAATTTTAAATTTAGGATTCTTACAGCTATAAACCCTTATATCCAAAAGCTAAAAAAAATGTAAACTTACCCGTCAAAATTTGACAGCTGTCGTATAGAACTTTGTTATTTAGGTCCTGAAAATTTTTTAAATTTCGGATTCTTACAGCTATAAACCTCTATATGAAAAAAGCTAAGAAAAATGTAAACTTACCTGTCAAAATTTGACAGATGTCATATAGAACTTTGTTATTTAGGTACTGAAAAATGTTTTAAGTTAGGATTCTTACAGCTATAATCCTCTAGAAAAAAAAGCCGAAAAAAATTGACACTTACCGGTCAAAATCTGACAGTTGTCGTATAGAACTTTGTTATTTAGGTAACGAAAATTTTTCAAATTTCGGATTCGTACAGCTATAAGTCTCGCTACAAAAAAGCTAAGAAAAATTGACACTTACCTGTCAAAATTTGACAACTATGGTACAGAACTTTGTTATTTTGGAACTGAAACATTTTTCAAGTTAGGATTCTTACAGGTATAACCCTCGCTACAAAAAAGCTAAAAAAGAATTGACACTTACCTGTCAAAATTTGACAGCTGTCGTATAAAACTTTGTTATTTACGTACTGAAAAATGTTTCAATTAAGGATTTTTACAGCTATAACCCTCGCTAAGAAAAAGCTAAAAAAAATTGACACTTACCTCTCAACATTTGACAGCTATCGTATAAAACTTTCTTATTTAGGTACCTGATATTTTTTAAATTTCGGATTCTTACAGCTATAACCCTCGCTATGAAAAGGCAAAAAAAATTGACACTTACCTGCCAAAATTTGACAGCTATCGTATAGAACTTTGTTATTTAGGTACTGAAAAACTTTTTAATTTAGGATTTTTACAGCTATAACCCTCGCTACGAAAAGGATTAAAAATTTACACTTTCCTGTCAAAATTTGACAGCTATCGTATAAAACATTCTTATTTAGGTACCTGAAAAGTTTTTAATTTCGAATTCTTACAGCTATAACATTTTTGTAAATCAAAGGATAAAGTGACAACTTCTGAATTCTCAAGGCATAACATTCTATCATTTCGTTTAGCCTTATAGGAAGACTCTGCCAAATTTAGATGTTTATTTTCCTTCCTCAACTGTTTGGGCTTCGACCTAATTATTGACAGATTTAAGTCTCATTTCCAGACAGACATATTTCGCTTTCTGAGTTGCGTCTTTTTTCAACAATAACGCGTATTTTCTTCAAAGATACTTCCAAAGTGTTCATAAACATGACTTGACAAACTTCAACCTTTCTTTCATTGTTATTTCCTTGCGAATTTGCGGCGGCTTACTTTTTAAGTCTTTCGTCTTAACCTTTCAACCTGCTTACTAATTTCCTCAATTGAACAATTTAGGAATTGATTTTGACCTTCGAATGAAAACTCAAAATACCTCTTGAACATATTTTTCCGTGCATCTAAACCAAACTTTTCGTAACACTTTCTTTTACATTTACAAGGCTCTAGTAATTTTTTAGCTTCAATAACTTTTCCTGAAGTAGAAATGTACTGTTTTCCTCCAATTTTTGCCTTCTTTATCAATGATCTCGTCCATTGACTGGGTTCACCAGGTCAAACTATAGACAATTTACCTTTAGATACCTACAGCTTATCTCCTGCGCAAACAAAAGTTACGTTTTATGGGTGAAAAAATACGTCCGAGCGCATGACTCGTCGGTCAGCTGTCTTCATTCGGGGAACCTTCGTGCATGCGCACAAACCTCGTGTTATCGGCCGTCCTACTTTATCGACAATAATCGACGCGCTTCTTCTACTTAAAAACATAACTTCCGCTTAACATTCGGTTGTTAAATTAACCCGGAATTTAACCGTAGAAGCATTTTTTAAGTAGAAAATAAAACTGTAAGATAGGAACGTGAAAGCAGTTTTTTTCTTTGAGGCACCATTAAGTTGTTATAGCCGGTCAAAGAGCCAAAAATCAGTGCTGGACTTACCAGTAGGCTGGAGCCTAGGGCGGCAGATTTTAGGGGGCGGCAAATTTGGCTCAAAATTTTTTTTTTATCTTACAGAAATAAATGGTACAATCTTTATTCATGGTTGACGGGTAGTATTTTTTTAAATAAACTTTATTGTTGGCCGTGTCTGTTAATGGGGATAAAAAAAGGTAGTTGGAACTTTACTGACTTTGCAGAAAGAAATTTCATTTTCAATAAAATAAGTAGGTAATCATAAATTTTTAAAATATTTAATAAAAATTATTGACTAAATTTGGGCGTGGTCTTAAAAAATTTTCGCTTGCAGCGGGCTTTTTCTTTTCCGAACGCTTCACCTGTTTCACAACTCACGAGCCGTCACTGGTAGGGGCGGAAAAAATTGAATAGCCTACTAGCGGCAAATTTATAAATCCGCCACTGCCAAAAATGTCATTTTTTAAATGCTTAAATCTCAAAAACAATTTAGTTTAGACCTTTGAACTGTTATACAAAAAAAGTTTAGAATTTTTAATAACCAAGTTGACAGCTACTTTTGGTATAAGCAAAAGTGATTGGAAGACGACAATATTTCAATTTAAGAGGGTACTTACATCTAAAAAATATAAAATCCCTAAGTTTTAAATAAATATTTTCAGTAGTTCTCACCCTGTATATGCTTTATTTCTTGCCTAATATTGGTATTATTTTTATCAAAAGTTAAAAATAAAATAGGTTATAAGTTAATTTTAAGGATAAATATTTAATAAAAAAAATAAGTTACCTAGTAGTTTCTATGAATTACTAATTCTTTTACTTCTGCTGCTGTTTACTACTACTACTATTATTATTTTTGATGCTCCTACTAAGATGTTATACCACATTAAGGTATTTAGGCAAGAAAACTTTTTATCCATAATTAGGTAAAAAACTTTTTATCCCCCCTTACCTTATTTACCTGATTTGGACTATATTTTACTATTAAAATTGTTTTCTAATAACACTTAGAACTCAGCACTATTACTGAAAATTTTTGATTTGATTGGGTCTAATAAAATATATAGGTACTTATTGCATTGGCATAATTAAGCTAAAAAACTGTTTTTGCCAGTTAGCAGAATGAAATTTAAATATACAAATTGACGAAATAAAGATTAAATGATAGAGTTGATTGCTTGAAGTAAAACTGACAACACTGTCGGTCGTCTTGTTAGCGTTGCTGTGTAATATACGGCCGTACAAATAATACGAGAGTAAAAAATACATATATTTCGACCGTCAAATTCACTGATTGTAAAAGGTCTTTCTATTGATAGTAATGTAAAAAATCAACAAAAAAAAAGTTTTAATTTGAGGTCAGTTTGCTGTTTACAACTGCTAAATTGGTTAGTATACGCAGTCAAAACCTATATATATCCATTGGTTCTAGTGGATGCCATATTACGCTTCTGTGAAAGGTTGTCAAATTGATAGCGTGATGTAAATATATATATATATATATATATATATATATATAATACATATTATGTATATAAGCAAAAATAGATTTATTAATTACTTTTCTTTAGTTATCACTCGTGGGTGATCTTATTCCGACCGCTTTTTAGCTAAAAAAGCTACCAAACCCGAACCCGAATAATTAAGTTTAAATAAACAAATAAATAATTTTCACAATTTTTTCCATTTTTTATAATAAAAATCTTCGTTTTCTTAAAGATATTACTATTAAACATAAGTAGTTTCTAGAACATTATTTTATGCGCGGTGCAGATTGTTTAGGCCATGCAATAGACGCGGTCGGTCCGATCGCCGCTTGGAGTCTGCTTCGATGCGTCGCATTTCCGTTGCCAAAAGCCGTTGCTAACCTGACTGCGGTCATTAAAAAGTGTAACGTCATTATTGTACATTTTTAGTTTTCAAATAACTAAATATTTTTAAAGGTAGGTTATAAGAGCTCTAGACAACGGACTTTTCTTAACCCTGTTAAATAGACAGACAATTTTTGCCAAGCCCTCCGTGTAAGTACTTTTTCTTGCAAATTGTTTTACTTAACGTAAAATACCCCGTGCACAAAATAATTCAGAGTTCGAATTTTAGAACCAAAAAATTTTTAAACACATTGTTGTTTAAAACTCCCATCTCAAACAAAATGTCATTCAATAACTTTTTTGCAGCGTTTGGAACTTCCAACCAAACGGTACAGGAGGTGGGTCTGCCCCAGACAAACACTGTTTTGTCTTCTAATAAAACCGTGATATTTGACATAGACACCCCTAAATTACAGTGGGATAACATGAATCGAATTCCCAATAGAAATAATAACTTAATAAATTATGATAACTTATCAGAAAATTCAAACAGCGTTGAATTTCAAAACGTACCTGTAAAACCATTAAACTTTGACGAAAACATTGAGTCGGAAGGTTTTTCTGAAGATCTTATCAATCTTAATGACGTCGCTGAATTAAATGTGACTTTAAATAAAAATTCGGAAAACCAGGAAAACCTACCTACGCAATACGCTGCCACGACCGAGGAGGACGTTTTTTCAGCAGTGCCGCACAAAACTTGAAACGGGCATCTCCTCTTTTCTCAAATTAAATCACACAAACACTCGCCGGTATTTCTTAGTTAAGCTGTGGTGTAATTATTGTATATAGTTTATAACAGTTGTGTTAATAAACCCAATTTAAGAAGAACTTTGTTTTATTATAAAAAAAAAACAGCGGTGACAAAGACTGACGTAAAAATTAATCACTCTGCCCCGGATATGAATCGGAAGAGAATACAAATCTCCAATTTATACAGTCTAAAAATCGCGTATGTACTATCGTTGTTTAGTCAGAGCAATGCATCAATAAGTGATTTTTTACTGCATATCCATGTCACGGTATAATAAGGTCGATATATTATGTACTCTGTTCATGTGTTCCCAAAAGCCCTATTTAAATTTATTATTTTTTTACTTTTACCAATGTACCGGGTGGTCAAATAAGCGAGGACGTCGGCTTTATCTCGGAAAGGAAAGATTTTTTTATGACTAAAGTGGTCAAGAGAAATTGCTGGAAATTACTTTCAAGTTCCTCATTTCGCCGCAAGGTGGCACAATTAAAAATTGTTTTTTTTAATCCTAAATTTCTCCGAAAATTCCCATATTAAGGTATTACTCTGATTACATCATTGGAAAGCTTAGACAATTCTGCATTATTTTTGTTAAAGGCTCATTGGCGTACCGACCTTGATAAGAGTTGGAGAAGCCATTGAAAGTGTAATAATTAAAATCGCTTTAACTTTTAAACGACTTATCCTATTTTACTAAATTTAAGCTTGTTTGGAAGGGGAAAATAAGTATCTTCAATTGCCGTATCCAACAGTACACGATAGTGTTTAATAAAATTGCTAGAGGGCGCAATTTGTAATAATAACAGTTTTTTCGATTTTATCCCGAAAATTCAAATCATACGGTATAACTATGACATTATAATCGAAAAGTAGATGAAATTTGCAAGCAAAGATGTGAAGACCGCAGTTCGATATCTTTGTTCGTTTCAGAGTTATTGTAGAAAAAATAAATTTTAATACAAATGGCGCCCTCTAGCAATTTTATTAGAAACTATCTTGTACCATTCGATACGACAATAGAAGGTACTTACCTTTTTCTTCCAAACAAGCTTAAATTTAGTAAAATCGGTTAAGTCGTTTAGAAGTTACAGAGATTTTAATGTTTAAACTTTCACTTGATAAGAGTGGGAGAAGCTATCTAAAAGCTCAAGTTCAATGCTGATGTCACCCCTCTTGGTTTCCTACCGGTGGTGGACGACCCCTTCTCCCTTGATACGCCGCTGTATACTAGTGTCTATATTTCTGTACAATTAAATATTACAAGTGAAAGAATGAAACATAATATAGTGTAGATAAATAAAACGTTGATAGACGTTTATCAAAATAGTTTAAGATGTAATGCTAGTGATGCATTTGCCATTTAATTTTTTGATCAATATTTCGTTACTATTTGTCGGATAAATACCCATCTTTGGAGCACAATTACCTACGCAGTTTCAAGTTAAAAAAAACTTTGGAGTTCCAAAGTATAAAAAAAACTTATCGAATTTGACCAAATAATATTGTCTTTTTATATTAACTTATCAACTAATTAAACTTACATATTTATTACAATCCATATCGCCTATCTACCTTCAGGACGTAAAGCATATAATAAATAATATATATATAAACATATGTACCGCTAATAAATTATTTAAACCATTTACATTAATAACAAATATTAACACTTAATTGGGGCACATCAAAAATAAAAATGTAGGTAATATTTGGTGTTTGTATGAATAGGTTTATGTCCCGTTTTCTTAGTACCTCCAGCTAAAGAAGCAATATATTTTGTTAAATTTGCCTCTAGTGCTTATATTTAAGCAATGAACGATTTCCTCGAAACTGTATGAATTTTTTTTCGATTTTTAAATAGAACGAAAAACTAATGAAATATTGATAACAGTTTGTCAGTAGCTTTTTCAGAAATGATCCTAAACCATAATTTAACTTCTTCTCTTGTTGTGTGTTAGATAATATTTTACCTTTTTCTTAATAATTAAATACCAAAAAGATGGTATAATAATTTTATTTGTTCTTTGTTATATTTCTATTGGGAGTTTATTATGTTTAATCTACGACAGTGCCATTTTGATGTACTAAGCATTATCATTTAGGTGTCATTATTACCTTCATAATAGCCCTCAGTGCCATTATAAATTCATAATAACATCCAAATGTAAAGATACTAAGACAAAAAGAAAGTAGGTGCAAACTATTTATTTGTTATTATTACTTAGAAAAACGGATTGCATTTATTTATTGTAAACATCCGAAGGGACACTTTCGGATTCAGAATCTCCCATATTTAAATTATTTTTGGCCAACACTTTGCATACAATAAATAGAAAATTAGACGGCAATAATGAAGTTGTCAAAATCGAAATTGAAACAATCAAAAATGCGGTTACCATGATATCGACTAATATGGACACCTGAAAATTTTAAAAATTACGAAAACGTTATCTGATATCAATGAAATTTAGACGAATAAAATCTATTTGCACTTTCGTAGATTAAATTTTGAATGATACACGTTCGATATGAATTTTGTTAATGAAACTTGTGCAATTAAACCACTCGGCTAACGTCTCGTGATTTAACGTTGCACACGTTTTATTATAGTGTTCATATCGAACTAGTAACATTAATAACTATTATGTTTTTGTAAAATTATTGAATTTAATATTAATGATTTGAGTTTATTTTATTTAATTCATTTTATTGGCAACTATAAAATAGTTATTTCTACTGTATTAATTTATTTAGGGATAGGTCGTTTTTATGTTATTAAGTATTGATTAATCATGGCTTAAAGCAAAAAGTTCCGTATTTATTTTATGCTTACTCATTACATACTTACGTTGTACGACGTGCTTAACCTATTGAATACACAAAAGTACGTTAAAAGTTGCCTTGAGTCAGGGATCCAATGATCTTTGCTTCAGCAACATAAACCAAAAACGGAAAAGAACAAAATATTTGGTCAATTTATAGTTCTAGTAATTTCTTTTAGTGATTCAAAGATCGACTAGTTCGCCCAACCTACGAAGCCAAGTCATAAAAACCAAGAGTTTATTAATCTATTCAGAAAATGGAAACACGACGTCCATCGAAAGAAATGGAAACAAGCAGTGTTCGCAATGTCAACTATCTAATATTAAAGGGATGAAAGATAAAAAGCTAGGGACCAATTGCAATGTATGCTTAATCAAGGGATACATGCAACTACCTGTAAGTATTTTTTAGGTTAGTACTATTAAGACTTTAGAAACGCATGTAAAATAAATCTATTTCATGGCCTCCGCTGTTACTGAATTTCTCCAAATTTCCATATACGATTTACTTACGTTCAGATATATAAAAACTGTGTTTCTTATATAATCACTTTTTAGCCTTAACTTTCTTTTTTCAAATATAATTATATTTAGTCGTACAACATTATGGGACCATCTTTTATTCTTTATCTCTCAATGAGAGCCACAAATGAAAAAATCTATTAGAAAACAAAACAACAAAGTTAAATAAACAACGTTTGACGCTTTTTCTATCCAGTGATACCAAATTAAAACCTATTTAATTAAAATTGTTGGATAGGTAGAAAGAAAGTCACATACATCAGAACATGGGCCGTTAGAGAGGCCTGGGAGGCTCCCCCGGGTTGAAATTAGCCCCCCTTTCAAACTCATTACAGAATACACCAGCCGGTTTCTTTTTGTTAATTTATTTTCCCAAATAAAACATAAATGAAATATTTCGGCCTTTAAGATTAAAAAATTATTTTTCTCGTAATAAATTATAGCATTTTAAATTACATACCTTGCTAGATTTATGCAATGCAATTTTTTTTTGTTATTTTTATTCTTAAATTATTATACAATACGTATTTATTCTACATTGTTGGCATTTATATGTTATTAGTATCTTGTATTCACATTCGTCCCTTTGTTTTGGGACATCACAACTTGCTAAAATACAGAATTCTTCATATATAGTTAAATGCCTGTAAAGTCACTTCAATCATTAAAATACAATTATGTGATGGTCACTTTCCTTATCAACACTAATGGAGGCTCACGTTCTTATCTCGACCGATTTAGGCAAAAGACGCTCAGATAGCGGTGACTATTATTATGACATAGACACTTCTAGCAGTTTGTTATATTTTTTACACGCATCACGCGTAAATACAAAGTTGTGTTTCTTATTATTATAATCAAGAATTATAATTGGCCCAGTCGTGCACGTTGAAACGTTAGTTTTAACTGTTTGTTCGAAGAACCCAGACCTTCAATAGTTGTCTACCGCAGAAACGCAAGAGAGGCTCTTGGGAATATGAAGATAATATTAATATAATTATCGCTTATTCCTACTTTTATTCCGTCTATGTCCGACAATTCCACCCCATCCACCTAATTCTATTGCAAAATCTAGTGGTGAGTTAGAATTAGAGTTATTGAGTAAGTTTTCTAATTTAAAGTTAAATTGTGAAATAAGCACACTACAAAAGTTTAAAATTACACTGAGAAAAAGTTCCTTATACAAATTCACATACTCTTTATACAACTGTTTCATACTATATGTGACAGTCACACGCTTTCCTACTGGTATACAACGAAAATTGCTAGACCATTGTGTAGTGGTAATATTACGGTAATTTAGCCAATAGAAAATAGGAGTTATTACTACCATAGAATGATTTTATAGCCATTATTGCTCTGGATATTCACAGTAATTATCAAGTTCTATTGGGGGTATAATCTGGTTTTATATACTGTATTAGCTCCGACTGGCAGTTTTGTAAATAAACTGGATATTAATCATAATAATATTTGCTTGCTACGGTTAATAAAGTATTTAATAACGGATAAATTCAATACAAAAGAAATGGGGACGTGTTTGGAGAAACGCTCGAACCCGTCGATTTTGTTTTTAAATTGCGCATGTTTAGACATAAAATGTAGGTATACAGGGTGTACCACAAAAGTGTGGCAGAAAATTTTTTTTTTCTTAAATGGAAACCCCTGTATGTTATTGCATTTTCAGATTGTCCGTAAAAGTTTAGCCATGTTTGATGCATATTGTCCTAAACATATCTTCAACTGTTCACGAAATATTAAAGTTCACCTCTGTTTGTAAATATTTGACAACGTGTCAAATGTACAGCAGGAATTCATTGATCGGCTGGGGTACTGCAGAGCTGTTAATGGCGGACACTTCCAGCATTTGCTAATGTAATTTTTGAGATTTTTAAAAATGTAATTTAGAAATCAATTTAATAAAGTGTTATTTTAATATTTGAACTTCAATATTTCGTGAACAGTTGAAGATATGTTTAGGACATTATGCATCAAAACATGTGGTACACCCTGTATACCTACATTTTATGTCAAAACATGCGCAATTTAAAAACAAAATCGACGGGTTCGAGCGTTTCTCCAAACACGTCCCCATTTCTTTTGTATTGAATTTATCCGTTATTAAATCACCTACTATATACTTACTGTATACTTACCAATAAAAATCAGTTGTGTAGTTCTTATAAATTTAAATAGCTTCTAGTACGTTATTGTTCTTGTCGTTTAACAATATTGTTGCATATATATTATGCAACATGGTTTACTGAGACGGTAAAATTAGTCCATAGACTATAAAGTTTAATACTCATGATTTTTATTGCTCTATCTGACAAGCAAAATTAAAAAAAGTGAATACAAAGGAAAAATAAATTGAGACAATTGCTTTGGTAAGAATTGATGAAACTAATATTTGGGGACACGTTAAATCCACATTGAACTTGTAAATTTCCACGATATTATGGAACAACGTTGAACATGAAAAAAAAGTAAAATCTTACAAAGTTTATGGTTGTTTTACTGTATCCCATAATATTTGCAAGCAAATAAGGTTCATTTTTGTAATTTGCTGTTAACGTTAGATGTAGGTACTGAGTTTACCAAGAGCGGTTGTTCACTAAAAAATTTTTTGAGAATGAAGTACTTGCTGCTACGTACTTGCAAACAAAACAAAAAGTCAAAAAAATAATTTAAAAATACGGATTTTTATTATACGGATTTATATAGGACTGTAAAAGTTGCGGTACTTCCGTTGTAAAATAAAAAAGTGAATAGATCCTAAAAAATCGTTTATTAACAAAAAAAAATCAAAAATATTTTTATGTGTTATCGAAAGAAGGGAAACCTCTAATATCTTTTTATATAGTATGTGGGTACTATATTCTAGTAACTTAAGAGACCAGTAAGATTAAGATTCAACCAGGAAGTAGGTCAATCTGGATTTTACATTGTTAAATAAATCATACGTTTGTTTTGATGTTGTAAAATAAATTTAAGATGTTAGGGATATCCATTGATGTTAAAATACTAACAAAATATAAATTAACCTTAATCAACACCACAAAACTTTCTGCAATTTCGGCTTTTGATGGCCTCCACGTAGATTGAGGTCCTGTCGTCCTGATGGTCGCCGGCGCGAACATATATTATGGTAATGTTAATAGAGCCGCCAATTGTTGATCGACATCATAATCATTTTGAAGGACGACAATTTTTCTTTGTTTGACCTCATGAAGTATTAAAGTCGAAAGCAACCTGAAAAATAATGCGTTATAATAGTATAGTTAATACACTACAAAACAATTTCTACATTAAATCCGCATCAGTTGGAATTTTTTAAATTTTAGAGGATACTACATCTTGATTTTGTTATTTGCAAATGCAATGGAGATAAATAAAAAAAAATTTAAAATTTCGAAAATTATGTAGTAAAGTGTTTTTTCGAAAATAAAAAAATATATTAATAAAACCATGGTCTAAGAAAAAACCTTATGAAATTTGATGCAAAAATTATTAAGAACCCCATAATAGCAGTAGTAAATACATAGGTAGGTAGATGCAGAAAAAAATATTTTTAATATACAGTAGGTATATCCGGCGACGTGGTAGACAAGAGGACCAAACGGACCAAAAATTTCATTTTTCGAAGAAAAGTCATTCTTTATAAAAAAATGTGCTTGCTGAAAAAGTAAGACGCCGAAAAAAAAAATTTTACAGGGTGTCTATAGCATTTGCCCAAAAACTTTGAAATAATGGTACCTAAGTACTTTTTTCTTGTAAAAAATTTTAGGGACACCTTGTATAAAATATTATTTTTTCAGCAAGCATAATTTTTTATAAGGAATTTTTTTCGAAAAATAAAATTTTTGGTCCGTTTGACTCTTGTCTACCACATCGCCGGAAATACTGTATACATTTTTCTTTTTAAAAAACATCCTTAGTTCGAAAGGTGCGGTTTGTAAAAGTGGTATAAAAAACATTATACAGAAATCCTAAAACTGGGTACCTTTAATTGAAAAACGAACAAGGCTAAAAAATTAAATAAAACAAAGGGTTATAAAAGATATGGGTAAAATTACAAAGAAGCAACTTTTATTTTTCACATTCTTCAAAATTTTATTTATTTTTAATAACATTTTCTGTATTTTTTTTAAAGAAATCTAGTTTGCTTGTTCCAGTTTCACGAGAAATAGTAGAATATCGAGCGAGTTATTGATTAGATACCTACATAAGCCTAATGCATATACATAGTACTTGACAAATAAAATCTGGGTTAAAACAAACCTTCAAAAACAGAATTGTAAAAAACTTACCAGATCAACTCCAAGTTGTAGCTTTAATGAGGGGATTTCTTTAAAAAGGGCAGCCATGTCCATACTTTTATTTTTAAATAACTTACTTAAATACGCATAGGTTTCCTCCCAATACTGTATCACTTTAGTAAGGGGTTCCATTAAATGTTTTAAAGTTTCAAACTGATCTGGTTGGCTAATGTCTACATCATCATCAACTAAAATATTTGAAAATAATTTACAGGATGCTACAAATTCGTGTCCTTCAAATCAATTTTTAATAATAGTTGATAAATGCTGACAAAGAAGAAACGGCAAAACAAAAAACTTTTTTATCTTAAATCCGGCATTTACAGGCTTTATGATTTTTTTTGGAGTCTGTGTTTTGTTAGATATTTAAGTACTAAATGGGCGCCAGGCCAAGGGGGCGGGGGTAAGGGCAACATTCTTAAGTTGGTCAATAAAACTTTTAGAGTGACAGCTAGAGCAAACGTGAAATTTTACAATAAATAAGTAAGGAGGTACTTATATTAAAAATGTTTTGGTGTTATACGTATTTTTTGTTGTGAGCTTTCCCCAAAACGAAAACCTGGCTACGGTTCTGCCCTTTGTATTTAAAAAAAAATGTAGGTTAGGTATCATAGCAAATTAATTTAAAACACCTAACGAGTGCCAATACTTGTATGTAATAAACAAGCAACCTACCTTCAAACTGTGGAATAGCTCGTCTAAGCCCCATTCCCGTAATATCATTTCCATTTTGTAGCATACACAATACAAAATTCGGTAGGTGCACGGCTAATAAAATTTAAATTCAGACAGGACAGGAGACTCCGAACAGCGATGCGTCTGGCGCAACAAATAGGTAAAACTAAAACGGCGCGCGGCGATCGCACAATGTGGCGAGTGCCGGTTGCTACGGCCCCCACCAACGACTTGTGGATAATAGATTGTAATGGATACAATTCGTTGTATGGGGACGCTTTTCTGGTTTCTTAATTGTAGAGAAAGCGCTTTACTGGGACCAAAATGCGTTGCATTGAGAAGATACAATTAAAATTGCTGTATTAAAAGTAGTTCGTTATACAACAAGACTGTGCTGCTAATGAAACTGATTACTACCAATAAAAAAACTCTTCTAGCAAATCTGGAATTGTTATAACACTAAAGCAGGTTTGATAATACACTAGCAATTTATTTATTATAGGTTAATAAAAAATTAGCTATCAATACAAAATATGTCTTAGCAAGCCTGTTGTATTAGATCATTTTCCTCAGCGTAATAATTTTATAGAGATGAATTTAGAAAAATATTTAGCAGTTCTAATATTATGGCTCCACCAGCTTTTGATAGAAAATTGTACCAAAATTCGATGGTAATCCTCTGGAACCTTTGGCATTTATTGACACGGCAAATATGTTAGTAAATACTTGTTGCGATATCACCCCAGGTAACAATAATTGTTCTCAAAACGTTTTATTACTTTATGGCATTTACGCTAAACTTATAGGTTTTGCATAAGAAGTTTACAGCCTTTCTTTTTCTAAAGATTGGGCATCCGTAAAATCTGCTTTAATTGCTCATTTTGGTGATCACCGAGATGAAAGCGGTCTTCTTTCTGATTTGTGCTTGATAAAATAAAATAATAATGAACCACCATGTGTTAGGTCTAATTTAAATGCTTTACACAATTATATCGATACTCATGAACAAGTAGATGCTAACAAAATTGGTATTAAAACATTTTATAATACTCATTGTTTAAATCTATTTTTGTCCGGGTTTAAAGGACCCTTAGGCTCTGTAATTTGAGCAATGAGACCAAATGACTTGGCTACAGCACGCCCGTTTATTGTGACCGAAAACAACATAAACATTAATTATAGGTCGACAAACATCAGTAACCCACATAAACTTAACCCTCAGAATATTAATAATAAACCTAATATTAATTATTTTAAGCCTCTGATGCAAAATAATTCGCATTATAATAAATTTAGAACTCAACCTCAATTTCCTATTCAGTCAATAAACATTAACTCGCAACCCATTGCACCTCAGAGATTCTTTACTAACAAACAACCATTCGGACACCCTCATAATGCATGGAAACCAAGAAAACAAAATAACTATTTTCCTAGACCCACACCGATGAGCGGAATTTCGCATGGCACTAGCTTTGCAAGACAAAAAAACACCATCTTCTAATATTTTTAAAAGTTTCCGTCCTCATCCTGACATTATTAGCGAAGAACTTTTTAATATCGAACCCTTTGACGAAAATCAAGGACAACATGAAAACTCTTATTATCCCGAATAAAATAACGACCGAAATTGTACCTTTAAACTATACTTACTAATTATTATTGTTCGGGTTTGTTCAACAGAATTTTCAAGATGCCGGAACACCACCAACAAACCCGTAGAATTATATTTCGTTTACGACAAAAAAAAGATTTACCATACAAAATAATCTCCAATCTCCCACTAAAACTAATAATTAACACGACGCTACGAAATCATTTCTTAACCCCGAAATCGCACAAAATCACTTTCTCGAATTTATAAAAAATTATTCACCATTTCATTCTGTACCTGAGAGCTAAACTGTATTAACTCACAAAAACATAGATTTTACAGGAGAGCAGTTTTTATAAAAATATTAACGCACTGAAAACTGTATTAAATCCACACATCAAACTTTTGCAGTATTAACTCCATAATACTTTTTTGCTGGGAAAATATTAGGAATACCTTTAACAGTATTAACTCCATAATACTTTTTTGCTCAGGCACGGCTGAGGACATGATACAGTTTTATTCTGTCTAACTTAAAAAGATGTGTGGCTTAATACTGGGTTCCATGTAAAAGAGCAGGTTGTGTGTTTTTCTAAAATGGAGTTATACAGTTTGGCTCTCAGGTACAGATTCCAAACTACAACCCATAACTCATGCGTAGAAATCGCTGAATTTTCAGAATGTAAAACAGAAAAACAAATAAAATTTTATTTATTTAAATTTCATTATTTCTTTGGCGGTCTAATCGGTTACGTCCGTATCCGTATCCGTAAGCATATCGACTTACGCCGACCGTACAAAAACTCTTTTGAGCACCGACCATTTCGATGTATACGGAACAGAAATTTATCCTCTCGGTGAAACGTCAAAGTTGTCAAACGTCACGTTTTGTAACCAGATTTTATTTAGTTTTAATTGTTTGTGTACTGAGCTTTCGTTTATTGCTTTTGTAGTTTTGTCGTGTTTTAATTAAACATATTTATTATACTTATAATTATGGATGACATACTTCACCCTATTCTAATTGACGAGGATGATGAAAATGACGACGATTTGGATGATCTACTGATGAGGCATATTTTACATGATGAAGAGCTCCTAGGCAATCGAGCAGCCCTCTATGGAAATGTTGACCTTGCCCTTTACAATGACACTTTAAGCCTTGCCATGTTTGAATTTACTAAAATGGATATTCCGAGGTTAGCCAGGGCCTTACGAATTTCCAACCCCATTGTTGTAAATAGGGTTACTATGACAGGTATGTACAAACTTGCAGAAAGATATCCTCTATTACTACTAAAGTTCATTCGCTGAGTGGATTCCTCTATACAACAAAATGGGACACAAGCAATCTTGCCACTGTCAAATTGAGGGACCTACAAACTACCCACACAGTGAATTGACTATGTATACCTATTACGTTTAATAAAAAATAAAATTCTGTTATGCAATGATATTATGTTATGTTTTTTTTTTTATTTTAGCAACCACTGCTCTCTGTTTCCTGCTTCGTAGATTAGCGTATCTTAATAGGCTCAATGATTTGGAACACATGTTTGGGTATTCGTACTCAGTACTATCTCAGGTAGCCTAAGAAATATCAAATATTATTAGTAGAAATTTTACACCCAAACTAGAAAATCTGGCAAACAACAACTTTTTTGACCAGAACAAATTAAACGAGTATGCTCAAGTAAGTAATAAAACGTAAAGTAGATATTTAACTCAAATTAATAAATGTTAATTTAATTTTTAGGCAATTAATGCAAAAGGATGTCCTCTTTAAAACTGCTGGGCCTTTATCGACGGGACAGCACGAGCAATCTGTAGGCCCTCGGAGAATCAGGAGGCCTATTATAGTGGCCATAAAAAAATGCACTGCCTCAAGTATCAGAGTGTTTGCACACCTGACGGCCTTATAATTAACCTTCAGGGGGCATATCAAGGAAGGCGACATGACGCTGCAGTTCTTCGTGAATCACGGTTGCTTGACCAATTGCAGCAATATACTGTTTTCCCTGATCAGGAGTTTGTGCTCTATGGAGATCAGGGATATGGCCTCATGAATTTGTTAATTAGGCCATACGCTAGGCATGAAATTAACCAAAACCCACAAAGGCAAATATTTAATAATGCAATGAGAGCAATGAGGATCACTGTAGAGTGGGGGTTTGGCAAAATTATTCAAATATTTGCCTTTTTGGACTACAAAAAAAACCAAAAGTTGTTGATGCAAGATGTAAGCAGTATGTACAGTTGAGTTCAGAAATAAATAGGACATCGATTGTGTGTTGTAAGCCTACCCATAATCCCCGAAAGTTCATAAAAAAGTAGGACAGGCTATTAACTGTGTTAAAATTATAACAAACTAAACTTTTTATTTATTGGGCTAGACTTAAACGTGTCATATTTATAATTTTTATTACCATTTTTTCTTCGTTTCATTAAGAAATAACGAGTATAATTTAATTCAAACATTTTATTGTACACAATAATTAATTTTAAAAAAATTATACTTATTTAATATTTAGTAATCGCTCCGTTTTTTTGTGAAAGCTCATTCAGTCTATTGGGTATCGATAAGTATAGACCACTCACAAAATCCAGATCATCACTTAACTCGTTCCACGTTTCTTCAATAAATGGAACAAGTTAATTTCTGTTAGCTGGTCTGAAATTTGCTTTATACAGGGTGGCCCTTTAGTGTGGCAAAGTACAATAGCTCCGTTACTATTTCAAATACATTAAAAATATTAATACAAAAGTTGAAGGGCAGTAAGTGACTTATAACGTAAAATTATTTTTAAGTTTATAGGGTGGCTCGAAAAAGCGGAACAAAAAAAATGTACTTTTTTCAAATGGAACACCCTGTATATTTTTTCATTTTTAAATTCTACATAGAATTATAATTATTTTTTATGAAATACATTATTAGTCTATACTTTATAGTTTCCGAGATATTGACTGTTGAAAAGTGACATTTTTGAACTTTGACAGCTTCTAACTTTCTAACAGTACGTCTTAGAGCAAAACGGCTTACATGTCCCTATCTTCAATTTTTATTATCTTCCCAAAAAAATCAACTTCCAGTTAAACCGGAATAACTATATTTCCTGCTTTCGAGTAACATCCGGTTTAACCGGAAGTTGATTTTTTTAGGAAGATAATAAAAATTAAAGATAGGGACATGTAAGCCGTTTTGCTCTAAGACGTACTGTTAGAAAGCTAGAAGCTGTCAAAGTTCAAAAATGTCACTTTTCAAGAGCAAATATCTCGGAAACTATAAAGTATAGACTAATAATGTATTTAATAAAAAATAATTATAATTTAATATGGAATTTAAAAATGAAAAAATATACAGGGTGTTCCATTTGAAAAAAGTACATTTTTTATTGTTCCGCTTTTTTGAGCCACCCTATAAAGTTAAAAATAATTTTACGTTATAAGTCACTTACTGCCCTTCAACTTTTGTATTAATATTTTTAATGTATTTGAAATAGTAACGGAGCTATTGTACTTTGCCACACTAAAGGGCCACCCTGTATATTTTTCGTGTCATTAGACCCCACACGTTTTCTATTATATTAATATCGGGACATTTTCATATTTCCACGTTATTTCTCTGGAACCAATCTTTGACCATACCCGCGCTGTGAACCGGGCAATAATTGTCGTGTTGGAAAATAAACCTCTGATCAGGGAAATGTTGTGATACACTAGGCATCATAATATATTCTAAAATGTTCTTGTAAATGACTGCATTTAACTTTTCATTTACAATCCAACTCACTCCAAGTCCATGATCTTTCGGAATTACTGATAACATTTTCAGTATATCTTGTATTGCGAGGTCTGGATACCCTGAAATATGTCCGTTGAACGTAGACTGAAAAACTTTTTCGTCAGTAAAGAAGACTACTCTATTCCAGTCTGGCCGCAAAATATTATTTAAGGCAAAAATTATTCGTGCCTGTTTGTGTTCTTCCCCTAATTTCATCTTTTTGGTGGCAACATAATTTTTTAAATGGGATTCTTTTACCCTACGACAACCTATCGATCTCTAACCAGGAAAATTTGTTTGCTGAATAGCAGCTCGCATTATTTGAAAGGGATTTTCCTCCCAGTATTGCACAAGACCATTGTCATGTTCTTGCGTTCTTTTTCTTGGTCTTTCAAGAAGCTTTTTCTTATCCAAAGTTCCATCCGCTTCCGATCTGTACTTAATATTTTCCACAGTTTTTTTTTGCTACGTGCATTATAGCGGCAACGTCTCGAATAGGTATTCCGTCATTTAAAAATACAATTATTTGAGTCCTTTGAACATTGTCAAGCCTAGGCAATATGCTTCGAATCAATAACTACTTATAAAAAATATATTTTTTTATATTTAAAAAAAACATGTCAGTGTCATGTCAAACTTTTGATGTTTTTTAAAAGCCTGGTTTACATAGGATAAAAATCCGTGTCCTACTTCTTTTTGAACTCAACTGTACACAGTAGCGGTCCTCTTAACAAACTGCCATACTTGCTTATATGGTAGCAACACTGGTAATTATTTTAATGTAAACCCCCCAGAATTGGAAATTTATTTAGCCTAGCAATAAATGTTATTAGCATAATGTATTAGTACTAAGTAGATAGTTCTTTTGTGAGAAAATTAGATTATATAGATAGATAGTTGTACCTATTTTAGGGCTCCGGGATCTATTTCTAATTTATATCGTCAGCTTTAAACTTTAGGTCTATACTGGGTGTCTCACGGTCGATGGTACCTTAGAGGTTTACGGAAAACGGAACATAGGAATTTTCTGAAAATTTGGCAACATGGGTAATTGGCATTGCTCTGTCGATATAGTCGGATCTGGTCTTATCGTGCGGGTCATACGATTCAAGAAAGACATACTCTCAGTTTTTGTTTTCTTTACTTGCGTTTAATTTTACCCTCTAAATAAAATACGTAAGATAAATGAGACAGACTCATTCCATTTTGACATAAAAGAAAAGGGTATGTATTTACTTTCCAGCGATTCCAAAAAAGCTTATAATAGCACCAGCTACGTTTTATTTTAAATATGCCAGTTTTGTGACTTTGACAGTTTGTGACAAAATGAAACAATTTTCTGGGTTTTTGCATCCCCAATCAAAAAAAAATGGTACTAAATCTGATAAACTATTTCGAAAATAAAAGAAAAAGTGGAAATTCGCCAACCAATATTCAGGAAACAGTAGCCAAAGCACTGGGAATTAGTTTAAGGACTGTGCAGAAAATTGTGCAAGAAACAAAACATAACATAATACCCAAGAATACTAAAAAGTGTAAACGAAGAAAGCCAAAGACTGAGGATTTAAGCGAAAACATTAAAATAGGAGTTCGAAATGTGATTTACGGTTTATACAAATCAAAAACCAATGTAACTCTTCCAGTTTTACAAAAAACATTAAAAATTCGGGGTGTTTTGAAAATTGGACTTGAAGCGTTATCAAAATAAATAAAAAATTTAGGTTTTCGCTATAAAAAAGACTGTAACCGAAGATTTTTATGTGAGCAGCCACAGATAGTGAGTCAGCGTGTTCAGTTTTAAAAAAAATATACGGACAATTACAAATCGAAATTTAGAAAAGTGGTATTTTTAGACGAAACGTGGATATTTTCGAATGAAAGTGGTTCAAAATCTCGGCAAGATGAGTCTGTAAAAAGTGTTAAAGGGAAAAAGGGGTGCGGTACGGGAAAGCGTTTTATTATTTTGCATGTAACTTTTTCAATTCCTCTGTACATAATTTTTACAAAACTAATAATATTAGGTATATGTGGCTATCTTCGCGATAGCTAAAATAATGAAACTATTTTTCCTTCCTTCGGTATATTTGTAAATAATTTCACAACATTTTGATAGCCTCTGTGTTGTCTGATTTGACGCATATAATCAGTGACCTTTGGACCCGCACGTTAAGACCAGATCTGACTATATAAAATATTTTTAACAACGCAACGTTGCCGTTTATACAAAAAAGTAGCATCAGCTTTGATATTTTAAATAAGACACCCTATACATTATTGCCTTTTCCGCTACGCTAGTACTTTCTGATTATTTTTCTATACTACTTTTCTATACCTATCTTTAGCGGTTTTCGAGAAATTAATTAATTTTCATATTTTTTGTTCAAAACATAGCTCTAATAAAATGTTTATTACTGCGGTATTTGGACTCTTTGATTTCACAGAGGTGGCGAGATCTAGCTTGGCTACTGATCTAACCACCTTATAAACAAATTAATTTAAAAAATAAACAACAAAATTATTATAATATTATAACAAAGCATAAAAATTTATAAAAAAAAAACAAAAAGCAAATTGTACCAAAAATGAAATAAAAATTAATTAAATAAATAACATAACTGGAACGTAAAAAATAAATTAAATAGTAAATAGTAAGTGTTCGACCATTAATGCTTTAGCAACGAATAACCCAAAGAGTATGATGAGATGAGTAAAAAAAAATCAGAATTATTATCAAATACGCGATCTGAAATAATCCTTTAATATCTTTTTAAACGTTTCAACAGAGGAGCAACTTTAGATTTTTGTTGTTAAGGGATTAAAATATTTAACCGCATTAAAACTAAAAGACCTCCGAAACAATGCCGTTCCATGTCTGGGAACAGAGTAAAGCCCACTATGCCGGGTTAATCGGTCATGCACATCAGAACCCCTCGTAAGTTTGTCAAAGAGATAACTAGGTTGATGACAATTAATTATTTTAAAAACTAGTACATACTTGCAAGTAAAATCTTTGATCTAATTTTAACCAACCGGAGTATATGAAGCTCTGCGAGACATGATCATACTTCCTCAACCCGTAGGAGTACCTTAAACAATATTCTGAAGGCGTTGCAGGCTCTCCCTGTCCTCTTGAAGCAAAGTCACTATATTACAGTATGAGAGCAATGATAAAATAGTCGAGTCACACAACCTCAATTTAATCTGTGTTGAAAGAAAATCTTTAAACAAATACAGAGTCCTTAATTTACAATAACTTTTTTGAAGTATGTAAGAAATGTGCCGATTTAACCTAAGCTTAGGATCAAAATGTACACCTAAATTTTTACATAATTCAGAGGTAGTTATTTTATCATTATCTATTAATTCTTATATTGAGGCGATCAGAGAGTAAATTAGAGTTTTTACCAAATAGAACTAATTGAGTCTTGGTTTGATTTAAAAGCAACTTATGAGCCACAGATAAGTTGTAAATTGTATTTAGATCTTGATTAATATGGGTTTCAGCTATATCAATATCTTCCAAATTAAAACTCTTATATAATTAAAAATCATCAGCATATTGGTGAGAATTAGAAGGTTCAAAAAACTTCCAAAATCCGCCGTATATATTGAAAACAATAAAAGACCCAAGATGCTGCCTTGAGGTACACCACGCTTTAAGCTTAAAATATCAGATACAGTGTTGTTTAAGTAAATTTGTTGACTTCTGTCCTTGAGGTAGTCTTTTAAAAAATTGACAGCTGCATCGCCTAACCCATAATATTTTATTTTTAAACATAGGAGATCATGATCTAGGGTATGTAACGCCTTGCTGTAATCAAGTAATAGCAAACTAGTACATTTGCCGTCATCAGTAGCGCAAATTATATCATCAGTGACTTTTAAGAGAGCCGTTGTTGTACTGTGTTGCTTACGAAAACCGGTTTGCGTGGCGGGGATAATTTTCAGTTGCAAACAATAATTACTCAGTTGTTCATGTATAACTTTTTCTAGAATCGTCGAAAAAACAGGTAATAAACTTATTGGTCTGAAGTGGGATAACTCACTAGGATTATTATTTTTGGAACTGGTAGGACATTTGCAACTTTCCGTTGACTAGGAAACTTGTTGCAAGAAATGCAAGAATTAATTATGAATGTTATGTGATGTATTAGGTGGGGGACTATTAGGGATATATTTTTTCGATCTAAGCCATCAACGCCCCGGGCATCAGAATGCAACCCAGAGATAATAATTGTTTCCACCTTCTCAGCACTTACCTCGGAAAATTTAAAATTGTCAGCATTGTTACAAAAGGATCGATTTACATAATTATTTGAGAATAAGTTATTATTAGCTTGATTATTAAGAGAAGGTAAAGTCGTTTGGTGAACCAAAATCGCTAGGATCGCGACTAGAAGTAGAGTTAATATTTAACCATTTAAGGGTGCGCCAAACACCTTCAGAATCAATCATAAATTGATTACTTAAATATGCCTTTTTTCATTTCGTATTGACATGGTGACAAAATTTCTAAGTTGCTTGTGATCATTCCAAGACTCATCAGTCTTAAACTTCTTATACTTAGAATGGGCTTTTGTTCTCAAGCGCATCATATATTTAATATTTGGGGTAATCCACAAGGCAGGTGGTTTAGTTATACGGGAGGTCTTATAAGGAGCATGCCTATTAAAGAGTTCATTTATTGCAGCAGTGAAAAAGTCTACCATTTGATCAATATCAGTTAATGAATACAAATAATCCCAATCAAAAGCATAAATATCAGATATAAAATTATCATAAATTGAAATTTGAGTAAACACGATACGTTATAAATTTAATTGACTTTGCATTTTTTTACATTGAATGTTGCACTTGACCATGCAATGATCCATTTTCACAACTTCAGGATCACGCACAAAATCCAGTTGAGATGTTACGATAATATCCAACAGTGTGCTAGTATTACTTGTGATACGTGTCGGTTGTGTAATGATCTGATTCAATCCATATTTATTTAAAAAATTGTCCAGGTCAAGAAAGACGGACTATTGATTAGACAGTCAACATTAAAATTACTACCAAACAAAACAACATCGTGATTGGGTAACAATGAAATTAAAGTGTTTTCCAGCACTCCCAAACAATTAATTAAATCTTCACTGGGGGGTCGATAAATTGATCGTAGGCAATACTTTTTCCCGCTATTTTAAAGCTTATCCATATCTGTTCCAGATTAGCACCATGTGAACCCTATACTTAAATACCATCAAGAACCCTATACTTAAATACATTACTCACGTAAAAACCCACACCACCCCCTCTGTGATTTCGGTCTTTTCTTACCAAATTATAACCTTCAATTTCGAGCGCCTCGGCAGCAATCCCTTCGTGAAGTCTCCGACAAACCAACAATATCTGGCCGCTCCGTGACTACATAATCTGAAAATGCATCGAAACCAGGGCACAAAGACCGCACATTAAAGTGAGAGAAATTAACAAAAACATTGTTTATATTATCTATGACATAATATAAGCATTGCGTGCATTGTTCCATCCATGAGAAAAGAAAAGAAAATTATAAAATGAAAAATGTGATTACAATAGCCATAGGTATACACTGCGTTTTTTTTTAACGCGGGCCATAGGGATTTACATGGTAAATCTTTAAGCCTATGTTAGGCACATTTATATGAAACAAATAATATTAAAACTTGAGAATAGATAAAATATGAAATGGGAGGAAGAAGTTAACATACAATCTATGCAAAAAAGTCACGCTACTGATCTTAGTCTCTTAAAGAAATTTAAGTTTTAAAAATAAATAAAATACTAAAAGAAAATCCACGTTAATAATTACGTTGCAACACGATTTTCAAAAGATGGTATCAATCCAATGAAACTGAAAATAATTAAACTTATTTGTGTGACGAATCACAAAATAAATCTAGAAATATACAATAAATAATCTTACTTAAGAAATAAGATGAGAAAATATAACAAAAAGGCAAGATACATAAAAGAAAATGAGCTACCATAGTATATACAGGCGCTGTGCGCATGCCCGAAACATTCAATAAAATTAAATAAATATCAAGCAGCAAACCCAGAAACCGAAATAAAATGAAAACGATAGTAAGTATACATGTCAAAATTCAATCACTTAAGATCTCGCATTGAAAAGACTTTGAAATACACGCGAAACTGTGATTTGCTACTGGATATCAAATAATAGAAAAACATAAAAATACAGAAAAAGTATGCACTGCCGCAAATAATAAATCTGAACGAATTAGCACAGGTCAACAGACTGTATAAAATTATAAAATATAAGCTTGATTGGTTAGTAATTAAGGTTGCAATAATTCATTACATAAGTTAAATGGCAAAGAGAAATAATAAAATAAATTGCACTTGTTATTCATAATTAAACTTTAAATTGCTAGCTATAGACTCACGCATAACCATAGGAAATGCTTTATAAAAATAAAAGACATAAGGCAGCTATGAAAGAGAATATTTTTTCCAAAATTTTAAGCATTGAACACTTTTGTGTACAATGTACACGTGTGTTGTACAAATGTACAACTGTACAAATGTACACAGCCCTGTCATATACTTAGGTCACCACTGAGTAAAAAAAAATATTAATTAAATACATCGAATTAAAAATATTAATTAAATAAATCGAATTAAAAATATTAAACATCACTGCTAGCAATAGAAGAAAATAAGAAACATTGAATGTACAAAATAACAATGAATGCATAAACCAACAAATAAAATATCAGAAAGATGTAATTATAAAAGCTGATCTCCAAAACTATAGTTTCCTATTTTAAATAAAACAAAATATTCAGCTTGTTTAATTAACTTAGCATTAAAATCGCTAATGAGACAATTTTAAGGCTTAATTCTCTTAATTGAATCAACAGTAAATTGGTAATGAGACAACTACACGTTAGGTCGATGAAAGGAACAAGCAAGGAGAGGAGACCACAGGTTCTTAAATTTTCTTTGTGCTTGTCTGATGCATGAACTGCTCGGACTGCCACAAGATTGCTTTACATATAGCATTTTCCCTTGGCATAACTTATACTCAATAATAAAATAATATTTACACTAAATGTAATCTTTTGAAAGTAATAATTAATTATCATTGCTAAATTGTACATTCAAATCAAAACACTTATATTACCACCAATCGAACTTAGACGGGATCAAATGGCAAACAATAATAAAAATAATGACAAGATAAATGATAATACACATAATTAATCATCAAACTGCGCTAATAAGTTAGTAGTAAGATTCAATGAATTATAATTTAAAATGAAAGGAAGAGAAATCAAAATAAAGTGGGTTCGTAACTTGAGCCGAGACCATGTGTCTGTAGTTTTTGTTATAGCTGTAGTAAAAGATCAAGAATTTATAGAAATAAGCTATTGCTGTCGATAGAAGGAGGCAACCATAAGTATAACTTCTTCTAGTTAAAAGTGAGATAGTAATAGACCCCAATAACCACGGGTAATTGGAAAAATATAAAAAAGTGAATCGAAGCTGGTCGATATTTACTGAACTGAATACTAATGTACTTTGTATGTACTGTGTGTAATTTAGAGAAGCTATACAGGCATAATTCCAGCTGATTTTATGTAATACATTATTAAATAGCGAACTTTAATGATCTCAGCGCGGTCTCCGAACACACAAATCTGACTTAAAATATTAATAAAAAAATTAGCAGCTTTCCGCTAAATATAATAAATTGAAACAGCCTCTGAAAGACTTGTTTAATAAAATAAAGTAATTTTTGCTAGTGGGATATTAACCTTATTTTTCCTCGGGTAAATTTTAACGGTTCAATGAAAATGTGAAATTAAAATAAAGCAGATTGATTAATAACTAAACGAGTGATCAAAAGTGGTAAAATGTTTAATAAAACATGTGGAAATCATGGGAAAACTTAGGAAACTCACCTCTAGATGTTTGGAGGGAAAGCATGTACCCCAGTGCCAAAGTATGTTAAGTCAAAAATTTTGATTTTTCAGGAGAGCTTGTTAAAGTTTTTTTTTGCTCTTTTTCCAATGAGAGTTAGTATATCAAGTCACTTTGTTTTTTACTTCATAGCATAGCCCAAAACATGTTAAGTCAATTTGAACCAAAAATACATACTGAAACTTGTGACTTAACATAACGCATCGTTGCCAACTTGCAAAGCCAGACTATATTAACATGACTTAACCTAGTTAGCCTTTTTTTGAGTGATGACTTAATATAGTTTTAGAAGTGGTAACTTTTAAACGAGTTGAGATAATGAAAAAAAAAATATATCAATTGAAAGGGGACGTGCCACTGATTGACTTAACATTAAAAAGTAAAAATCGCAAATGTGTGACTTAACATAGTTTGGCTCTGAGGTACAGGCATGTAATTGACAATTCATTTATCGATCCAAGAATTTACATCATCCATACGGATTTCGGGCAGCGAGATTCCCAAAATGGGAACATGGAAACTCCTCACTGCACTAAAACAGGTACGATGGGATAAAAACACCTCACGGTGAGGGGATGAACCCTGATTCCCCAAACGCAAACCTTCTTTCTTGGTAGACAAATGTAAAGTGACGTCCAGAAAAATTTCCCCACCCAAAAAAATTAAAAGTCAATCTGTCAAAAAAGCACTTCCGCCCCAAACACAAACAAAATAAATCACCAATAGAATCGGTGGCATCTGGTCGATCTAAAGACGTGCCTTACACAGCGAAAATTTTAACATGGTAAGGTCCAGTTGAAGTCACAAAAGGCCAATAATAACCCAACAAAACGGACTTGAAAGGAAAAATGTGCAAGTGCCCAATGGCATTAACACCATAAAAGGAAGAAAAGTATCTAAGTATTAGAAAATTATAAAGTTCCGGAGCGGTAGAATAATAAGAAATGCCGCTTATCACTTTGCCATGAATGTAAACAAATCTTTCATGTGGAAAATAAGGGAACAGGTATTAAGTCTGTATTCGACTGTCATGCACCTAAAAGAAATCACAAGAACCCGCATTTGTAGACACGAACACCGGCATCCGTAGAAAAAAATCAACTAGATGTGAGAAGCTAAGAAGGCAAAACAAAGATCGAACCGATGACACCAAACTATAGAAACGGAATTAAGAGAGGCCTAAAAGGACACAAAGTGACTCTGTTAAACAAGAAGTCTATCAGGAAAATCAGGCGAAGGTCTAGCCAGAAAATGAAATGTAAAGAAATTAAATGTTGTCGAACATTGGAATTCTAAAGAAAGGTAACGGGTAAATTCAATATAACAAATAGTTTAGAAAGCAAACCAAAGTTAATTATTAGGTCAAGGTAACGAAATTAAAGAGAAAAATCACATAGATACTCAGTGGCTAAACTGAACCGTTACATTTTTTTAAAATTACACTTTTTACTCCCTTGTAATTTATGTAATTAACTACCTTAGATAAAGAAAAATATTGACACGGCTGTCAGTATTTTCCTGACTTTCATGAAATTAGTTTAAATAATTAAACTTTATTGAAATAAAAGTTCTGCTTTAGAATTATTAAGAAAATTAATACATTTTAAACCACTTAAAATAAAACATATTTAATACAAACTAAATAATCATCAACATTGTATAATTTCGGTACAACTTGCCAAATATTATAAAAATGTCACATACCAGTTTATATCAAATATACCTGGGTAAACTTAATATACAGGGCTGGGCAAAACAGCGTGATATTATAACTTAAAATGGTATTTTTCAATATTTTACGTTAGTAAAGCAATACAAACATGATCCTAAATTGGATATGAGACCACAAGAAATATTTGTGTAAAATTGTAACTCGTAGTTCTCAATAGAAATGTGTCTAACATAGACTTAAATATTTACGATGTAAATCCCTATGGCCCGCATTAAGAAAAACGCACTGTATAGTATCCAAATACGAACCTAGTTAATTTTTGCTACAAATCTTATAAATGTCGGATTAAAAATAGAAAAATATATCAGTAAAATCAATTAATACCATTAATGACCTAGAAATAAATAAAAAACTACAAAAATCAATACTGATTGTTATCCTAATTCGAAGAAAAACATAGATTTATCGGTCGATAGAAAATCATTTTAATAAGGATAACAGTAAAATACAATCTAATAGTACGTATAGAACATTTTAAAGATTGAGATACTAAAAATATAACAACATCGTTCAAATATTAACAAAAAAACAAAATAAAAATGTTTAAATCTTATCCATCAGTTTGACCCCAGATAGCAATGATAAATTAAACAAAAAAACCAAGACTTTTTATTGAACCTATTAACTTTCACCATACTTTGCCAATAAATAATAATATTCTTGACTCCAGTTACCGATAACAAAATTATTAATAATATTAAATCACTAAAAAAATAGTGCCCCCGGCTTTGATAATGTATCCGAGAGGGTTCTTAAATTTATTCACCCATACATCATTTTGCCCTTAAAGCATGTAATAAATCTAATATTTAGTACTGGTACTGCGCCTCGAGAGTTTAAGAAAAGTATTATAAGTCCAATTTTTAAATCGGGTGACAGACAAAAAATATCAAACTATAGAACCATTAGTGTAATTACCAACTTTGCAAAATTATTCGAAAAATGTTTAAAAACTCGGTTAGTACACTTCTTTGGTACTAATAATATCATCAATAAAGGACAATTTGGATTTCAGGAGGGTAAGAGTACTGCTGATGTCATGTTTCAGGTCACAAATGAAGTTATTCAGAATCTTGATTCTGGACAAAAGTGTATTGGTATATTTCTAGACTTGGCAAAGGCGTTTGACACAGTGCATCATGGTAAACTTCTACATGTACTGGAGTGTTGTGGGGGTGCGTGGTACTGTGTTGGACGTTTTTGAGAGTTACCTTACTGACCGTTGGCAGTTTGTTAAGGTGAATGGGTGTGTGAGTGATGGTATGAAGGTAAAGATTGGTGTTCCGCAGGGCACCATTTTGGGTCCGGTTTTGTTTGTGGCTTATATCAATTCTCTGTTTTCATTGACAATTTCGGGTAAGATTGCATCTTATGCTGACGATATCGTTGTTATATTTAGGGAAAATACTTGGTCGGATGTTGAAACGACTATTAAAAATGATATGTATCTGATAAAAAATTGGTTGGATAAGTTTCAGCTATCTCTAAATATTGAAAAAACAAAGTATATAGCGTTTACAAAAATTAATGTTAATCGTCCACATTTCAACTCCATTAGTATTGATAACTTTAGTGATTTAATTCAAGAAACAAACTATGTAAAATATCTAGGCGTGTTAATAGATCAGAATCTAAAATGGAATAGTCATATTGCTTATTTAAATAAAAGAGTTAGAAAATGAATTTATAAGTTTTATCAAATAAGAGATATATTAAGTAGAGGTCTCTTACTTCTGGTTTACCGATCATTGGTTGAATCATTATTGAAATATGGTATATTAGTTTGGGGTGGACTATACGCGAAGAGCCTTAACAATCTAAACATAGTACAAAATTACATTCTAAAGATTATCTTCAAGAAAAACAAGCTATACCCTACAAAACTCTTATATCAGGACGGATTATGCAATATCAGATCTCTGTATTTTCATTCATTGTGTATCTTCGTGTTTGGGCATCCCGCTCTTAGGAATTATGTTTCTCATGACACTGTGACCCGTAGTATCACGAGTGGTCTACTTCAATGTCCTCAAATTACTTTTAACTGTGGAAAAAGGTTTGTAACATTTCTAGGTCCAAAATGCTATAACTTGTTAACTAATGAAATTAAAACTATAAGCAGTTATAAAAGATTTTCATACAACTGTAAAAGATTTATTAGTGATCATTATCATCTTTTTATAAAATTAATTACAATTTAGTCACTTACAATAGATTGGTTTAGGGTTTAGTGTATTCTGCTGTCGTGTTGTGTGCATGCGCATATTACTATATTGGGTAGTACTTTGTACTCTCAATTACTTATGGGAAATTATAGGCACAAAACAAGTGTTAATTCACTTAGGTGCATATTATTTCCTTTTGATTTGGTTAATTTAATATAACTTGCTGTATACCTACAAACATTCCTGTGATATAGTTTGTTTAAATGTACCTATTTATTACTAAATTAAGTTCATTTACGTAATACTGTAGCAGTTTTGTAAATATTCAATACTTAAACAGTTTGTGATAAAACATAAATTATACCAATATTGGATTATATTATTATATTAAATTATAAATTATGAATTATAAGTTACTACTTATACAAACTTATGTAAACAAATTATGTTAACAAATAAACAAAAATTGAATGTACAACTTTAAATCTAGAACTACCACCTCGATCAAAACGCGATGACCAGCAAATTTATTCTTATTTTTCAGCTCTTTCATACGGCACTTTTTTGCTATTTTTAGGATCCCAGTAGAAAATGTTACCACCGGATGACCAGGCTTTATTATTACCGTACTTTTTCTTAGCTTCACGTAATAATTTAAAACGATTGAAAGTAAGGTCCTGAAAAATAGTATAGGGTGTGCCCTTTAAGGCCCGTTTTGCTCCGAACACCTTATTTTTCATCCAGTTATGAAGAAAACGAACAACAACGGTACGGGGTTTGTCCGAATCCTCTAAAGTCGAGCCTACCCGAAAGCAATAATCAATGTCATTCTTAGAGCAGCCAATTTTTAAATAATTGCTAAAAAAAATTATGACAGACACCATAAGGTCCTCATCGGCATATTCGGGAATACCGCATACACGCATGCAATTTTTTTTCCGGTCCTGATCGATACTCTCAAATTTTTCATCAAGTAGCGTAAGTTTAGCAGTATTCTTTTCAATACCAGCACCAAGGATTTTTATTGATTCACACACCTGTGTAAGTTTTCCTTCTAGTTTTTGTAACCGACTATCAAGTTTGCTTTCAAACTGTAATAAAAAGTTGTTGCACACTTTGGTCATTAGTTTTTCCAAATTTTCCTCATCGGGGCTAGTTGAAGTTGAGTTTTTATTACCGCGGGTTTCTGCACGAGAAGATCCACCCATGTTGCTGAACACGACTTTATTGCCACGGACGACACTTGCGGCAAGAAGCAGCACGCTTAAAACATTAATTGATTATTATCACCGTAATTAAATAAAAACTAATTCAAAACCTATACCAATAGATGTAGAATCAACTATTTATTGGCAACTTAAGTCACACTTTTCATTATGGAACTACACACAGGACAGGTCTACTCACTTTGCAATATAAACAACGAATCCATTATGTGTAACGGAATTTGTTCTGTGTTATACAGGGTCTTTCAAAATTCATCATTTTACCGCTTGATATTGTCACGAGGGCACCGGGTTCCTTGATTAAAAGGCGGTTATCATACTTAATTAACTATTTATTAAACAACAATTTAGTATAGGAAACAATTGAATACATAAATTAACCCAGTCTTACCTTTAAATTATTAGCTTCTACCTTCGGTGTCGGGAAAATGTGTCACCGCGATGTATTCTCGCCGTTCCGGCGCTGGGCGGTCGTTCCTGCTCGGCTGCGAAATAGGTGATGACCCGCGCGGCTCGCGAACTCGGCGGCTGACGGCTGAGTTCCCCACTCTATCCCAGCCATTGGGTTAACCAATAAGTGAGGGAACTCAGGCCCCCCCACGGAAACAAAAACCCAACGGGTTTTTGTACAAGAATAAAAACAGTATTTACAAATATTTACAATATTTGTGACTGGGTTTATACCAAAAAAAAGTTCGTTTCAATCAAATAATAAAAATTTTGTTTTCTTTCTTCTTTCTTTCATGTATGATCCTTTGTCCTGTTGTCATTGGTGTTGTCTTGTTGACCCTCCGGCTGGTCGAACTGTTCCAGCAGGCTTTCGGCGTGGCGGGGGTGACAGCTCCTGGATCCCGTTGCGGATGGCTGCCCTTGGGGTCCTCCTGTCTCCGGTTGCCCGCTGTTTAGCCGGGGTCGACGTGTCTTTGCCCCTAGTCGGCATTGTACATGAAAAAAAAAATACAAGGATACCTACCAACACAAGACAAACGCGTAGGACATTACACTATTTACATTACAAAAAAAAAGAAAAGTCAGTTTGCCCCCTAATTTGGCAATTTTAGCCACCGCCTAATCATGGCCGAACCATTTCCCCCGAACAATGCGCTCTTTACCACGCTCTTTACCACTCTAAACTTTTACTTTGAAATTTCACCTCATTATTTCCTCTTGTTTTCCCCCCTCCCTTGTCAAGAAAAAAAATTTCTTTACTTCCAATCAAATATTACATATATAAGATGCGACACGACAGTTGAAAATTGACCTTACGTAACATGTTGATCAGACATGCGCCCTAGCCAAAACTCAACTACTTCAGAGCCTCGCGCAGCTGCTCACGATCCCTAATATTTTTTTACCTTTCAAAACATCACACATTTAATTTTTATCCTTTTTACCTTGACTACCTTATATTTCTTTACTTATTGGGGGAAAACAACAAAAAAAAACCTTATTTACTACTGCATTTTTATAGTGGTATACTAAAATTAACTTAAAATTACTATAATGAATTGTTCTAATTAATCAGAAAAATTATATGGTTGGTAATATGGGGCTAATCTGCTGACGTGCACTGTTTCTTGTTTCGCCCTTGCACCTTTTCCTCTTTGTATTACGTAATTGACGGGTGAAACTGTTCTTACGATGACAAATGGACCATGATATTTACATTGTAACTTGTCACTTTTTTTCTTATATACACCCTCAATTTGACTTTATCTCCTGTTTCATACGTCACCTCCTTGTATTTATCGTCATATCTGGTTTTGTCCTTTATCTGTTTCTGTGAAATATTTCTTTGTGCTTGTTCCCTGTGTGCTGCTATATCTGGATTTGGTAGTACCAAAGTCGTCGATTTCAAAAACATGGCGTCAGGAATGAGGTAAGGATTTCTTCCGAAAACTAAATAAAATGGCGAAAACTGCGTGGTGTCTTGTTTACTAGTGTTATATGCAAACGTGACTAGCGGTAAGTATTTGTCCCAGTCGTCCTGTGCTGTTGATACATATAAACTGAGCATGTCTGCTAGCGTTCGATCGAAACTTTCTATAAAACCATTTGCTGCGGATGATACGAGGTTGTATATATGTTATCTGCTCCCATGTTTTGTACCATTTGTCTCACCATTTCTGATCTGAAGACCTGACCTCTATCGCTCAATATTTTTCTTGGCACACCGTGTATACTTATAACATAGTCTACTAAAAATGCTGCTATTTCTTCCGCTTTTGCACTCGGCATGGCTTTCGTTATCGCAAATCGTGTTACATAATCTGTACAAACTACTATATTATTATTTTTCTTTTTTTTTTGTTAGCGGTCCTAATATGTCGATTCCTATCATTTCAAAGGGTTGTAAATCGTTTTAAATTGGCTGCAGGTCACTTGGTGGTTTTTCGTTATTTGGACCTTCAGGACATCCCCTAATGAACTTTTTGATGTTTATATGCATTTTGTCCCAATAATATCGTTTGTTCACTCTGTCGTACGTTCAAGCGAATCCTAGGTGTCCTGATAAAGGCTCACAGTGTAATTGGTTCATCAGTTGAGCTTTTAGTCCATGTGGAATCACTAATTTGTCCTGTTCGTGTGGTACCACTGATTTTTTGTACAACACTCGGTCTATGGCCTTGAAGTTCTTAGCACGTCGTTGAAGATGTGAATTACCATTTCATAATCAAATCCTTGCAGTTTGCAATGCCATCTAGCTAATATTTCTGTAACATTTTTTATAGTTTGCAAATAACATAGTTGTTGGTGATCTGAAAATTTTTTTATGTGTAGACCCCAAATGTAGCTTCTAAGATAGGTCAAACTCCAAACTATAGCGAGACCTTCATTTTCTCCTACTCCATAATTTCGTTCTGCTTTAGTCAGCGTTCTGGAAATGTAACAAATTGGGTGCATTTCATCTTGTACTTTTTGTAGAAGTATCGCTGAGATTCCAAAGTCTGATGCATCGACGTGAAGTTTTTTTTCGGCTTCTGGCAGGTAGTGTGTTAAAACTGGTGGTGAAATTAACTTTTGCTTGATTGTCTGGAACGCATTTTCTTGCTCTGATTTCCATATAAACGGTGTTCCTTTCTTTAGCAGATTATATAACGGTCTAGCAATCCCACTGAATTTTTCTACAAATTTTTTGTAATAATTTGCAAGGCCAAGGAGACTTTGAAGTGATTTTTTGTTTATAGGTGTTGCAAATTTTTCCACTGCTTCCAATTTAGAAGAATCTGGTAAAATACCCTGATCACTGATAGTGTGACCTAGCACTGTTATTTGTTTATAAGCAAATTGGCACTTAGATGGTTTTAGTTTAAGGCCTGTAGCTTTCAGTTTTAACAGTACTTTTTTGAGGTTTTTATTGTGTTCTTCCAAATCTTTTCCATATACCAAAATATCGTCTAGGTATGTTATAGCTCCATTCCATTTTAAATCACCCAAAATTGCGTCTGCTAATTGCTGAAAAGAACCTGGTCCTGTCGATAGTCCTAAACTCAGTCGATTGAACTCAAATAGTCTATCTGTTGTGACAAAGGGTGTTTTGTGCTTATCCTTTTCTTCGATTTCCACTTGCCAGTACCCAGAGAACATGTCCAATGTTCAAAAATATTGTGCTTCTCCCAAATATGTCAAAATGTCATCTATGACTGGTAACGGGTACACATTTTTGACAGTTTTTGCGTTTAATTTTTTGTAGTTTACGCAAAATCTCATGGCTCCATCTTTCTTAGGTACTAGTACTACTGGGCTTGAATAAAGACTTTCTTATGATTTCGTTTGTCAGCATTTCTTCTACTTGGTCGTTAATTATTTTTCTTTCTTTATGTGACACCCTGTATGGTCTGGAAACTACTGGAACGTCGTCTGTTGTCTCTATACGATGTTTCAACAAGTGTGTTCTTCCAAGGTCCTTCATACTCCAAGCAAAAATATCTTCAAAATCATATACCAAGCTGCTTACACTTTGAAAGTAATTTTCACTTAAATTTTTATTTACATTGTACGTTTTATCCGGGTTATTGTTTTCTAAAGTCATTAAAGTTTCAAATTGTTCAAAGTCACTATCATTAATTAATTGTCTACTTTCTAAATTGTGCGCGATACACATTCCGTCAAAAAGTTTTTTCGTATTAAGTCTATAGTTTTTCAGTTCGGCATAAAAAGTTGAATTTCACTAAAAATTTTATTAATTTCAAGTCCGTTTTTTAGCAAAAAGTCACAATTTGGAACATAGTTTATTTTACGTCACCATTGTTTTTTAAATTAATTTCGCACTTTACTAAGTCTTTTTAATAAAAATGTCATTACACAACGTATTTTAGAAACTTGATATTAAATTCGCTGAAATCTTCCATAAAACTGTCTATGCTATTATTACTATTTACATTATTTAAAATACTATCCACACTATTACTTGTCGTTTCTTCGGTACTAATACCAACTTTTTGGTTCATTGGTAACTCTATAATCTCATTATTTTGGGTTATCAGGGTTAAACTATTCGTTTTAAGGTTAATTGTCGCTTCATGGGCTTTCAAAAATTCCAAACTTAATAACAATGGTTTTGGTAGGTTTTCCAACACCAATGCTTCCAAGGAAATGGTAAAATAATTAAAATACAAATTTATTTTTGTAATTCCCAAAATTCTTATTAAAGAACTGTTTGCTACTTTAATAAAAGGCATATTGTCGCAAAACTTTATTTTATCTCTATTTACAAATTTACTATCTACAATATTTTTTACTAATGCCGTATCCACTATAATTTCAATATTTTTGTCGTTCAAACTTCCGGCTAAGGTAAGAACATCCTCTTCGTGTTTTAGGGCAGTACTTATTTGTGTTAATACCGCCCGTTGGAGTTTTCCAAATTTCGCTGGTTACCGGTTTGTTGTGATGACCATGCTTGTTGAAAATTTCGGTTTCTTTGTCCATTGTAGCGGGTTCTGTCTTGGTTTTGCGGATTCTTGTAGCATACTCTTGCTTTATGGCCTGGTTTTCCACATTGAAAACGTAATGGACGGCTTGTTGCTGTTTGCGCCTGCGTATTGCTTTCTCTGTAAGGTCTTCGTTCCATTACTTTCCCAATTTCGTCCTTGATAACTTGCGTAATTTCTTCCATTAACCCGTGTTTCTTGTGCTGTTCCGGTACATCTTCTTTTGGGCTGCATTGTGTCATCGATAGCTGTGCAAAAACCTTTGTTGCCTGGCTTATTTCGTTTTCTGCGTCATTTATGGCTTTTATCAAGCGTTGCACCTCTTCGAAATTTTGTGTCTGTTTTAGCTTAACCTGGTATGCGTATGTTGGAAGAAGGCCCTGTTCAAAATTCTCTCTTTTTATTTCGTCAATCATTTTTGGGTCCACTAGGTCACACAGTTTCAAGGTTTCTCGTAGATAAACCATAACATTTTCGCCCGGTTGTTGTCGTCTGTACCTTAATTTTGCTTCGTTTACAAACGATGAAAAGGAAAATTCTGCTTTTAACGCTTCTACATTCATTTTCCAGACGGCAGTTGGATTCCGAACCTAATAAATTTGTAGCCACGTTTCCGCTTGACCCAACAAATATTGCGATAAATAACATAGTTTAAAATTTTGTTCCCAATTATTCAAAATGGCTGTCTGTTCATAATTTTGTAAAAAAAACAGGGTAAATCGCCGCAATCCGGATTAAAATAGCGTGGTGGGATGAACTGAGGCGCAATGGGTTTCCTGTTTGGGTTTAACAAATTACCTAATGTTGCATTAAATTCTGTCATTTTGGATTTGATTGGGTTTTCTGAACTTTTATTAAAATAATTTTCTGAAATTTCCTCGTCTTGTGAAGCGCTTCCTGCAGGACTATTTCCACTATTTGGTTTAATTGTTGATTCCAAAAATTCACATGAGTTGTTAAAAACTAAAGATAGCGTTGGTTTTATTTGGGGTAGAAAAAGCACGGTTTTGACTCGAAGCAGGTTGCACCTGAATTGCTATCTCTTTTTTATTATCCGTCTTTTTCACGTGACTTCTTAAAACCCTTAATTTATCCATTTAACGAGAAAAATGCACCTTTTGACTACGCGTATGTTAATTAAAAAAAAAGTATATTACGATTTAAAAAAATATAAAATTGACTTAAACCAAGCCAGGAAAATTTTGTAGTAATTTTTCACCAAAAATTTCTTTTCTGCAAGTTAAAAAAAATATTATATCAGTACAACCAAAAAAAAATAGAAGGTACGGGTTCAATTATACCAAAAATATGCAGTTACTAGCAAGCGTTGCACACCATATTAAAAAAAAAAATTCAATTTAAAAAACTAAATATTCAAATAATCAATAAAATTTCATAAAAATCCCGCTTAAAAATCATTTGCAGTTCCACATTAAGAATAATTTTTCAAAATTAAATCAAATCGGAAAAAACAACTCGTACTAGCAACCATATTCATCATAAAACATTAATACTTTTAGCAAAATTGTAAAATAGAATCAATAATTTTCCGCAAAAATACCAGAGAACAGCTTGCTTCGCACCAGGAGTTTATCAATCAAAAATCAATGCGAACGATTAGCTTAAAATAAACAAAATCTGAAAAACACTTTTTTTGTGTCATCTTGAACTCTTATCTCACTGTATACCATCAGAAACGAGCAATTTCTATACTTTTAATTCCCCAATAAATTTAAATATTTTGCCGAAAAAATAATGAAGCTCGCATAGATCACAATTAAAAATTTTTTTTTTAATTAGCACTATTCCAAAACAAATGATCCACCAATAATCAAGTCAGCGCCTCCACCAAATTGTTACGAGGGCACCGGGTTCCTTGATTAAAAGGCGGTCATCATACTTAATTACCTATTTATTAAACAACAATTAAGTATAGGAAACAATTGAATACATAAATTAACCCAGTCTTACCTTTTAATTATTAGCTTCTACCTTCGGTGTCGGTGGAATGTGTCACCGCGATGTATTCTCGCCGTTCCGGCGCTGGGCGGTCGTACCTGCTTGGCTGCGAGATAGGTGATGCCCCGCGCAGCTCGCGAACCCGGCGGCCGACGGCTGAGTTCCCCACTCCCCACTCTATCCCAATTGTGTTAACCAATAAGTGAGGGAACTCAGGCGTCGGATCGCGCGAAAAACTACCCCTCGTGACACTAAAGTGATAAAAAATGATTTTTTTTAAATGGAACACGCTGTATATTATTAAATATCTTGAAAGAAAATTAAGTCCCTTTCAAATGATATATTATGTTCCTATACCTAAATAAATAGTTAGGTTTTCGAAATAAAACCAAGTTTATGTAAAAATCGGATTATTTGGGCCTAATTGTCATAGATAGCCATGAAACAAAGATAAAACATGTCATTATGTTATGAAAAAAGGAAGGCCACAACTAACTCTCCGAGTAAGTATATTGATTCGAAAATGTTTGGAAGTCAACGGTCGTCATTTTGAACAATTATAAAAAATATCTTGAACCTTTTTATAATATGTCTTTGTTTTGTATTGTATGTGCAATTTTATTGGGTTCGTTGTATTTTTTATTATTAATAAAATTATTTTGTAAGCATACACATTTTCTCTAGTTGATTGGTTGTTGATCGGGAAACAATTCATTGGACTATCTTCATATTCTTGCTATAATTTGGTTACATTGTCCATGAAGAATAAACAATTTCATTAAAACTTCAGATGAATAGTTATCTCCTTCCATTTTAATTATTTTCAGGTCACTTTCTCTAACAAACTTTAAAAAGGCGCAAATTTTTTATTATTAATATACCAATGGGGAACTTGCACACATTTTTTTGTTGCATAAATATGTTCAACCACACCAAACAACAACATATACAAAATAGTACGTCTTAAATATCACGCTTTAATTTTTTATAAATAATTAAAGTTTGCCGTGTGATGTCACGTAGTATGAATTACCCGCTCTCGCGCTATGTATTGTAGTACGCTTTGACGTCGCAAGCGAACTTTAATCGCTTCTATTTAATGCAAAGGATTAAAAAAAAAACATTTCCTTGTGAACTGTGGGTCTTTTGATGATATTAGCTTAAGCTTAAGAGCATTATTCAAATTTAATTTTTATGCAAGTTTCGTATTGTCAAATTTTCATAATGACATGTTTCATCTTTGTATTTCATGGCTCTATCTAAGATAAATATGCTCAAATAATCCGATTTTTACAGAAACTTGGTTTTATTTCGAAAACCTAACTATTAAGGTTTGGAAACATAATATTATATCATTTGGAAGGGATTTTAATTTTCTTTCAAGATATTTAATAATATACAGGGTGTTCCATTTTAAAAAAATCACGTTTTATCATTTTTATATCAAGCGGTAAAATGATGAATTTTTAAAAGACCCTGTATTACACTAAACAAATTTCGTTACACATAACTAATACACAAGACATTGATAAACTATATCCTAAATGTCAGCTTTCTACGAGTTCAAATACCGCAGTAATAAATAAACATTTTTATTGTAGCTATGCTTTGAACAAAAAATATGGAAATTATTTAATTTCTCGAAAACCGCTAAAGATAGGTATAGAAAAGTATTATAAAAAAATAATCAGAAAGCACTAGCTTAGCGGAAAAAGCAATAATATATAGGGTGTCTCGTTTAAAATATTAATGCTGATGCTACTTTTTTGTATAAACGGCAACGTTGCGTTGTTGGAAATATTTTATATACAGGGTCCTGCACCTCACCTCCCGTCTTCTATAGCTCACTTAGTAATTAAGTTTGAATTTTCATATTTTGCAGACCTTATCTGTATCATAGGGCGCACTTCAGAAAAAAAAAATTTTTCATACAGGGCGTTCCAAAAAAGTGTGACATCATAAGGGTGTATTTTTTTAAATTACATGCTATATATTTTCTTACTTTTTTTGGTGCCTCCTATAGCTACCTACATACCCCTAAAACTTTATTAAAATCGATTCAGTATTATAGACGAAAAAAAAAATAAAAACTAAAAAATATCAGTTTTGCACCACTGGTATTAAAAATAAATAAAAAATAAAAATAATGCCTCGTTAATAAAATTGTACGAAGGCACTTATTAAATAAGGTATAACAGTTTCGTTAACCAAGTTTGGTTAATACAAATTGTACAGGGTGTCCAAAGTTTAGTGTCAAACTTTGCAAATTTTAAAGCAATTTATATTTCTTATTGCAAATAGGAACCCCTGTATATTTTTATGTCATTCGATGCAGAATTAAAAATCAAACATTTTTCCTAATTGCAACCCTATCGCAATTTCTAACGCATTAAGACTTATTTGCAGAAAACTAATTTTATCAACTATTCCAACAGTCATTATTATGAATAAATATCGAAGGTGGCTTTGAAAAACAATTTATTGGTATTAAAGTTTATTAAAGTGACCAGAGACCATTTTGACTATGGTAATCTTAAAGTTTTAAATATTGTTAAATTGTTAGTAATTATTAACTGGAAATGATAATTGTGGATATGGTTATCCTTGAAAATTCGTTGAACTGTTCTTTCGATTACATCTACGGCATCAGCGACTGCTTGTTGAGTAACTGATGGATTTTCTATAACAGATAATAGCACAGCCAATTGATTTTGTTCAGTTCGGACCGGTTTATTTCTCACTGGTTTTGGGTAGTTTACATTTTCCGTTTGTACAAACCTCTCTAATATGTTTTGCAGGCTCCTTTTGTCTGGATGTCGTCGTTCCGGATAACGCTATGCATAAACTCGGCTTGCCAAAAAAGAGTTCTTTTCGCATGCTCCTAATATAAAAATCATATCTACGAGCTCTTCTTGGTTGTAGTCCATCACAAAAATAATATAAAGTAATTATAACAGCTTAAATAATTACTAACAATTTAATAATATTTGAAACTTTTAGATTACTAAAGTCAAAATGGTCTCTGGTCACTTTAATAAACTTTTATACCAATAAATTGTTTTTCAAAGCCACCTTCGATATTTATTCATAATTATGACTGTTGAAATAGTTGATATAATTAGTTTTCTGCAAATAAGTCTTGATGCGTTAGAAATTGGGATAGGGTTGCAATTAGGAAAAATGTTTAATTTTTAATTCTGCATCGAATGACATAAAAATATACAGGGGTTCCTATTTGAAATAAGAAAAATAAATTGCTTTAAAGTTTGCAAAGTTTGACACTAAACTTTAGACACCCTGTACAATTCGTATTAACCAAACTTGGTTAACAAAACTGTTATACCTTATTTAGTAAGTACCTTAGTATAATTTTATTAACGAGGCTTTATTTTTATTTTTACTTATTTTTAATACCAGTAGTGCAAAACTGATATTTTTTAGTTTTTATTTTTTTTCGTCTATAATACTAAATCGATTTTAATAAAATTTTAAAGGTATGTAGTTAACTATGGGAGGCACCCAAAAAAGTAAGAAAATATAATAATATGGCATGTAATTTAAAAAAATACACCCTTATTACGTCACACTTTTTTGGAACACCCTGTATGAAAAAAAAATATTTTCCTGATATGCGCCCCAAGATACAGATAAGGTCTGCAAAATATGAAAATTCTAACTTAATTACTAAGTGAGCTATAGAGGACGGGAGGTGAGGTGCAGGACCCTGTAGATAGAGCAATATGTTCAATAAAATGTCTAATCTGATAGATGCAACATCGACTTATTTTATGAGCTCTTTAATCACAATCGTTATAAAAGTACAATGAAACCAGTCTGGATTATGAGTAGGATTAATTCAAAAATATACCCAAAACATACTCGCTTTAAGTATAAAATAGGATTTCGAGACTATATACAGGGTGTCCCAAATTCGAAGGTGACCATTAGGATCTCGACCAAGTTTAAATTGTGGCAAAATTGTACAATTTGATGCTTAATCCAATGTCTTTTAAAAATTTACGAAATAGTCCTACTCTTGAAAAAACCGAAATTTTAAATATTTGTTTTTATTTTTTTTTGGCTTTATTTAAAGAAGACTTTTGAAATTAATTGATTTCTGACTGCCATTTTTTATTGTTTACAAAATGGTATTGTCAGTTTTAAATCCGTTGTTTTGATGTTTTGGGACCATTATCAACTTCATTTTTTTAAATACGAACCTGGATATTTTATATTCTTCTATTCTTAAAACAGATATGTATCACACTTGTTTACATCATCAAACATACCTATATCTGCCTTCATATTTTATAAGGAAAAATCAGACAAAATTTAAATAATAAATTAACGGTCGCTATGAAACAAAACATTATATCCTTACATACAAGACCAAACTATTCTTTGGAACAAATTACCTAGTAGCTCTGTCTTGTTGGGTCATACCATACCGCGAACCGATATCGTGTTATCCCTTTTCATCTCGCATACGATACCGGACAATTCTTTTGACCAAATTACCGAGTAGACCTGTCTCGCTCTAATTTAACCATACTCGTTGATTTCTCTCTCCCACACAAACATCACTGGCCCAACCGATTATTATTATATATAAGTCCGAGTTGCTCTTGGGCTCAATTTTCGAGTTACTCTGTCTTATTTTGACGCTCCGCACACCGATAACTTGCTCACTTTACACGTACACACATAAAGTGTCAATATATAAAATCGATATGTTTTATTAATAAATACAAGCACACTACAGAGTTACTAACGGTAAGGGGGTGTGTAACGCTAGTTTTCCCTTGTGCTGCGTGAATTCTTAGCAGCATATGGACCATATCAAGCACTATCTACAGACGATAGCCAGCTTGCACCTAAGTTATAAAACTAGCACCACAGTCGTTACGGATTTACTATCAACTTTCACCGGGGAGAAGGATAATGTAACGCTGACCTCTCCTTGCAAGCGACATTATTTTATTTTTTTTACCTTTAGCTAAATAATACGCGTCTTCTCTTATGAGTAATTTAAACATAAACTTAATACCTAACCTAAAACTGATTGATATTATTATTATTTGCCCGTATTTGAAATTTTGATTCGATGAAAGATCAAAATTAAACATGGAAAATCGTAATTTTTTTGGGATCGGGGCAGTGAAAACCAATTCAGCTCAATTTACTGTGTACTAACTCATTTCGAATAATTAGTTACTTGCAGCTTTATGAAAATAAGTAGAAGGGAAAATTTATTCATCTCTCGTAACGCGTTTTTAGACCCGATTAATATATATACGTTGATCATTTTCAAAATTGTCAGGAAGCATTATTTTAAAAATGCATTTTTTATACTATAGAGTACTTGGTATCAAAGTGATTTCTCCTCGCTTCTTTATCTTTTTCACTATCGATATTTTTAAAAGTTAGCGAGTGCCACTCCAGTTCTCCTTAGCGGTCGATATCATTCCTAGATTAGGTTAGTAACTCCATAACGATTATAGTGCTAGCTTTATAACGTGGGTGCTAGGTAGTGCTAGCTATCGTTTATATGGTGCTAAGAATTGACGCAGTTATTGGCACCGGGGAGTTTAATGTAACGAACCCTACATCTCTATGAATAGGTAATATAGAGCAGTGTTTTAGGTATTTATAATAAAAGTTTTATTTTGCAGAAACATCGGTTCACTCCTTATTTTAGCACTTTATTGTCCCTCAAGGTGTTCCCATGAAAAAATCACCAGAAGAGTAAACAGCTTTTTGATTTGAGTTAGGGATAGGAATTTATGCTGCAAAACATGAAAAAATTTCGATTTTGAACTTTTCGTGTGCGTAGAAAATAATCTGAAAATTAAATTATTTATTGAAGTGTCAATCAAATGAGCTAACTTTAGCTACTTTTCGTTGGGTGATTAAGACGAACGTAAATATTTCCAGTGGAAATAAAATTCTTAATGTTGCTTGCTAGGTCCCATAGTATGCGATATGTTTTATAACTTTTTAATTGGAGCCTATTTGGTTGTTAATTGATTTTAAACTATTATATTAGTAACTTTTAAGAATTTTCCTTTAGACCGACAAAAAGTTTTCAACATAAAGGAAAAGATCTTATTAGCACATTACCGACAAACATTCCCGGGGGATCGGTTCTGCATCCTATAATCCTGAAATCGATTTTAACATACCTCGCGTGACAACTGGTAGTTATAGGCAAATTGAAAAAGAAATTGTGAATTTACAAAAAGACATCCAAAAACTGTTTATGAAAAAATTGTTTAGAAATTTTTATCAATTTACAAATCCTCTTTTTAGGTAACTTGGCTAACAAAAAGTCAACATATTTCAATGAAAATAAAGGAATATTCATTTATTCAAAAGTTTGCTTGTATACAATATAACATTCAAACTATTATTATATATTCAAAATATATCATTAAAGACGCCTAGCTAATTAAATAGCTGTATGCGTCACAGTGTTCTTAAATAATGTATACATATTATATTACAGACATACTTTAGCTATTAATAACTTACAAACAGTAAATCGTTCAAGTACTCACCACAAAAAAATTAAAAATAAATAATCAATAATCAAAATAACCCTTCAAATTGTTTTATATTTTGGAAAATAAATTCCCTGCAGAGAATTGAAAACCTTTTTTTATTGTTAACTTCCCTAATGTGTATTGGTATCATATTATAAACTTTAGGGCCAATATAATTTACATATTTTAAATTTAAATTATTTTTACTTACCGGTATTTGCAATTTTTTATTCACATAACCACGGGTAACGTAGCCATGATCTATAAAATTTTGCAACTTTTTACTCTGATGTATATAAGAGGAGATTGAGAGCATATATAAAGTTCTTATGTCACATACTTCGGGGGAAAACAACATTCTGGTAGGATAAAGAGTGGTTTTTTTAAACATTATTTTTAAAATGTATTTTTGTACTATGTTTAATTTATACAAGCCATTACTGTAAAGCCCACCCCATACCAAAATTCCATATCTCAGGATTGATTCTACAAATGCCTTATATATCGTTATTAAAGTTTTTTTATCAAGGAATTCCCTTAGTAAATAAAATTTGTGAATTAGTTTGCGTACTTTGTTGGACAAGTACTCAGTATGAGGCTGCCACTTAATGTGCTGATCAATAATAATTCCAAGATATTTAGTTTGTGATGTTTCTTGTAGAAGGTGATTTTCTATTAAAATGTTATTAAATGTTGGTCTGTCTGCCTTGGTCAGTGAAAATGCTATATAATTTGTTTTCGTTAAGTTTAGTGTTAGCTTGTAGTTCTGAAGCCAATCTTTTACTTTATTCAAACCCATCACCGTTTTATTTTTCACGCTTTCCCAAGTATTATCAGCAAATACAATGGCCGTGTCATCCGCATATGAGATCGTCAAACAATCTATATTCAATTTCAGTAAAGAATTTATGTAAATAACAAATAAAAGTGGACCAAGTACAGTCCCTTGAGGAACGCCAATCATAATTTTTTGTTTTTTACTAATGACATTATTTAGTTTTACCATTTGATATCTGTTTGTTAGGTAACTTGCAAGCAAACCACCAGCAACTCCCCGTATGCCATAATTGTTGAGTATATAAATCAGTTTGTCGTGGGGAACAGTATCGAACGCTTTTGCTAGGTCCAAAAACACAGCTAGGCACTTTCTTTTATTATTTAAACTATTTACAACCTCTGTAATCATCCTATGCATAGCGTCCGAAGTGCTGCAACCCTCCATAAAACCAAACTGATTGGGCGATATTATGTTGTTATCTCTAAAAAACACATTGTAACGGTTCAAATTCATAGTGCCTTTATAAGTTGTTCTGTCTATTAATTATGTAAATATTTTGTGTATTATCAGGGAGTTTGCCATTAATTAATAGAATATTTTATTGAATTACAATATTTAAAATTAGCATGGGAAATTAGCCAGTTCATATAGGCTGCATCTGAGCGCAGTTTTAAAAATACGATTTACGCGGTACCGGCTTCCGCTGCACTCTAGGACGGCGTTCCGCCGGAAGATGGGTAGACGACTGAATCCGAGAACCGAGATCCTTTGGTCGGTATGCAGGTACCACCTGATAAGAGTCCTGCGTCTCAGGTTTTTGGTTTCGAAACGAAAAGTAGTTCCCGGTCTAGTTAAAGATTTGTTGTTAATTTCATGTTTTAAGGTCAAAATAATTTTTCGTTGAATGTGAAATTTGGGATTTTGCGGGTTGTAGTTTCGTTAAAATGGTGAAATAGGTTTAGTGTTGGATTCTTTTACGAGTAGAAAATGTGTCTTCCTACGCCTACGCTATTCGGCTGTCAAAGGAAAAATTGACAGGTGTGCGGGGTTTTCGCTCCCTTTTTCTTGTGATCCCTTGAAGAAGTCGGTCGTTTCCAACTCGTGGCAAGTTTTGTAGTCATATAGACTTTCCCTAACCGTTAGGGGATGTAATTTGCCTTCGGGGTTAAAAATAATTGTCGCCTGTTTTGGTTGTGCCGTATTTGGTTGATACACAGGGTCAAGCAGCAACTTTGAAGTTGGATTGGTAATGGAACGTACCGAAGCTTAGTCGAGCTAATAGAAAAGTAAGTTTTATCCAATCATTTCTTTCATTTTGTAACAGAATTGTTCAATTAATAGTATTCTCGTTCTTTTGTGAGTAATTTATGAAACCAATTAATGGAGGATGTTCCTCTATTCCAGATTTTATTGGGAATTGTCCTAGTCAAACCCTCAAAGAGACGGCTAAAGGTTTATTGTAGTTACCTGGCCATTGTACATCATAATATGCCACATTCCACCACATAAGTGTAAGTAGTTCTTTACTTAAGCCCATTTTATACAGTAAGCTAGAGAGAAAACTGATCAGTCCCATTAATTTATTTACAGACAACTTAATTTAGTATTTTTTTCACATTTATGAAAGTGAATTATTTTTTTGTCATGCTCATAAGATTTCCTATAACTCTACTTTCAAAATAGCTTAAATTTATCTAGTATCGTTTTGTCAAGAGCTCAATGATTTTCCATTGCCGTAGAGCAGGGTAATATATTAAAGTTTCCTAAATAAATGAATTAAAATTAAACACTCGGTATATTAAAATTGAAATGCCGATAAAACTAACATTTTCTTTTCAACTACAAAATTAAGCCTATTCTGAGAAATTTAATTTCTTTATAGGGCAAGTCCCTGCAAGCAGGTTTCCACGGACGCCTCAGTGACGTCATAGTTCGACTGGATCACGGTTAAAAGCCCTGCAGTTTTAAGGACTAATATTTGGACAATAATTTGGGATAACAGGTTTACCCCACAGGGTAACCTAACAAGTAATACGTTTAAAGTTTAAATTTATTTGTTCTTGGACTAATTATATTAGTAACGGTGACTAATTTTGACGTCATCCTTATATTTTTTTGCTTTTCTTACCTTTCACTTTGATAATTTTCTTTGCATTAAGATTAGTGCCTAACATATGTGCCCGGACGTATCTAGTTAAACATATTTAAAAGACCAGTGATATTTAGTTACACATGCAAACCCATTGTAAACCCATTGTGATCACAAGCGGTAATGAGTCTTTTTTTATTGCGTACGATACAGGTAAAAATTAAATAGATATTTAAAATAAAATATTATATTATTTTTTTAAATAAACCGTGGCATTTTATGTTTGATTATTTTCTTATTTTTTTCTTGCATTACTCACATTTAAATAAAATAATGATTCCATTTTGCTGAAGCTCTTGTGGTAAGTTTTGATATTTTGTAGCCGAATATTAAATACTGTCTGAGGAACAAAAGGCGTAACAAAAGGTTACTGGCGCCCTTATAATTTTGCTCATTTTAATAAAAACCGCACGACCACTCCCGACTGCAGCTGCCGAGTGTTCCTTACTTCCATCTCTTACCCTATATATAGAGCGTGGCAAGTAAATATGGCGGCCCAGAACGTGGGGCACCCTATCATTTATTAGTAAAAATTTTTAAATTTAGAAATTTATTTTCTATTAAGGTAAAGTTTACTGTAAAGCAAATTTTTCTTGTTTCCTTGGTCATTTGTGGAGTTTGCCACTACTCTTTAATGCAGCGTTGCATTTTTCAATTTTCCCTAATTTCCAGGATTTTTTTGAGAAAATTTTTTAAGAAATTTTTTTAAGAAATTTTTTTAAGAACTTTTTTTATTTATTTAAACTACTATTGAAAGGATCAAAAACAAAATTTTTTGGTTGTGAAGTGTTGTGAATATAGTGAAAACATAGTGTTCTTTTCTTATTAAGTACATTATTAGTGTTAGAGTGATGCTAGTTTTAGGTGAACTCGTTGTTAAGTGTCACGTATAGTGTGTCCATTTATAAAGTTGTGATTAAAGTAAAAAAAAAAAAAAAAAAAAAAAAAAAAAAGAAAAAAAATTTAAAGTTTAAAATTATTTTGTAAAATTGTTTGCCTCAATATGACTATGAAAATGGAAGTTAATCGCCTGGAGCGAGAAGAATTCATATATGAATTGAAATTTAGAGGAATAAATGTAGAAGATGACACCACTGTGGAGGAAATGCGAAAGATTCTGCGCCGACTTCTAAAGTTGGAAAAAGCAGGAACTCCCTTATCATATCCTACGTATCCTTTTGATTTTAAAACGGATCATGATGCAGTCAAGAATGCAAGTACTGAACTAGAAGGACTTGTCTCCACCTTTTCTGATAGTGCTGACAGTGGCTTGTTTATGAAAATATCTTCGAAGCTGTGGCATGTTTATGGGCGTGTAAATCGATCTTGTCCCAAGGGAGATATCCAAACAGGACAGAAATCCAAACTCATTGTAACTCTTCTGGACATACACTCACTTTTGCAACGTAAAGCCAGGAAGCATCGTCAACTGTCTCAAACGCATGGTGCGCTAGAGATAGCGGAGCTTCTTTCCTCAACCAATATTGGTAGCAGTAGTAGCTCAACATCTGAGACTGACGATTCCACCGACGATGACGTACCTCCTAACTTAGGTGTAAGACCACGCCCCCTAAATGACAGACCAAAAACAGTACCAGTTTATCATTGGAATATTGCTTATGATGGAGAATCAATATCACTGAATGCATTTTTGGAGACCGTCCATGAACTCAGTATTTCCAGAAATGTCTCTAAAACCCAGCTTTGTGCCTCTGCTTCAGATTTATTTAAGGGCAAGGCCAAGATCTGGTATAATTCGATAAGGAGAAATGTTTCATGTTGGGATGATTTAGTATCAAAGCTGCGACAACAGTTTCTGCCTAGTGACTATAATGATCGTTTGTTGGACGAGATCAAGCAACGTACTCAAGGACCTAAGGAGTCAATTGGTCTTTACATTGCAACTATCAAAAATATGTTTGAGAGACTAACTTTTTCCGTCTCTGAAGCCCTTAAATTGAAGATAATTTTAAAGAATATATCCCCTTTCTATCAAAGTCAACTTGGACTTGTTAAAGTTACATCAATTGACGAACTCATTGAATTAGGTCGTCAGCTAGAAGAAAGAAAGGAGTCCATTGAATCCTTTTTGCCTCCTCCTCGAAATAAGAAGTTTATGGAACCAGACTTAGCATATATTTATTCAGACGCGGGATCATCAACCACTAGTTGTGCCGAGTTGAATATTACTTGTTGGAACTGCAAGGGCGTTGGACATCGTGCTGCTCAGTGTCCCAGACCCAAGGAAAGCACTTACTGCTTCAAATGTGGAAACCCCGGATTTACAGTAAGAAACTGTCCAAAATGTTCTAGGTCGGGAAACGGATCAGGAAGACACTAGATGACCGTATAGAGTCTTCGTGCAACGCGGTCAATAACACTCAGCTTCTGTCTCCGAACCAGCGAGTTGTTTTAGACTTTATCCTTGCCCATGCTCAGGGAGATGAACGTCCATATTTGACTGTAAACATTTTAGGAATTACTATTCAGGGATTACTCGATAGCGGAGCTTCTTCGACAATAATTGGAGGACCAGGCTGGTCAAAATTGATCCATTTGGGATTACCACTCAATTCCACACAAAAGACTACTTGTACCGTAGCTAATGGGAATACATGCGAGAGCATAGGATCCTTATCCGTCCCTTTTAATATTGAAGGTGCTGTAAGAGTTATGGATGTGTTAGTTATTCCATCCCTGCATCATGCCTTGATACTTGGCGCTGATTTCTGGAAGCGAATGGGCATTGTTCCAGATTTAAGACATGGGAGTTGGCATTTTTCATCGCCGGTAGAGTTATTAGGTGCTACGGCTGATTCTGTAGCCTTGAAGTCACCATCGGAACTAACTACGGAACAAAAAAAGCAGTTGGATGACTTGGTTGCGCAAGCTTTTAAGGAAATGGGTGAGAAGCTAGGATGCACCAAACTCGTAGAACATTATATTGAGACTTCTTCTGCTCCTATAAAGCAAAGATATTACCCCGTCTCTCCATACATGCAGAGCCATATCAATAAAGAGCTGGACAAACTTTTAAAAGACGATATTGTTGAGCCTAGTAACAGTCCTTGGTCGTCACCTATACTTTTAATTAAAAAGTCGGATGGCATTTCTTGGCGCTTTGTAGTAGACTACCGAAAATTAAACGCTACCACGAAGAAAGACGCATACCCTCTACCTTTTGTATCTAGTACCTTGGATAAATTGCGAAATGCTCAGTATCTTTCATCGTTAGATATAAAATCAGCATATTTTCAAGTTCCGCTCTCGGAATCATCAAGACCGTTGACTGCCTTTACTATACCTGGACGAGGATTATTTCAATTCAAACGTTTACCCATGGGATTATCCAATGCACCGGCCACGTGGCAGCGATTGATTGACCGAGTATTATCCGTGGATTTGGAAGAGTATGTCTTCGTTTATTTGGATGATATAATCATCTGTACACCGACTTACGAAAAACACCTAGAAGTCTTAAAAAAGGTTTTTAAAAGGTTGAAAGCTGCGAACTTGACTGTTTCGAAGGAAAAATGTAAGTTTTGTCGGCCAGAACTTCGATATTTAGGATATATTGTGGATTGCAATGGACTACACGTAGATCCAGAAAAGGTTAGTGCAATTATCAAGATTCCTACTCCGACCAATGCCGCCGAAGTTCGTAGAATAATCGGAATAGCTTCATGGTATCGACGATTTGTTCCTCAGTTTTCCTCACTGATAGCCCCTCTCTCCAATCTTACGAGAAAGAATCAACCCTTTAGATGGACTTCAGCGTGTGGGACTGCTTTTCAGACCATAAAGGACTATTTAGTTAGCGCTCCTGTTTTAACATGTCCTGATTTCAGTCGTCCATTTGTAGTCCAAACGGATGCCTCCGGATTTGGCATCGGTGCCGTTCTTAGCCAAGATTATCCAGAAGGAGAAAAGGTCATTGCATACATTTCCCGCTCTCTTACTAGAAATGAGAGAAATTATACGGTAACTGAACGCGAGTGTTTAGCTGTAATATGGGCCATAGAAAAATTGCGTGCTTATCTCGAAGGAAGTCAATTTACAGTGATAACTGATCATCACAGTTTGGTTTGGCTAGATAATCTTAAAAATCCCACTGGTCGCTTGGCGCGATGGGCCCTGAGGATGCAGCAATTTGACTATAAAATAATACATCGGAAAGGAAAAGATCACGTAGTCCCAGACACTCTATCAAGAACCGTTCCTGTTTTGGATGCTCTTACTATGAGCAATGCGAGCCAGAGTAATGAGCCTAAAGATTCATGGTATCATAATCTCTATGAAAAAGTTAACAAATTTCCACAGAAATATTCTTCATTTCGTTCCTTTAACAATAAACTTTTTAAATATGTAGAATCGAAATACCCCGAATTAGCATCTGAAGAAGACTACTGGAAAGAAGTAGTTCCTAAAGAGAGACGTAAAGACCTTATTTTTGATGCGCACAATTACCTCTGTCATTCGGGTATTTTTAAAACCAGTCAAGATCTACAAAAGAAATATTATTGGCCTAAGCTGAAGTCAGATGTAACCAAATATATTAAAAGATGTAGGGTATGCATCGCTACGAAGCCTGAACAACGAAAACCTGCAGGACTTATGTTAAGTTCCCAAACCTCAATATCCAAACCCTTCGAGTTACTCTGTGCTGATTTAGTAGGTCCGTTACCTCGTTCAAGTTCTGGTTATACTTTCATACTAGTTGTCGCAGATTGTTTTAGTAAATTTCCCCTTTTGTTTCCGCTACGTGCCGCTACCGCTTCTGCAATTTGCCGACACTTGGAACAAGGCGTCCTATTGCTATTTGGAAGCCCAAGAGCAATTATTGTTGATAATGGAGTCCAGTTTCGATCAGGTGAATTTACAAACCTTATGAAGAAATACAATATTTACATAAAGTATACTGCCTACTATCATCCTCAAGCGAATCCTTGTGAAAGAATTAATAAAGTTGTTAAAACTATGCTGAAGGCATATGTGACCGAAAACCACAGAAATTGGGATAAACATTTAGGTAGAGTTGGACATGCAATCCGGTCTGCAGTTCATGAAGTCACCGGTCACTCTCCAAATTTCATAGTTTTTGGTCGTGAAGCACCAGCAGAAAATACTTCCGATGATATTGAGCAGCCTATCTCAATTAAGCGTAATACTACCGATTGTACAAACCGATCAATTGGCCTCTCCAGGGTTTATGCTGATATAAAAACAAAATTGCTGAAGGCTTATGAAGTTAATAAAAAGGTTTATGATCTTCGTCGCCGTCCCGAACAATTCCTTCCAAACCGACAAGTCTGGCGAAGAAATTATGTTTTGTCTGACGCTTCAAAATATTTTACTGCCAAGCTAGCACCTACGTTTATAGGTCCTCTTGTCATTGCAAGGCGACTATCGCCCTGGACTTACGAGTTAAAAAATGAAGTTGGAAAATCTGCCGGAGTCTGGCATATCAAGGATTTAAAAGCTCATCCACCAGACGACGACGAAGACTAAAGAATTTTGGGTAAAATTCTTTAAAGTTGGGGGGGATTTGTAACGGTTCAAATTCATAGTGCCTTTATAAGTTGTTCTGTCTATTAATTATGTAAATATTTTGTGTATTATCAGGGAGTTTGCCATTAATTAATAGAATATTTTATTGAATTACAATATTTAAAATTAGCATGGGAAATTAGCCAGTTCATATAGGCTGCATCTGAGCGCAGTTTTAAAAATACGATTTACGCGGTACCGGCTTCCGCTGCACTCTAGGACGGCGTTCCGCCGGAAGATGGGTAGACGACTGAATCCGAGAACCGAGATCCTTTGGTCGGTATGCAGGTACCACCTGATAAGAGTCCTGCGTCTCAGGTTTTTGGTTTCGAAACGAAAAGTAGTTCCCGGTCTAGTTAAAGATTTGTTGTTAATTTCATGTTTTAAGGTCAAAATAATTTTTCGTTGAATGTGAAATTTGGGATTTTGCGGGTTGTAGTTTCGTTAAAATGGTGAAATAGGTTTAGTGTTGGATTCTTTTACGAGTAGAAAATGTGTCTTCCTACGCCTACGCTATTCGGCTGTCAAAGGAAAAATTGACAGGTGTGCGGGGTTTTCGCTCCCTTTTTCTTGTGATCCCTTGAAGAAGTCGGTCGTTTCCAACTCGTGGCAAGTTTTGTAGTCATATAGACTTTCCCTAACCGTTAGGGGATGTAATTTGCCTTCGGGGTTAAAAATAATTGTCGCCTGTTTTGGTTGTGCCGTATTTGGTTGATACACAGGGTCAAGCAGCAACTTTGAAGTTGGATTGGTAATGGAACGTACCGAAGCTTAGTCGAGCTAATAGAAAAGTAAGTTTTATCCAATCATTTCTTTCATTTTGTAACAGAATTGTTCAATTAATAGTATTCTCGTTCTTTTGTGAGTAATTTATGAAACCAATTAATGGAGGATGTTCCTCTATTCCAGATTTTATTGGGAATTGTCCTAGTCAAACCCTCAAAGAGACGGCTAAAGGTTTATTGTAGTTACCTGGCCATTGTACATCATAATATGCCACATTCCACCACATAAGTGTAAGTAGTTCTTTACTTAAGCCCATTTTATACAGTAAGCTAGAGAGAAAACTGATCAGTCCCATTAATTTATTTACAGACAACTTAATTTAGTATTTTTTTCACATTTATGAAAGTGAATTATTTTTTTGTCATGCTCATAAGATTTCCTATAACTCTACTTTCAAAATAGCTTAAATTTATCTAGTATCGTTTTGTCAAGAGCTCAATGATTTTCCATTGCCGTAGAGCAGGGTAATATATTAAAGTTTCCTAAATAAATGAATTAAAATTAAACACTCGGTATATTAAAATTGAAATGCCGATAAAACTAACATTTTCTTTTCAACTACAAAATTAAGCCTATTCTGAGAAATTTAATTTCTTTATAGGGCAAGTCCCTGCAAGCAGGTTTCCACGGACGCCTCAGTGACGTCATAGTTCGACTGGATCACGGTTAAAAGCCCTGCAGTTTTAAGGACTAATATTTGGACAATAATTTGGGATAACAGGTTTACCCCACAGGGTAACCTAACAAGTAATACGTTTAAAGTTTAAATTTATTTGTTCTTGGACTAATTATATTAGTAACGGTGACTAATTTTGACGTCATCCTTATATTTTTTTGCTTTTCTTACCTTTCACTTTGATAATTTTCTTTGCATTAAGATTAGTGCCTAACATATGTGCCCGGACGTATCTAGTTAAACATATTTAAAAGACCAGTGATATTTAGTTACACATGCAAACCCATTGTAAACCCATTGTGATCACAAGCGGTAATGAGTCTTTTTTTATTGCGTACGATACAGGTAAAAATTAAATAGATATTTAAAATAAAATATTATATTATTTTTTTAAATAAACCGTGGCATTTTATGTTTGATTATTTTCTTATTTTTTTCTTGCATTACTCACATTTAAATAAAATAATGATTCCATTTTGCTGAAGCTCTTGTGGTAAGTTTTGATATTTTGTAGCCGAATATTAAATACTGTCTGAGGAACAAAAGGCGTAACAAAAGGTTACTGGCGCCCTTATAATTTTGCTCATTTTAATAAAAACCGCACGACCACTCCCGACTGCAGCTGCCGAGTGTTCCTTACTTCCATCTCTTACCCTATATATAGAGCGTGGCAACATTGAGGCGATGTTTAAGACATTTTTCAAATATTTTCGCAAAATTGCTTATAAGACTTATTGGTCTATAATTATTGATAACATTTTTTGACCCAGATTTATGTACAGGAGTGACAATTGAGATTTTAAATTCACTTGGGACAATTCCCTTTTCAAAAATTAAATTAAAGATATGTAATAATGGAGTGATTATTTCTTGATGAGTCTGCTTTATTATTTCTACCTGGAAACCGTCGTGTCCAGGTGCGCTATTGTTTTTTAAAGATGATATGTGTTTTATTAATTCATTCTTTGTCACTGGATGCAAAAAAATTGAGTTTTGTAGTGTCGGAATTCTATGCTTTTCCCCGTTTATAGACGGAATAGCTTCTGCCATTTTAGTTCCTATATTTATGAAATAATCATTGCAATAGTTTGCCATCTCATTAGAGTCATGAAAATGGACACCCAATGCATTTGTTATGTTAATATATTCTTTTGCATTTTCATTCTTTTCATACGTCGCATCCTTGATTATTTGGTAGAGTTTTTTCATATTGTTTTTATTGTTTTCAATTTGGGATTTATAATAGTCATTCTTTTGTTTGTGTATCAACTTGCTCAGAAAATTACGATACTCTTTATACTCTTTTTCAAGATGTATGTTATAACTAGATAATAATTTTTTTTTCATTTTATCTCTAACCTTGATAGATCTAACAATACCACTACTTATCCAGTTTTTAATCTTTCTGTGTTTTTTAATATTATTTGTTGAGTAAGTTTCGGTTGATTCCAACAATAGATTCTTGTATGTATTTAAGAAAATTTGTGTAGATGTTTCAGGATTATCTTCCCTCACAACCGAAGACCAATCACACTGTAGCAATTGTTCTTTAAATTTATTTATATTAATCCTACTTTTAATTGGGTTTTCGTTTATGTTATTGCTTTTTGTTTCATATGGGTTTTTTTTACCAATAAGAAGTACAATGGGACTATGATCCGTGATATCTGCATCAATAATGAAAGAATTTATGCGCAAGTTGTTAGTTTTTAATTTTAATCTGACAAATATGTGATCTAAGCACGTTTTAGAAAGGGATCTAGTTACAGAATTAATATATGATTCAAAACCATGTGAATTCATTGCTGCTCGATATTCCATCACATCATTGTCATTATTGTCTAATAGGTTTATATTAACGTCCCCTATAAAAATTTCAAAATTTTCAGTTGCTTTATTCTCCAAAAATGTACTTATATCATTTACAAAATCGGTCTTTGGTATGGGCGGAGGTTTATAAGCCGCCGTAATCCCAAAAGAAAAATTATTAACTTCAAACGTTATTCTACCAATTGTTGCTCTAGAGATATTTAAACGTTCAAAAGAGAAGTTAACATTAATGTGGTTTTTAATCAAGAAAAGAACGCCATCGTTTTTGTTAAAATTTGCTTCGTTATAAAAAATCTGGTAACCAGGTATATTGCAGTTTGTAGTTGATACAAGTTGAAAGGTTTCACTCAGAACAAAGATATCTATATTTTGAAAGTTATATGATTCTATGAAAGTAAGTAGATTGTCAATATTCTTATTAAGGCTTCTAATATTTAGGTGAATTATACTTAGAAGTGAGTCAGAGTTAACTAAAACTTTTCCCATTGTACCACTGTTCACTTTTGTACCCTCCTTACCATTTTCTTCATCAATTATATTGAGTATCTCGTCTTGTAAGTGGTTTACCGTTTTGTTAAGTTTTGTAGTCAGTTTTATTTTTTAACAGACCTACATGGTACTTTAGTGAGTGGCAATTTTGGTCCAAAGTGCTATGTTCTGTCACATATTCAGTTCGATAAAGTTGGTTGGCTGTCACACAATTAATACACTTTTTTATTACACTTTTACAGTCAGTTGTAATGTGCCTTCCTGTACAATTTCCACATACTTGTTCTTTTGTACAGTTTTTACTTTTATGTCCAAAACCCTGGCATTGATAGCATCTTGTTATTGATAGATCTTCGTAAACTGGAAGTCGCTCCCAATCAATGTATATTTTTCCATATGACATCATTTTAACATAGAGGCTTCCAGAGCACTCCGCATAAATTGTCGAGGTTGATTTGTTCTGATATTGTTTAATAAATGTTATTTTAAGATGCTCAGTTTTTTCAATCCATAAGTGTCCATAGTGTAATATAGTATATTTTTACAATTACATGTTTTTAGTAGTAATCTAATATTTTCTGGACATTCCTTTGGTTTTGCTTCACATCGGCACTGTCGTGATAATGCCGCCGTCGGTAATTGTAGCAATTATTGCTGGTGCTAACATTCAAGTTTTTGTGGCCAAATTAATACATTGTTCAGTAATATCGAAGGTACGCTGTGGTCAAAAGGGCAACCGAATTGTCGACTTCGTGGTTAATTGTGCCTTCTGGTACCTGTCAGGGAGCAGGGGATCTTTCGTTGGTTATGCTTTGACCCCTCCGTTTTTGGACGGTGATTCAACCTCTGAAGTCCGGTGGCAATGCAGGCTGGGTTCTGATTTCTTAATACTGGCCACGATACAGCAGGAATTAGTAGGAATATCGTGTCTCTGTGGATTGAGCCCTTGTGTAGAAGCTCGCGTTCAAAAGACCTTCAATCCTCTGTGTGACTTGGACTAACAGCAGCAGCTGTGTAAGACTATGAAGTGTGTGTGTGGGAACGCTTCTTCAGTTTATAAAAGAACCTCAAATCACCGACCCATGTCGAGCATCAATGACAGATGAGTACCTTAAGTTAAGAAAGTGTTTGAGTGATTTAAGACGCCTTCGGGCAAGGTAGTACCTTCGAAAAGTTTAACGCTATTAATTTTTATTTTTCATTTTCAATAATGTTTTTTATGCGCTAGTGTTTCTTATGCGATTGCAATATTTAGTTTGTTTAACTTATTTTTAAGTAATAACCAATCATGAATTATTTTATAATTTCAATGTTATATATTTTCAATATGACACCGAGTATTTAAAAACTTGAAATCGGACATCGTACGTGTCCGATTTCATAATGATCCTCCAGACAACTTAGCCCTGTACAGTCGGTGATGTATCCGACAAACGGAAGGATGTCAGTTTCTACTGAACTCTGAGTTCTGGTCAGGCTATATGCCTATCTCTTCGATCACATTTAAAAACTTGCTAAGACTACCATTTTTATAATTGACATTTTATTTTATTGGCTTATTTCGGATCAGAAACCTTACCCCTCAATGATGGGGTTCTCGTGTATTCATTTACATTGATAACCATAATAATTTTTGAACAATTTTAAAATAAACTGAGCATTGAGAGGTTAAGGTTTAATATCACGTATCAATAAGGTTGACGGTCAAGCAATACAGAACCCAGAGCCTGTGTGCTTCGCGCAAAGTGAGCTAGTCGCAAGCCTTTTACTTCATACTCAGCCCTTTTTTCTAATAAAAGTAGGGAGCAAATATTATAGTGTCGTGAAGAAATTACATATTCCAACATACCTAACCAACAGCGTTTTAATCGCGTTTGAAGGCAACATGTATGTCATTTGGTCACCTGAATAAAAAGGGATGAATTTGACATTTTATTTGGTCAATGAATTATAACTGCCGGAGCTTGTCAAAGACTCAAATGAAGTAAAGCTTACTAGAGACATCATCAGTTTCTTAAATGACCTTACTCCCGACCCGAAAGAGCTACGAGTCATTCGACCGATCGATATCAAAATTGTAACACTATAGTATCAGTTCACATCACAGACGTCAAAGAAGACTTGGTGATGAAAGGCAAGAGGTTTCAGATGGGGCGTTTCTTAATTTGCATCCTAGCCACTGTGTTTTCCATGCTACCGGTGTCCAACATGGGCGGTGTGGAGGTCACCTGGAAAAAAGGACGGTTGATTGGGAGAGCAGAGTAAGTCACTAAGTAGTGGGATCGGCAGTATGTTAGTTGATAAGATGAATCTGAGTGATAAATAAAAATAAAAAATGGTTTGCTAAATATTTATTTATTTACTTTTTTCAACAAAACAGCATGGATAAGGATGTACATGTAAATCTAAAAGAAAACACATTGATAATCTGTTCGTTGTAAAAAAACTTTATTTAAGCCAAGGTGTATTTGCATACACACAGTTTGTTGTGTGTATGGTAACATTGCTTTTTTAGTAATACCAATGAACTAAGCACAGTTGCGAGTTACATATTAGGTTGGCATATGAGACAAAAGCCGAATATTATAGCCCGTATAGATTACCAGTCAGTAAAAGGGAAGTAGTAAGAGATAAAGTAAATGAGTTGTTATAGGCAGGCATAATCAAAGAATCAAAGTCAACTTTTGCTAGTCCAATAGTCCTGGTGAAAAAGAAAAATAATGATTATGTTGCGAGATAGAGCATTGAATAACGTTACCATTAAGGAGGCTTACCCAATAAGTAATAGGGTAAAGTTGGTAGAGATGCCCCACTTTTTCTTAACCTGGCCTAAATTTTATAAAAATAAATAATAAAAAAAATGAGCATGCTTTTCAGTAATTGAAACTTTATTCAGTTACGATATTTATAATAAGATTCCAAAAAAACAAGTTTTATTTCACAATAATGCATAAAGAAAAATTTTTGTAATTGGCCATCTCTCCCTTAGGGGTTGGGTAAGATGCCCCACGCAGGGTGGTAGTGATGGCCTATGTACGCGGATACAAAATAAGTTAGGTCTTCTTTTTAGTAAAGTCGATTCGCTCAGTAAACCTGCAAGATGGCCGACATGTCATATGACAAAAGTCATTGAAAATGCAAAAATTCACTTTATATAGCTGGAATATGACTTTTGTCATATGACATGTCGGCCATCTTGCAGGTTTACTGAGTGAATCGACTCTAGCTACTCTTCCACAGGGATAGCAAAAAATAACAAATTTGCTGCATCCATCGTGATACCATTGTTCGCAGTGTATACATTTTACCCAGTCATCTTTTCTGGTGGTTTAGGAATATTTCTCTCCACATCCCGCAATATTAACAGGCCATCTCTACCCACTTTGACTAGGGCATCTATACCAAAAGATGGTATAAGATGCCTCACCATGTATTTTGTATAAATATACAGGTACATGTGTTTTGAGGTTAGAATATTGTAGCACATGCATTCCACAATTGTTTGACCAAATTGCAAATTAAATAAAAACATATTAATGATTTTACAACCTATAGCGTAATCATGTATAAAAATTTGCACCTACCTCAAAAAAACGATCACAAAACTTTGTCAAAACCAGACAATTGTGAGCAGCTACACCACTTTTCAGGCTTTAGCATAAACAACTGATTGGGTTTGGACAAACCAAACGATCGTATATGTAAATGTTTTCGAGTTATAAAGGTAGGCCATCTCTACCACTGGGGCATCTCTACCAACTTTACCCTATTGAAAAATAGTTAAATTTGTTGGAGGGAAAGTTTTTTACTAGCTTAGATTGTAACCAGGGTTTTCACCAGATAGCTGTAGTTTCCGATGAGGTTACAAGGGCGGCATTTGGTATTCCAGACAGTCGTTTTTAATTTTTGAAGATACCTTTTAGATTAGCATACTCTCAGGTCGTTTAAGCTTTGACTAATTTAGGATGTAACCAGGTCCTTGCTTACTTAGATGATCTTCTGATAACTTTAATTACATTAGAGGAAGGTCTAGAATTACTGAAGGAAGTCTTGGAGCTATTGGGTAAGGCGGAATTCAAACTAAATTTGAAAATGCGCAGCCTCGGCTCAAGCTCAAGCATTTAATTCAGTCTCTGGGTCATGAGATTGGACAAAATGGAATTTTTTCGGGCAAAGCAAAGTCGATGCTGTCAAGAATTTTAAGCAACCAGTAAAGGCTCATGAGATTCGACAATTTTTTGTGTTTGCCGGATACTTAGGAAGTTTATTAAAAATTTCGCAACTATTGCTCTACCTCGTACAGAGTTATCAAATGCATGTTCAGTTCAAGTGGGACCAGGCACAAATATCTGATTTTTTCAAATTTAAGAATATGTTCATAGCTAAGCTCATCCTAATGCCTTTTATTCCTAAGCCGCAGCTCAAAGTTCACAATGATGCGAGTTGAAAGGATCTTAGAGGTATTTTTTTTCAGATTTTTAAGTCTGATAATAAAATTGTAAGTCCGAAGCATACTTTAGTCGTGTAACTAGTTGAGAGTCTGAGGCAATTCGAAATATACCTAAGTTGGGTATTATTTCACCATAGTTACCAATTGTTTGACGGTTCGTTATATCTTCTTAAAGCTTAATCTAGTCCCCAAGGTAGCTCGCTAGTGGCTCTCAGTTCAGGAATTCGATTTTGTTGAAATTGTACACAAGACAGGTACATCCATGAAGGATGTTGACTAACTTAGTCGAAATCCTTCCCCGTATTATGTTCTCTAGATTAGTTTGAGTAACTGGTTTCAGACAATTCGAATACAAGATAAAACGTTACAAAATATTGTCAACCAACTTAAAAAATACAGTCGAACAAGGTCAGGCAGTATGTATACAGAAATAATCGTCTATACAAAAAACCTTGGATGGTGAACGGCTGTTATTTCTAAATTTGCACGTTTTGGGCCCCTCCAGAAATACCATGATTTCATTGGACATCCGGGATTCACCCGCTTTTCAAATCTAATTAAGAATCAATTTTGGTTTCCCAAGATGACTTCATTAGAAAATATGTCAATAGCTGACTGGACTGTGGTTATAAAAAGGGAAGCTACGGAAAAACAGAACTCGAACTTCATCCAATTCCCAAGTATACAGTACATATCAATTTTGGAGTCCCCTTTTCTAAAAGTAGATCTGGCTTTTCGTATATTCTGCCATTGGTTTACGTCTTGAACGAATAAATTTTGCATAAATTCTATTATATCTAATTTGATCAATGTTATTTGGTTAAAAATGGTTATTAATACACATTTATTTCTGACTAATCTAAATTTAACCTAAAATGAAAAAAATCTTAATAAAACAAAAAACTATCCATAGGTGGTGATAGGTCTAATAAATTATTATTGACATTATGGTAAAAAATATAACCTTTGTGGCATAGGCTGAGATACACAAGTAGAGGCACAGGAAATCAGACGCACGCTAGCCGCCGGCAGCGGCCGGTAACACCAGGTAACAATAACCGCTACAGGGAGAGAAATAGACATCTTGTTAGAATTAACAAAAAAGTAGGCAACATTATAACCAACAATATATATTATAATAATAATATATACATACATATAGAGGGCGCTACAAAGGAGAAAGACTTGGAAAAGGGCCGTCCGATCAGGTGGTATTCGGAAGTCCTGAGTATTTTTCTTGTAGCATGGTTATGTTCAAAAGGTACAAATACGTTTTTTAAGTATGGTGGTTTAGCACTCTTAATAATTTTATACAAACCAAGGTACATACATACATATGGTAACATCTGCGATTTTTCATGTTTAAGATTAAATTATTATTTAGATAGGGAGTTATGTGATTTCGGTATGGTATATTAAATGAAAACCGCATGCAGCTATTTTGTAGTTTTTCAATTTTACTTGATATTTGTAGTGTTAGCGATTCGCCATATTATAGTACCGTGTCTCCTTAATCGAACAACAAAATTATCAGACTCTCGCAAAGAATTTTTGGTAGTAGATATTTTTAGAGGACACAATGCTTCAATTGTTAGAGGAAGTCCACTATCGCCCACTTCGACGTGAAACTAATTCGACACCTGTTCCGTTATATTTTTGTTATTATTAAAAATTAATGCTCTGCGATTTTAATGCATTTGATTTAGGGTTTTAATCTGCTGAAAAACGTTGGATGCTCGCCAGGTCCGCGAGTTTAATCTATTAAGAGACAACTGCAAATTGTCATTTATAAAAGAATTATAAATTTGGGAATCGTCAGCATATTGTTGAACTTTTGAGAACCGAATACACTCATGCATATCGGCTACATAGCGTGAAAATAGCAGGGGTGCTTGTATTGATCCTTGTGGTACGCCACTGGTAATATGGTAAAAAGTTAATGGAAGCTGTGAAAGACCGAAGTAGTTTAATTTTGGTAAATACATAATATTATGATTCAAGTAGTCCCACAGAGATCAGTACTGATCTCTGTGCGACTCCGCTTGATAGTCTCATTCTCTCGTTATTTCCAACTAATAGGGTTCTATCGTCTAGGTAGCTGGCAACTATGTTATAAATGTATGGAGCCATTGGTTATATGCGTCTTTCTAAAATCTTTGAAATAGTTGGTAGAAAGTATTCTTCTTATTGGTATAAATTATTAAATTATTAGCCTAAGATCTTTTGGGTTAGGGGTTTTGAGTATGGCGTTCCGATTGTTATTTGCAAAGAACACGGTAGTCATTATTTAATTTGCAATTGTTAATAATACTAATTAAGGGATTAATACGATACGATAAAAAAAACTTCAAATCTTTAACAGCTATACCGTCTTCTCCTGTTTCATGTGCTTTTATTTTATTTAATAGCAGTTCTACTGTTTTCTGGTCCATTAAATTGAAATTAGGTTCTTTTTCTACGTTGACATGCCTGTGAGCGTTATAAAAATTTATTTTGTCAAAGGATGTCGCATCAGGAAAAGTAGAAGATGAAAGGAAAAAATTGTTTATTTGTGATGGATTTGAGATTTCTCTAGTTTATTCTATACTGTCATTGTGATGCATAAGATTTAGTTGTTTTGAGATACGCCAAAAATCCCTTATTTTTTTTTGGCATTTCGTTAAAATAAGAATTTTTTTTCTAATTATAGCATGTGTAGTGTAATTTTTTAACTCTTCATAATATTGCAGGGAATTTATTTTTTAAGTATTTAATGTGGTACTTATCACTTAATTTTATTAACCTTTTAATTTTTTCAGTAGTCCAGGGAATAAACGGTTTTTCTTTTATTGTTTTAGTACGTAGGGTGCGTGTTTATTTAATAAAAATAAGATATCCTCATTGAAAATGTCAACTTTAACATTTATATCATCTATATTTTAAATGTCATACCAAAGAAGTTGCATCGCGTTATTGTGAAATTGTTCCATATTAATGTGTAATCACGAAGTTGGATAAATTTTTTATTATTATTTTTTTTTGGTATTTCAAATGAGGCATAAATAAGATGATGATCCGTTATTGTATCAGGTATTGATCGTGATTGTTTTAATTGGTAACCAATACGTCAATTAAACTTGCGAGAGATTAAAACCCTGAAATATGTTCTGTAGCTTAATTTTTGAGGGCGAGATTTGCATAAAATTCATATTTATTTCCCCCACGAAAATAGTATTGTCATAAAAAGGTACAACTTGGCCGAAAAATAATCCTCAATACAGTCCGTAAGTTCGTCGGTATTTAATAAAGGACGGGATACACGTTATCTGATATTGTTTGTTGCTAATTTTAAAAATTATATTAATATACTCGAAAAGGTTGTGAATAACAAAGTCGATATCGATTTTTTAAACCTTTATATTATTACGTACGTAAAAAGCTACTCTTCCTCCTCTCGCTTCTCTATCTAGTCTAATAGGCTTATAATTGGAAACATAAAAATTACCTACTACTTCTGTCGTCCGCTGAAAGCTAAGTCTCTGACAACGCTACTATGTCAAAATTGTAATCCTGCATGTAACAATGTAACAAATTCACCCCAAACAGCTAGCCAATCAACACCGAAAAAAAAATAAAGTTCCTAAATTGTTTAAAGTTAGTTGATTACAATGTTTTGTTTGTACTAAAATTAACATAATAACTACGATAAAAAAAATTGTCCTTCATACAGAGAGCACTTGCAGTGCCGCCAAATTATAAAATTTATTATTATAAAGCCTTTGCTGCAAATAAATACAGGGTGTTTTTTTAAGGTCGACGAGCGGCCATATCTTGGAAACTACAGGGCATAGAAACTTAGGAAAAGAAAAATGACAATTAAAGTGGCCATGAGAAAATTCTGGAAATTATTTTTAAGTTCCGCATTTTGCCGCAAGAGGGCGTAATTGAAAAGTAAATTTTAAAATTTTACATATCTCCGAAAATTCCACATTAAGGTATATGTTTGATAACACCATTTTAAAGCTTGGACAATTATGCATCATTTTGGTCTTATGCTCATTGGCGTACCGACTTTAATAAGAGTGGGGGAAGCTGTTAAAAGTGTAATCATTTAAATCGCTGTAACTTATAAACAACTTTGCCGATTTTAGCAAACTAAAGACTGTTTGGAAGAGAAATGTATGCACTTTCACTAATCGTATTCAGTTGTCCATAATAGTTCTCAAAAAAAATGCTAGAGGGCGCAATTTGCAATAACAATACATTTTTTGATTTTACTCCGAAAAAATAAATCAAACGGTATAATTATGATACCATAATCGAAAAGTAAATGAAATTTGCTAGAAAAAATATTAAAACCGCAGTTCGATATCTCTGTTCGTTTCAGAGTTATTGCTAAAACAATAATTTTTAATACAAATTGCGCCCTCTAGCAATTTTATTAGAAACTATCGTGTACCATTAGATACGATAATTGAAGGTTCTTCCAAACAAGCTTAAATTTAGTAAAATCGGATAAGTCGTTTAGAAGTTCCAGCGATTTTAATGATTGCACTTTCACTTGATAAGAGTGGGAGAAGCTATTGAAAGTGTAAACATTAAAATCGCTGTAACTCCTAAACGACTTATCCGATTTTACTAAATTTAAGCTTGTTTGGAAGTACCATTAATTGTCGTATCTAATGGTACACGATAGTTTCTAATAAAATTACTAAAGGGCGCAATTTGTATTAAAAATTATTGTTTTAGCAATAACTCTGAAACGAACAGAGATATCAAACTGCGGTTTTAATATTTTTTCTAGCAAATTTCATCTACTTTTCGATTATGGTATCATAATTATACCGTATGATTTATTTTTTCAGAGTAAAATCAAAAAATGTATTGTTATTGCAAATTGCGCCCTCTAGCATTTTTTTTAGAACTATTATGGACAACTGAATACGATTGGTGAAAGTACATACATTTCTCTTCCAAACAGTCTTTAGTTTGCTAAAATCGGATAAGTTGTTTATAAGTTACAGCGATTTAAATTATTACACTTTCAACAGCTTCCCCCACTCTTATTAAAGTCGGCACGCCAATAAGCATAAGACCAATATGATGCATAATTGTCCAAGCTTTAAAATGTTGTTATTAAACATATACCTTAATGTGGAATTTTCGGAGTTATGTAAAATTTTTAAATTTACTTTTCAATTACGGCACTTACTTGCGGCAAAATGCGAAACTTAAAAATTATTTCCAGAATTTTCTCATGGCCACTTTACTTCTCATTTTTCTTTTCCTGAGTTTTTATGCCCAGTAGTTTCCGAGATATGGCCGCTCGTCGACCTTAAAAAAACACCCTGTATGTAATTTGTATTCTTTTTAAATATTAATAAGAACAAATTTTTATATTGTTATTATTATATGATATGCAGAAATAAACTTTGTATGATGCAAAATAACTAATGAATAATTTGTAATTTGAAGCATTAACTACTGCTCTAAGGTCTTTATAAATAATATGACCTGAATAAAATTAATTTAAATTCTCTTTAGGTGGAAAGATAATCATTACATATCGCGCAAAAACGCGATATGTTATACGGCGCTTCAGTACGGACAGCTAGAACCCCTGATCGACTCTCCCGAAAATTTCCGTCTCGCGTCGGTGAAAATAATGTATGTATGTTGTCGTTGTAGTAGTGTTGTTGTCAGTTTCGACATTTTCACATTTGCGATTTTTTTTCTCGGAAACGGTTAGAGTGGGACGATTAAAACTTTTTGGTTTTAGAGAGGAATAGTGGGGTACGTTGTGTGAAAATTTTGAATATACAGGGTATACCAGAAAAAAGTTATTAATTTTTAAGTTCGATAATTATCGGATTCTCGTTGAAACACGTGACAGGTCGCAAATATCATTTTTATCGATTTAAACTTTTTCGGCGCGTAGACGACCGTCGGCTACAGAAGCCTATTGTTTGTGAGCGCGATCGAGAGATTAGAAGTAATTTTTTTGATTTTTTCAAAGTCGAAAATTGGTTGTAACAGGTACCTATTGGATCGCTAAGAAGTCGAATTGGGTGCATACGATCGACATTCGGTTTGGATAATCGTTTAGGCCATCTCGAATACTACCTTTTTTCAATATATCGTTCTATACCTAACTGGAATGGAAATTATCGAAAAAAGTAAGAAAGTGGAAACCATAATGTTAGGCATGATTTTTTCACGGTTTTTATTTTTTTCGTACGGAAAACGACTTTTGATCAAAACATTGTATACTTTAGCGGATAGAGCTCGTCAAATTGTATTGATAAGATATTTTTCCGTTTCTCTTTCTTTAATACGGAAAAAACGGCAAGCTTTCAAAATTTTATTTCCTAAATATTCTATCACGTCGCACTGGATCGCTTAAACACGTCAGCAAGTTTCTGTATATAACTTTTTGAATTTTTTTTTGATCCACTATATCGACGTATAAACAAGCTTTAGTTTGCATAGTAAGCGCGCTATGGGAAAACATGATTTGTGGCTCAAAAAAATTAATTTATTATTTTTCCCAGAGATATTTTTATCTGATGTTTTACTATATCGACTGTTGCTTATTCAATTTTTAACAAAACCGTTTTATTTTTTTCCAAAAACATGCGCTGATTTCTTTTCAACATTCCTGCATGTCCAAACTTATCAAAATATATTCGCAAATTTGAGAAAAGTCGCTTTTTTGAGTGCGGCAACAAGCAAAATTTACAAATTCTAAAACCATTGTCTTTTAACTAGAGTGCTTTGGTTTACATGAAAATTAGTTCTAAAAATCCGGCTGTCAAAAATGGGGAAAAATTGGTGTTTTGAGCTTGACTTGCTAAAGTAATAAGAACATTTCAAGATTTTGAATTGGATGGAATAGCTACCTTGAACCTTCTTCTAATTTTATTGACCAAAATATTTGCCCAAAATGTTTCAGAAATAGTTGTAGTCTCAATTTTAAAGATGGCGTTCCGACATTGATAATCCTTCGCCACGTGGTAGGAGGCTGTTCGACATTTCGATATTTGCGAATTTTTTCTTCGGAAACGGTTAGAGCTAAACGATTCAAACTTTCTGGATGTAAAGAAGAATAGTCGGGGCAAGTTCTGGGAAACTTCCAATATACAGGGTGAACCGGAAAAAAGTTATTAAAGTCAAAGTTGAAAAATATTTTTTTTTCGTTGTAGGGCGTTACAGGTAGCAAAAATAATTTTAATCGATTTAAACTTTTTCGGCGTTTAGACGACGTTGGGCTACAGAAGACTGTTGTTTGCCAAGGCGATCGGAAGTTGGGAAGTCAATTTTTTAATTTTTTTAAAATTAATGTAGGGTCATGTTGGATCGTTAATAAATCGAATTGGTTGCGTCCCACATATTTTTGGGTTGGAGATTTGTTTAGGTCATCTCAAATACTACTTTTTTCAAATATATTGTTCTATACCTAACGGTAATAGACATGGTCGATAATTGTAAACAAGTGAAATAAGCTATTTCAGACAAGTTTTTTATGCGGTTTTTATTTTTTCTCGTACGGAAAACAACTTTTGATTGAAATGTTATATACCTTTAGCAAAGAGAGCAAACTACAATGGAAAATATTTTTTTTTGTTTTTTCATTTTTAATACTACGGAACAGTCGGGAAGTTTTTGAATTCTTACAGCGACAATCCTCGGTACAAAAAAAAACGAACTGGGGTTCTGAAGAAACTAAACATATCTTTTTTATCGCAAATTGAAATGCTTTACAATTATTAGAGGTTGCTAACTAATGGTTTTGTAAAAAGTATGAAATAAAATAAACGAACTCGAGCAGTGCCGTGCCCGAAGGACTCGGCACAATAAGCTTTTAAACTAATTCATCAGCTATAAATGTAAGAATAGTTTCTTTACTTATGTTTAAATTAATTGAATACATATTTTTATAGGACAAACATGGAAAGTATATTCCACATTGCATAAGTTTGCTGTGCGATTTTAAAAAGAGCCGGTGCTGATAGGTTGTTAATATCCATGTCATAATATTAAATATCATATATTTCCGTAACGAAAAGTCGTAGCGAATCGAGCGAGACGTCATTGGAAAAGGGACATCGAGCACTATAGGATATCGTCTTCCAAAACTATCTATCTATACGAGAAAACGGAAATTTGGCACCCGTTATTTTTATTTTTTAGTTTTTGTCAGTTGTTATAATGACAATTTGGCGATATGTTTCCCCTTCACGTTCCGCAGGAAGGTGAGGCAAAAAAAGCAATAGAAAACATAAAAAAAAGAAGCTAAGAAAAATACATTTTAAATATAAAGTTTTAGTACTAATAATAGATGCACTCTCGGCTGACGATTAGCGATATGTACCCAGTCTAGTTAACATACCGCTTTCCGCGATATGTTATTCGTCTCCATCACGCGGAATCACGGCAACCCAGATCGACTCTTGAAAATTTTGCACTATATCGGCTGCTACATTTGAAATATGTATGTATGTTGTCGCCGCCGCCGCCGTCGTCAGTTTCGACATTTTCACATTTGCGATTTTTTTTCTTGGAAACGGTTAGAGTGGGACGATTGAAACTTTTTGGGTTTAGAGAGGAATACGTTGTGTAAAAATTTCGAATATACAGGGTGTGCTGGAAAATAGTTATTAAACCCCAAAGTCAAAAAAAGTAGGGTTTCACGTGTGCCACACCGTGGTCCCAGGAATGAACTTGATCAATTCACACTTTTTGGACGTGTAGAGGACCGCGAGTTACAGAAGAAGCCTATTGTTTGTGAGCACGATCGAGATATTGGAAGTAATTTTTTTGATTTTTTTAAAGTTAAAAATTGGTCAAAAATGGTACCTCTTGGATTGCTAATAAGTCGAATTGGGTGCATCCGATCGACATTTGGTTTGGATAATCGGTTAGGCCATCTCAAAATCTACCTTTTTCCAATACATCGTTCTATACCTAACTGGAATGGAAATTATCAAAAATTGTAAGAAACTGGAAACTACAGAGTCAGGCGTGATTTTTTCGCCGTTTATATTTTTTTTCGTACGGAAAACGACTTTTGATCGAAACGTATACTTTAGCGGATAGAGCTCGTCAAATTGTATTTCAGAGATATTTGTTCGTTTCTTTATCTTTAATACGGAAAAAACGGCAGCTTATGAATTTTTTTTCCCATAATTTCTGTTGGCGTCGCACTGGTTTGCTTAAATACTTCTGCCAGTGTCTATATATAACTTTTTGAATTTTTCTTGATCCACCATATCGACCGATAAACAAGCTTTAGTTTGCATAGTAAACGCTCTCTGAGAAAACATCATTTGTGGCTCAAAAAAATTAATTTATGATTTATCAAGAGATATTTTTATCCGACGTTTTACTATATCGACTAGCTTATTCAATTTTTAACAAAACCGTTTTATTTTTTCCCAAACCCATTTATTCTCAACACCTCTACATATCCAAACTTATTAAAATATATTCCGAAGTTTAAGAAAAATCAAGTTTTTGAGTGCGGAAACAAGCAAAATTTGCAAAATTTGCAAATTCTAATACCATTCAATTTTGACTAGAGTGCTTTGACTGCTTTGATTAATGTAGGTAATTTATTTCTAAAAAACCGGCTGTCAAAAATGGCGAAAAATGGGTGTTTTAAGCTTGACTTGCTAAAGTAATAAGAACATTTCCAGATTTTAAATCGGATGGAATATCTACCGTGAACCTTCTTCTAATTTTATTGACCAAAATATTTGCCCAAAATGTTTCAGAAATAGATGTAATCTCGATTTTAAAGATGGCGTTCCTACATTGATAATCCGTCGCCACGTGGTGGGAGGCTGTTCCACATTTCGATATTCGCGAATTTTTTTCTCGGAAACGGTTGGAGCAAAACGATTAAAATTTTCTGGACGTAGAGAGGAATAGTAGGGGCACGTCTTAGAAAAATTTCCAATATACAGGGTGTCCCGGAAAAAAATTATTAAAGTCAAAGTTGAAAAATATGTTTTTTTTCGTTGTAGCGCGATAGAGCTGGTGGCAAAAATCATTTTAATCGATTTAAACTTTTTTGGCATGTAGACGACGTTGGGCTACAAAACACTTGTTTGTGAACGCGATCGAAAGTTGGGAAGTCAATTTTTGGATTTTTTTAAAATCAATGTAGGGTCATGTTGGATCGTTAATAAATCGAATTGGGTGGGTCTGACACACTTTTGGTTTGGAGATTCGTTTAGGTCATCTCAAATACTACTTTTTTCAAATATATTGTTCTATATCTACCGGTAATATAAAGGGTGCAATGCATATTATAAAAAAGTTATAATTACTATTTAAGACACGATTCTTTTACGGGTTTCATTGTTTTTCGTACGGAAAACAACTTTTGATGAAAATGTTATATATAGTATTTGTAGAATTATACCGTTTTAATCCTAAATTGAAAATTACCTGTCAAAATGACAGCTCTCGTATAGAACTTTGTTATTTAGGAACTGAAAAATTTTTCAATTTAGGATTCTTACAGCTATAACTCTCGCTACGAAAAAAATAAAAAAAAATTGAAACTTACCTGTCAAAATCTGACAGCAATCGTATAAAACTTTGTTATTTAGGTACTGAAAATTTTTTTAATTTAGGATTCTTACAGCTATAATCGGCGCTACGAAAAAGCTAAAAAGAAATTGATACTTACCTGTCAAAATTTGACAGTCATCGTATAGAACTTCGTTATTTAGGAACTGAAAAATTTTTCAATTTAGGATTTTTACCGCTGTAACTCTCGCTACGAAAAAACAAAAAAAAATTAAAACTTACCTGTCAAAATCTGACAGCTGTCGTATAAAACTTTATTATTTAGGAACTGAAAATTTTTTCAACTTAGGATTCTTACAGCTATAGCCCTCGCTACGAAAAAGATTAAAAAAAATTGACGCTTTCCTGTCAAAATTTGACAGCTGTTGTATAGAACTTTGTTATTTAGGTACTGAAACTTTTTTAAATTTCGGATTCTTACAGCTATAATCTTAGATACAAGAAAAGTTTTAAAAAACTTGACATTTACCTTTCAAAATGACAGCTGTCGTATAAAGCTTTCTTATTTAGGTAATAAAAATGATTGAATTTCAGATTCTTACAGCGTCAAACATCAGTACGAAAAAAACGAACTTGAGCAGTAAAAAAATTACACATACTTATATTTTTATTGCGACCTGGGTTGTGAAGAAACTACACATATTTTTTTGAACACGAATCGAAGTGCTTTACAGTTGCTAACAAATGGTTTTGTCAAAAGTATAAAATTAAACGAACGAACTCGAGCAGTGCCGGCATAATAATATTTCCACAAATTTATTAGCTGATAATGTGATAATGATAATGAAATATGAAAAGTATATCCCACATTGCACAAAGGTGTGAGAATTTAAAAAGCACCTATAAATGTCCATATCAATATCATAATATTAAATAACATATATTTCAGTAATGAAAAGTCGTAGCGAATCGAGAGAGACGGCAATGGAAATAGGACGTCGAGCACTATACGATGCCGTCTTCAAAAACTACCTATCTATACGAGAAACCGGAAATTTTGCACCCGTTTTTTTATTTTTTAGTTTTTGTCAGTTGTTATAATGACAATTTGGCGATATGTTTCCCCTTCACGTTCCGCGGGAAGGTGAGGCAAAAAAGCAATAGTAAATAGAGAAAAGGAAAAGAAAATTATTTTTTTAGTACTAATATTAGATGCACTCTCGGCTGACGATTAGCGATATGTACCCAGTCTAGTTACCAATAGCGACATTATGTCCAGGAGATCACTTAATTTCATTAGATTACCTGTCCGCGGGAATAGCAAAATCTATGATTTCACTTTCATTTCGAATTAGCCTTTACCCCCGTCACTTTCAACATACATCAATCCGTTAAAGGTCCAATCCAATTTGCCCATAAGTTATGGCCATTCTCCTCCTTGACAGCGTCTACAATAGGAAGTTGCTATTTTTTTCAAGTTCTAGTTGTCGGACTTGCCTCCAAAGCATGGAAACCGACGTATTTATGTTGATGAGGATGTTACTTAGTGATGACAAAAAATTGTTGATTTTTTGCTGGAATTCTGTTAGCCCACTGGGATCGGCTAAGTATTTTTTAGGGCTGTGAATTCATCCTTAAGCACATTGAGTCCTGAATTAACATCTGCCGCCATTCGTAAAAGAAATAAATTAAGTTAGTCAGTCGATATGGTTGAACGGTGGAAGTCTGAGAAAATTATATTGATTTTTGAAAAGGTAGTATTATTTGCCATCCATTGTAATACATGTAGTATATACAGTGTGTGTATAAAGTCTGGAAACGGCTTAATAACATCACAATTTACTGGCCGATTTAAACCAAATTTGGTACAGTTGTATAAGAGGATCTAACGCACCAAATGACGATATTGCCAGCTTTTTAGTTTGTCTGGAATTCGAACGAATTTTATATTTTTAAATATAACACCCAGTATATTTTTACATTTTTAAATTCCACATAAAATTATAATTATTTTTTATTAAATGCACCATTAGTCTATACTTCATAGTGTCCGAGATATTGACTCTCGAAAAGTGACATTTTTGAACTTTGACAGCTTATAACTTTCTAACAGTACGTCTTAGAGCAAAACGGCTTACATGTCCCTATCCTAAATTTTTATTATCTTCCCAAAAAAATAAACTTCCAGTTAAACCGGAACTTCTATATTTCCTGCTTTCGAGTTACATCCGGTTTAACCGGAAGTTGATTTTTTTGGGAAATAAAATAAAAATTGAAGGACATGTAAGCCGTTTTGCTCTAAGACGTACTCTTAGAAAGTTATAAGCTGTCAAAGTTCAAAAATGTCACTTTTCGAGAGTCAATATCTCGGAAACTATGAAGTATAGACTAATAATGCATTTAATAAAAAATAATTATAATTGTATGTGGAGTTTAAAAATTAAAAAATATACTGGGTGTTATATTTAAAAATATAAAATTCGTTCAAATTCCAGACAAACTAAAAAGCTGGCAACAACGCCAATATCGTCATTCGGTGCGTTAGATCCTCTTACACAACTGTACCAAATTTGGTTTAAATCGGCCAGTAAATTGTGATGTTATTAAGCCGTTTCCAGACTTTATACACACACTGTATGTACCTACATAATTTAGCTAATAACAAGTAAATAATAAATATTCATAATGTTATTTTGTTTTGTATTTATTTTTCGTTAAAAATTGGCTTTTGTTCCAAAACTATTGCTTGTTATTGTGCAAATAGTGTTTATATAGTCTTGTATACATTACATACAAAATGTCCTATTTGATTGTTAAATTTTCATGCATCAATGCAGTCGATTTTTTCAATCCTTTTAGAAAAAAATTTAATGTGGAAAGTCACTTTTCTGCACTCAGCTGCTTACCGAAAAAGTTTCCCGCACTTATTAGAATAATAATAATTTCAATAATTCAATGATAATTTTATCACTTGTCATTGTGTGTGTCAAAACCTCAAAGACTACTTTATGGGGTAGGATGAAATTTAACAGGTATTTACCTTCCTCAAAATTGGATTTAGTTTATCTCTAATAAAAAATAAAATGAATTAGAGAGGAAAGTTATTTTCTGATTCTAGAATTTTTTCAGGATTCGTTATTTGACTAGATAAATTTAATAAGCCATATTGGTAATCGATGCGTTGAATGCACTTTCTTATCTAATTTATACATATTTTAGTGGTTCGCCTTTATTAAATGGACTCCTTAAATATGCAGGATAATGCAAATTATATTGTTATTTTTTTATAAATTGGCTGTTTTGTATTTTTGTTTAAAATTATTGGTTTGAATTATTGAATAAATAATAAAAACTATGGGCTTTGAACATGATTAATTTAATCCATATAGGTTTAAAGTTTAGTTAATACCCGTTAAGTAGCCAGACATGATCTTAGACCCAAAAACGTAATGATACTTAATTCACAATTTTTTTTCTGCGATTCCAATACTTTCTCTGCGAGAAAAGAAAAATTTTAAATTTTATTGTTTATGATATGCGAGTAAGAGAATAGGTATAGATTTCGTTTATTATTGTCAGGTATTTATTAAAAAAAAGGAGATATTGAAAATTTCATAAATTTATTTTCAACCAATTAGAAGGCTCCTTTTTGTTTGCGTTGCTTATAGCGACGGGAGACTATCGCGATAGTCTATAAACCTAATAAAATTAATAAGTGATAATTTTTCTGTCAAAAATGAAGTGCTTTATTTTTTATGGCAAACGTCACTCAGAATAAAATCAAAATACATTTTGTTGATAACTTATAATTTTTATTGAGAATAGGTCGTAGGTCTCATCATCTTATCATATTAAAAGAAACTCCAATTTATGAAATTTTCTTACCGAATCTCCCACGCAGCAGAATTAATTCCCGATAATTTTTTTCTCGGTTTCACTCATGTTTTTGTTGATAGAAAATTTTCCTCGTCTTCGACTCGGAATAATTTTCTATCAACAAAACCATTCGTGACCTTGAAAAAAATTATCGGTAATAATTCTGCTGCTAGGGAGATTATAAGTGAAAATATTTTATTTTCCTTAATTTTGCAGACTGAACAGAAAGGTTCACCAGTTCAATCTGAGATTTATACGCACAGCGAAGATTCCACAAGACTGAAAGAAACGACTACTTACACATTTGCTAGACATGGCATTAGATCAAATTATATGGATAGAAGCATTGAAGCAAAGAGAAAGGTAACAATTTAATTCCTTTAAACCGGTTGAAGATAGAAAGATATTATACCCTTTAGTAGATAATTTATACTAGTTTTCGTTAAAAATATAAAATACAGTGTTTTCTATTTAAAGTAATTGAAAGTAAAAATGTTTGCTTTCTAGGTGCCTTGGTCACAAATATATTTGACATTCTAGTGAGTATGTTTTGGCTCCAAAAAATTTTTTATAAAATAATATTTTCAACGAACGAACAAACAGAGCTAGGCAAAGTATATTGTGTACAAAATATTTCTGGATTATTAAGCGGAATCGAAAAGTCAAATAATATAATTGTATTTAAAATTCCTTGGCTGCTATGAGTTTCAGACTTTGAAAATATTTGTAATCGTAGAACACCAGTTTATATTACTACATTCAAATTTTAATAAAAATATCTTTGTCGTTTTCTGAATCTCTCTAATAGGCCACTAAGTTTGGCGCACCATGTATACAATTGTAAAGTGACTGACTATCAACGCCCAGCTAAAACCCCGAATCATAGATTCGACGATATCTTCTCTTTATAACGTAAGCATCCATTAAGAAGGGATTTTTCGAAAATCAACTATCAATAGTGTTGCCGCCGAGACGAGAGATTCTCGTCTCTCGTTTTGTCTGGCCCTCTCTCCACGAGACGAGAGAGATATTTTCTGTCGAATAAAGTTCCGAGACGAGACGAGTCGAGTAATTCTCGTCTCTCTCGATCTCTCTCGAGCAAAAAACGTTACCTTTTTGAGTTTTTTTTTAAATCTTCTTAAATTCCTCTTTGCAAAAATATACATAATGTCTATATTTGGAGCAGCGGTTTTCGAGTTATTTAACTGCAAATAGTTTCATCTAGTTAGCCGTGCCTGACCATTCAGAATAACATATTATGACGTTTTATCGCTGGACAAAATTATTTGCAGTCAAATAACTCGAGAACCGTCGGTCCAAATATGAACGTTATATATATTTTTAATAAGAGGAATTTAAGGAGTTTTTAAAATCTCATAGTAGACAGGGTGTCCCAAAAAATATTTTTTAAATTTGCTGATTCTACATAAATTTATAATTACTTTTATTAAATGCATTATTAGTCTATAGTTATTAGTTTCCAAGATATTGACTTTTGAAAAATTATATTTTTGAGTTTCGACAGCCTATAGCTTTCTAACAGTACATCTTAGAGCAAAACGGATATGTCTATATATTCCATTTTCACTATTTTCCCAAATCAATCAAACTTCCGGCTAAACCGGATGTAACTCGAAAGCAGGATATACAGTTCTTCCGGTTTAACCGGAAGGTGATTTTTTTGGGAAGATAATAAAAATGGAAGATAGGGACATGTAAGCCGTTTTGCTCTAAGACGTACGATCTGTCGAAACTCAAAAATGACATTTTGACTTGACTTTTAGTCAATATCTTAGAAATGGAAATTTCTTACCGTGCTGGTGTTTTGGAGCACCCTGTATAGACAAAAATAATTTTATAAGAGGCACCTCTTAACACTTAAGTTTCGTCAAAAGTTTTCCGCTATCTTAGTGGTACAGGAGATATTGACCTTTGTCGCACTAATGGGCCACATTTAGGTTAGGTTCTGTCATATTTGATATATGTCAAATATGATAGAACCTAACCTAAACGCGTTAAAATTCTGCTTGATTTTTACTATATTTGGTTTAAATCACGAGAGAAGCGAGACGAGACGAGAGAAGGTCGTGTCTCGTCTCGTCTCGCTCTCTCTCGATGAGACGAGAGACCTATGTTATCTCGTGTGACAAGACGAGACGAGAGAAGGCCTTCTCTCGTCTCGTCTCGCGGCAACACTAACTATCAACTACTAACTAATTAACTAACTAATCAATTAAGGTGGTAAAAACGAAGGTTGAAATATTTATAGGAATTTCTGTATCTCAGGAACAAAAACTGGTACCCAAAGGTCTAAAAAAATTTTTTAATAAAAGAATAATATAGGTACATGCTTCGTCATTTTTTCAAAATTCACTGGGGATAGAAATAGAGAAGGTAAAGGTAATTTCCCAACGCAACCGATAGTCAACAATATATCAGTAAAAATTTTAGACAAATTCTTCGCTTGGAACGAATAAACATGGGCGTCTGCAATTACCAAAATTTTATTAAAAGTTGGTATCTTACTAAAACTTAGCAGAAATACTATACAACACAAATCATGAAAATCTTATATCCTATTTTCTTGGGAATCGGGGCCAATAAAGGGATGAAATGGGGTTATTAAAGTTTGTATTGGGAGAAATATTTTTTGACGGACTTTTTTGACGTATTTCAATGAAAATCTTATATCCTATTTTCTTGTGAATCGGGGCCAATAAAGGGATGAAATGGGGTTATTAAAGTTTGTATTGGGAGAAATATTTTTTGACGGACTTTTTTGACGTATTTCAATGAAAATCTTATATCCTATTTTCTTGTGAATCGGGGCCAATAAAGGGATGAAATAGGGTTAATAAAGTTTGTATTGGGAGAAATATTTTTTGACGGACTTTTTGACGTATTTCAATGAAAATCTTATATCCTATTTTCTTGTGAATCGGGGCCAATAAAGGGATGAAATGGGGTTATTAAAGTTTGTATTGGGAGAAATATTTTTTGACGGACTTTTTTGACGTATTTCAATGAAAATCTTATATTCTATTTTCTTTGGAATCGGGGCCAATAAAGGGATGAAATGGGGTTATTAAAGTTTGTATTGGGAGAAATATTTTTTGACGTATTTCAATAATACAATAAATTCTAACCCAAAGGTGTTTATATACGCATAGTACAAGGAGAGGTTCTATGAGCGTTATTATCTGTAAAGAAACAGGTGTATTATTTAATTATAAAATAAAAATTTTTAATGATCCAATAGACTTTTACGTAGGCGGTTTTATGGACTTAAGGGCCTAAGGGAGCAAATGAAATCCAAATTTTAATTTGCTGACGTTTTGGGAAATATAATACTTTTTTCAGAGCTCTGAAACAATAAAATTATTTCTTAGGTTTCAACAATAACCGATGAAAACATTACATAATTGATTTGTTTGGAAAAATGACAATCTTATTTTCGGTAACATAACATAACAGAAAGTACATATTATACAGGGTGTCCGGAAAATACGTGTACAACGTTTGACGACAGACTCCTGACGTCAAAATAGGTCGATCTAAGCCGACTTAGTTATATCCAAAATTGTCTCGTTTAGCCGGAGAGGGCGTCAAAAACTTGTAAAAATATTGGTTTTTCCTAAATTACGTGAAAACCTGCTAATCGATTTTAATGATTTTTAGTATGTAGACTAATACTATAAAATGACGTATTCTGGTAGTATAGTCACCGGCTGTAAATAAGTGGAAGTGTTATAAAAGTGATATAATACGTCAACATTTCTCCTCAATTTTTATATGAACGGCGTTATGACAACCCAGATATTTTTGTAGAGTGACTGGATGTATTTGGAAGCTATTTTACCTCTTCATTATTTTTCGTTGAATGAGCTGTTTTGCCAGAAGAAAATATTTACAATTACCTGCATACATCAATTATTCACAATAAAAATAAAACAAAGTACAACAAAGTTGAAAGTATGTATTGTATCATTTTACACATTTGCTTAAGTAATGTTTTTGTTTTACTTAGTTTCTTACAATACATACTTTCAACTTTGTTGTACTTTGTTTTATTTTTATTTTAATTGATGTATGCAGGTAATTGTAAATATTTTCTTCCGGCAAAACAGCTCATTCAACGAAAAATATTAAAGAGGTAAAATTGCTTCCAAATACATCCAGTCACTCTACAAAAATATATGGGTTATCATAACGCCGTTCATATAAAAAATGAGGAGAAATATTGACGTATTATATCACTTTTATAACACTTCCACTTATTTACAGCCGGTGACTATACTACTAAAAAACGTCATTTTATAGTATTAGTCTACATACTAAAAATCATTAAAATCGATTAGCTGGTTTTCACGTAATTTAGGAAAAACCAATATTTTTACAAATTTTTGACGCCCTCTACCGGCTAAACGAGACAATTTTGGATATAACTAAGTCGGCTTAGATCGACCTATTTTGACGTCAGGAGTCTGTCGTCAAACTTTGTACACGTATTTTCCGGACACCCTGTATAATATACATAATATCCTTGATCCTTGACACAGTTACAAACAGGTGTCATTTTTCTTTTATATCTCATGATGTTTAAAGAGAAAAAGAAAACTTTTAGAAATAATAACGCGCAAACTGCAAACAGAGACAAAAGACAGTTACAAAAAATTTGCGTATTTTAATTTTCTTAAAAAGTACACCAAAATTAAAACATATTAATTAGAAAAGAGAAAAAAAAAGAAAAAGAGAAAGTTTTATCATTAAAATAAAATAAAACAGGGACCAAGGATGAACCCCAAAAAAAAAACAACAAAACAACAAACAAAAAAGTGGTAAACACTTACAGTTAAAGTGGGCTCCACGAGGCATAATGGTAAATAATAATATTAATAATAATAAAAATAAAAATATTTTTTATTAGTGATCTCTATTTTCGGTAATATTGTCATGAACAAAGCTAGGAGATAAATAAAATTTTGATAAAAAAAAGAAATAATGTAAAAAAATACCAAAGAAATTTCTTGTCAAAAATACTGCTGGTACCTATTAAAGCTTCTATTGGGTAATATGAATGATAACCACTACTTTATTTCAATAGCAAAATTATATAACAGAGGAATTGCGAGAGCAAAGCCGCACGACCCTCTAGTTAGGTATATTGTATCTTCTCTTCTTTATTTAAGTGTCTGTTTTTCTTGTTAATTTTTTATTTTATTTTTTATAATAATTACCCAACTCTAGTTAAATTTATATTTTTCAGGTTATAAGGATGCTCTTTGTAATTGTAGCAGAATTTTTCATATGCTGGGCGCCAATCCATATACTAAACACATGGTACCTCTTCTATCCCAAAGAAGTGTATGAAATAGTCGGATCCACAGGGGTATCATTGGTCCAACTTCTGGCTTACATAAGTTCCTGCTCAAACCCCATAACATATTGCTTTATGAATAGAAAATTTAGACAAACATTTTTCACTGCATTTAAATGCGGGTAAGTTTCTTATTAGGTTGGGTGCTTGTTTGCAGATTCAATTGATCTAAAGGCACACAAAATGCTAACCTCAGCCCTGCCGTGCCAAAATATACTTTTTTATTTTAAAAACTAGGATTTGGGTTAACTTATAAAAAAATAACCATAACCTTTTTCAAATATTTACAGCTACTACTTTCCTACCCAAGCAACAATCCGACGTTGTTACAACGTTGCTTTAATCGACCCGACGTAGGAGCGCGACGTCAAATCGACTTCACCACGACCCACATTTGCACCAAATCGGTCACACAAGTTTGGGTCGTTACGACGTCGTGTCCGACTATATATAGTCCGATTAAATTGACCAACCTTGGAGTCGTGACAAGGTTGGTATTATCGACTATTATTCACCTAGTTAGGGCAAACCTGGTAGGATTATGCGCCAATTGTTTACACTAAACTTTCTTGTTGTAGATAGTTTGGTGAAAATAAAATACCTGTTATTGGAGTACCTCTGTACTGTGGAATTAAACTTTTAAACAAATGATAAATATGGCTTGTATGGGTGTATAATATCTCTTTGATAACTAGATATTTCGAAATTAATTTTCGGGCCATCTCTGGGTCTAAATACTAAACGCAATCCAGTTTTTTGATAAACATGCATATGAGAGCTTTAAGAATAAAAGGGGCCACAAAAAAAATAAGCTAATAAAAAATATTGGTTTTTATTCATCATACCAAGTTTTTTTATTATTAATATATTTTGTCGTAAAAATACGAAACATACATAATAATATATTTGTTTTAAAAAATTATTGTAGGGTATTTTAATGTGTTTTTGCGAAAAAATAACAAGCAAATTTGTAACGAAAAAGGAATTGCAGCAAAAAGATGCCGTCATGGCCCTATTGTAAACTGCTTAAAATGGAGGCGCCGGAAAAATGACTAAAACACTCCTTTTTTGCCGTAAAATTGCAACTAGTTTAACTAAATGTACTACTTCTGTCCTTACCTTACAAACATTTTACCCACATTTTCCTCTTTTCAACTTCGGCTAGAGATACTACGTATAGTATACTACGATACCATCGCCGACCGGCTTCCGAAAAGAATGCACTGTTTTTATATCGCAACCGACTTTCCTATCGGTTGCCTACGCTGTCATTTTTCGACAACTGCGCGAGTTGTCTCTTACATGTCATTTATTTATTTTTGTCATCAACATTCGTTTGAACACGTTGCAACGGGTCATCTTCAGAGTTGTTTTCTTAGCCACATTTCTGGATCACTATCGGCGTGTAATCATCAGATGGGGTGTGCTGGCGAGATGTAGATGGACCGGCTTCATCTGTTGTATTGTATGATAATGTGCTATTACAGGTACTACTTTTAACCTTTTTATTTTTGTGCCTTTGTATTTTCAGTATTCTATAAAAAGTAGATGAATATTTAAAGGGCGACGAGGCGAAAGCTGTTGTTTTTTCCATATCAAATTTACAAATAAGAAAACATAAGACTCCCTAACCTTACTTTCAGGTAAAACCTTTACGATCTTGTACTGACATCTGTAAAAGTATAAAGTAGTAAAAAATACCAATGCCAACGTCATAACAACGTTGTGTTTTAGGACTATAGGCAACTTTTAGATAGTAGTCATCTCCGACGGCGGTATAGCGTTGTGCATGCATCCAATATCAAACTTGTTGCACTCAATGAGTTGTGAAATCGTCGATTGTGCTTCTTGACTTACTTAGAAACAGTAAATTTATTTATAATTTATATATTATAATATATATTTATATTATTAATTTATGATACAAAATTTTTTTGCTGGTGCCACAGCTTCACAAACACACACAAGTTAAATTTAATCTTTTTAGCCACATAATATATTATAATATGACCTACCTTTCCGGTGTTAATATATCTTGAATGTAGTTACAAAATCTGGTTTTAGATAAAACCTTTAGGTAATTTGGAAAATTATGATATAATATAGTATAATACAAAGGTCTTTTGAAAATGGGCCGCTTGAAGTGGTGATATTTGGAAGTCGTGAGTATTTCTTGTAGCAGGTAGGTACAAATACATCGTTTCAGTATTTGTTTGCCACTTTTAATAATTTTATACACGCTAAAGTATGGTAACGTCTCCGATTTTTCATGTTTGAGATTATATTAATATTTAGATAGAGATTTCTGTGATTTCGGTATGGTTTATTAAATGAAACCCGCATGTAGCTATTTTGTGTTTTCGAATTTTATTTGATATCTGTATTTAAGTCGCCATTTACTATATCTCTCTATGATTTGTTCAAGTATCCGCAAAGAAAATATTTTGATTTAGTTATAATACCTTTACCTGTTGCACGTATGCTGTTGTATTCTTTATTTTATCTTAAATTTATACAAGAAATAATCAATTAAAAATTTAAAAAACTAGTACATCATATATCAAAAAGCACATTCTATAGAAGAAGATTAAAGAAAGGGAGAAGAACGTTGTAAAAAAAGGTTTGTTTTAAATTTAAGAATAAAATTTTGGACTTTTTGTGTCAAAAATTACTAGAAAAAGTATTAAAAACCAGCAAAATCAAAAATGATGATCAGTCAAATGAACACCTGAAAGAACAATTTACATTAGATGAAGAAGAAGGATATTTACCATTAAGATATCCAATCTGAGCCAGTCAAAATGTTTGTAATGAAAAAATAAATAAATTTAAGATATGCAAAGAAGACAAACAAGAAGCAGGACCTTCAAAGGTAAATCTATGTACAGAATGCGGAATAAATATAAAACCAAATCAAAATTCTATGCAATGTAATGGCTGCTGTAACAACTAGTTTCATATAAAGTGTTCAAAATTAGATGTTAAACTGTTGGATAATTTCATTAATGAAAAAAAAAAAAGAAAAATGGACTAAAGTGGATATGTGGAAAATGTACACCAGAATATACAGGTTATTTTGAAAAATATGTTGAGGAACTTCAAAAATCAATCAATTTTTTATCTGAAAAATATGATGAACTATACAGGGTGTCCGGTAACTTATGAGCCATAGAGCAACTGGAGATAGTAGATATAAAAATATGTCTTTTGAGCCAAATTTGCCCAAGTAAAATGTTAGAGGTTAAAGAGATACAGGGTGTTGAAAGTGAAAATTAATTTTCGAAAAATGATGATAATTTTGAAAGGGTTTAAGATATCGAATTCAAAATCGGTATAACTAGGTTTTCGAGAGTGAGAAATTCGAATTTGGTGTTAATTTCAAGATACTTCCTAGAGAGCGCTTGCTACGTGCTTCATGTTGAACTAATTCATCCATATTTTTTTTAACCGTGCAGTTACTAGTATTTATACTTTAAAATATAAAAGAACCTACATTTTTACGTAAAAAAGGTACTCTTGGTCGATCTCGATATCTCAAGCCGTTACCCAGATTCTAGGACTTGATGATAAAAAGGCAGAAAAAAAAACAAAATGAAAATATTGGAAACTATTAAAAATTTGTTTTAATTCACTTTAGTAAATGTTGAAAGTGTCCACCGTTTACTTCAATACATTTTCTTAAGCTTTTTAACAAATGAGGTCTCACATTCAGGAAGATATTTTGATTATCTCCTATAACAATGGCGGCTTCTTGAATTTTTTGTTCAAGTTCTTCCCGTGTATTGGATTCATCACCATATACCAAATCCTTCATGTGATCCCACAGATAAAAATCTAACGGGTTAATATCTGGGCTACGCGGTGGCCAAGGAAATTCGCTTCCGCGACCAATCCACCGATGTGGAAAACGCTGATTTAAATGATTTCGAACAGGAACTGCAAAGTGTGCTGGGGCACCATCTTGCATTAACCACATATTGTGTATTATGTTCAGAGGTATATCATCCAGAAGGTAAAGTAAACCGTTTTCTAAAAACTGCAAATATTGTTCTTCATTACGTCTCTGCGGAAGCTAATATGGGCCGATCAAGAAATTGTCGATAATGCCGCACCAAATATTTATCGAAAACTCGTGCTGAAAATGTCTTTCTTTGGGTAATCGTGGATTTTCCAAAGCATAGTGATGATTATTTTTTCAGTTAAAAATTCCGCGTTTTGTAAAAGTTGCCTCGTCAGTAAATAATATTTTTCTCAGGAACATGGTATCTTTGTTATTCGTATTTAGTAGATTTTGACAGAATTCTGATCTGACTGGCAAATCTCCTGGCAGTAAATTTTGAACGGGCGTGAAATGGTAAGGAAATAAATTTTCTGCATTGATGACTTCTGAGACGGTCGATTTACCTATTCCTGTAGAAGCTTCCAAACGCCTAGTGCTTAATTCAGGATTTTCCGCGATACGAACCAAGATCTCTTCTTCTTGTTCGACCGTTATAGTTTTCGGTCGTCCACCAGGATTTTTGACATAAAACGAACCTGTTTCACCTAACTGATTGAATATTCTTTGAAATATTTTTCGGTCTGGAATGATTCTGGTTGGGTAAAGTTCTACATACCTTCTAAGTGCAGCACGACTATTATAATTCTCTTGTGCATAAATGCAGACCATATCACGTAAATCACGGTTAGAAAACTTATTAAGCCTGGGCATTTTTATTTGAAAAGATTACAGTACTTGGATATTGCAAAAACTTTTTATTTACGTACCTTTAACGGGAAAAAGTAGAAAATAATGACAGTTTTCACCGCAACAAATTTTGTCAAAATGCAAGGCAGACTTTGTGAATTAAATATTTCTCAGCAATCAACAGAATGTGCAATGGAACATTCAGACGCTAAAATCTGGGCTAGGTAACGGCTTGAGATATCGAAATCGACCAAGAGTACCTTTTTTACGTAAAAAGGTAGGTTCTTTTATAGTTTAAAGTATAAATACTAGTAACTGCACGGTTAAAAAAAAATATGGATGAATTAGTTCAACATGAAGCACGTAGCAAGCGCCCTCTAGGGAGTATCTTAAAATTAACACCAAATTCGAATTTCTCACTCTCGAAAACCTAGTTATACCGATTTTGAATTCGATATCTTAAACCGTTTCAAAATAATCATCATTTTTCGAAAATTAATTTTCACTTTCAACACCCTGTATCTCTTTAACCTTTAACATTTTACTTGGGCAAATTTGGCTCAAAAGACATATTTTTATATCTACTATCTCCAGTTGCTCTATGGCCCATAAGTTACCGGACACCCTGTATAAAGAAAATAAGAAAATGTCAAAAACATTATTAGAGGTAAATAAAAATCAAGACGAATTAAAAAAAGACAATAAATCTTTAAAAAAGCATGTGGAAAATTTACAAATAGAAATATCAAATATTCAAGAAAAAAACGATTTTTAATCACAAACGTTGTTAAAAAATAATATTGAAATTAAAGGCGTACCGGAAAAATCAAATATTAATGATAAAGAAATAAAAAAACAATTTTAAAACACATAGGAATAACTACTGAAAAAGAAGATATAATAAATATAAAAAGATTAGATAATAAAAATAATAACGGAAATATTATTAAGGTCGAGCTAAAAAATGAAGATTTAAAAAAGAAGATTTGAGAGAAGGGAAACAATATTTTAAAAATCGAGGAAAATTGACAACAAAAGAACTTAATTTAAAAACCATCAAAATAATATCATATACATCAATATACTCAAAAAATAAAGTACCTATTTGGAAAAACAAAAGAATTGAAAAAGAAAGGTTTTATATATATTTGGATTAAAAATGGGAAAATTCTTGTAAGAAAAAATGCTAAAGAAGAAATTATAAATATTAATTCAGAAGAGAAATTAAAGAAACTGATAAATTTACCTATATGTTAAAACTAATTTAAATTAACTTTTTTAATTTTTAATTTTAATATTATTAAATAATAATTAAAATTAAAAAAAAAATAACTATTTACACGAAGTAAAAACAAATAACATTCAAGCGCAACTGGTAAGTAGTAAAAATGAATATAACGGTCTTAAATTTAATAACAAAACATTTTCGATATATCACAATAATATACGTAGTATTGCTAAAAATATTGATGAAAGTAAGTTATGCATTTATAATTTAGAAGAAAAATTTGATATTATAATATTAACAGAAACTTGGCAAATTTTGAATAAAAATTTATTTCATATTCCTAATTATAATTTAATATACAATAATGGTAATTTAAATAAAAATGATGGAATTGTTGTGTTTGTAAAAAATGATCTTAATTATAATTATGAAATAATACCAATTGGTGATTTAAAAATAACATGCATAAATTTAATTATTAATAAAACTATGAAAATTAATATTATTGCAGTTTATAGACCTCCATCTACATGTATAACGAAATTTAATAATGATTTAAAATTATTTTTTAACGCTAATTATAGAAAATTTAAAAATGATAATTCAACAATATTTATTGGAGATCTAAATATTAATATACTCTCAAATACAATACATACTAATGAATATTTAAATATTTTAAATGAATATCAATTTATATCATTTATTAATGATATCACAAGAAAAATAAATAATTAATCTTCATGTATAGATCATATTTTCATTAATACAAAACAAAATTTGTCAAGTTTTAAATCATTCATATTTCAATATCAAATTAAAGACCATTAGCCAATTATTTTACAAAATTTTTCAAATACAACTCAAACTACACAACCTGATATAGATAAATATAAAACATATATTAATTACATTAAATTCAATCAATGTTTAAGTAAATTGAATTGGAATGAATTTTTTATAATGAATACCCCGGACGATTTAAGTAATTTTTTAATCAAAAAAATTGAAAATAATGTTGAGAAATGTAAAATTAATATTAAAAACAAGAAAAATGTTCCTAAAAAAGATTGGATATCAAAGAATTTATTAATATTAATAAATAAAAAAAATTAACTTTATAAAAGTCAGAGAAATACAGATAATAAAGACCTAATAAATAACAATAAAAATTATAAAAATAAATTAACCGAAATTATTAAAAAAGCTAAAATAAATTATTACAAATCTCAAATAGAAAATAAATGTAATTTATCAAAAGAGTTATGGCAATGTGTTAAAAAATTATGTAATGAAAAAAATAAAAAAGATAATTCAATAAAGTCCATGAAACTTCCAAATGGAGAAGTAACTTATGATCAAGATTTAATATCTAATAACTTTATTGAATATTATTCAAAAGTTGGAGAATCACTAGCTAATAATATATTAAATAAAAATAATATTTCATATGCAACTGTATTAAATAACTTAAATTCCTTTTATCTAAAAGAAACAAATTATCATCAAATAATAAGCATTATAAATAATATTAAACCTAAAAAATCTCCTGGTATTGACGGAATAACATTCGAAATATTAAAATCAATTAGTTCACATATCACCAAACCATTAGCTTATTTAATAAATACTATCTTTAAAACAGGAATATATCCAAATGCTTTTAAAATAGGTTTAATAAAACCAATTTATAAAAATGGCAACAAAACTGAATTAGAAAATTACAGACCTATCACACTTATTTCAGTATTAGCAAAAGTTTTTGAAAAAGTTTTAAAAAATCGAATAGACAAATTTTCATAAAAAATAAAATCATATCAGAAAAACAATTTGGTTTCCGAAAAAATTAATCTACTCAAGATGCAATTTGTGAATTAACAACTCAAATAATAATATATAACTCAATTGATAATAAAAAGCAAAGCATATGTATATTTTTGGATTTAGCAAAAGCATTTGATACTGTAAGTCATGAAATACTTTTAAGAAAATTAGAAATAATTGGTTTTCGAGGAAATGTATTAAATTTATTTGAAAGTTATGTAACCATTCGAATGTGCCGATGAACCAACAAGGCACGTCATCACGGCGATTAGAAATATTTATTGCTCTTGACGGAACAATGGGTTTGTTTAGTCTGGAGTAGATGGTGTGGCGCCGTGTTAAGATAAACATTGGTGTATCGGCATATGCTTTTCTTGGTAACAGGATCATTCTTACGCATACGTTTGCTCCATATACTGTTTTTTTAATAACTCTGTTTTAAAAACCCAATAAACTAAATTTTATAACAAAAGACTTATGTATTAATTAAATTAATACATTCGTTTACAGTTCAGGTGCGGGGTGGACTTTATGGGTTACTTTCTTGCTCGCGGTAAACGTGCATTCCCGGCCGCGTTATACCGGGTAGTTTAAAAACTTTGTGTACCCTTTTGGAACATTATAATTAGTTAAGTGATACGTGTTACGAATGATGGGTAAAGGAAAACGACGTGCTCGTCACTCTAGCTCTTCGAGTAGTGATTCGGGCAGGGAATCTTTAAGCTCTTACGATAGTAGGTACAGGCGTACGCGATCTGAACGTGGTTATACTCCGCCAAGACGAGACGTTACGGGTCACCCTTTAACGAAGGGAACCGTAAAAAGAAGCGACAGTTACGTCCGTCGCGAGAAAATACAGAACCAAGTACATCTCGTGATTTGGGTAACGTACCAACTATACGAGGTGGGGCAGAAAATACCAGTTCCAGCCAGCAAAGTTTAAATGATACCTACGAGGCTAAAATTAAACAACTAGAAATGATTATAGAGAAAATGTCACATCATAATCCCAGTGTCGAAACACGCAGGTTAGCTGTACCAGCTTGTATACCAGAATTTTGTCCCGAAAATGAAAATATGTCCGCCATTAAGTGGCTTGAGAAAATTGACGAACTAAGACAAATCAACGATTGGGATGAGGTAACGAGAATTTACCATATGCAAACTCGATTTTCTGGTATGGCAAGAACCTGGTATCACAGTTTAAGTTCACTACGATATACCTGGCCTGAGTGGAAAGTTTTAGTTGCCAAAACTTTTCCCGATCACGTGGATTATGCCAAAGCGCTGAGAAAAATGCTTAACAGAGAAAAACTTTTAAATGATACAATGACATCGTATTATTTCCAAAAAATGGAGCTGTTAAGGACATGTCAAATTGCGGGAAAGAATGCAGTTGCCTGTATAATTGACGGAATTCCAGACGTTACCATTCAAAACGCTGCTCGCGCTGGTCGTTATGAAAAATCAGAGGCACTATTTGAAGGATACTTGTCAATGCTACGTGAGGAAAGTATCATTGAGGAATCGATGCGAAAAGCCGAGGGTTCGATAAGGCGACCCCAGAAAGTGGATTTACGTCACTCACTCTCGAATATGTGTAATAACAAACTATATGCTAGACCAGATGTTTCAAACGTGAGGTGTTTCAACTGTAAAATGAAAGGTCATTTTCAGTCAAAGTGTCCAAAACCACGTGTTCACTGCACCAAGTGTAATTTGTTAGGACACGAGGCAGACCGTTGCACTGTAAATGTATTGAGACGACCAGCTGATCGACACAATAAGGGTGAGTCAAAATCAATTTTAGTTTTATCCAATAATCAGTCATCTAGTACTTGTTATTTTATTGATTGTGTCATTAACGATGAACCTATACGAGGCTTTGTAGATTCGGGTTGCGCCGCAGTCACCAATTGTGAATCGGATGCAGTCAGGTTGCATCTACAGGGTGAGCCTACACTAGTACGATTGTGTGGTTACGCTGGAGGTTCGGTGGTAGTACACTCAAAAGTAACGATAAATTTAAATGTTGATTTAGCTTCTGCTACCGTTGATGCACTTGTGGTACCCGATAATGTACAGGATGTACCTATCATTGTAGTTCAGCCATTTTTAAATAATGAAAATGTTACAGTTTTAGTTAGAGGTAACCAAGTTCGACTTTTTAATCAAAATGACGTCAATATCACAGATATTAACAAGTTTTTGTCTGAAAAAGTTAATTTATGTGTTAAGGAAACTACTATTATTCCAGCGAATTTTGTAGGTCATATTTCTCTGATTCGACATGAAAACGTTAAGGATGCTTTTGTCGATCTAAGTTTTCGAAATTGGGATGATAATTTTCACGTTATCCTACCCTGTGTTATAGACATGAATAATTGTTGCTGTATTCCCGTTGCCAATATGTCCGATAAGTCGGTTTGTTACGAAAAAGACAGAGTACTTACTAGAGGTTATACATGTATCGAAGATTCGGAAATACCATCAAAAATATGTTTAGCGACAAATATTGCTGATTTACCGCCTTTTACATTATTAGATCTCGAAAAACAAACAAATTCAGAACTAAATAGCGTTGACTGTTCTAAATTACTAAAACTACTTAATAAGTATAGGGATTGTTTTGCTACTAATTTAGGGGAGATTGGTAAAACGACTGTTACGAAAATGTCGATCATATTAACTGATAACGATCCCGTAACGTATCGTCCATATCGTATGCCTTTTTCGAGTCGTGAGAAAGTCCGTACCATAGTCCAAGACCTTATTGATAATGGAATAGTTCAAGAATCGGAGTCTCCCTATGCTAGTCCGATACTTTTGGTAAAAAAAAAGAACGGCGAAGAGAGAATGGTAGTAGATTATAGGGCTATAAATCGTAATGTGTTAAAATGAAGTATCCCTTGCCACGAATCGATGACCTTCTGGATAATCTGGAAGGAAATTTTTATTATACGACACTAGACCTTGCTTCAGGGTACCATCAGATTCCGGTAGAAGAAGATTCCATTCCAAAAACTGCTTTTGTGACTCCGGATGGTCAGTACGAATACCTAAGAATGCGTTTTGGTTTGGTTAACGCCCCTGCCGTATTCCAAAGGACTATGAACAAGATATAGTATAGGAGCTGACAAACATTGCGGTGAACGATATTTTTCAAAATTTTCACCTACATGGTCTAATTATACATAGTATAGACAAACTAAAATCGACCGTCTGCCGTTTCAAAGTGGTAGCTTTAACTTTGGGGGATGCAGTTAAAAAAGGGTGGTTTTAAGATTTGGTGAACAATATTGATCAAAACCCACATTCACTCATTTGAAAAAACAGCTTAAGAATGTGTCGAAATCACGTGGGCAGACGATTTATTTGACAGCTTAACCCTAGCAGACGCCTGTCAAAGTGGCATATTTTATGGTAAAGTGAACGACAAGTAAAACACATTAATTTTGGTGGGTGTATTCCCCTATTAGTACGTTAACTAAAAACAATATGGCAGACGAAATATTTGACAGCGTTTCTGTGGCAGACGCTGTCAAAGTGACAAGTTTACTCTTGGTAAACAATATTTATAATAGCTCAAATTAGTAAAATAACATAAAACTACACAGGTATTTATTCATTTTAAGAAAGCAGACGATTTATTTGACAGCTTAACCCTGGCAGACGCCTGTCAAAGTGGCATATTTTATGGTAAAGTGAACGAAAAGTAATACACATTAATTTTGGTGGGTGTATTCCCCTATTAGTACGTTAACTAAAAACAATATGGCAGACGAAATATTTGACAGCGTTTCTGTGGCAGACGCTGTCAAAGTGACAAGTTTACTAACAATATTTATAATAGCTCAAATTGGTAAAATAACATAAAACTACACAGGTATTTATTCATTTTAAGAAAGCAGACGATTTATTTGACAGCTTAACCCTGGCAGACGCCTGTCAAAGTGGCATATTTTATGGTAAAGTGAACGACAAGTAATACACATTAATTTTGGTGGGTGTATTCCCCTATTAGTACGTTAACTAAAAACAATATGGCAGACGAAATATTTGACAGCGTTTCTGTGGCAGACGCTGTCAAAGTGACAAGTTTACTCTTGGTAACAATATTTATAATAGCTCAAATTGGTAAAATAACATAAAACTACACAGGTATTTATTAATTTTAAGAAAGCAGACGATTTATTTGACAGCTTAACCCCGGCAGACGCCTGTCAAAGTGGCATATTTTATGGTAAAGTGAACGACAAGCATTACACATTAATTTTAGTGGGTGTATTCCCCTATTAGTACGTTAACTAAAAACAATATGGCAGACGAAATATTTGGCAGAGCTCCTGTGGCAGACGCTCTCAAACTTACAAGTTCACCCTTATTGATAAACAATGTAAATAGCTCAAATTGGTGAAATAAAATATTACTTTGGTAAATGGTATTCAAACATTTCTATTGCAAAATTGGTATAAAATAAAAATTATTCTTTAACAAATATAAAACAGGATTCTTAAAACATCATGAAATCAGTCTCTCGTTTTTATTCGTCAACAAAACCTAAGAGTACTTCAACAAACCTAAAACTATTTATACATATATTAAAAAAAAAAAATAACAAAAAAATATATTCTACAAAAAATGCAAATGAATCTAGTCAAGCATTGTTCCAACAAAAAAAAACACATTTCTTAAAACTATAAAATACTTAGGATTTTAAAACATCACAAAATCAGTCTCCCAGTTTTATTAATTTACAAATAAGTAACCTAAATAAGAGAGAGTACTTCAACAAATTAACAATCCAGCATCATTCTAAAAATACACATTTCTTAAAACTATAAAACAGGATTTTAAATTATTACAAAATCAGCCTCCCATTTTTATTCTTTCACAAAAAAGTAACCTAAATAAGAGCGATAGAACTTTAACAAATCTTAATGTATTTATCTAAGCAAAAATAAATCAAAAAAATATATCATCTACAAATGAATCTAGTACCTTAAAACAGCATAAGTTATACCAAACACTAATAAGTTCCCAAAAACTTGCATAAAAATTTCAAATTACAAAATCAGTCGTTATTTATTGCTGTAAAAAATCATCCTCGTCGTCACTTGATTCAACCAAAATTGCGTCGGCGTCGTCGTCACTTTCGTTACTTAAATCAGATTTATGCAAAATATCACCAAGTTGAATGGGCGATTGAGGCCCGTCAAACCACAATATATTAAATTTATTTTCTCTCAGTATCCAACCATTAATTAGATGATCGTAAAAATTTGGAGTAACTTTGGTTGCATTCATCCAAATTGCTGCAATTTGGTTTGTCCTTCGAATTTTTTGCAGTAGTACTGATTTGCGAGGGGGAAAGTTTTGAGCATTAAATTTTTTTAAAATAAAAGTGGATTTTTTTCTGATGTGCACCCATAAGTTTTAATAAAACATTCCAATCTGGCCTTATCTATACCTTTAAATTTGGTTTTCCATATAATTTGCAAACATAGCCTTCCAGAGTATTTAGTGTTTCCTGAGGGATGTCTTTAAATGGCTTTCACCCCAATGACGCAAAAGCAGCTTGAGTTTGATTGCAATTTTTTAATATTGTAAAAGGTTTCATTTTTCCTTTGCCATAAAACAAGGCTTCGTAATCACAACCACTAAATGCATGGAATGCTGGTAGTGCTTGGCTAAGAGTTGATCCTAAATAATCGTGTAAGATTAATATATCTTAACGAATTATTCGAAATTTGACCAGTTTCCATCCAGAGTGGGAAAATAACTGTTATTACCCAATAATTAATAATAAAACTATATAATATATGTAACCATTGATAATCATTGCTATTAATTTTATCAGAAAAACGAACATGTTATAAAGGAAATAGCACAAGAATACTATTGTGAACATGAAGAGGCCGATAGTAAAATATTCTTTCATATAACAAAAACTGTTTGCAAAAATATAGTTATACGAGCTGCAGATACAGATATTGCAGTTATTGCATAAGCGCATGTTGACCAATTTAAAAAAGAAAATAAGCTTGTTTGGATGGAAACTGGTCAAATTTCAAATAATTCGTAAAGATATATTAATCTTACAAAGATACACGATTATTTAGGATCAACTCTTAGCTAAGCACTATCAGCATTCCATGCATTTAGTGGTTGTGATTATGAAGCCTCGTTTTATGGCAAAGGAAAAAAGAAACCTTTTACAATATTAAAAAATTGCAATCAAACTCAAGCTGCTTTTGCGTCATTGGGGTCAAAGCCATTTAAAGACATCCCTCAGGAAACACTAAATACTCTGGAAGGCTATGTTTGCAAATTGTAAAGGATATAGATAAGGCCAGATTGGAATGTTTTATTAAAACTTATGGGTGCACATCAGAAAAAAATCCACTTTTAGTTAAAAAAAAATTTAATGCTCAAAACTTTCCCCCTCGCAAATCAGTACTACTGCAAAAAATTCGAAGGACAAACCAAATTGCAGCAATTTGGACGAATGCAACCAAAGTTATTTCAAATTTTTACGATCCTCTAATTAATGGTTGGATACTGAGAGAAAATAAATTCAATATATTGTGGTTTGACGGGCCTCAAACGCCCATTCAACTTGGTGATATTTTGCATAAATCTGATTTAAGTAACGAAAGTGACGACGACGCCGACGCAATTTTGGTTGAATCAAGTGACGACGAGGATGATTTTTTACAGCAATAAATAACGACTGATTTTGTAATTTGAAATTTTTATGCAAGTTATTGGGAACTTATTAGTGTTTGGTATAACTTATGCTGTTTTAAGGTACTAGATTCATTTGTAGATGATATATTTTTTTGATTTATTTTTGCTTAGACAAATACATTAAGATTTGTTAAAGTTCTCTCCCTCTTATTTAGGTTACTTTTTTGTGAAAGAATAAAAATGGGAGGCTGATTTTGTAATAATTTAAAACCCTGTTTTATAGTTTTAAGAAATGTGTTTTTTTAGAATGATGCTGGATTGTTGATTTGTTGAAGTACTCTCTCTTATTTAGGTTACTTATTTGTAAAATAATAAAACTGGGAGACTGATTATGTGATGTTTTAAAATCCTAAGTATTTTATAGTTTTAAGAAATGTGTTTTTTTTTGTTGGAACAATGCTTGACTAGATTCATTTGCATTTTTTGTAGAATATTTTTTTTGTTATATATATTTTTTTTAATATATGTATAAATAGTTTTAGGTTTGTTGAGGTACTCTTAGGTTTTGTTGACGAATAAAAACGAGAGACTGATTTCATGATGTTTTAAGAATCCTGTTTTATATTTGTTAAAGAATAATTTTTATTTTATACCAATTTTGCAATAAAAATGTTTGAATACCATTTACCAAAGTAATATTTTATTTCACCAATTTGAGCTATTTACATTGTTTATCAATAAGGGTGAAGTTGTAAGTTTGAGAGCGTCTGCCACAGAAGCTCTGCCAAATATTTCGTCTGCCATATTGTTTTTAGTTAACGTACTAATAGGGGAATACACCCACTAAAATTAATGTGTAATGCTTGTCGTTCACTTTATTGTAAAATATGCCACTTTGACAGACGTCTGCCAGGGTTAAGCTGTCAAATAAATAGTCTGCTTTCTTAAAATTAATAAATACCTGTGTAGTTTTATGTTATTTTACCAATTTGAGCTATTATAAATATTGTTTACCAAGAGTAAACTTGTCACTTTGACAGCGTCTGCCACAGAAACGCTGTCAAATATTTCGTCTGCCATATTGTTTTTAGTTAACGTACTAATAGGGGAATACACCCACCAAAATTAATGTGTTTTACTTGTCGTTCACTTTACCGTAAAATATGCCACTTTGACAGGCGTCTGCTAGGGTTAAGCTGTCAAATAAATCGTCTGCCCACGTGATTTCGACACATTCTTAAGCTGTTTTTTCAAATGAGTGAATGTGGGTTTTGATCAATATTGTTCACCAAATTTTAAAACCACCCTTTTTTAACTGAATCCCCCAAGTTAAAGCTACCACTTTGAAACGGCAGACGGTCGATTTTAGTTTGTCTATACTATGTATAATTAGACCATGTAGGTGAAAATTTTGAAAAATATCGTTCACCGCAATGTTTGTTAGCTCCTATACTAATATTAGGCCCTTTACGTTTTGAGAGTGCGATGGCATATCTTGCCGACGTACTGATACCTTCAGTGACTCTAGAACAAGGCATGGAACGACTTGAAAATGTCCTGAAGCTTTTCAGAACTGCTGGTTTGACATTAAGATTTAATAAATGTCATTTTCTTCAGTCGAAGATCGAATATTTAGGCCACGAGATTACTGGAGATGGTATTAGGCCTGGTCATGATAAAATAAAAGCCGTCGCCGATTTTGTAGCACCCAAGGATGTTCATGAAATTAGGAAATTTTTAGGCCTCGCTAGTTATTTTAGAAAATTCATTAAGGGCTTCGCCGCCATTGCTAAACCATTAACTAATCTAACTTGTAAGAACACTCCTTTTGTGTGGACAGAACAACAGCAGCATGCGTTTGACAATCTGAAAAAGATGCTGGTGAAACGACCTATCCTTGCTATTTATAATAGAGAAGCGGAAACAGAAGTACACTGTGACGCCAGTAAGGTCGGGCTTGGAGGAATCCTTTTTCAACGTCAAAATGACAGCACTCTTAAACCAGTACTATATTTTAAAAGAGCCACCACCAAAGAAGAGCAGCAATACCATTCGTATGAGCTTGAAACTTTGGCGGCTGTATGCGCCTTAAAAAAATTCAGAATATATTTAATTAGCATTAAATTTAAAATCGTTACCGACTGTAATTCACTTCGTCACACCCTTATGAAACGAGATTTAATTCCTTGCATCGCAAGAGGGTGGTTGTCGATCCAAGAATTCGATTTTAATATTGAATACCGCGCTGGTACTAAAATGAGCCACGTAGACGCGTTGAGCCGAAGCACCACAACACTCATGGATCAATTACTTGACGTCATATTCGTAAATATTGAGGAAGATGACTGGGTACTCTCAGCGCAACTTCAGGACAAAACATGCAGAGATATTATATATGTTTTGTCATGAGGCCCTAAAGATAACGACGAACGACGGATCCATAAAGAATATTGTTTAAAAGATAAACGACTCTATAGAAAAACAAAAAAGGGAAAAAGGTTTGTAATTCCCAAAACAGCGCGACGAAGGATACTAATGTATTACCACGACGATGCTGGTCATTTTGCGGTAGATAAAACTTTAGAATCAATAAGTTCAAGATATTGGTTTTCGTCGATGCGAAAATATGTAAAAAATTATATTCATTCTTGTTTGGGCTGTCTATATAATAAAACTCCTTCTGGTAAAATACCTGGTAGTTTAAATCCGATAGAAAAACAGCCTAAACCGATGGATACGTTGCTTCTGGATCGTGTCGGTTCATTTGTAAAGAGTGTTAGGAAGAACTCGTATCTCATAGTAGCAGTTGACGGCTTTACAAAATTTGTATTTTTAAAAGCGGTTCCTAATACAAAAACTGGACCGGTACTAAAATTTCTAGATGAGGTAATAGAAATGTTCGGGGTTCCTCGCAGGTTTATTTGCGAGTGTGGCACTGCTTTTACGAGCAAGAATTTTAAGGAATACTGTGTAACTTTAGGTGTTAAACAAGTATTATGCGCTACTTCGACCCCTCGGGCAAGTAGAACGAATGAATCGTTCTATTCTTACAGCAATTATGGCTTCAACTAACAACGAACGTCGTTGGGACGAAGCTATATCAGCTGTGAAATGGGGAATTAATTCCACTGTTAATTCCCCCACAGGAAAGAGTCCCTATGAATTATTCTTCGGCTACCGACCTAGAGGAGTTAACGATGCCTTTTAACGATTTGGCAAAGTTCAGAAACGAGATCTCTAAGAAAATAAAAGAAAAGCAAAGGTACCAAAAGACGTGTTACGATAAAAAGCATGCTTCTCCAATAACGTTTGGAGTCGGACAACATGTACTTGTCCGAAGAGCTAAGGGTTCTAATGAGGGTCAGAGCAGAAAGCTTGAACCTAGGTACAAAGGACCCTTTGTCGTTACGAAGGTACCCGATAAAGATCGCTTAAGAAAAAAAGAAAGCTTATACAGGGATTTGTCCCTCGGACCGAATGAAATTGTTCGTCACGAAAGTATCGTCAGGCGATAGTAGTTCTGATGACGAATAATTTCATTTTTGCTAAAATACATACTAACGGTAATTTGTTTTGTTTTGTTACAGATTCCTCTTCACGAGGACGTGAAGGTTTGTCAGGTTAGCCGACTGTAACCATTCGAATGTGCCGATGAACCAACAAGGCACGTCATCACGGCGATTAGAAATATTTATTGCTCTTGACGGAACAATGGGTTTGTTTAGTCTGGAGTAGATGGCGTGGCGCCGTGTTAATATAAACATTGGTGTATCGGCATATGCTTTTCTTGGTAACAGGATCATTCTTCGCATACGTTTGCTCCTTATACTGTTCTTTTAATAACTCTGTTTTAAAAATCCAATAAACTAAATTTTATATCAAAAGACTTATTAATTAATTAAATTAATACATTCGTTTACAGTTATTTAAATAATAGACCACAACATGTAAAAATTGGTAAAAGTATAAGTATACCAAAAATATTTAACTATGGAGATTTTTTTTAAAATTAACAACTGGTTTAATAATAATTTATTAACAGTAAATTATAATAAAACAAAATACCTCCCATTTACTTCTTATAAAAGTAATTTACCAAATAATATAAATACTATAAATATTAATGATAATATAAAAATAGAACAAGCTGAAAATATTAAATATTTAGGAATAATTATTGACAAACATTTAAAATGGAATTTACATAGTGAATATATCACTAAAAAATTGAGAATACTTATACCAAAATTTAAACATCTTAAACAATTTTTAGGTATTAAACATTTAGAAACCATATATTATTCATTGGTACAAACGCAAATAAATTATGGAATATTAGGTTGGGGTGAAATAAATAAAAATAATCTCCGTAATATTAAAATTATTCAAAAATGGATTTTAAAAATTATTTATAATAAAGAATATTTATACTCTTCTAATATGCTTTATAAAGAAAGCAAAAAAATGGATACACGAAAATTATTTTTTATAACATATTAATCTATATTTTTAAAAATAAAAATAAAATAAATTTTAATATTCATAAGTTATATCACAAGAGGTGAATATTTTTTTGAATATTTTTTGACATTTTTGTGCAAAATTTCTGTCAAAAATTCGCGAGACAAAAATTCTTTAAAAATATCCCGACAGCGAAGCTGGAGGGATATTTTTTTAAAAGAATTTTTGTCGAGGGCAATTTTTATAGAAATTTTGCGGAAAAATGTCAAAAAATATTCTAAATAAAATATTTACCTCGAGTGGTATATGTTGAGATTATATACCAAAAAAAAAGAAAAAATACAACGAAATGCAAGATTTTTAAAATGATTTATGTAGCTACTAGAAAAACGGACAAAACGAAACAAAACCTAAACAATTGAAAAAGTAATAAAACTAACAGAAAATTAGTTATAAGTATTATTGTTAAACACACAGTTATTATAATAAACAGTAGTGGCTTGCTGGTGTTGCTGGAAACTCTTCGAGCTGCAAGAGACTGGAGCTTCGTGTTGGTCCAACCGATTAGTTGGAGGGTGACCTCTTAAACCTTGAATAGTGTTTTCGTGATGAGTTTTGTCCATCTGCAAGTATGGCTTTATGGATGCAGCAGTACTATGTCCAGTTATTTTTATAAGAGTTTGTTCGCTCACACCTGCTTTGCTTAATGTAGAGACAGCTGTGGCTCGATTGGAATGGTTTGTGATTTTTTCTTTCTCAGTATCTAGTCCAATTTTTTGTGCTGCTTGTTTTGTCCAATTAGAAAGAGCATTTTTTCCAATGGGACAGTTTTTGTACCAATTTCCCATTTTCCAATTTGGATTTACTGTCAGAAATAGTCTTTGGGTAGTTATATTTTGCCCTCTTTTTGAAATTAGTTTTCTGTAAAGGCGAACTGGACATAAATGGGCATCTTTTGTGTTTGCCACTAACCATTTTGAATTTGAAAGCTTCTTGTCTCCGCCTTGGGATGTTTTTGAAAAGATTGAGTTATATTCCATTCTATTACTTTTTGTACCATCGCTATAATATTCTTCTCTGAAATACGTATTTAGGCATGTCTCGGCTTCTCCTCCTCTCCATGCTAATTCCACAGCCGCTATTTGATAGAACTTTTTCTGTAAATCCTCGGGGTTATTCTCGTCAAAAATGTTTACCATCTTTTTGTACTCGTCGTAGGTTAGTGCTCTTGCACTTTTCCGGTGATTTTTTGGATCAGCCTAAAGCAGTTTTCTTTTAGAATTTCTAGCCATACGTGCTTTTTGGAATTCAGGATCTTTAAAAGGATCAAATTTAATGTTGTATTTATTGAAGTACCTTTCTTGAAGCAGTTGGGCTGTTTGGTTCCACATTGTCTTGATAACCCCTTCCTTGTAGTCAGAACCATCTTTTTTCTTCATATTAAAACTCCAGTCTTCCAATATAGCGGCAAGCTGTATTATAGTTGTATTTTTGGTCAATATATACTGCCGTGTTTCGCAGAGTTTCTCGAATTGGGTCCATATATACTTTTTTGTTTTTGTTGTATTTTCTGGGATGGTCTTTTCAGCGTTTTTTCTTATATTTTCTACTGAAACATTACCGAATCGGCAAGATTCCATTTTTAAAAAAATGTGACATGAATCTGACAACATCAAAAACTTGATTTGTTGAAAGGGATTTTTGTTATTATAGAAACGGTCTATAGCAACCATCAAATATTTTAAACTTGTTATGATGTTGTTATGCATTGGCATTGTTGTGGCAGGTGGCCCGGGGTATATCCACTTATGCGGGGTATATTCGGGGGTAATACCACGAGTGCTTAAAAATTACCGATAATTTTTATGAAAGCTTGTTATTTATAATTCCACGAGTTCGAAGAACGAGTGGAATTAGTATAACAAGCTTGAATGAAAATTATCTGGTTAATTTTTATGCACGAGCGGTATTTAGGGAGAATATTTCTAGAATGAAATATATATAAAAAAATTTTTTTGTCATACAATTTTCAATTTCATATAACATAATTAAAACTGTAACTGAAATCCAATAACAATTTTTTTTTTATTTTATAAAAAAACTTAACAAATAGCAACAAACAATTGAAAAATATTAACTAATTATTGATTGAATAATAAAAATTAAAAAAACTGTCTCGTCAAATAGGTTCGATTGTTGTGTGTTGGATATACAACGTTGTCTAGGCAGCGTTGTATATCCGCTGATATTTTTTTATTTTTAACGTTTCTTATGGGAAAATTTATACATGAGTGAAATATTCAGTATAATATGCATCTGATTGGTCGCAAAACAGCGTTTAATTGGTCAGAATCGGATTGAGGTATATAATCATAAATATAACACTAGAAATATAAATAATATAACGTTAAAAAATAAAATCAACAAAGTTATAGGTCAAAAACATTTTTTAAACATAATTCCTTATATTTTTGATATTCTCCCCAAATCGATTCAAGCAATTAAATCTATGATTAAATTCAAACAAGAAATTAAACTATGGATAATAAAAAATCAAAGATATTTTTTCAATAATATTATGGATAAATATTTCAAAATATAAAATATATTATATATGATTGCGTATATTGTTATGATATATTATATTATATTATATTATTGTAATACATAATAAGTATAAAATTCATTATATTCATGGATATGAAATTATAATACCATAATTATTACTACAAGTAAGACTCCGTGAGTTTCATTATATTTCATTTTGGTTTATTCAAAGTTCTAATTTAAATTTTGCAAATATTTTATTATATGTACCTATATATTGAATAAACTTTTTATTATTATTATTATTATTATTATTATTATTATTATTATTATTATTATTATTATTAATATGTTTTTAAAAATGTAAACATTGCCCTGCTCCTGTGTAACACTTGTTTGTATTAAAAGAAAATTACCATAACGTTTTGCAGCTTTTCAGCTGGAGAGCGTCGTAGGTTTTGCTAAAGTAAGTTTATAGTAATGATTATTGAGACAAATAATGTTCTGATAAACAAAAAAGGCTGAGCACAACGTAATTTGAATTGGCGGAATTTAAATAATCTGGGGAAAAATTACGAAACTCAAAATAGTCGACTATAGTTCATACTTAATCATAATACAGAATAAATTAATATGTAATCGGAGATTTAACGATTTTTGATTAAATATTATACCACAAAATAATATATATATAAACTAGGAAAAATCTTGACTTTAGCAGCAAATACAGGGATACTAAAATTAAGAAAAATTCTATGCAACATGTGCTAACGATAAGTTTTTTTTGATTACTTACACGTAAGTGAGATTATTCATGTATATCTTAATTGATGAACTAAACATTAAGCATGTGGCTTGGAGATGAACCAGTGAAAATTAAAATAAGGACCTAAACAGGCTACATATTAAAATTATATAAAAATACTTAATTTTTAACGGTCGACATACATTTTGTAAAACTTTTTTTAAATGATTTTAAACTTAGTTAGGCTCCGATGTCAACTGTCGAGGCTCTGTATTGTTGTTTGTGACATGGTGTTTAAATGTTAGGATGCAGCGATACCAAACTACTTTGTAAACATTCTTGTGGAGACATTTTTATTGAAATAGTTAAAAGGAAATGTTTTGTAGTGAGGAACTGGGTGGATAATTTTTGTCTAGCTGTAAAAGATATGCATAAATTTCACTAAGGTCCTGGACGTCAGTTCATCGCATTTGGCTCTTGTGCAATAAATGCCATTTCTAGGAAGAGCCTTTTAGTATTATTATTTTGCGATGTTAAAATTTTTATAGAGTCATAGTTTATATTTTGTTTAAATTTATAAAAGTGTTCAGCTAGGGCGCATCTCTCTGGGTGCAGTCACTCTTGTGAGATGTGATTCTATTAGAAAGTGGCCTGGTAGTTTGGCCAATGTAGATTTTTTCACACTCTGCACAAGGGATACTGTACACTACATCTGAGTGTTGTTTTAGGAAGACCTTATCTTTTAATTTTGAGTAAAAAAAGCTTATTGTTGGAACAGATTTATTGAAAATTTTGATATTGATGTCTTTGAAAATTTATGGCTAGACTGGGGGTGACCTCCCTTATGTATGATAAAGTAGCAAAAATAGTGGGTTGAACCGCCTCAATGATGTCTGCATCCCTCCTTTCGACATTTTGAAAATTATTAGTTATATCATCAATCACCATCCGGTTTGTGGCCATTGAAGTATTGAAAAGGATCTTTTTTACGAGGTTTTCTGGATATAAGTTGTCTAGAAACAGTTGTAAAAGACGGTTGAGATTTTTATTGAGGAAAGATGAGTCTGAAATTTTTGAGTCTCTTATTTTTATTTGTTTTATCAGGTTTATTTTCATACTCTGTTTGTTGTATGAATTGTAGTTCAGGTATCTGCCAGAGCTACAGGGTTTTCTATACCAATAAATGAGTATTTTGTTGTCTGGACTACGTATGAATTTTGTGTCCAGAAATGGTACTGAATTTTCCTGGTCTTCCCTTTCAATAGTGAATTTAATGTGGGGGTCGTAATCGTTGAGTGTCTTTACTATCTCAGACATACCCTCTTGTGGTAGTGCAATGATGATGTCATCCACATATTTTTTTATAAAAATAAGAGCGAAAGAAAGGACTGGTAAGACCACATCCAGAAGGTTATCCATGACATAAGTTGCTATGATTGGAGACACAGAGGCTCCCATGGGGGTGCCAAAGGTTTGTCTGTAAAATTTATTATCGAAACAAAAATGGGTGTTTTAAAATCAGAAAGTTATTATTGATTAAAAGGTGTCTAAATTAATATTGCACTGGGTACTGATGCGGTCCCAATTTTTGTAAATTGCTCTGTGAGCAGCATGCAGATAAACATTACTGAAAAGAGATACCACATCCAGACTAGCAAGAACATGGCCTTGTGGCAGTTGTAAATGGTTAAACTTATTTTTAATTTCAAAAGAGTTTTTGATGTAGTAAATATTATCATAGTCAATATGCTTTTATAAGAATGTCAGTAATAAAAGCAGCAATAAACTCTGAAGGAGCTCCTATAGAAGCCACAATGGGTGTAGCTGACTTGGTTGGTTTATGTATTTTAGGAATAGTGTAAAATTTTGTTGAAATACCTTTGTAATTTGTCAGTTTCCTCTTTGTGACTTTGTCTATTTGGTTTGAGGAGCAAAGATACTTGACAAGGTCGTTACACTTTCTTTGTCTATACCTATTGGTATTTCACCAAAATTTTACACTCATCCTAAAATACATAAACCAACCTTGTCAGCTAGACCCATTGTGGCTTCTATAGGAGCTCCTACAGAGTTTATTGCTGCTTTTATTGCTGATATTCTTATGAAAACATATTACTATAATAATATTTACTACATCAAAGACTCTTTTGAAATTAAAAATAAGTTCTGGCAGATACCTGAACTACAATTCATACCACAAAAAGAGTATGAAAACAAACCTGATAAAACAAATGAAAAATGAGAGTCTCGAAAATTTCAGACCCATCTTTCCTCAATAAAAATCTCAACATTCTTTTACAGCTGTTCCTAGACCACTCATATCCAAAAAACCTTCTAAAAAAATCCTTTTCAATACTTCAATAGCCACAAACCGGATGGTGATTGATGACATAACTAATAATATTTAGAATGTCGAAAGAAGGGATGCATTGAGGGATCATTGAAGTTGTACAACCCACTATTTTTGCTACTTTACAATTCATAAGGGAGGTCACCCCCAGTCTAGCCAGAATTTTCAAAGACATCAATTTTAAAATTGCTAATTCAAAATTGCCTGTTTTAACAATAAGCTCTGTTTACTCAAAATTAAAAGATATGGTCCCCCTAAAACAACACTCAGATGTAGTGTACAGTATCCCTTGTGCAGAGTGTGAAAAAATCTACATTGGCCACTTTCTAATAGAATCACATCTCACAAGAGTGACTGTAGACTGCATCCAGAGAGATGCGCCCCTAGCTGAACAATTTTATAAATTGAAACATAATAATATAAACTATGACTCTATAAATATTTTAACATCGCAAAATAACTATACTAAAAGGCTCTTCCTAGAAATGGCATTCATTGCACAAGAACCAAATGCGATAAACTGACGTCCAGGACCTTAGTGAAATTTATGCATATCTTTTACAGCTAGACAAAAATTACCCACCCAGTTCCTCATTACAAAGCATTTCCTTTTAACTATTTCAATAAAAATGTCTCCACAAGAATGTTTACAAAGTAGTTTGGTATCGCTGCATCCTAACATTTAAACACCATGTCACAAACAACAATATAAAGCAGCGACAGCAACTAGACAGAGCCTCGACAGTTGACATCGGAGCCTAACTTAGTTTAAAATCATTTAAAGTTTTACAAAATGTCGACCGTTAAAAATTAAGTATTTTTATATAATTTTAATATGTAGCATGTTTAGTCCTTATTTTAATTCACACTTGTTTGATCTCCAAGCCACCTGCTTAATGTCCAGTTCATCAATTAAAATCTACATGAATACTTTCACTTAAGAGTAAGTAACCAAAAAAAAAACTTATCGTTAGCACATGTTGAATAGAATTTTTCTTAATTGTAGTATCTTTGAGGATGGAAATAAACATTTCCGAAAGCCTGGACCAACTTTAAAGAGTCCTCTTTTATTTGCTGCTATACCCAATATTTCCTAGTTTATTCCAAACTGGTCAGCAATGACTACTCTATCACTATATATACAGTGTGTCCGCGGTTGGGGTCCCCAAGGGGGAAAAATCTTTATTATTCATTTTACGACCAAAGCCATTCTTTATAAAAAGTTCTGCTTGTCTGCTTGTTGACAAAATAAATTCACGATAAAAAAAAATGTTAGATCAGATGTAATATGTTCATAAATTAGGAAAATATGAAAATGCTTCACGAGAGAAGTACCATTATTTATTATTTTTAACAAAAATTTTATAAAACAAAGTTTTTTATAAACTAGCATTAAATACAAGTTTCAAAATAAAAATTCGAATATTTTAAAATAAAATACTAATAATTATTGTTTTCATTTAATTATTTACATTTTACAAATCAAGATAGCCGATTTTGTATACGTTCATGTTTATGTCAGCATTTTATTTACATCTGCGACTATTATGTTTTCGTAAAGGCATTTTCGAAAATGTTAACCAAAGAAGATGGTATTTATTTAATATAATGTTACGGTATTGGAAATGTGTCTTATCAATACGCTATCACAAAATAGTCGTCATTGGGCTTACGAGAATCCTAATTATGTAATAAACAAACGAAGTCAACGTTACAAAAAAGTAAATGGTGTGGATTTTTTTTGGATCGGATCATTGGCACATATTTTATAGAGGAAAATTTAAACCAACACGTGTATTTGAACATTTTGTTTGATACTTTAGAAGTACGTAATAATATGTTTTGGCAACAAGACGCTTGTCCTGCTCATTGCACAGCCTTGGTCAGACAATGGTTAAATGACCATTTTGGCGCAAAGTGGATAGTGAGGTTTGGCTTAATTTATTATCCAGCTAGGTCGCCTGACCTTACATGATTAGATTTATTTTTGTGGGGTAAATAAAAAAAAATTTTTACTCCCATAATTTTCCACATGGTAGGGAAATATTAAAAGAGCGCATAGAAGAAGCAATCCATGAACTGAATATGCCGCAAATCATTCGTAAAGTGTACGGCAAATTTGTTAAGTTAGTGGAAAAGTGTGTCCAGGTGGGAGGTAGCTATGTAGAATAATTTTAAAATATTCGAATTTTTATTTTGAAACTTGTATTAATTCTTTATGCTAGTTAATAAACAACTTTGTTTTATAAAATTTTTGTTAACAATAATAAATAATGGTACTTCTTGTTCTTTTGAAGCATTTTCATATTTTCTTAATGTCAGGTACATCTGATCTAACATTTTTTTATCGTGAATTAATTTTCTCAACAAGCCGAACTTTTTATAAAGAATGACATTTGGTCGTAAAATGAATACTAAAGATTTTTTCCCGCGTACATACTGTATATACAGGGTGTCCCAAAAGTAATGGGACACAGAGCAACAGCAGACTCATTAAGGCGAAATAATGCGATTTATTTAAACTTGCCTAATCACAAAATTGATACTAACCAAGTTACAGGGTGTCAAAGTTTTAATTTTGTTTTCGTTTTTTTGCGATTATTTCTTAACGAAACGACATAGCAGCACAAAATTAAGGGTTTTGGGCTTTTTTGTGGTGAGAAATTCAAAATTATTCATAGTTTTTGTGTAACCAGTAGAGCGCGCTGCCTACGGCATGGCCCACTCGTTCTAGCTGGCATAACTTTGTTTGGGGTTCTTATATCGATCCGACTATTAAAAAAATAAGTTACTTTATTTCTTTTACATCAAAAACGAATAATTTAATAAAGTCGCCAGGAGAAACCATTTTCGAGAAAATCGCATTCGATATTTTTAATGCAAGAATGCTAAAATATTTATAATAATAGTGTATTCGTATTAATTAGTATTATTTATCACAGCTGGCCTTGATTAAAAACAACGACGTTATTAAGGCAACAACATATTACACAAAGTGTCATCTGTCAAAGTTAATCAATTTTTTGGTTAGAATAAAATTAGTAATTCCGTATACCTACGAAAAAAGCGTTTTTATTAGAAAATAGTCAACCTTAAGTATTTACATTAACTTTAACACTTAGCAAATGTAGCTGATTTACAATAATTTTAAGTTAAAAATTCACCGTTGCTCGATTTTCCGTTGTTTTTGGACCACGTATTTAGTTGCATTGGACATATAAAATGCGATTATCTCGAAAATGGTTGCTCCTACCGACTACACTGATCCTCCCTAGATAATTTCTTAAAAATTCCCCAGATTTTCCCCACATCTTTTATTCGAGTAAAAAATTCGGCAAAGTAGTAAAACGGGGTTTTTTTTTTATTCACTTCAATATTTTTTACGCTTCTAAAAAAAAAAAAAAAGGTCGCCAGTTCCGTAAAGCAACTACTTTGTGTAGCCGCAATGAGTGATTGGTCATTTATGAATGCCATGCGGCTCTAGAGTTGTTAAGAAAAGAACCGAATAGGTTGTTTAGAACAGGTTAGAGATAGCCTGTTCAGTGAACTGTTCTTTGTAAAAGAACTGAACCGGTTCTTTAGATAGACTCATGACAGATGATTGTGTTCGAGTGTGGTCGCCAGTTCCGTAATCTAACACAGAACAGCGCTGCAGCATCCGCGTCTGTGCTCTCACTGCTCCCTGTTCCCTGCCTGGTCCAAAGAAAGAACAGCCTGTTCTTTTTATCAATCACTCATTGCGGCTAACTACTTACTTTACGGAACTGGGTATGGGGGTCGTTTGAGAATAAAAAGAACAGGCTGACTTTTTTTTTTTTTTTTTTTTTTTTTTTAGAAATCTTTCAAAAAATATGTGGTTGATTATTGAAGTGATTACAAAAAACCGGTTTTTACTACTTTGGCGGCCACCTTACCTTTTTTTACCAAGTGACTGAGTGACAATAATTTATGATCAAAAGAACAGGTTTACGGAACAGGTTCCCAGGTGAGAACCGACCTGTTCAGCAATTTGCCTGTTCTTTAACATCACTATGCGGCTCGTTTCAAAAAATGCGTGGTTCCTCTTGTGTGATTCCCCTTAAAATACGAGCGAACGGAGGCCTGGGATTTACCGACTTTCTTGTTGTTTATATCTTCAGAGTAAGGTTTCTAGTAAATTCGACCTGCCTAAGATTCTGAGTTGCTAGTGGTCAATCGGACTTACAAAAGATAGCGTTTTTGCCATGGGTCAATCGATTAATAATAATTTTTTAAGTGATTACTTAATATATTTTTTACAAATATCACAAAATCAAAAAAGAATAAAAATTCCCTAAATTATAGAAAATTTCCCTTTTTCCCTACTGATTGCAGATTTTCCCCAGATTTAGGGAAATTTCCCCAGCAATGGCAACAGTGCCTAACTGCTTTAGTTGCGGAGGGACATAGTTTAAATTGGTTTGTTGACATGTATATTAAGTGTAGGCCTTCGTATGAATGACTGGGAAACCAAGGTTGATTAAACCGAGGTATTGATTGGCTAAATAAATCTAACAAATTTCATAACCCTGTTGATTGAAGTTGCTGCCTGTTTAATGAGTACAATCAGTTACGGCCATAAAACTTAAAAACAAAGAGGAGACTACTTCCTCCGAACAAACCCAGTAGATCCTCTCGGGGTGTGCCAATGTGCAGGCTGCATTTTATTTCAAGAGTACAGTAATAAAATAATTTTAAAATAAGTAGCTATACCAAAAAACTTATTTTATAAAAACATAATTTTATTTTTCTTTTTTGATTAAGAAACCTCACACAAGCAGGATGTTGCTAAAAACTTTACAGTTTGTATTTTTATTATCAGAACAAAATGTAATAATATATTTTCTACTCTATTCCTGCCGTCAGTATCCGTGCTTCATTTTGACTGGTTAAATAATGAGACTGAATGTCGACCCTGTATAAAAATCAGGTCCAATTAATTTAGAAAGAAAACTATTATTTGTATTCCCTATTGAAGATAGATATTAAAATTTATAATTTTGAGGCAAGCATGTTAGAATTTCAAGAACATTTCTGAAAATTGGATATGCAGGCAGATAGATATATCGCATAAATACCTTTGAACAAAGAATATGGTAGATTTTAACAACAGTTTTCCTAAACATCTGAATTTAGAAGTTAAACTACACTAGCAGCAATTAGGAAAATCGTTTTCAAATGAGGTTGGTGATGACTTTATTGTAGTTTAATTTGTGCATTATGTTAAAAGAAATATTTTAGCAGAATAAACAAAAACATAGTTTAAAAATGTTTGTGGCCCGAAAACAACGCCATAAACCAAAAATTTAACCAAATAAAAAAATTATCTTCATTTAAAAAAAAAAAGATTATTTGAAGTTGTCTAAATTTGACGCTAGATATCGCCATATGATTCATCCTTTCGGCTGATTGTCATTTTAGTACATTTAAGTAGAACACACGATTTTTTATTGCGTTAGATCTTAGCTTTACTGATGAGCCATGATATGGCGAATCGCATGTAAGGATGGATCTGACGAAATTAAAGGAACAATTTTCTCCTATCTTAATCTTAATTATTATTTCGTGGGCTTACAAGCAAAAGGCACTAAGTCAAGAATTTCTCAAAATGCGTATTTATCAGTTCACATTAATTTTTGATCATTTATGTACTGCTAAATCGCACTAAGTCCCTGGTACACTAATATAGGAATTACAGCAACTGGCAAAATTCACTAACAGCAGTTTGTTAGGAATAATACAAGCAAAACACATTAAGTCACTTATTAGTAACTCTTAAAGCTATTTTTTGACTTAGTGCCATTTGCTTGTAAGCCCACGATTTACATTTCAGATGACAATAAGTTAAGTTATTGGTAATTTTCAAATTTAAAATACACCTTTGACAGACCAAAATATCAAGGAATCCTGCTAAAAATTATGGCTAAAATAATAAAAATGTTTAACACCAAAAGCTCCATCACGTTTCCCTGATTTGAAATTAATTAGGGAATAACATGAACAAAGGACACACCGGATGGACGGAATGGTTGTTATGATTTATAATTCTACAGTCTTTGTTTTTTTTGCTGGAAAAAACGCATTCTAATGTCAAAAAAATTACTTCTTGAGATCTTATTCTGATAGATCTGGCTTGACTTCTTATGATCATAATAAAACATGTTTTCCTTTTCCATCGGTCTGTCGCTCTATCTGTCTATTTGTTGACTGACTTATGTTTCTGGATTTCGGATTTATTACAAGTAGCTAATAAGCTCTTCATAAACTATATCAGTCTTACCTTCAAGGCGGTGACCCGAGAGTCGGGCCGGGCCGCGAAGAGGCCCGAGATAAAAACTTGCAAATTTTAAGATATATTATATTTTAATAAAATATTTAAGTACGAAAATCTTAAAATAAATATGGCCATAATACAGAAACTCTTTTACCCTAAAGCGGAGATTCATCACACATCTCAGTTAAAAATTAGGGTCAAATATTTTATCCTAAGGATCTTATCGGCGTCGGCATATTGCACTAATAATATGTATTAACGTATAATAATATTTATTGCAACAACAACGAAAGATAGGAAAATAAACACAGGTCGCTGCGTGACTCCGTGTTCCTTTGTATATCCTGGACATCATGGTGGAGGTGGTCCTCCCTTGTCGTGTACCTAGTCGTGACCACGTGACCCCGTCAAAGTAAACTATGACTGTATGGGAGCTAACGAGTAGTAACGAGGTTCGAGCTATAATTTTTCGATATAAACTATCTTAAGAAAGACATCATGATGATCTATTCTGTAGGGTTCCATAGCCACGCTTTTAAAGATATTGGAAATACGCTTAAAAAAGTTGTAGTTTCAGCGGTAAATTTTTGAAGATTCCTAGACTTCTTACAATTACAGAAAAAAAGGCTTTATTCGTTTATAACTATTAGTCTATTAACCTCTGTACAGTTCACAATGTCGTATTAGTTTACTTAAAATCAATATTTGTATTCACATAGTTTTAAAAAAATAGTTAAAATATCAAAACTCCATAATAATAAAGGCAGGCAATTCAGGTTCAGGTGTTTTCTGACACGAGTTAGCTAAAGCATCGATTCTCACTTTTATTATTTGAAGTTTTGTGTTATATCTTTTAGTTCGTAACGTCATTGTGTTTTTTATAAACTGATGTAACGTCCAAAATTTAACGTTGTCGAGTTTCTGGTGATGTCAATAGTAAAACCTTACAATTACGTCAAAATTACGTACTTATTTGGTCGCATGTCTAGCTTATAAAGTTAAAATAAAAATTACTGTCACTTATTTTTTTTTGTATACCTACCGGATGAGTAATAAATAAAATAAAGCGGAGTAATTTTATGCCTTCAAGATAAATTTTTCGATAATAGGTTTTTGTAAGAAAAAGAAATTAGATACTTTCTTTAACCTTCAGTTAAAATATGGACTATTTCTTTAAAAATAAGCTTCTGTCGTTTTAAGTCTCAAAAACTCTTTAACTTTCATGACCTATTCCTATCTTTAACAGTTTTTAAATATTTTGCATTTTCGGTATTTTCTGTTCTTGCTATAGCATGATTTATCAATGAAACTCAAAAGTAGTAGCCATGAATAACAAATGAAAATATACTATGATAATATTAAGAATAAAGGACTAGATTTAGGCTGTTCAGAATATGTCGTTATAAATAATATTTTAGTAATAAGACACTTTTTGTCTGCCCCGCCCAAGTCTTATCGATCAGTTTATTTTTGGAAAAATTCATTTTGCGTATAGAAAACAGGACAATAAACTTCAGAGTAGAATCGCTTAACGTTAGAACCAATCACAAAAGCAATAGCGTAGTGTATCAGCTGTGCGGCTAGTATTCCGATGTTCGACGGATCGAACCCCGTTAAAACATGGACTGTTTAAAAATAAAGTTATATATGGCGTTGCCCAAATACCAATTACCCAAGTAGCAAGAGCCCAAGCGGTTAGTGTCAATGTTGTTGAAGGCCAAGTAAATGACAGATGACAGGTGACGTACGTAGGTGTGGTTTAACTATGGAGGACTTGAGGTAGGAGGCCGATCGCAATGCATTGGATTCGGTCCCAAATTAGCATCGGTAATTCAGCTTTACGAGTCGCTGTAAGATGGCGTGCGTGTTCGAATTGGGCTATCAAGGACTTTTATATTAATTTACACTTACTTTGTTATACTTATTAGTAAACTCCGCCTGTATAAAGTTCCAACGATGCTTGGTTTTTAAAATACAGGGTATTAAACATTCTAGCTATACCTTTGGAGCTAGAAAGAGACTTATTTGGCTGCGTTTTCTCTCTGAAAAAGATCCTGTCTTACACCCCGACACAAAGCAAACTCTACTTTTATAAATTGTACCATTATTCATTATAAATATGGAAATTAATTACAATACAACGTTATTTGTCTTGCCTTGCCTTCAAACATTATTTGTTATTTCGAAAAATAAAATGTCAATTGTCAAAAGTAAAAGCACAGAAAAATAAAGGGTTTAAGTAAAAGTTAAAAACTATGGAGGATCTAGTTTTCCATATTAAAAACGAAGAAGAAGAAGACAATATCAGCCCACTTCGGACGCGAGAGCCATCTATCGGCCAATAGTGAACTAACCAAAAAACCGGGACAGAATTTGAAAATGCTGCCATTGTCAATCGGCCTCCTACCCTATAGTTCTCCATAGGTTTAACGTATTGCGCAGTGGCCTCGAAGCAATTTATGGTTAACGCCACAGACATGTAATATAAGGAGATAAAATATTCCATTCATCAAAAACCAATTTAATTACAATTATTCATACTTTCAAATTTTCAGATAAAATAGAAGAAGATGGCATTAAAGCTTACAGTGTATTGGCATGTGGATTTTTAGGAACAAAAACAATCGATATATTCTGGAACATTTACTTAAAGTACAGAACCATCTACACCATTGATTTTAAGCTAAAAAAACTTAATCTGAATAACCTCACTTGCCGTCGAAATATTAATCCGGAGTTAGAATACTCGGGTCTCTTACACACCACGCACTGACGTTCCATTGTAAATAATAATAAATAGCACTTTAGTTCTATGTCGAAAAAATACTAAAAATTAATCAAAAACGCAATTGATCGAACAAACCCGAACAAACACAGGTTATCAACTAACACTGTAACGTTAGATAATAAAAGAATATTAAAAATTCAGGGTGAGGCCTAGTAAAAACTTCGGTACAGCGCTGTCATAGTAATTTCCTTAAAACATTTTAATTTGATATAATTAGAAACTATAAATTATCTGACTAGAAGAAAATTTTAAAAACACATAAATTCGTATATTATTTTTACTTAATAGGTACATACATACGACAAATGAATCTAATATAATTAATATATCCATCGATTGCAAACACAGGTGGTAGATCTAGGGCAATCAGCTGATATTTGTCATCAATCATCGTTATTTATTACATGTATGTGGTTAACGCCCCTACTATTATAGCACTAATATTATTGATAAATATTATTTTCGAGGCATAAAATTATTGTTCTCATCGCAGTACCTACTTGTTGATTAAACCCAACTGATTTATATCTAATCTTGGGTAGGTTAGGTTAGGTTAGAGTGGTAGACTTCTGGCACTGTCCAAACAGTCTCACGTAGGCCTATTATGACCGTTGTGGTACCACACAAGTTCCGCGGAACCTATTCGCATCAGCTTCCGTAGACCGTAAAAGAATCATGACAGCTCATGCAAACTAGCCACTGCTGTTAATAAACTTAATGAGTTATAAGATGCTCACTTCCTCTAAATCTTTAAAGAAGAAAGATTCGCCCAAGGCATTGGAACCTTCTTCTCGCGTGGCCGGGGCATTTACGCAAGAAATGTTACTGTTAATACTTTCCTCCTCTTCTTCACTCTGCAACTTCTGCAGAAGTCGTTAGCTAATATTTGCATTCGTTCGGCGTATCTATCAAAAAGGCAATGTCCGGTGACTACGGCGGTAATATTTCTTTCCGACTATGCTGTAATAACGCTGTGGTTTTCGTGTTATCAAGTAGGGACTACAATTACTTGAAGATGCTACAGGTTGTTAGTTCTGTCACTCTGCTATGCGCAAATAGTTTAGCTATTCTATCTATCTCCTCTTTGACTGATCCCAGTGGTCTAGCCACAGTATTCTCTGCTAATTCGACAAACACGCCTGCCCCTCCCTGGCGCCAAAATTCTTGGACCCCCTCGTAAATTTTAAAACGAAATATTTATCATGGGTGCTTTTTTGTATATTTAATCTTTATTTATTTCACCGTTGCTACGCAACAAAAAATGTTTACAAAATCAATTTTCCACAATTTTAGACACCAATGTTTAAAAAGTGGTTCGTATCGATTTAGCGTGTTAAAGTGATTGTTGAGTTTTTGGCTGCAAATTTCAGTGTTCAATAGAGCAAAAATAGTGGCTTTGCATGATGAGGGTATGCCGAATCATCGAATCGCGGATAGACTAAGGATTTTATATATTTTATATATATATATGATACAAGACCCAAACGGATGTCTGCTCAGATTAAACGGAACTACTAAGAGATGGCGCTAAAGGCTATAATAATATACAACCAACGAAGGTTTATATGATAGTCTTTAGTACGAAAGTTGTCTGATCGAAGGTATGAACACCTACCCTGTACTGACGCGAACAAAAGAGTTTGAAACCGGTCTGCAGGTGGTGACATCCTATTGAGATGATTGACTTTCAATTTCTTAGTAGTACTTTGCAATCTGAATCTGCATTTTAATATCTAACTATGTTGGATGAAATGCAACCTTATTGTATAAGAATTTTTCTGGTGGTTAGAAAAATATTTTCTCGCATTATATTTGACTAAGGATTTCCCGCGCTTCAGTTAGCCGAATAGTGTGTTTGTACCAGGAAACTAACAGCGTTGATTGGAGACGTGGAACTGGGCGTCCTCGGGTAACTAATGCAAGAGAAGATCGGTATGTAGCAGGTTATGTACGTCGGAATCGAACCATAACAGTCTCAGCTGTCAGAACTCATTGTAGAAGAGCGTTTGGTCGATTCATTTCCAGTACCACAATACGGCAGAGACTTGCTGGAGCCAATTTGCGATCTAGGAGAGCATTAAGAGTACCTAGGTTACTTCCCAGACATATAGCCGCTCGTCTATAGCGGGCATGGGAACACAGAGACTGGTTTTTAGCTAAGTGGCGAAATGTCCTTTTTTCGGACGAAACAAGATTTGGTTTAGTTAGTGATAGTCGGCGACACAGAGTTTGGAGAGGGCCAGGGCAACCAGAAAGACTATCTTTTGCCAGAGAAGTCGTTTTATACCAAGGAGGAAGAGTAATGTTTTGGGGAGGCATAATCCAAGGTCGTCGTACGCAGCTTATTCCCATTCCAGACACTATGACAGGGGACAGATATGTTCGAAACATTATTGACCCGATTATTGGTGCTCTCCGAAATGAAATTGGAGCCAATTTCATTTTCATGGATGACAATGCTAGGCCCCATCGCACGAGAAGAGTACAAAATGTACTAGAGATTCAGAATATTCAAAGGTCACCGTGGCCAACAAATTCGCCAGACATGAATCCCATTGAGCACATGTGGGAATTCGTTGGACGAGCAATCTTAAACAGAATAAATCCTCCTATCACCCTCCAGGAATTCAAACTCGCGGCTCAAGAAGAATGGAACAACATTCCAATAGATACCATTAACACTTTTATTGTTTCCATGCACAGGCGAGTAAACACCTTACTACAGAACAGGGGAGGACACATAAAATATTAATGCATTTTTGATTTCGCTCTAAAGTGGTTTTCTTCTAGATTTCAAATTCTGGTAATCATTTTATTATGCACCATTTTTTATGTGTTTTTTTTTTCATGTATCTTATTTTGCCAAACATAAGGGGGTCCAAGAATTTAAGCGATGTGTGTATATTGATGTGGCCAGAAACTCAACACAAGGTGACTCGATGTTGAGCGTCAAGTACTAATTTTGATTTATTACTGCTGAAACAAATTGCCTTTATGGCTGCTTGACGGTCTATATGAAGCTATAGACGCAGCTCCTCTCAGACTAAGATGATCCCGCAGGATATTGACTGCTTTATCTACAGCAAAAATTTCTGTTTGAAAAATGTTGCAGTAGTCAGGGAATTTTTTGAACGGTCTGTGAAGATCGAGTGACCCATCTCCATTATAACTTGATTGCCTTTCCACTCTTCCTTACTTGCAATTAGCATAGAAAGGTTCCTTCCAAAGTTTCGCAGCGAAACAGTGTAATCGGTCGTCTCTTGCAAATTTTGGCTTGGATGTATCCTTAGTATGCTGCTGTGTCCGTAGTTGGTATCGGTCCAGCATTTCGACTCTTTCAGGCGCAGAGCCCTTTTTGCAGTCACACTTTTTCCGCAACTAATCTTGGATAGGGTGATCAGAGTCTTCGAACCGCTGTCAGAGGGTTTAACTGGTAATCGAGAGGTTCAGAGTTCGATTTCCGACGAAGGCATAAAACCTTTTCAATCTGAAATAACTTTTTCTGTACACTGCTAAATATTTTTCAGTTATAATAATAATATTTAATACAGACACTAAAAACTTCATTGTAAATTATTACAACTGGATATCATTGTTTCGAGGTCTCATATCGCTTCCTGCCGATTTTGCTATGTTGGCGAGGCATGAATGAAAGATAAAAGGAAATTTTAAAGATCAGTGGTCGTCAGGAGTGTGGGCGCTGTACTTTCAAACAGCGATGACAGGCCTATAGCTTATGCAAGTAGAGCGTTGAATAACGCAGAAAAACAGTACGCGACCATTGAGAAAGAATTGCTGGCTATAGTTTTTGGTATTAAGCATTTTTCATGTTATTTATATGGGAAAAAGTTTATAATTTATACTGACCATCGCCCTTTTATTTATTTGTTTGGTATGGCAAATCCTTCAAGCAGATTGACAAAATTTAGATTACTAATAGAAGAATACAACTTCGAAATAAGATTTATAAAGGGTAAGAATAACGTGACAGCTGATGCTCTATCCCGCATACCAGTATCGTCGGATGAGTTAAAAAAATATATCTAACACGGTTTCGCAAAAATTATTTGCAATAACTAAACAAGCTAAGGAAAAAGGGGAGCATGTTGAAGATGGGAAAAGTTCTAATAATTTAGAAAACGACAGGTTTGATCACCCTGGAGTTGTTAAATTATTGAAACATCCTATAAACTTTTGCGAACTTAGTTTACTTCTACCGGTACAGTTTAAAAAACTACTTGATGAACGAAAGTATGATTTTCAATTAGGAGAATTTATTTATCTTAAAGATAAAAATACAATATTTACGAAACGGGATCCTCGATCGGCGCTCGTACTAGGTACATCGTTGAGAGACCTTAATATAATATGTATAAAAAATAATATTCCGGAATTAACCATTTTGAAAAATATGAAAAACGCGCGATTAATAAAAAATATTATGAGTAAAATGGAAGATTTAAAAAATAAACATTTTAAAATATCTATTATAAAAGATGTCGACAAAGTAACCGATTTAGAAAGCCAAAAGGTAATTTTGAATGACTTTCATATTTTACCGACTGGTGGACATGCCGGAATAAACCGGATGTACAGGGTGTCCAGTTTTCGATGGTTTTACGGGGTATTTCGGTTATTAGTAAAGATAGAAGGATACGGTTTTCGCGGCACTTTGCTACTTTTTTATGAAACAAAAGATGCCCTAATCAGAATTTTTCTAGTCCTCCTTGTTTTTGATAATTTTACATTTTGGGACACCCCCCATATTTTGGTTACCCTGTAGCTTATCAAAAAGAAAACAAATGTTATTTGTGTAGTTTTTTACGTAGAATCCAGTGACGTACTCACATTTTTTCTACGTTCAATAGTTTCCGAGAAAAATACCAAACTTTTTTTTTTTTAATGGGACACCCTATATATTTTTAAATAATATAATTCAGTTCATAACAAGCTTCTAAAAAATATATAATACCCTATTTTTTTTTTTTTTAATATTAAGCAGGAAGTTTACGTTTTATTAAAAAATATATAATTTTAGTTAGTAGGCCATGATGGGAATTGAAAAAAAGAAAAGAACACAGTCGTTTATGTCATATTAATAACTTCTTTAGTTTCTGTCAGAATATTCAGGTTCTCTAAGTTGTTTTAAAATACCTATCTAATTAATAGTAAAGGATCAGTTTGTCCTAATTATGGCAGAATATGTGAAATTTGAAAATAATTAAAACACGACATGCTCGTTTGTTATGTTCAATGTAATAAAAATTCATATGTAGCATTAGAAGTGTATTTCAATAGGTAAATAAACGCCTTTGTGTAGTATCTCTATAAAGATTTAGTAATTTTTTTAAATTACCTGTAGATATCCCGAAAGACGACAGCCGAATAAAAGAATTTTTTAAGGATGAAATCAAATTTAATTGAACACGGTTCATTTATTAAACCTCGTCCTAAAATCTACAACAAGGAAACCCGCGAGACTGATGAAATAAATGTTTTAGCTTCGATTGAAACAAATCCAACTAGTTCTTTCGGAACGGTTGAAGGTTCGGTCGGAGTAGTTAAATCAGGAGTTCAAACAATCCTAAAAAAACACAATTTCAAGCCATATAAATTTCACCTAGTACAAAACTTACATCCTGGTGATGCACAACGCCGTATAGAATTCTGTAATTGGTATTTACAAAATATCAACAGGGGAAATAATTTTGAAAAAACCGTTGTATGGTCCGATGAAGCTCATTTCACCAGTGCTGGTATATTTAATCGACACAATACGAGGTTTTGGTCTCAGGAAAATCAGCATCTAATATTTCCACTCGAACGGCAAGGAAGGTTTGGCTTTAAAGTTTCATGTTTTGTACTAGGAAGCAAAATAATTTATAATATATTTGAAGGCAGCCTTAATCCCAATAAATATTTGGAAATTCTGGAAAACGTTGTGTCGGAAATAATAGAAGATGTGCCCTTAGCGGGTATCAATAACTTATATCTGCAACAAGATGGAGCACCCGCTCACAATGCGCTAATTATCAGGGCCTACTTAAATAATAATTTTCCAGGCCACTGGATTGAAACTAATGGACCTGTAAGATGGCCACCAATGTCACCCGACTTGTCGGTTTTGGATTTCTTCTTGTGGGGATACCTTGAAAATAAAATTTATATTATTCAATACCAAACAATTGCAGAATTAAGAAATGCTACTGAAAGAGCATTTAGGGAGTTACGAACACGGCCTCTTATTATTTTAAATTCATTAAGGCGGATGTGTGAAACATGTCTAAGGCATAATGGAGAACAATTTGAGCAATATTTATGAGAAAGTTCTATTAATATTCAGCTTCTCTTTGTAATGTTTTGCGTAGTAAAATACAACTCGATTTGTGCATTGTTATTATTTTTACTGAAATAATACTGCTAATTAGATTAAGGAGTCCAAAATATATTTTTTCTGCAGTAATTATCATACCAGTAATAGTTTTTTTTCAATACCCGTCATGGCCTACTAACTAAAATTATATATTTTTTAATAAAACGTAAATTTCGTGCTTAATATTAAAAATAAAAATAGGGTATTATATATTTTTAAGAAGCTTGTTATGAACTGAATTATATTATTTAAAAATATATAGGGTGTCCCATTTAAAAAAAAAAAGTTTGGTATTTTTCTCGGAAACTATTGAACGTAGAAAAAATCTGAGTACGTCACTAGATTCTACGTAAAAAACTACACAAATAACATTTGTTTTCTCTTTGATAAGCTTCAGGGTAACCAAAATATGGGGGGTGTCCCAAAATGTAAAACTATCAAAAACATCTCGTATATCAAAAACAAGGAGGACTAGAATAATTCTGATTAGGGCATCTTTTATTTCATAAAAAAGTAGCACAGTGCCGCGAAAACCGTATCCTTCTATCTTTACTAATAACCGAGATACCCCGTAAAACCATCGAAAACTGGACACCCTGTACAATATCATCAAAAAATATTATTATTGGACAAGTTTACCTAGGTTGAAGATTTTGTCAGGCGTTGTGATGACTGTCAACGTTATAAACACTTTAGGCCTAATTTACAACCGATGTCAATCACAACCACTGCATCTTCAGCATTTCAAAATATATATTTGGATCTTGTTGGTTGTTGTGTCCCGACAAGTTAGCTACCCGCTAAAATACGAGGCACTAGGTTCAAAATAAAACAGCGTGTTTTATCAAATAAACTATAATGTCTACACTAGATACGCGATGGATAATTAAAAAATATTGTTACAGATCAAAGTTTTGACAACTACCTGAACTAAGTAAAAAACAACCTGACAACCTGTCTTTTCAAATTTGGTTCTAATTTACCTTACAACACAGGTATTAAGGTTATTTACGAAAAATAACGACGATAAATGAATAGTAAACATAAAATAGGTAATGTATCGAACATTTTCCCACCTGAGAAGTATTATATTGTAAACTTCTCACTAACAGAGTCAAAACAAGACAGTAAAAGAGATTAGAATTAAACTAAAGTCCCTACTCGTAGTACTTATAAGGAAATTTAGATATGCGTCCACTACGAGTTAACTTTACAGTAGGCATAAATACGCGCACATCGTCATCAGGTTAAGAATTGCCATTAGCAACTTCCTGTTTTTCATTTAGGGGAATGATTAATGATTTTACCAAGGCATGTTTTCCAGGCAGCACAATTGGATAACAGAAGTCTTCAACATTCTTTCTATTAGAGATCAGCGTACGTACACGAAACAGACCATCTTTGTCCTTAAACAGTTAAGTTTTGTCATCTGGAAAACCTTCTGACTGTACAGCTTTTAGAACAAACCCTTCTGCTCGATTAATTTCAGCGGCACTTAACGGTCCCTGGATATGTCTTTTATATCTGGCGTTATTGATAAAGCGAGGAATCCAGGCTATAATTCGTAAAGTTTTGCTGTACTGATGAAAATAGTAGAAATGCCAAAAATCTGAGTTACTGTCCAGCATAACAGTCACCACTCCCTTTTTGCGTTCGTAATTTATTTCATGCTCATCATATAAAACCTGTTCTTGCGGCCAATTTAAAGTATTCTCACAGAGCCAAGCAGGACCCTCCCACCATCTAAATTTAAATAATCGCCTCGGGGAAACACCTTGTGATGTGAGATCTGCCTCGTCTAAAGTAATTTGTGGAAAAGCTTTTCCTATGTCTGACACAACACCTATTTTAGAAAGCCCAAATCTAAGTAAAATTGAAGGTATGCTCTCGATTATGCCCAACTTCGAGATAGCTATTTAAAGACGATTTACCTTTTTCACTGCAGCATGCATCAAATTGTATTTTGGTAGTGCTGGCCTCTATAATTACTGGACGATGAGGTAGATAAAGAGCTGGTTTGTCTACCTGACCGGGAGGTACGGGTTCAATAATACCTTCTATTTTCAACTCGTCAAAAATGTGACCGTAATCTTCCAGCAAACCATCTTTCTCAAATATTTTCATCGTGAAATCCAGTCTTTTTCTGGCTATATTAAGATAGCTTGGTAAAGGAGGGTGGCCTTCCAACCATGGCAGATTGACCTGGTAGCGCCCATCCGGATCCGTTGATATAGTTTGTACAAACATTTGCTTAGCCGCAGCAGCCATTTCTTCGCGCGTTTTTCGTTCAGTTGGTTCAGTGATACCTAAAACGTCAAGTTTCCCTAGATCAGGTAAATCTTTCACAAACATGGAAAAGGTTGTTATTGCTAAACTACAGTCTCGGTCTTCTGATGGCATTTTACCCATGATGGTCCAGCCTAACACAGTTTCTAAGGCTACTAAACCACAACTTAATACATGCATTCGTCCAGTGTACAATTTTCCAACAACATCTGCTCCGATCAATAACTCAATTGGCCCAGATTCAAAGCAGTCACTTAATTGATTTCCTAAAGACTGGAGCGCGTCAACCCAACTACCATGAGTCACAGGCGGTTTGTCATTGCATATTTGTAGCTGATCTAAAAAGTCTAAAGTAAATGAATAATCATTTTGACTCAGTCTGATCTTGTAGCAATTGTGTTTCTTCTCAGAAGTACAATGTCCCCCAAACAGTGAATGTACCAGCCTTTCGCTCCCTAAAGTATCAAAACCTAATTCTTGAGCTGTTGACTTCAAAATATAAGATCTATGAGAACCAGAATTAATCAACACCTTTATTTTCTTACATTTTGACCCATTACTGATATTAACGAACAAAGTTTGAAGAAACGCTCTCGTATGGCCAGAAGCATTAGAGTGCGTAGACAGCGCATGCTCGACAGGCTTGGAATCTTGTGCATTACTTCTGTCACCCTTAAATTGCTTTTCGTCAGAAGTACTAGCACCTTTATCGGAACCTTTATGAGAAGGAAGATCTGGACACATGAGTGTAACATGAGACCTTGAACAAACTAGACATTTTTGACGCCCCTTACACAGCCTGGACTGGTGCCCCTTCTTCAAACACCGGAAGCAAGCTTTAGAGTCTGTCAATACCTTTATTTTTTGATCTAAACTGTAATTCCGAGCTTTAAAACAATTTTCAGTAAAATGGGTAGCTTCACAGAATAAACATTTTACAGTATATATCATCAAAGTTAACTAAACCAGTTGCAGTGGGTACACTGATGGACTCATATTGTTTTACCCTACTTTTACGTGATTCGCTATCACCTTTGTTAGAGAGGAAGGAACTAAGACCAAAATTCTCAGCTGCCAAATTTATTCTTTGCTCGCTTTCTACCTCTACCTTTAAGAAACTCATTAAACTATCTAATCTCTTCTTTAAAGGCATGACACCACTAGGTTGTCCTTCCTCTCTCACTTCAGAACTACTCGAATACTTTGATGCTCGCTGCCAAGCTCTTAACAAGTGCTCGGGTAAACAAGATTCTATGAGTGGGAAAAGCAACACAATTACTTTTAGTTACTCCGAGTATTTCAAGTGCTCTTAATTGTGTCTCTATTTTGTCATAAAAAGTGGAGATATCAGTTGTGGCCTTGGCAACTGCATTATTTAAAATAAGCTTTAAAAATTCTCTTATGTAAACTTCTATTTGCAAATCTTCCCTGCCAACTCGCGATTTTAAGCTTTCAATAATTTTAGGATAGTTTTCGGACACTGGAGGAAAGCTCTCGACTAATTGCCTTGCTCTGCTGCCAGGTACAGTAGCTTGAATTAAATATGAAATTTTGTCACATTCGTCAATATTATATTACTATCATCATTTATTTTTCGAAATTGTGCCCAAAAACTTAACCAGTCACGGATATCTCCATTAAATTTTTTAAACTCTATCGTAGGAAGTTTAAAACGTCTACCTGATTCCAAATTATTGCTTACTTCGCTTGCTTGCCTATTGACACTGTACCTGCTACCCTGAACTGAGGAATTTTCGTCTTGCTGCTGTTGTGTAATATTCTCCCATTTCAGCCGGAGTAATGTAAACTTCTTTTCATAACTGTCAGAACTATCCATTTCAGAAGCTAAAATATCCTCCTCCTCGTCTGTTTCCAATAACCCAGCGTAAATTTCCTTGTCCAGAACTCGTAATGCCGTATGTTTTTGTAGTAACAAATCGTAGGTATTCCATGTCAATCAAACTATGTTGCAAGGAATCGGCCGACAACAAACTTTCCAATGCATTCGCACATTTTGAAAAAGCAGTACGCAACACTCGCCGATTTTTCTTACTTTTATCCATTGCTTTAGACAAACCCGGTCAACCCACCGAACTGAGAAATTACAAAAAACAGTCGGTAAAAGTTTATCTCACTGTCGTGTAGAAGAAAACGTAACGACAACGATATAGTCCAGCGAAAAACACACACGGAAAGTCCTGTCACGGTCGCCAATTAATGTTGTGTCCCGACAAGTTAGCTACCCGCTAAAATACGAGGCACTAGGTTCAAAATAAAACAGCGTGATTTATCAACTAAACTATAATGTCTACACTAGATACACGATGGATACATAAAAAATATTGTTACAGATCAAAGTTTTGACAACTACCTGAACTAAGTAAAAAACAACCTGACGACCTGTCTTTTCAAATTTGGTTCTAATCTACCTTACAACACAGGTATTAAGGTTATTTACGAAAAATAACAAATACTATAAATGAATAGTAAACATAAAATAGGTAATGTATCCAACATTGGTCCTTTAGACGTAGATAGTGATAATAATAAGTATATTTTAACACTTCAATGTGATCTTTCTAAATTTATAGAATGCTACCCTTTGCCAAATAAAGAATCAATAACTGTAGCCAAAAGCTTTGTAAATAATTTTATTCTGAGATACGGTATACCATAGTGTATAATTTCGGATAAAGGTTCAGAATTTTTGTGTTCTACATTGAAGGATACTTGCAAAATTTTAATATTAAACAACTGTCTTCAACAGCATATCATCATGAAACACTGGGTTCTCTCGAAAATTCTCATAAACATTTGAATGCATATTTACGTATACATATAGCCAAAAATCAAGAAACTTGGAGTTCTTGGTTACCATTTTGGTGTTTTTCTTACAATACTAGCGTCCATACGGAGACACGAGATACTCCTTATGAGTTAGTATTTGGAAAAACTTGTAGTTTACCTTCAAATGTTGTCAATAATGTGGACCCACTATACAATTTTGATGATTACCCATGTGAATTAAAATATCGCTTGCAAACCGCTTGGTCTGATGCAAGAGAAAATTTATTAAAATCAAAAGAGAACCGAAAACAAAACTTTGACAGAAAAACAAAAATAATTAATTACAAGGCGGGAGAGAAAATTTTGTTAAGAAACGATTCTGGCAGTAAAAAGGATGCTATATATATATATAATGAAGATGGCGCTAGAGTAGTGAAAGTCGTGTGCCGCTCGATCCGACAAAATATTTAATTTTTCACAGCAAAAGTGTCTTGTACAGTAATTAAAGTCTGAATTATTCAACAGTACACTTGGTGTCGCGTTTAGAGTGCAAGTTTTTCCACTTTTGGAGCATTAATTTCACGAAATTTCCAATAAAACCCAGCAGCAACAATGGTGCTGTTAAGGAATGACATTGATGACATCCGAAAAATTGTGGCAGATCAAATTAGTGCAACTATTCTAAGTGATCAATTTCAAAATCGCTTAATCGACTCCCTGTTAAAGAAAATCGATAGTAAGTTTTCCGAAAAATTTTAAAAAATTGAGGGTGATATTAACACCCTGCGTGGATAAATTGAGGCTCTCAAGGACGAAAACCAGGATCTTAGTAGGCGTCTTGACACTCAGGAGCAGTATTCCCGCGCTTGTAATGTTCGTATATTTGGTTTGAAGTCTACAGCGGACGAGAACTTGGTAAATATACTGACAGACCTATTTCATATAAAAATGAACCTAAATATTGGACCCTCCGATATTAAAAACTGCCACTGTATCTCTACAAAAGTGTAACTGATAAGCCACCGGCCGTCTTGGTTCAGTTTCGCGACATCAACACGCGCATGATGTTGTTAAAGAATCGAAAAATTCTAAAAAAGAGTGGCGTGGTGATTAGGGAGGATTTAACTCAATCGCGTCTAAATATATACAAAAGTGCCGTCAATAAATTTTCGGTAAAAGACGTTTGGTCCCTACACGGAAATATATACGTAAAATGCGGGGGTGTAGTGCACCGTGTTAACGATGTGGAGGCTCTTAGCAAGGTTAAGTGACCTAAAATATATGTGCGCTATCATCAAAATCTGTTACCTAATTACTAATGCAAAGGTAAAAATGAACTCTGACTTTTCTTTGGAGATTGGGTTGATTCAAGAATATTATTTTCCTTTTTAATTTTTATTGAATTTATTTTCTCTTTGTCTAAAATTTGTAACTAAGTTATATAAATATAATTATATTAATATAAAAACTATTGGTTCGGAGATTATAGTTTGCATAATTTGTAGGATGAATTGTTTATGACTGTTATTAGGCCATAGTGTAACCTGCTTAGGGAGACCGAATTGCATTCTCTTGAGATTAAATACCGGATTTTTTACATGGACATGGGTTTATTATAAACACGTTCCTAAAGAAAACATAAAACTCCATTCTATGTAGGACACTTATTTTTGTAAATAAACTCATTTCTTCTTTCTATTCTTTCTAAAATGAAAATTTCTATAAGTATAAGTATCATGTATTTTCACTTTTGTAGTTGTTTTGAATCTCATAATCTCAAGATAGGTTCTATTTACTTTTGTTTTTTTTTTGCTTGTTATACAAAATATTTATACTGTTTTTGTCGTCGATTGAGTCGGATGCGCGGTGCATATTTCCTTCTTTTCATTCTCCGTCTTTGCTACTGTTATAAAGCAGTAAACAATCTATTTTCTTTTCCGTTCTTTATTAATATAACCTTTTTTTGGTTTCCTTTTATCTTTTATCCTTCCTTAATACCTCTTTATATTAATGTGATGATGAATCTACTGGTCGGTCTGGTGAATGTAAGATCATTATTAGCAAAATTCGACTCCTTTGTAAGTCATGTGGAGGCAACGAAATACGATGTTATTGGAGTGACGGAGACTTGGTTACAACCTGGAATATCTGATGCTGCTGTAAGTATTGACACTTATAATTTTTTTAGTGAAAATCGTATAAATAAACGTGGTGGTGGGGTTGGTGTCTATGTTAAGAGTCATATTATCACTGAAACACTAATCTCTACATCTTTTGATTATATTAAATGCCTATGGATAAAACTTAAGCTAAGAAGTGACACTGTTGTTATAGGTATCGTATACCGTCCGCCAAACTCAAACACTGCACAGTTTTTAAATTATTTAGAGGACATATTATCAAATCTATACACTAAATATGACAATATTATATGTTTGGGTGATTTTAACATAAACATGATTAACTTAGAGGACAGTAGAAGCGCGCAGCTAGAGAATGTTTTTTCTCCATTTAATATGTCACAAATTATTAGGGAACCAACTCATGTATCTCTACTTTCCATGTCTCTGATAGATCTAATATTTACAAATATTGAAAATATAATGGATTCAGGGGTAATTGATTCTAATATCGCCGATCATTTTGTAACGTTCGTAAGGGTTGGATCGGGGGAGGTAAGTGATTCGTCGGTAGATTTTTTCTATAGATCTATAAAGCGGATAGATTTAAACCAATTTCAAGCAGATTTGGAACGATTTGATTGGCATAATATGTTATATATGCGTAATATAGACGATAAATTAAAATTTTTAAATTCTGCTATTTTGAGTCTCTTTGACGCACATGCTTCTCTTAAACATTTAACACAATAAAAACTACAGCTATGCTCCGTGGATTACAGAAAACATTAAAGTAATGCAAAAATTAAGAAATAAAGCTTTAAAAAAATTCAAAGATACACAAAACCCTGCGCATTATGAATCTTACAAACAGCTTAGAAACTACACGACATTTGCTATTAGATCCGAAAAAAAGGCATATCTACGTAATAAATTTCAACACTCTAGCGATCGAGAAAAATGGCAGGAATTAAAAAAATTAAACCTAATAAAACAAAGAAACTTTAATCTACCATCTAACCTTAGCAACCCAAATACTATAAATAGTTTTTTCGTTAACTCTGCAGCTAACTCCATTCCAAAACCTGAAATTTTAGATTTTTATAATAATAATGTTCTGGAAAACATCGATGAGCTCTTTAATTTTAGAGTGTCAGCCGAAAATAAAATATTACAAATTATAGAAAGTATACGATCTAAGGCTGTTGGTGATGATAAAATCAATATAACAATGATTCTTCTCTGCTGTCCTTTTATAATACCTTTTCTTACACACATTATTAATGATTGCATTCTTAATTCCTACTTTCCTGTTCACTGGAAAAAAGCTCAGATAATCCCCCTTCCTAAAATTAATAATCCAACTGAATATGCGCACTTGCGCTGCATAAGTATATTGCCCACTTTATCTAAAATACTAAAAAAAATAAAAACCAAATTAGGCGTTTTCTTAACCAATATGATATTTTACCAAAACAACAGTCGGGCTTTAGGGCGAATCACAGCTGTGAAACTGCTCTGGCCCATATTACTGATGACATCCTTAGGGCATCTGATGATAACAAGGTAAGTATACTTATATCGCTTGATTTTAGCAAGGCATTCGATTTGCTCAATCACCGGATTCTTTACTCGATCCTTCACTATGTGGGTTTTAGCGAGGGTGCCCGAAACTTTATTCTCTCCTTTTTATCTGACCGTACCCAGCAAGTGGTTTACAATGGAGAGCATTCTGACTCTTTAAATGTAAACGTTGGCATGCCACAGGGAAGTGTTTTGGGCCCACTCTTATATATGATATATACATCATGTTTCTATAACTATCTTAAATATCTTAACTCTCACTTTTACGCGGATGACACTCAGCTATGTTTCTTCTTTTTAGAGTAACAAGCAGCAGAGGCACGAAACTGTATAAACTCTGACTTACAACGATTTTATGAAGTAGCTTCGGATCATTTGCTTAAACTTAATCGCAACAAGTCAACCGTAATAATTTTTGGTAATCAAGCCCAGACCGACTTTGTTAAAAATAATGTTAAGATTAAACTCAACAATGACACTCTACCTTATTCCGACACCTGCAAAAGTCTAGGACTAATACTTGATTGTAAACTTCGTTTTTTTTTTACATCGAAACTAAGAGCTGCCTACGGAATTTTAAAATTAATTTATAGTAAAAAACACTACCTTTCTAAGGGGGTCAGAAAGCTCCTATGCGATGCTCTCGTCCTGTCTCAATTTAACCACTGTATTGGCGTATATTATCCTTGTCTTGACGCGACGGATCGATGCCGGATTCAGAAAGTTCAAAATTCATGTCTCAGATTTATACATGGCATAAGAAGAAGAAACCATATAACGCCGTTTCTTATTGCATCAAAATGGCTTAACATGTTTAATAGATATAGATTGCATATGTCACTTTTTAGCTTCAAGATTATAACGCAGAAAACACCACCTTACTTGTATGAAAAAATATATTTTAGAGCTGATGCTCATAACAGGAATCTGCGCAGTCGTTGTTTACTGACTGTACCACCACACCGAAAAAAAATGTTTGAAAGATCGTTTTCTTTTATTATTGCTAATATTCTTAATTCATTAAATAATATTAACTTTGGTTTATCCAGCCCAGCGTTTAAATGATCAGTAAAAAATAATTTTCTCCGCACGCAGTAGTTTCCATCTGAGCGTTGCCATCCATGTGAATTAGAAGTCACATTTACCTGCTCCCCTACCTCCTTCTCCCCTCCTTTTCCCCCCATAAAATCACAAATATCTTTAATTTTTTTTTACCATGCTCCGCGCATTCGGAACATTAGATGTTTATTACAGCACCAACATATTGTAAATGTTAAATAATGTAAGGCTTGAACAGTATCCGATCCTTGAATTGGATGTCTGCCCCACTAAGGCCCATTGTTTTACTCTCTGCCAACTAAATAACTAAATCTTTTTTATAATTTACATTTGAGTAAACAATAAATGTAATATTATTAATATTATTATTATTATTATATAACGGTCCTTATCTTGTAGTTGAAGATAAGTCTCCGAATGTTGTAATAAAGTTAGATAATAGATTAATGAAAGTACATAAAAATAGGACTAAGTTGTATTGTGATAGGTAAAGCGAACATTTTTTTTTATTGTTTTTTTTTATTTTTCGGAAAAGGTGTAGTAAAGGGTGGTAATATAATTAACACCCTGTACTACTAATTATATGTAAACAATTAGTTGTAAGTAGGTTAAGAATATGTTATTTTATTGTAAGCAAAACAATTCGATTTACTTTTGATGTATCAGCACCAATTGGCTTGTGTAAAATGTACTAATTTTGAGCAGAACAATAGACGTAATTTTAGGTTGAAGTAAAAGGGGTCTTTTATTGGGCTCTGCCCTTGACGTCTCCCTTCCTAATACACCGATTTATCATATTTCCTTTCCCTTAATAACCCCCTCTCTAAGTTTCAAATCACAGTAGCTGGTAGTTGACATGTTTCGGGTTCGACGCAGTGGCGGCTCGCGGTTGTAAAAAATGGTGAAGAGCTTAGTAGCAGTTTGTGCTCAGAGGCATAAAGCCCGCCGCAGGCGATTGCGCCGCAGGCGGAATTTTTTTTGGACCACGCCCAAATTTGGTCAATAATTTATTACTTTATTACTTATAAACGAAAAAAAATGACCACAATAATAATTAATATAATTTTTTAGACCTACAAAACAATTTTTGTAAGGCGGCACTACTAATACATAGCCAATTATACTCTAAAAACCAGGAACACTTAAAATTATAATCTTATAGGATCTGCCACTTTTTTTCGATTCTTTTTTTAAATCTATGTTTAAGATTCCAGTAGGTCGCCCGTGTACTAAAACGTATCTTATCCTCATCTGTCCCACGACTGAATGGAGTTTCTAACAAATTACAAATTATGTCATTAATTGGGTTTATTTTTAAAACGTACAATAGAAATTAGTACTTAGGTCTACTGAATTAACTGAAAAATAAAAACAAAACTTTCTAATCACACAATAAATAACGTAAAAAGGGTATCTATAGCCGTAAGTTTCGCGAAGCCTCAAAATAAATACCCGAACCAATACTTAAAACAATAGTGCATATGACTGATCTATTTTTAGATGCACTTCAATTACGTCTCACATGCTGTCGCGTACCTGACGTCACGTAACCATAGCGACGGTGGAAATCAAAGCCACTTGACTGTACGTTCAGTATGTTGGGTTTTCGCCGCTCTTCACTTGCTGCTTTGACCTTTCGATGCGACGCGGTCGGCTGGGGCGCGCCAAAATGCACGAGTGTTTATAATAGAATTGTCCATCGGAGTTAACCGTGGTCCTATTATGCATAGCTACATTTGGATTAAATTAATATTATTAATTCGAACATAATTATTTTTTAAGGTAGCTGTATTGGTACATTTAATATTTAATATTGTCGAAAAAAACTTCCTCCTGGTTTTATTTTTATTGGTGAAGGGCCCCTTCACCTACTTCACCTGACGAGCCGCCACTGGTTCGACGCCCGACCGAGACATAAAACTTTTTCTACACGCTGTTAAATATTTTTTAGTTATAATATTTAGTACAGAAACTAAGAAAACCTTATTGGAAATTGCTTCCTTCTACATCAAATAGTTTTTTAGATATACAGGGTGTTATTTAAGTACGGGGCCAAACTCCAAGGGGTGCTTCTTTAAGTGATTTTAAGAAGAAAAGTTCATATAAACATGGGTACGAAAATGCATAGTTTTTACGATACAGTGTGTCAAACTTTTAAGAAAAAATTGGATGTTCGTAAATATCTCAATACTCTTTTATTCGATTTTGTTGAAATTTGGCAATTCTGTTTGTAATAACAAGAGGATAATGTAGCCTTAATTATATTAAAATTATTAAGTCCAGTGGCGTCACGGAAGACAGTCTAACTAATATTTTTGACAAAAAAAATGCGCGCCACTGACTTTTTTTAAAATTATGTATTTTTCTAGAATTAAGCAACTACAAATACAACTCCTTTATCTCTTGAGTTTTTTTCATATCTGGCTTTGTTTTCGAGAAAAAAAATAAAAACCACTTGATTGCTTGTCCCCGGGAAAATAAGCTAATTTGATTTTTACATAAATGTCATAACTTAAAAGAGTGACAAGTAATTATTTTAAGTGTTTTTAACAGTTTTAAGATTATAAAATTATTAATTATTGTAAAATGGTCCAATTTACCAACTCAGAAATGGCCGATATGCATTTTGTTTATGGAATGGCCCAAGGCAATTCCACAGAGGCTGTGCGCATTTATCAAGAAAGATATCCACATCGTATTGTACCAAATAGAAAAACATTTGTGAGAATACATGAAAGGCTCTGCGAATCAGGCACCTTTCAAAGGTCGACTGCTGTAATTGGGAGACCTGCCACAATAAGAACAGTGGAGATGGAGGAAGCAGTTCTACATGAAGTTGAACGTAGCCCTGATACAAGTACACGCAAAATTGCAGAACAATTAAGCATTTCCCACTTTACTGTATGGCAGATTTTAAGGGAAAATCAACTGTATCCTTATCACATACAACGTGTTCAAGCGTTATTACCTGCCGATTATCTCCAACGAGTTGTTTATTGTACTTGTCTTTTGCAACAACGTGTAGCATCTCCGAGATTTCTATCGTGTATTTTGTTTACCGATGAAGCGTGTTTTTCCCGAAATTCCATTATGAACTTTCATAATAATCATGTCTGGGCAGAAGAAAATCCCCATGCGGTTACAGAAACTAATTATCAACACCAGTTTTCCGTGAATGTTTGGGTTGGTATTGTAGGTGATTTTCTCATTGGACCTCATTTTTTACCCCCGAGATTAAATGGTCAAGAGTATCGTAATTTTTTGGAATTTATTTTACCTGGACTTTTACAATATGTCCCACTGGTAGTAAGAAGAGCAATGTGGTTTATGCACGATGGGGCTCCACCCCACTTTAGCATAGTAGCAAGACAATTTCTTGATGCAACTTATGGAAAAAACTGGATAGGTCGCGCAGGTCCACAGGCATGGCCACCCAGATCACCGGATTTAAATCCTTTAGATTTTTTCCTTTGGGGGCATTTAAAGTCTCTCGTTTACAAAACTCCAGTCAACACTGAAGAAGAACTAACCCAAAGGATACGGGATTCATGTGATCAGATAAGACATACGCCGCGAATATTTCGACGAGTTCGGAAATCAATGTTAAGACGAGCCAATCTTGCATTGAAGTTGAAGGAGGGCATTTTCAGCAACTATTATAGGTTTCGTCTTATTTTCTGTTAAATACATAAGTAAACATCGCAGTAATAAATACCGTTAGGCAGTTGTTTATGTTTATTTCTTTTATCGAACCCAGTTTTATTCTGTGCAAAAAAATTTCAAAAGAGGACTCGTGTAATTTTAATTGCTTAATAGTTTGGTAAGTAGTTTAAATTTTTTACGCTTATTTTCCCGGGGACAAGCAATCAAGTGGTTTTTATTTTTTTTCTCGAAAACAAAGCCAGATATGAAAAAAACTCAAGAGATAAAAGAGTTGTATTTGTAGTTGCTTAATTCTAGAAAAATACATAATTTTAAAAAAAGTCAGTGGCGCGCATTTTTTTTGTCAAAAATATTAGTTAGACTGTCTTCCGTGACGCCACTGGACTTAATAATTTTAATATAATTGAGGCTACATTATCCTCTTGTTATTGCAAACAGAATTGTCAAATTTCAACAAAATCGAATATAGGAGTATTGAGATATTTACGAACATCCAATTTTTTCTTAAAAGTTTGACACCCTGTATCGTAAAAACTATGCATTTTCGTACCCATGTTTATATGAACTTTTCTTCTTAAAATCACTTAAAGAAGCACCCCTTGGAGTTTGGCCCGTACTTAAATAACACCCTGTATATCGGGCCAATTGTCAGATATTCAATCATATTCTACTAGATACCTTAAAATGTCAAGATCTGATAAGGTCACAATCACTTTACTTTCTGCGAAAAGTTTAAAATATAACAGGAGCAAGCAAGCGAAACAGTAATTATTGCGAGAATTTGACATGCACCTGGCTGCTTATTTTTTCTATTATTTACTTATTTTTATAATTTTTTAAGTTCGGCAATCAATTTTTGTCTTGGTTTCCCCCACGGGGTTAATTATGATATTAAATTATTTTAAACTTCTGAATAAATAGTCTTTAGTTGGGTATGTTTTTAAACAAGGTGCATTCAAATATAAACGAAAGCTTAATGTAATCCCTTTGAAGGCCTAATACATGGGCTAACAATTAAGGGACAACAACGGTTTTGGGCAAGGGACAAGGCCTTTAGGGCATCAAAATTGGGTTACTTGCCCAAGAATGTTTGCCAATTGTTTTTGATGTAGATACGGCTGCATGAGATCAAGGTCAAGAAGAAGGATTCTAAGGGAGTTGGTGCAATTTTTTTAAATATTTGATTGCATGCTGTTATTATGAGAAGTGTCGATAGGGTAGTTATTTATGCACAAAATAGGTTTCATACCTTGATAATTCCAAAATTTTAAAAGTCATAAAGTTTAAAGACAAAATGTTAGTTACCTTTATTTCCCGCAATAAACTTTATTCGAAATATCGGGTTTTGCGCTTATTGTAAAATGAATTATATAAATTAATTTTTCTAAAATTTTCTTTTTAAATCACATCGTTTTTTTGATAATTGTACGTTTTTTTTATTTTAAGTACAAAAAAAGTTTCGCATCGCATAAAGAGCTTTGTATTATTATATCGGCGATGTGTTTTAAATATAATATCGAAAATAATTTTATTAATTTCAGAGCAGTGCAGTATCAGAGAATGTTGTTTACAATGAAACTAGGGTTTATCTGCTTGGTATTTAAAATAAAAATTAAACTGTTTTTACTATACTAATACTCAGTCACGATACCAGCTTTTGTTATGGAAAATACCAATTTTAGGAGAAGCCATAATTTAATATAATATAATAAGAAATAAAACGTGTGTCAAAAATTCGCTAAGAATATAAAATAATACATTAAATTTTAAGAATAATACACATTATGAATTCCAATACTTAATTCACTGGGTAATAATGCTTTCTTCTTTTTTAATCTGTTCTGCTTTAGTTAAAAAGATAGACATTTTCTTTCCGATACTTCCAAATAAAAGGCCAAATAATTTATTATCGAACATTTTCCCACCATGTATTACTTTAAAGAATAAGTTATAGAAGCACACGATTTATTTTTCTTTCTTTGATTTTCCAAAATGAATTGCATTTTATATAAACAACCTAAATGATTTACAAAGGAATGTAAATCATTATTAAGTATTTAAATTTCGAAAATGATTGATTTTTATAATTTAAATTTTTTACCAAGTAACATGCACGGTTTACGTCTCGGTATACGTGAAACAGTTTTCAATCTTTTACCGGCAGTTTTAAATTGTTTCCAGTAGAATTTACATAAAAATGATATTTTTAATAATTATCATAAACATGGTTTAAACGAAACTACCAAATTTTTTATAGAGCCGATATTTTAGGCGTTTATATACTAAAAAGAATATATTGATGGCTTTTTTTATTTGTAGGAGACCCTGCATGTACAAAACCCCAGTATCAAACAACGACACTCGACAGAGAAATGTCGTTCTCAAGAAGCCTGGAAACTCGGAAAATTCATGCAACGATTCGACAATGTACGTGGGACGCATCAGTTACACTGGGCGATCTGGTGAGCATAACCACATTTTAAAATATCGAACACACAACAGTAAACCGGAAGGAAACCGAAACTTTAAAACAGATAATAGTAACAATTTTTTTCAAAAAATTAATTTCAACCAACACACCATAGGGTGCGTGTATAATTATTGTGTTATTTAATCTTAAAAACAATAATGAAAAACGTAATGATAAAGAATGAATAATTTTAAACACTGATAAAGTGTTATTTATTGACAAAACGTTAAAAGTTACAAAACTTTGAATTATTTTCAATTTCCCTAGCTTAGCCCTAAAACCGTATTTAAAATTCCAGGTCCGCATTTAAAACAATTTGTCGGAAACTGTCGGAGATATCTAGTAGTAGTAACTGAGGGGAGACTTAGAATCCTGGAAATTAGACCAAGACGATTCTTTTGCCTATCCCTACGGAGATATTTAAACAACCAAGCGTCAAATTTGAAAACTAATAATGCCATCTTATAGAACAAAAATGAAAGGCACAAATTGCTTACTCAACTTTGCTGCAATTTAAGTATCATATCTTTCACCGTTTTCAAGTTCTTTCTGTAAAAGAAGGAGACTACAAAAAAGTAATAAATACCTTGGTTATTGTGGGACCTCATGATGGTTCTAGTGCTGAATCCCTTTATTCGATAGCTGAGATATATTATTACTTTCAGCCAATAATAAAAAAACGGATTTGGAAATTCTTGAGCGATTTTTCTCGATTATATAGCCGAGAAGTTATGGTTTTGTCAAAAGTTCCAGCCCTCGAATTTCAAGGAAAAAACACTCCAAAAAAAAGGTATCTAATAATTCCTGGAAGGTACACTCACGCGTACCCCTATTTTCATCTTAGGAGAAAACGTTTTATATTTAAAAAAATAATGAATAGTATTTAGTAGTTTATAGAAGTATTTTTTTTTAATAAAAATTAGGTAACAACGTACCTAAAGTTTAATATGGGAAGAAAAGTAAGTTTATTATAGTTAAATTGTTCCACTTAGCCCTAATTCGGCTCAATTTTTAACTTTGAAAACGTTTTTTTTGCGTTCTCTGACAGTCCCATTAACTTATACCAAAAATGTTGGTGGGTTATCCGAGTTTAAGTTTCTACTATACACTTTATTTGAGATGTAAAATAAAAGTGTACTACAAGAAATAAAATTATAGGCATTCTCAATTCTTATTAAACATTTCATTTAATCAAAGCTTGCCATTGTGTTACCTATAATTTTCCTATTAGATCGCACTTGGCGCTTTTTTTAAGTTTATTTACGATTACGATACAAAAACGCTAGAACTAAATAAAAAGTTCTTCGGCATAAGGAGTAAATAGATTTATTAAACAATTATTCAGAATACGGCAAAAACAAATTGAAAACAACCAACCAATGACTTCCCTGCACACTGCATTGTAAAAACCCAACCACCATGACACTATTACCTCAGCCCCAACGCGATACCTCAAATAAATCGAATTCGATATTAGATTAATTGGGCTTGAAATAACAACAACGAAACTTTTATAATAGTATATTATTTAACGAGCGGTAATGTAGGTCATAACTCACGCAGATGAAGTTTGCAGCATTAGCCGCAGGCGAGTGCTGTAATTCATCAAGTGGGTTATGACCATTACCGCAAGTTGAATACTATACTTTATCTACGACTATAACAATAAATACGAAGATAGAAGTACAGAGAAAGAACTTTATTCACATTATGTAATTGACTTATTGACTAGACGATAAAAACGATTGAATTACTGTGAGATCTACTACCTTTGTCATCACTGTCGCCAGATATTTCTCATCATGAGCTTCGTTTATGAAATTATTAAATTGTTCTGGCATAAACGTTTTTGCCTTTTTAGCTACATTATTTTAAATAATTCTCTATACTTATTGATTCCATTATTTATGTTGAGTGCGTGCTTCTTAGCATGGAGTAGAAAGTCCATAGAGATGATGCTTTACATTTAGTCTTAAGTTCGTTAAAATATGCCAAGAGTATACATTTTTTGTAAACGATGACGTAATGTTCTTACTGCTACACCAATCTTGAAAATTTTTGTATACTTATATTTGTTTTTGGATTTTTCAGGCAATAAATTCTGTATGGTTACATTAGCTAATTGTCTTATTTCTGGAGGTGTACTTACTAGTTTCTTTACTATCTGAATTCATCTTTTTCAGCACAAAGTTTACAATAATTAGGTATTAACTTTATTTGAAAACGTCAAAATTATTCAAGTGACAGTACTCTCAATAACAATAATGGACTCTTCCCTTTCGGCCAATCGGCTTACAGAAGTAGGTACATAGCCACCTTGATGGTTCGTAAATCATTCCAAGAATGTTTTCTGATTTATTATTATAGTAAGTTATAGTAGTGAGTTATTATAACTCACGTTGTTTGTTCATAGATACTATTAATTGCTCAAAAGCAGTTGAATAATTAATATATAATTTAATAGGAGTAGATAAAATATTTTATCTTATCATTAACAAAGCGCGTAGATTTTTAACTAACTAGTAACTACAATCATAACAATACAGACGCCATGTTCTTTTTACTTCACCTACTCTGTGTACCTGAACGATGAAACTAACGTTCTCAAATGGCAATTGTCTATACTAAAGAAAAATACCAAATCGATATATTAGACATATCGATTTAAACAGCTAAGTTAACACGTTCACTGTCCTATGACCCATATATGGGTCATACGACACGTTTTCGGGGAGTCCTATGGGTCATATTTGGCTCACATATTTAGTAGTTCATTTATAGTTGATTTAGGTGGACTCTAGACATATTTACGAGTTTTCTCATTGGGACTCCGTTGAAAAATGAAAATATAAGTTAGTAGCATGGATATGACCCATATTTGGCTCACGGACTTAATGCAAAAGACCTACAACCAAGACTCCTTATTTTAAATATTTGGCTTTGTCGTAAAGTAAAAAACGTCTATAATTTGAAAAGGAAACTTTATTTTAATATCTCAAAACAAGTAAAATAAAAATATAAATGGAAAAAGTAACTTTTTCTGTAACTTGTAAACAAATGGTTTTATTGATGCGCATTATTGAAACAGTTTAAACAATAAACTTGACCGCAGCTACCGCAAAATGTGGTGACCTTCTTAGTTTTTATTCCTGCTTCTTTGGAATTCAGACCGCTTTTTTTTAAGTCCATGTAGCAACCATGGCATCTCTTACGAAGTATTTTGCCAGACTGGTCAACATTATCTTCTAATTTATGTTTGGAAGAGGGTTTTATTCTTTTAGTATGAACTGCTGGCTCGGGATCGTTATTTTTGGTAAGTACTAATGCCCTTACAATAGACTCTGTAAACTGCAGGAGAGTCATATTATTTTTAGCAATGATCTGGTATAGTATATGACTATTAATAACTGTCGTACTACACAGTACCTCAATCGCAATTTTCTTGTACCAGACCAGTGACTTTCTTAAAGAAGTATAATAACTTGACAGTTGATCTGATATATCAACCCCTTGCTTTCCTTTGTTGTATTCTACAATAATTTTTGGCTTAGTCTTAGTATTTCCTTTTCTGTCTTTTCCAGTTTCAACTTTATCATCCCCGAAGCAAGTAGAAATCATTAATACGTCTCGTTGGTCCCTCCATTTCAAAAAAGTTATATACTGCTGTTGAACTGAACATATTTCACAATCATTAGCCGACCTTCGTTGAGGAGATCTTGCGTCAAGTTAATTACTGTTGAACCAGGAATATCTAGATCCCCTAGTTTTTCAGATTTCCCATCGTAAATGGACAAGTTCCAAGTGAAACCTTCAGGAGTACAAACTTTGTACAACTTAATGCCATATCGACTTGCTATTGAAGGATTATATTGACAAAAAATCAATCTTCCACGAAAAGGAATCATCGTTTCGTCTACAACGATCGTTTCTGCTGGTCTGTACAAGCGTTGAGTGTTTCGTAGTATTATGTCGAGTAAAGGTTTGATTTTGAAGACACGAGATTCGCCGCCATTTTCGTTGTTTCCGAAATGCCAACACTTGAGAAGCAAAACAAATCTGTTGTAACTAATTGGCACTTCGTGAAATAAAGCGTGATAGTATAGCTTGTCTTTTTTCAAGTAGCATTCTATTTTCGGAAATTGCAGAATACCCATGAGCAAAAGTAGGCCTGAAACAAAATGATACATATTATACCATAAACAAATAAATTTCTAAAACTCAAAAATACCTAAGAACAATTCCTGTTCATCTGCGTTTGTGTCTTTCCAACGAGAAAACCGACTGGTGCGGGAAATTCTGCGAGAGGCCAAAAGTTGAGCTGCATATCTGTTGGTCTCCAAGACCATCAAGTTCAGGACATCTTGTGTAATTATTGATTTGTATACATCAACTGGGTGGATCTGGTCACCATTGTAGGCGATATCTCTTTGCAAACCTGCTTGCCCAGTAAAAAGGAGCCTTGAAATATTTAAAACTTCTTTAAACCACATCAAGTCTTCCTGGGAATCACTCCTATTGTCATTATCTTCCACATCACTTTCGTGCTCGGACTCATCAATCTCAGACGACATTTTTTCTGAATCATCTTCAGATGTAAAATCTGGGTCATTTTGAACGTCGTCTACAGACTCTTCGGAAATGTCACTCATATTATCAATTTCTTGTTCTAGTTCGGACTGAGTTAAAGGTCGTTTACTGCTATTCATTTTTGATTTTGGAACTCTTGCAAAAAATATGTTTACTTTCCTAACGCCGAATGGCAACTAACAGGCTCTAACAAGTCTTTATTAAATTATGAGCATAATATGACTCACTGGACTTGGCGTTTAAATTTATTAGTACAGAGTCCAATGTGCCATATATGGGTCATGATCGATTTATATGGGGGACTGTGGAACATCGTTTCATGTTTTTCATTTGGACAGTGAACGTGTTAAAACAGAAGAGTAAAGAGGGCGCCATGTGTACCAACTTAAAACAATAAAGACAAACAATATAATATCTATCATTCGACAGTCAACATCCATCAACATCCAAACACTTGTAGCATTGCGGACGGAAATATCATTTTTCCAACAGCATCTCGGGCGCCACCCCTTGGATTAATGGAAGAAAGGGCTCACGTGTTGCCTGCTAAGGTAAAACAGCATAATGTGAAAAAAAACGATTAATTGTTTTATCTATCAACCTACGCCTTTTGTCCTGCTCTTTCTTATGCAAAATTTACTTTTTTATATCTTATTTTGAAACGCCAATAAGCACATTAAAACAGTACATGTGAGCCTGTTTCATAATTTCTGTTATGGTTAAACAGTATAAATGACAAGGTATATCAGGGTCAAATAGTATAAATCGCGTCTATATAAAATGGTAACAAAAAATCTTCATTAAAATCATGGCATAAAACCTTATAGTTTTATATCTTATTTTGCAGTAGTTAGTTAATATTTTATGGTAATATATTAGCTTCAATGGTAAAATGTGATAAACTATCTATATACTTTTTAACACGTTCAAAATAAGTTAAAATTGTGAATATAGCAATGGTAAAATAGCACATATTGTTATATTATACTCTTTTACCTTAGTACAACCAGGGCGTAATATTAATCCCTCCACCGGTAAATTGATATAACATATGTTTACCGAAAAGACTTGCTGGCTTTGTGTTTGTTATTTTGTGGATAATAAGAAGTATTTTTAAATAAAACTTGCTAGCGCGTTAGAGAAACATATCCTCTAGAACTCTAAGAATACTAGCAAATGCAAGCAAACAAAAATTCGTGGTAAGTTGTTAATTAATAATTAATTACCCTTTAAAATTTGTTTGAGGTTATGTTTTTAGAACTAAAAAAAAATATTTAAATGTCTTTGCTATTTAGGCCTCGATTACCTACTTTGTTTAGTTTTTAACTTTCATGTTTAATAGTTAGCCGTTTAAGACAGCCAAATGGTGTTAAAATTTAACTTTTTATAAAACTTTATGTTTATTTCCCATGGCTAAATAGTATATATTTTACATAATTATACTGTTTCCTTATACTAATATTATATTTCAACCATTTGTTACACTAAGGTAAAACAGTTTAAGCGATATTTTAAATGAACTAATGCAGGAATACATTTTTTTTTCTTCATAATCTTATTCTCAACGTTTACTTACTTTGGTGCGGTCTTCGTGTTTGGGCTTCCGAAGAGATAACACATGCTTCACGGCTATGAAGACCCCACAATTTCAGGGAAAGTACTTGAAGTAATGATCTTAAGCAGTAGTAAGCTTAACAGCTAACGAAGTGTTAGCTGTGAGTGACTTACTGTGATAGTGTTTGTGTGAGGACCCCACTGTTTCAGGGAGAGAACTTGCAGTGCTAACCTGAAGCTGTAGTAAGAAGCTGCTGAGAACTTACTGGTGTACGTTCTGGTGTGGTAGGTTAATTTTTTTGTAGGCTTTTTTTACTAACTACTAAAATAGGTATGGCGGCGTCAAGTTTAACAACTGCTTGGCTCTTGCTAAACCTTAAAACGGTTTCAAGTTTATTTATTCTTTATTCTTTATTCTTTATTCTTTATTCTTTATTCTTTATTCTTTATTCTTTATTCTTTATTCTTTATTCTTTATTCTTTATTCTTTATTCTTTATTCTTTATTCTTTATTCTTTATTCTTTATTCTTTATTCTTTATTCTTTATTCTTTATTCTTTATTCTTTATTCTTTATTCTTTATTCTTTATTCTTTATTCTTTATTCTTTATTCTTTATTCTTTATTCTTTATTCTTTATTCTTTATTCTTTATTCTTTATTCTTTATTCTTTATTCTTTATTCTTTATTCTTTATTCTTTATTCTTTATTCTTTATTCTTTATTCTTTATTCTTTATTCTTTTTAATCCTTATTACAAAAGCTGATTCCTTGGGCACTTATATTGAATGACACATTCGCCCTGAAAACTAATATTGGCGTTCCACAGGGCTCCGTTCTGGGCCCTGTGTTATTTTTGTTATACTTAAATGACATTGATCTTGTGGGACAGGGGGCCCATCGTACGGCTTTTGCCGATGATGTGTCATTCCTGGTTTCAAACAGGTTTTCAAATATCTTGGAGCAGATGTCAAATGGTGTTCTGTCTAAACTTTGCGCCTAGTTTGGGGAGAATTTGATGTTACTTAATGTAGACAAGACCCAGTTTGTTAGATTTCATAATAGACAAAAAACGGATGATAGTATTAATTTATTTATTGATGATAAATCTTTGTGCCAAGTTCAGAGCACCAAGTTTCTTGGTATTCATCTGGACGAATGTTTGACATGGAAGGTACATTGTGAACATGTTATGTCTAAACTCAATTCATCCTTTTATGTGTTTATAAATTTAAGATCTATCTTAGGTAAAGAACACCTAATTATGTTGTACTACCCAATCGTACTTAAGATATGGTCCGACTTTCTGGGGTACTTCGACCCTATTTAAAAATATTTTTGCAAAACAAAAAAAAATCTTAAGGTGTATAGCAGGTGTTCCTAATCGGTATAATTGTAGAGAGATTTAAAAAAATTTTAATATCTACCTCTTCCTAGCCTATACGTATTAGAATTAGCAGTGTTTATCTTTTGTAATAAAGGTGAATTTGTACAAAACAGGGATGTGCACGGTTTTGATACAAGGCATAAAAATAGTTTTCGTGCTCCGCACTCTAGAGGATTAGTAGCCCATAATTCTCCTAAATGTCTGGGTGTTAGAGTCTACAATGTTTTGCCCGAAAAAATTAAAGATTGTAATAGTATACAATGTTTTAAAAAGTCATTAAAATAATTTTTAATATCTGAATGTTTCTACAGTTTGGATGAGTTTTTTAATTGTCTGTCTTAACTCTTGTACATGTTTATTTATATTGCGTATTGAAATGTTTTGTTTGTTGTTGTTCATTTTTAAATAGTTACTTAAGTTTCCAGTTTTAAAATTGAAAATGTACCCTGACTGTTACCCTACAATTGTAAATTATTGTCTCTTTCCTTTTTTTTAGTCTCTTGACTACCGTTACTTCTCCTAGAGAGGTAGGTTTTGGTATCTCCTGTGCTTTTTCTAGCATTTCCAGGGTTTCTATCGTTTCTACGACTTCGTCATATCTTCTTCTGGATGTTCATTTAGCCTGCCTTAGAATACTATAGTATCTTCTGTTTTTCTGCATCTGCATCTGTATATGCCATTCCATTTACTTCATGGAGCGGTGAAACAATAGTTATTTCCTGTCTTAGTTTTTTTTGCATTTTCCATGCTGAATGATTTATACTCCTAAACAAGCTGCTCGTTGTACCTTCGTTAGTTTCTTCATGTGTATTGCTTTGGAGCTTTATATCCCATCTGGTGCAAGAATGAAACAACACCAATATAGTTCTCAAAGTCTGGCAGCGAAATAGTGTACTCGGTCGGCTCACGCAGATTTTGGCCTGCATATATCCTTAGTATGCTGCTGTGTCCGTTGGTAGTGGTCAAGCATTTCGACTCTTTCAGTCGCAGAGCACTTTTTGCAGCCACACTTTTTTCGTAAATATCCACGGTTAGCAGATGCAGCATCACTTTTAGTGCCGCCCTTGGTGCTGAGTGAAGGGCCCGAGTCACTCCTAAACAAGCTGCCCGTTGTACCTTCGTTAGTTTCTTCATGTGTATTGCTTTTTCCAAAGCAGTCCACCAGACCGGAGCCCCGTAGGTTAGTATAGGTCTTACAATGGCTGTATAAATCCAGTGTACTATGTGTGTTTTAATCCCCACTTCTTACCAATAGCTTTTTCGCAGGCACAGAACGCAACTGGCGCCTTCATTCGTGTAAGTTCGTGCACAGTTAAGCTTGAAGTCGAGTATCAATCCTACATACTTTGCTTTTGCGGCCTTTTGCCTTCAGCTCTAACGTACTGTTAACTGGGAGCCTAAAGTTCTCAATCACCCTTCTACGTGTGAATAGAACCAGCTCCGTTTTTTCTTGGTTTATTCTCAAATCACATTTTGCAGCCCACCGTTCGAGTTTTTGCAGCGCTGTTTCTGTTAGATCGCTGATGGTATTTAAACCTAACCTAACCTAACCTTTGACAATGGTCATAATTTTAGCAATGTAAAAATTTTAGATAATGAGAAACATTTTTATAAGTTTTACGCAAGTAGTCCATTATCTCAAAGTGAAGCTGTTAAGATATGAGGAAAAACTCACAGTCGTCTAAATATTTATATATTTGTGGAGACGACTGTGAGTTTTTTCCCCAAATTAGCGTTAGCTAGATTATTTCGATCGAATTTACTGTGAATTTGTGAACTGATACTTCTAATCTTAGTAACATTTCTAAAGACGATCACCCTAATTACAAGAACAAAGTTTTAAACTTGATTGTTTGTTTGCTTCCAATACTATTCGGTTTTTTACATTAAATGTATTAATTTGTTTTGGGTTTGAATTTTGTTTACTTATTTATTTATTATGTTTAGTTTATTAACATTTTAATTTATTACAGTACTGTCCATCGTCCAAGAGTTTATTAAGTATGCATGTATATAACCCACAATACATTTAAACAATATTGTCCAATTTATTTATATTATTGGAACTGGTTATTAATTTTAATTTTAATTTTTACTGGTTTACAGGAATTTTATTAAACAGGTTTGACAAACGTGCATATTTTAAAGAAAAAAAAACAAGTCGTATTTGATGTTTTCCTTATCGGGTTCAATTTTAACCATATTTTGTTAATGGAAACAAAATTTTAACGAAATATTTTTAAAAAATGTATAATGCTATGTTTGTTCATTAAGTTTCCACATTTTGTACAATTTTATTATCCTAGAGTATAAATATATGTATTGGTTAGAAAGATAAGTAACTACCATTAGTTGTTTTCAATCTTACATGTATCTGCAGATATTAGTTTGTGTCATTATTTTATTTTAGCCCTTGAAAAAGGTTTAAAAATAAACCGAAACGTTGGGAATGAGTAAAGAGTTAAAAGTGTTTTCATTGAAGTTCTCTTACCCACTAGTACCCTAAAAAGATTTTATTATTAAGTACGCTAAATCAACTATCATAATAAATATGTATTTTAATTTATTTGAGCTTTGACCTAAAAATTAAAAAGTTTTGGTTAAATAATATTTTCTACCTATTGTTCTAAAATTTCATTACAAGGGTCTGTTAAAACTTAGTAGTGGGCGAACTATATAATTTGGTGTGTGTCTAAAATTACCAAATATGATCTAAAACCTAATAAAATGCTCGTTGTTTCAGAACCAGAAGCTGAGGATCGTGTTTAGCAGCGCCTCGGACATCGGCAGAGTGTCCACGCCATCCGGCAACCCCACATTGGCTGTTATAGAAGTAGATCCAGAAGACGCGTCGTTCCGGTACAAGATTTCATGGATCAAAAATCAGCACAATACTCAAAACGGTTTCACTAAAATACAGACTCAATTATAAAAATATGATGTCCTTTAGTCATTTAAATGAAGATTGTTCAATGAATTTAAAAAAAAGTTTGAAAAAGGTTGAAGACGCCTATTTTTGGCAAAATATAAATTTTTTTAATATATTCTTCTTATTTGTCAATTAACAATATCTAGGTACGTCGATTTAGAATTTTTATATAAGTTTAAAAAATATTTCGTCATTGGTATCTAAAAAACCCCCATATTATATTATGCAAGATCTTCTAAATTACCGGTTATGGTTATTTATAAACTTATAGTAGATGCCGACTACTCTAAGTATTGGTTATACGTTTAAATATCTTTCATTTGTTTGAAGGTGGTAGACAATGAAGTATTATCAAAAAAATTACCTTATCGGACTTCCATTGTCTGTATTTTGTTACTTAAGACAACATTTCGATTAGATTGTATCTCTAACAGTTTTCAAATGTTAAAGTAAAAATGGTTAGAGAAGTATATATAACTGTTTTCTAGTGTCAACTGAAAACGGTTAGATATAGTATTTAATCAAAACGTTGTATTAAGTAACAGAATAACGACAATGGAAGTCCGACATCGTTTTTTTTAATGTCTTCCATACCTAGGGTTGCCAACTCTTCCAGTTTTCCGGGAGTCTCCCAGAATTGGGCGTCGAAATACATTATTCTCCAAGTTTCCGGGTTTTATATAATTTCTCCCGTTAATTAAACATGTGTGAATTAGATAACACACAATACAACAACGTTATTGCATCATTAATTGAAACGGTCGATACTAGGTATAAATCCATCACTAATATTATGGGTTAAAAAAAAGCTAGCGATCAACGATCTATAACTTATGGTAGGTACATGCTGTATATTTTTTTAGGCTAGATGTTTTTTAATCCAAACGATGACAACTTGCTTATCGCCAATAGCACTTAATCGCCTTAGAATCAAACTGTTTTGTGTACTTTTGGCCCAGTTTACAAAATTTTTTTTTATATATGTTTTAAATTTCTATATATTATTGACCTCGAAACTCCAGTTCGCACTATCCCCGATAACGTTCGGCGCCCGAGATCTTCTAACCTTGCATTGGTTAAAATGACTGTAGTATTATCACAGAACATTTTGATGCTAAGGCAATGAGTCTAAAGGTGAATTTATTTCAATTATTTATTAGTAACATTAAATTATGTATAGCCCAAAGTAAAAATGCACAGGTTTGCGTTTTAGAACTCTATCAAATGTATGTACCTAGTATGTGAATAAATTGCAATAATATGGGGTGCTGATATCAAATTTATTTTACAGTTTTTTTCTATGGCGTCAGGTTCTTAAAGTGGAATTCTCAACGTCGTTCAATTTATTGCCAACCTATAACCTATTTCGCGTTATTTTTTCAAGTTTATTATTTTATTGAGTAACATTTAAATAAAATCAGTATTGTCGGCACATTACTTAGGTAATATCTGATATATTACAAAAATATCAATTTATTTCATTGCTAATTTTGGGAGAATTGTATAGAGAGCGAACAATGACATAATAATGTTAAAAAAAATCTTACCCGATATTTTTCGCTATACAATTCTCCTAAAATAAGTGTAAGACTCTCTTTAATAAAATTCCGTAAAAATATAAAAGCTGTATTACTGCACGACGGCTTTACAAAAACTGAAACCACCTTCTATCGGTACCCTTGATACTTCCAAACCTCATAAATATGGGTATGTTTATATACACAAAACAAATTCTAAGCGTAACATGATACTTATATGGGCCTGAAGGCGCCAAACTTTACTTATCAATAATGTCTTTGAAAATAATAATATAAAGTCAGTTCTACATTCGGCCATCCTGGTTATTCGTCATATCGTCATTGTTGGTTCATTGGTTATGGCTACGGTCCACTTCAAACTATAGAATTTAGGCTACCACCTATTTAAGCAACATAAATTGAGCTACAACCCACCATGCCTGGGCTACAACCCGCCATTTTTAAGCTCCAACTTAAAATTCAACCACTCTACTTTAGGGCTACGACCCATATAATTGAATAACTTTGGGCTACAACCCAACTCAACCCTTTTAAGCTACCACTTAAAAGTACACTTTCCTCTTGGGCTACTACCCAACCAACCCTTTTAAGCTACCACTTAAAAGTACACTTTCCTCTTGGGCTACTACCCAACCAACCCTTTTAAGCTACCACTTAAAAGTACACTTGTCCTCTTGGGCTACTATCCAAATAATCGACAAATTTGGGCTACAACCCACACAACTGAATACATTTTGGCTACAACCCACTATTTTAAGCTACAACTTAAAACACAGTACATGTGGCTACTACCACTAACCTTAACTCTTATTGACTGCTCACTGCAATCCATGGTTGTTTTCATCTTATCTACTGCTACTAGAGTCCTTACTCATCTACCTCCCTCCCTGAGGTCTTCAACTTCATATCGATCATTCGCCAGAACTTTACAAATTCTGAAAGGTCCCTTAAATTTCGGTAACAACTTCTTACTTAAGCCATTATTTGACACACTTGTTATTTTGATCAATACCAATTCACCATCCTCATAGCATTTAGCTGCCTTCCTCTTTCGATCATACCATTCTTGTTATTTTTTCTGATCATTTACTATGTGGCATTTGAGTTTTGACTTTAGTTCTTCAATATTCACATTATCGATTTCTGGTTGTATATGCTTTAAAAGCGTCGCTTCTGCGATGGTAGCTGGTTATTATATCCAAATAGAGCTTGTCCCGATACCTTTTTAAAACAATGTTCACTCAGATCTTGGCCCGGACGTGCTTCAAAATTTGCAGCTTCCTTTAACAATTTACCAAAAGGTAACGCCTTGCTAAATTGTTAGTTTAGCTCTGTTTTCATAAAGCTCCATTTTATACATGCAGTATCCTGCGTATCATACCATTTACGTGTCATTCCCCTTAAACGGTTAGCAACCAATCATACTCTCGCATAATCCATCTTTCAACACATAACTCATTGTCTTTCGGTTCAAAAATCGGTATCAGGTTTTCATCGCAAAATGATAAGTTCATTTTCGAAGCATAGTTCTTCAATCTCTTTTTGTTCCTTAACTTTGCCCTTTTCTTTGTGTTTTTAGAACTGCTACTACTACAGGTGGAACTGCTCGACTACTGGAACTAGAGCTACTCGAGCGATCACGCTTTCGCCTCGCACGGTCCCGTTTGCGTCTGCTTGTCGTGCGACCCATTGTAATAAGTACAGGCCCTTAATTTGTTTTACATGGGCGTTGAATGCACTAAAAATTTCACTTAATGCTTAAACACAAAATAACTTTCCAAAATCAACGTTTGCACCGCAAAACACATAAAGGAGAGTCACTATAATCATAAAATCTCAAATAGTTACAATAACAAGCCAAACAACAATCATTAAAGAGGGCGCGTTATCCCGTACTTCTGATTTGTAAGACTCTCTTTAATAAAATTCCGTAAAAATATAAAAGCTGTATTACTGCACGACGGCTTTACAAAAACTGAAACCACCTTCTATCGGTACCCTTGATACTTCCAAACCTCATAAATATGGGTATGTTTATATACACAAAACTAATTCTAAGCATAACATGATACTTATATGGGCCTGAAGGCGCCAAACTTTACTTATCAATAATGTCTTTGAAAATAATAATATAAAGTCAGTTCTACATAAATTATGAAATTCCTTGATATTTATTAAATATTTCAATTATTACCTAGTCGATACTGATTTTATTTAAATTTTACTTTTAGTTTTTAGCGGCGGCAGTGTCATTTTTCAGAAGTTATTTGACTGGGAAACAGAACACTTGTTCGTAATAATATGAACTAAGAATTTTTACTTATTACTCAAGCGGTTCCCCAGGGTAATATCCTTGGCCCTACCTTATATTAAACTATTTTATACTACTGCTTTACTCACAGCAGCATTAAAATTAAATGAAGATCCTGAAATTATTTTTAGAATCTCACTCTAAAATTAAATGAAGCCAAAACACAAGTTTTCTTATTTGGTAAAAACAGTTATCTGCTGCAACAAAATAATGCTTTAGTACTTAATTTTAATTGTTCTCTATTCTTTGAAGATGGCTTTCATAAACTAGTTTTCGTTTTGTAGCTCGGAACTACTTCAGCTTCTACAACCAATGTTGGGACATAATTAATGTTAGTAAGTTAATCTATTTGAATATATTGGACAATGTAAACTTTAACCAGGGGCGTGCAAAGCAGGGGGTATTTGGGTAAATTTGACACCATTCCTCTAAGACTTCAAGTTCTTGCCATTTTTACATCAGATTATGGTTTTCCTTTGCCTTTTATATAAAAAGGGTACAAAATAAAATGTCAAAACGGTAAGAGATTGAAGTCTTAGAGAAATGGAGTCGAAATTACCCAAACACCCACCTGGTTCGTATCCCCCTAAGGGTCAATTCTTAAAACGTCCTGTTAAAAAAATACACTTTTTCAAAGTCGACTAATTCATTGACGCCACTTTTTCAAACGCTATTCTTGAAACCTATATTCGTATACCTAAAAGCAGGCGTTTTGAAAATGTAAACTTTTTCAATTAGGAGGGTTTTTGGCCGTAGTTGGTTTTCCACCGGTATAACAGCCAATCAACTTATTTTTAAACAGACATTGATAAGTAATTTGTGGTTTTACATTTTACCCTTTACCATCTAATTTTGTTAAGGTTATTGGTCGCTTTAAAATAAGTCATGCGATATTTTACACAATCGCAAAACATTGGTTTTCAATGCAATGGACTTGCTGTACTGACTGAAGAATACTAAACAAAGCTATTGAGAAATATTCGAAAATTACATTCAATCCGAAGGCAAAATCGCCTCAAGGTCTATCACCTATCTAAACGGATTCTATAGTTTTTAGGTGCCGGGTAGCCCCCCCTACAGGGGGCGCAGTGCTAAATCAGTTAAAAGAAGAGGTATCAATTTTCAGAAGACACCTACCACTCCTACCAGCTAGAAATCTAATATAGTCTAAAGAAACATTACAAAAGTTCAAAGAAATGCTGTTGGTTTATCTTATGATGTTTAAATTCCTGTTTTTTGTACTTTTTATTATTACTGCCGTTCCTCAGACATCTAGTTTTATCACAAAAGTTGCTACCTATCCGAGAACATAATATAAAGGTAAGTTTCGTCCAAATCCCTATGTAGCTTGTTTAGTTTTTGTATTTACGTAGTTGTAGTTGGAAAAATGTTTTTTATTACTGTTTTGAGGTTTACAAGATATAAAAGAGGTAGGTACCTATTTTTGAAACAAAAACTTCTGCAGCGAGCGTGTATACTCAAGAACTATAATATTGATATTCAAAGAACACTATCGAAGTTAAGAAATTGGTGATATTAGATTGAGAATAGAAACAAGATATACCTACTGATGTACTAATATGTAAGGAAAACCTAATTGTAATCAATAGCCTTAAACAATAAGTATATTTAGCTATTTAAGTATTGAGTAAGTTGGAAAGGTTTAGTCGACCAAGGTAATTAGTGAAAGAGAATTTGGCAAGTTTTTATGTATTGGGACTTAATAGTATAAATAAAATTAATGGTAGGTACCAACTTATTTAAAATGAAATATTTTTAGGAATTTACCCCTCGGGTCACTTGAATATCAGACCTATCGAGCCATCACATTAGCTAGATTTAGAGGATGCGGATCTAAAATTTTCGCGGCGGCGGAGGGAAAGTTAGTAAGAGTAAGATGAAAAATGAAATTGAAAAAAAGATTGTATCAAAGTTTATTTCGAATTTAAAAGGATTAGGATTACTGTACCAATACCTATCAAAAATAATTTTATACATGTTTTGTTTCATAACGAAAAAAAAAACATCTTTCATTAAATACGTCACTATTTTTTATTTTTGGTTTATAAAGCATTATAAGGTCGGCTGTAAAAGAATATTTATTTCTCTGTTATTTTAGATTAGGTACTTATTTCAATTTTTCATTGAGTATAATATACAAGTAGGGTGCAAGTCCGGAAATGGAGTCTCCCCCCACTCCTATGACGTCACACATGACCTTGACCGCACAAGTGTACAGGTGTTTATTTGACCTTGAGGCGTTCATGTGTTCTTTGTTTACTCATGTGACCTTGATCACAATCTTGGGCAGATGTTTATCAATGACCTTGGGTTTATTTACTACCTTGGATGTGGTCGGCGACTTTGACCACCATGAGTGTTTCTACCCCTACTCCACTCTCATTGTTGTCGACCTTGAAAATTCCTATAAATTTGATTCACCTTCTAAACTGTTTACAGTCACACAAGCATAGCAGTAGTATTAACTGTGGCATTGAAAAGTGAATAGAAATATTTTTGTATTGTGTGTGTGTGTTCCGAGAGTGTATATCGAAGGTAGTTTAAATTGTTTTATTACATATTTCAATAATGAACATTTCACAGCAAACCTTGACTGAAATTTATAATACGATAAACAAAGATATGGAATTTCCTGAGCGTAGAAGGATTTTAACCTTGGAGGAGGGAAAAGTTTATATCATTAAAAAGCTTCAACCAACCACATCACGTTTTGGTAAAACTATTGTTGTCACATTATACGATTCATTACATGATGCAACATTTCAAACATTTTTACCTAAACGTGCTGTTGATGTAATTACTGTCGATATTATTGATATTGTAAATATATCAAGCGATAAATATACATTAACTTATTTGGGGCAGAGTTTAAATGGATGACCGGGAAATGTTAAACGATCAATTATAAATTTTGGTTGCTTGGAGTAACCTTTTTAAATTTTCATTTAATCCTATTGTTTATCATATTATGTAATCATTAGCCGAATATGTAATATAATAGTGGAAAACAACAACACACATGTAAGGAAGCACATGCACAATAATTTAAAGTATTTTCTATTTTTAAGATGTGTGACGAAGACGCTATTAGAGTCGCCCAAGATTCATATATTAAAGAATTATCATATAAATTACGTGACATGGGCGAAGAAGCTCTTGAGGCAACCTGGGACCAGCCCGGTTTTGGTTTGTTTTTTAATCCAAGACAATACAAAAAGGACATGGTGGGTGCAATACATTTTACAGTTGGAGCTTATCTTTGCCAAAAATTCATATATGGTTCCATTGGTTTAGATGAATTTTGTTCTAGTATGTATAACGAACAATTGGAAAAGTTTCTTATTGGCATTCCACATATTATATCAAAAGAAACAGTGTTAGAGTATGGTAAGATCGACGTAGACGATGGTGGTGACAGTGATGAATCTGATATCAGTAACTTGGGGATTAAAGAAAGCAAAGAAATATTGAATAAAGAAGAATTGAATAAAGAAGAAAAATAAGAAGAGGAGGAGGAGGAAGAAGAAGAAGAAACAGAAGAAATAGACAATTCCTTGTATGTGTGTTGTGGTGGTGGTGGTGCCGCCAGTAATGGGGAAGCAATTAATGATTGGTGCAGCAAATGCCTTAGTCAAATTTATTATAATGAAAATTTGTAAATAAATTATCTTTTGTGTAAAACAATGTTTTATTTCCACCAACACATAAATAAGTATATATAAGTAAATGTAATATTAAAAACAGATTAGTTGTAAAGAAAAATGGGTCGTGTTAACAACACAATTGATAAATTTGGTCGTCATAGGGTAAATCAACAACAAGTGCAATTAGTGCGTGCTTTGCCTGGTATTGGTTTTAAACTAACCTCATATGGACAATATGACATTGGTGGGAAGACTTTATCAAATGTTGCGAGCCCAACTAAAGATAATGATGCAACAACTCGAATATACTTTACTACTTACTATATACTATACACTTTACGCAAACAGTTATTTGAAGCAATGAATAAGGATTACTTCCCCAATTTTAATAAAATTCAAAATGATTTTGAGGAAAAAACTAATAAGGTTATCTCAGACCTTGAGATGAGCATTATAGCTCTTGAAAGGACGAACAAAAACACCCACCTACTTAGTCGTCCCAAGGTCAGGAAAACCAAGAGTCGAATATTGAACATCCAACTTCATTGGTTTACCCACTCCCAAAACTCCTTTAAGGTCAAATTAACAGAAGGTTATCTGTTATGAATAAATACACACACACTCAAATAGTGGTTACTCATCCTGTAGACCTACATCCATACGTATCTGTCAAGTATTCTTCTCAAAATTAAAAAAAAAAAAAAATGTCATCTGATCGTCAAACTGCACTGGTTTACCCATTTTCCAAAAATGGTCGTCATATGTGTGTTAATTGTGAGCATTGGGAAATCATAGGAGGGACGAGAGGTTTCTGCGATTGGTGCACAAAAGAGTTCCCAATACAAGATCAATCATCGTCATCAACAAGACCAAACCCAACTCAAACACCTAATATATTCGGAGGTGTTGGTGGTGGTGGTGGTGTCCCATCACAATACAACAACTCAACAACCACCGAAAACGTTGTAAGCGATGAAGAGGATGATACAGGAAATAATACAATAAGTCAACCAGTAGGACGAAGCCCATCACCATCAATACCGGATGCAACGCTTGACACTTCAGACGAAAAGTATTTCAATTGTGGTGAGGATTATGATGATGATACAGATGATGACGAAAATGAAGAACGAGGATTTCGCGCCATCTGCATTCGTAAGAATGAACTTCTCCAGTTTGGATATAGACCATAGTATATAATAATAAAAAATGTAAAATATGTAATGTAATGTAATTATAATGATGTTGTTACATAGAGTACATAAGCTATTGTTTATACAATATTAGACTTATCTATCCATGAGTTGGTACAATCAATTATTATTAACAAATCTATCTCTATATATATTTTTTTCTATAATCCCAATCCAAAACGTTTGCCAAAGCTATTTCCATTTGGTTTATTCTTCTTTGAAAACGGTCTCTATCAGCCCTAAGCTGTTGAAAGTTGCTTTTTCGAGCCTGTCTATATGCAAATGCCCAAACAAATGTTAGGTGTACTGTATTTACTTCTCCTTTAAATGTTACTTTCTTCATGATGAATATTATGAAAATGATGGATTTAGACAATTTTGGACTTATTTATCCTAGAGTTAGCTTGATTTGGAAACCCTAACCATTTTTCAAACAACTGATCAACGTGATTTTTGTTACGTTTTCTGAGAATTTTTTCCACTAAATAAACACCTGGGCTGTTTGTTTTCTGCAACTCTGGCTCGTAAAAATATCCTTTAATCGGCTGTCCTTCTTCCAACGATTCCAATAGGTATGTTGGTGGGTTGGTTACATTAACTTTTGATATTTTAAACAGTTCCGTTGACCAAGAAGGTCAAATATACTCTTATATTTGCTAATACGAACAATATCACCCTAACGGTATTTTCTTTTTTTTTTAATGATTTTCAACATCTTTCAGTTTTATTCCAATAGTTCGATGTTTAGTGTTGTTATAAGCTTTCGTTATAGATGGTAATATTTGCAACCATCTATATGACCCCCTAGCTGAGAATTGCTTATACAAATTATTTTTTAGAGTTCGTATAACGCGTTCAACAATAGCAGCTTTCTTTGTGCTGTAGGTTGGTTAATGGTTTATATTATATTTTTTCATTGGAGCTTAAAAGTTACTATTATAAAATTATTTTCCTTGATCACTATTTAAATGGGATGGTGTATATGAGGCCTCTTTAATTATCCTTTTCATCGCATTAGTAACTTCAACACCGGTCTTGTTTTTAACAGCTCTAGTATAAACAAATTTCGAGTAACAGTTTATACATACGACGATGTAACGGTAACCATCGTTTTCATCAGCATATTGTTGCATTTCAGCCAAATCAATTTGCCACAAATCTTTATATCCCTTTATTATAGTGTGTCTTCTATTAAAATTTTCCTTGCATTTCTGTGTAGTTCGTTTACAATTTTAAGTTTTTCGGGGCAAGGATCCATAGTAGCTTGTCTTAAGGTTTGCTTAACACTAATGTAAGTAACTGATTGTAATACTTAATATATTATTCCCTCTTATCGAAGTTCTTCGATAATTGACATAATTTCATTATCATGCCCAGTATGTCCGGCTAGTTTTGAACTCCACAATAGGCGTTTTCGATCCACCAACTCATTGGGTTTATTCCAATAGACATATTGAGATTTCTTCGATGATAGTGTCTTCTTTACTGGCAACCGAATTTTAGCAATCTTCTTTTGTCGCACTACTCCAGCGCCAAGTTTAGTTTCCTCAATTAATGGTTTAATGATTTGTTTATATTTTGGCCATCTAGTTTTTGTTAAACCATTATTTTTATCATACTTGACGTATGCGGCATTTGTTACATCCAAAATATCTTTGTAAGTTTGAAGAGTGTCTTTATTCAATTTATCTTCGTTGCCTAGGATTTGTGGTGACTTTAGGAAAATCAGTTCATAAAGATCAGTATTACCATCAAATCTAGCAATATTTCTCTCGTTTTTATATAATGCAACTTGTCCATTATTAAAACGCACCTCCACGTCACCGATATAGGTTTTTTCTTTATTAGTTTTTCCTGAACCATAATGAACACCATAAACGGTATCATAATGAGATGGGTGCTTTTGTAACCCTAATAAATAGTTATGAATACGTTTAGAAGGTGATGTAGATGCATTAGATATATTTGATGTTTGTGCCGACTGGTTTGATGGAGAGGGTGTTGCAAAAACCGATTCGTACTGGCTATGCTTTGGTGTAGATGTTTGAAATGTTTCCTTCGGCAATTCAACATATTTATCTTCATCTGATGCATCAGTCGATATATTTGATAACTTCCTAGTTTTGCTTAAAGTGCGACGACTTGTTGGTTTAGTTTTAGTGTGTGATGGAGACGGTTGTTGTTGTTGTTGTTGCTTCTGCTGCTGCTGTCGTTGTTTTACTACATTGGATATGGATGATAGTGGTTTAGTAATCGGCTCGGAAAACTTTTCTAAATCGACATGACTTTGCTCTTTAACTGCTTTAATTTGCTTAAATTTTTTTCTCACAGCATTGGTAGTTTCCAATAGCTTACGCTTTAAATCGATTTCTTCATTCATGATGTTTTCAAATTAACGGTCAATGGTGAAATGAACCTCTAGGGTTACATCTATAAATATATATAGCTATCAAATCCCTTGCGATATCTCCCCGCATTGATTTCACTATCTTTATCGATAACTAAAAACCCATACTTATTATCCCAACATTTGGCACACATCTCTTGAAATTGTGAAAACATTAGATCGGGTGAAACATGGTCGGAAAATATGTCGCATATTCATCTCATTCTGTTTAAACATTATAATAAAGTGGGCATTATCTCGCACTAGTTGCTTTGGAACGCGTAAACATGTTTGGGCTAAGTAAAAGGCATCCACTTTTTTGTGTCGCCCCATACTGAAGTGCGATCTTATAACATCCTGCTTCTCACGAATAGATGATGGAAGCGGCGGCCCATGTCTTCTTAATACTTTCGGTTCATGTCCGGATCCAACCTTTTCATCAAAATTATCGACTAGCAGTTTCTGTTTAAGCTCCACAATTTTCATTTTTACTATATTTGCTTATTGTTTTCACGTAGGCAATCATTCAGATGTTATCCGTTAAGCAAAGTAGACGGTCTCGTTTATCAAGTAAGACTGGAGCTGGTATTGTTAATTCACTTATTAATAGGCTACCAGTTGAGTTGCATATCCCCGGTTATCAATATTGCGGACCCGGTACCAAAGTAGTAAAACGTGTTAAATGTGGTGATCTTGGAATAAATCCATTGGATGCCGCATGTAAAAAACACGATTTGGCCTATTTGCATAACAGCGAAGATTTAAGTGCACGTCACCAAGCCGATTACGAACTCGAGCAAAGTGCTTGGAAAAGAGTAAAATCGAAGGAGGCTAGTGCAAAAGAAAAGGCAGCAGCTTGGTTAGTAATAAACATTATGAAAGCAAAACAGCGTTTTGGTATGGGTATGTCAACGACTAGTCGAATTAAGCGTCGCCGCTTTCGACGTGTGAAGGTTTTAAAAGGAAAGGGAGTAAATAAGCTTAGACAACGGCGGCGACCAAGACGAAGACGCCAACAACCCAAGAAAGCGAGGGTGAATAAGCTTAGACAACGTCGGCCGCAACGAAGACGTCATCAACCCAAGAAAGCTTTTGGGTCTGCTTTGAGACAACCAATTCGATCTCAATTACTGAAAGCTGTTGCAGGGGGAAAAAAGGTTCTTGAAAAAAATCTAATGGCATAACCGCCAACAACCCAAGAAAGCGAGGGTGAATAAGCTTTGACAACGTCGGCCGCAACGAAGACGTCATCAACCCAAGAAAGCTTTTGGGTCTGCTTTGAGACAACCAATTCGATCTCAATTACTGAAAGCTGTTGCAGGGGGAAAAAAGGTTCTTGAAAAAAATCTAATGGCACAACAGCAGCACGTAAATCTGTAAAGTCAACCGGTGGTAAACGGAAAATTCGCACTCCCAGAATTATACCAATTCCTAAAACTGGTGGATTATTACCGCTAATACCGATATTCGCAGATTGTCCGCGTTGGGGTCCCCAGCAGTTAAAAATGCAAGTGCTGAAAAAACAGGTGCCACAGTAGAGTATGGGACACTCTGGCGTACTCAGGTCTTGGGACACTCTGGCGTACTTTTCCAAGAACTCCCGGAGGGCGTGGTTTCATGGCACCTGTCAGCTGTCATCTGTCATCTGTCATGGGCATTAGCTACTTGGACCTTAGCTGCCGTTGGCACTAACTTCCATTGGCACTAGTTGCCATTGGCGCCAGCTCACCTATCGTTGGTGATAGTCACCAAGGTTGGTCAGACGTCATCCGGGATACGTCATCTATCACGTGTCACTCTAACCTCACCTATCAACGTATTAACTTTCTGTGGGGCCAAGCCTACAAGTCGGACTCCGTAAGACATATCTCCAAGAACTGGTACTCCAATAATTTCTAAGAGGGGCTTCCTATTAAAATAATTTAAAAAAGTTTTTTACCTGAATGGATTCGATCTCGGGTCGCTGGGCTACAACTCTAACGTCGTATACATTAGACCATTTGAACTTTGGAATAAATCTCACTACTATGTTAAAGACTAACAACAGCAGTAGAGAGCTTAGTCAAGTTCCTTTTTGGTGACGTAATGCGGGGAAAACGGAGAGAATAATGACGACTTTTACCCAAAATTTGTTAAGGTATATACCTAAATCATATTATACATGTACTTAAAGATGAAAATCATCCAAAAAACCTCTATAAAGTACCTATTTTTATGCATCAGAACGTATGCTTAGGCGATAAAGTCATATAAGATAGAAAAGGATAGCACTAATTACAGTGTCGATTAGCATAATGTTACGTGTTTCGACATGATTTTGCTCATAGTTTTGGTCAAAAAGCTAAAGGATCATATGAATTATGCAATCTGTCATACACTTTATACTGTCCAAAGGCGAGGCTCCCGAAATTTACCGCCAGGGAAATTTTGGGAGAGGCCGAGGAACAGTTATCAGTGCGAAAATATATTTTTTTTTTTTCAAGTTGTCAAACGACAAGTCTATTTTACAATATATTTCAACCTAAAAATCGTTAAAATCGTTCAACTATACGACTATTTTTCAAGAACCATATCAACACAACATATATAACTATTTTATGAAGGGGTAGTTACCCCTTGTAAGACTCTAAAATACTATTGTTAGATTGTTGAAAAACACTTATTTAAAAAAAAAAAAAAAAGACAACCAGAACAAACAAAATAACTATTTATTAGACACTAGTTAGACATAACCTAAAAAATATTTTTTATTATTTCATGTTTTAATTGACGTTAGCAAAGGACATAAGGGTAGTACCCCCTCTAAGCACATGACTCATGGTGTTTTTTTGAACGATGTCAGGATATAAATACGTATAACAACCAACAAGATACAGAACTTGGTATAGAAATCTCTATCAAACCCCCAAATAACCATACTCGGTAAGATTATATGCCAACAATAGGGTCGTTGTGACACCATCGTAGGTGATTATTGTATTGGCTGCAAGTATTCGCATGAAAAGGTAGGTAAAATAGACCACAGGGTACTTTTTTAACTTTATTCACGACGGGAGACGTTCTGCGTGTGTAGGATGCCTGGACAGTCTGGAGGGTGTCTGGTTGATGCCTGAAGGAGGAGGACTGCTTATAACCTAATAAACATAGAAAATAAGCTTTAATATATATCTATAGGGTATGTTGTAATTTAATAAAAAAACAGGGGAAATTAAGTTATCTATAGAGCCTACTAATGAACATCTATGTACGATTCTGAAGTAATGATATCTTTATTATTCGTTTAAACACTATAAGACATCTATAGATTACCTACAGAGTTCCCCATAGAGCCGGCTTTAAAACCTTGTGTTGAAGGTTGTTGTCGTGTTATTATTTAGTGGTTTGATGGAGGTTTATTGATGGTTTGATGGTGGTTTGATGGTGGTTTGATGGTCGTTGTTTAGGGTTGATTTATGGTTGTATAAGGGTTGGTTGCTGGTCTATTAACGCTTGAACATATAAAGGTGGTAACATATGATAATAGGGGTTAGTTATGTGGTTATTCTCTTTGAAGCAACATGTATGCAAACAGGATTAAATATCTTCTTTTGGAAACGCCCAATATTAAATATGGGGCCCGAAAGGATGGAGATAAAAATTTTCTAGGAAATAAGGCTGTCGAAATAGAAGATAACTACCTTATGGCAATGAGCGCTTCCCATTATCGGATGGACTGGTTAATTTAATATTTACAAACAAGCTCTGTAAATATTCACCCCAAGACCTGAAATTATATAGACAGATTCTACTCTATACTAACACACATAGAAGAGGGTATTATGCTACGGGGAAGATTATTAGCTCAAAAGGGTTGAAATATAAAAATGTGATATCCAAGTTATTTCCGCCTAAAAGAAGCTATGCTCAAAGGAAACAAAAATTAGCTCTACACAAGGATCAAAGGTCAAGTGATGCTCCAGAATGTACAGATGATGAAAGTTTACATAGTTATAGTCCTGGCCAAGAAGAAAATAATGGAGAAAAAACTGGTTTGCACGACCCTAACATGTCATATAAGAGTGCCAACGAACTAGTGGAGCGTTTTAAATTTTTGGATAAATTTGGGTCTGACCGCAGTACTAATAGAGACGAGATAGCTGCTATTCTTGCAGAACTAGAAAGACGTGATATTATAGAATTTTATAAATAAAGATGTTATAAAATAACTGTGTTTTATTTTATTGAACTGGTGACTTAGAACCCGCTGATAGGATCGTAACAACAGTACACTAGGGAGGTGTTAGTAAATTATTTTTATTCAATATTAAGTATGCTCGAAAAATTATTCTAAAAGGTTGAGACCAAACACTCATAGCCGCAATATATAATATTGATTAAAAACAATCGCTCCAGGGCACGAGGCGTGGACTCCCCTCCCTTTAGTGCCCCATTCCTTTTTTTAATGGAAAAAAGAATTTTCAAACAAAAACCAACTAATAACTTATGTTAAAAACAGAATAACGCTGATGACCTTAAAAGGTCGCTATTCCAAATAAGGTGGCTCGTGGTAAACCTAAAAAAAGAAAAAACAGATTAGTTATCTAAAAACTTTTTAAAAAATAGATCATCTATCATGGTATATTTTGTAGACTTTTTGGTGGGTAATGTGTCAAATGGTTAGGTAAAATCAATAATTTTTAACCAGCTGAGATAAGACTGATATATATTAAAAATGTACCAACTATTACTCACCTCAGGGAGGATATTTTTAATTAACTCTTTTTTGAATTGAATAAACCATTTGTCATACCCCTACTGGCGTAACCCAAAAACAGACATCTCTCTCGGATAGGCTGGTGACGCTGCATGGATAAACCCCGTGTTTAAACACTATGTTTGCAGAAAATAGGAAGTGTCTCTTTTAAAACATTAATCAGACCCTAGAAGATGTTGAAGGCTAGGAGCCTATAGAGTACGAGATGCCACTTAACATTTCAGAAATAGTCTCGATCCAAATAAAGAAGGAGTCCTATCTAATGTACTACGATATTAACAACCAATATGGCTGGGTCATGTATGCTTTTTCAGATATATAGAGTCAGCCATGACCTCTTTAACAGGAATGGACATCGAAGCTTGAGAATATTCAACGGCAGGATACTACATTGTAAAAGACGATGGATATATAGGCAAACGATAGAGTACACGATCATGATCATCTGACTGGTTGTATCGAGGACCGGCCCACTCTGTATGCAACCTAAATTACAAAATACCTCAATTTATACCCATGTTTTCAAGAGCCAATAATTATTTAGCATTACATAATAAAGATCCCATAAATTGGCAGGGTAATCTAAATTACAAAATACCACAATCAATCATGGTTGTCCTCAGTGTTATACGCGAAATAGGGATCAGGCCTTAAATAAGATTGATCAGTTTGACACGTTCAATTCTCGTTACGAGGCAACACAGGCAAAATTAATAAAATTTTGTAATCTCAAAAAGTGACGCGAATGATTACAGGCATGATGAACAAATTTATAAAAATCAAACAGGAAGCATCTGGCTGACCTAAAAAATGCACGAGTGATGCGGAAATGTACGATCCAAAATTCTGGACATTTTTGAAATTTGACGTTATAAAATAGAGCAGTATGACGCTCAAACGAAAAAAAGGGGGTTATTTACCGATATGATGAACAAATTCATCAAAATTAAACAGGAGGCTTCGGGTTGGCAGAAAAATGCAACAAGGAGGAGAAAAATAAATATATTGAAGAGTTTTAGTCTAATTTTAAAAAAAATATTTCATGGAACAAGATAATATGAATCAATAAGTAACAGCTTGTATTATTTGTAAAAACCCTTTACAACGGCTAAAGTAGAAGATAACGACACCAAGGACTTAAGATTAAAAAAAATAGAACAGCATTTGAAGCTGGAACAATGCTGGGAAGTCCGTAAGCATTTCGCAGCTAACAATACATTTGAACTTATTCGACAGAAGGGTGTTTTCCCGTATAATTACGTGGATAGTTTTTCAAAATTAGACAAAACGACACTCCCATCGCATAAAGACTTCTATAACCAACTAAAAAAGGAAGACATCTCCAAAGATGATTACAAGCGTGCTTGGAAGGTATGGAATCTATTTAATTGCAATACTTTAGGAGAATATTCTGATATCTATCTTAAATCCAACGTGTAAGTCTTAACAGACCTTGCCATGTTCAACAGGGATTTTTTTTTTGACAGATTCGGATTCAATATTGAAAAAACGATGTTTGTGAGGCTTCACGGTTTAGAACAAAATGCACGACTGTGTTTAAAATGATTTATGAAAAGGACGAGCTGGACTTTAAAGGTATGGAATGACCCAACTATTCTTATTGAGACTGAACCGTTTTACCAGAGGTTAAGAGTAGACCCCTACTGCAGTTCGAAGCTAACCCCCTCTAGTAAACTGGGATCAGACATATCAACAGAAAGAGTTGGAGAATTTTGCCACTGACGTTGAAACGATATTTTTTTTTGTGCGATTTACCTATGAACAAATTGACGCCTGAGGAACGATTTAATAATGCTTATATAGTTAAACACATATAATACTATTTTGGAGAATCATGGATTGAATAAGTTATATAACGCAGAAAGAATTACGCCAAGGCCTAGTTTATAAGTCAGCGTTAGTGGAGTAATACATTGTATGTCAATTTACCGACTCAGTAAGGGACGAAATCAGGCTAGAAATAAGTTTGAAAAGGACTTTTTCAAGCTTATGAACAACGCTCTGGAAAAACCATGAAGAACGTGGAGAAACGGGTAGATGTGAAACTTGTTTCCCACTGGGAAAATATTGGGAGGAGGTTTGGGGCCGGAGCTCTGGTCTCGACACCGGAATTTAAGAGCTGCACCATAATAGGCGAAAACCTGGTAGCAATCCAGATGAAAAAACAGAAAGCGGTATATAATAAGCCTATTTACGAAGGCTTTTCAATCTTGGAGACATCCAAGACCATTATGTATGACTTTTTGTACGAGTACATTAAGCCAAAATATGGCAACAAGCGTTTTTTATACTCCCGACTACCCGGAAAACAACGGACATATAAAGTTTGTTGCAAAGTGCAAACTATCAAGAAAAACCTTCTACGAAGAAAGTAGTTTAGGTGTGGATTTAATGAAGGCTTAGGAACAAAACCAGTACAGACGTGTCAGCAAGCGCTAAAAATGGAAAAGTTTATTATTGTAGAAGATGTGATTCAAAAAGTGCGACGGTATAACATTACCGGCCGCACATTAGAATTTAGGTTAAAGCCTATACCCTTGGGTGCTGAACCAGTTGGTTGGGCAACAGACTCTATTATTCAAATAATCCAAAAGGTTGCAGAAGGCCTTCAACCACAGGAACAAGTGGAGATTTTACTTAAAGGTCTTTGCCAGCTGTGAGGGTCGGCTTCCACTCAAAGAGGTCTCCAGGGTTTCGGCAGGGGATATTTTGGACTTAATACAGGGGAAATAGCTATCTAGCGCGTCAGGACTTTTCAACGAGTCTTTTTTTTTGTCTTAAAGTAAGAGCTGTGACTACCTACAAGCATAGGGCCCCGTCAACTTCGGAATTTAATACATTAGGGAGGAGGAGAAGCAAATATAACAGTTTTGAAGAGGAGTGTGGTGTAAGAAGGGACATAGTCTCTATAAAAAAAATAAAGATAGCCTGTGCTCGGGTCTTAGTTGTAGGGATAGCCTTTGCAAGTAGTGACCCTCTATTTAAGATGAGGACAGAAAAAATTTACAGAAGCATAAAGCTCTGGAGCTCGGCCAACTATCTGGGGTAGTTGTCCCTGAGACTAGGTGTGGCATTAAAGCATTACAGAGTTTTCAACACTATTTGAATGAATTTAATAGTGAATATATATACACCTGGTATACACCGTATACCAGCATGACTCATTATAACTAGCGTAAAGTTGAAGGAAATTTAAAATAAAAACCATGTGATAAATATTTAAAGCAAACTATTGAAATTGAATTTAAAAAGATTTATTATTTGGATCACAAAAACCTCTTAGAAAAAGGTTTTTGCTTAACTTGTCGAAAATGTCACCTACGAATCACGTAGCTGTGCCTGTTTTAGAATTTTTGTCAAGTAAGACAATATGCTATTTTAAAAAAAAATTAGACTTAATTTATTACATCATGAGGGGGATTTTAATGTAATTACTTCCCTCACAGCCGCTTTTTTGTTGTCACTATTTTTGCGAGGAGTGTCATGTGACCACAAACGCAATACAACAGACCAAGATCTCGATGACACGCAATCAATTCGTAACTATTTTGAAGAGAGATATAAGAAGGTAAATAAAACCAATGGTAAAGAACGTAACCTCACGTTTTCAGAAACACGGTTTTAAGGAACCATAAAGTACCGAGAAGAGGTTAATTAGAATAAGACTTTTTTATGCAAATGAATAAAAGAAATGATAACACTTTTTGACCTAGAAGAGTATGAACCCAAGCGCTTTGCGAGTAGTGTATAGACACAAACACTAATGAAAACAGGATACCACTAAAAAGAAAGTTAAATCCATATGATGAACCTCCAGCAAAGATGTATAATGATAGAGACAGTTTACTTAGGGCTAAAATGTTTTTCTATTTTTAAACACATTATTTATTTACCATCAAGTGCAATCAATATGTGAAACAGAAACTTTAACCGGGTAAGCCCAGGTAAGAATTGAATATCGAGCCAAAAATTATATAATTATTAGTTTTATTCGTAAAAACCTGGAAGTAGTGTATAAAAATCATATTTTAAATTGACGAATTATACGAACATAACAAAAATCAAACAACACGGTTCGGTTACTAAAATTCTATAGAGAATTACGGTTTAGGTTTTTTAAACCCGTATGGTACAGAGTTGTAATTTGTAAATTTACGTTTAGTTGATGTAACTCTATATTCCTTTGTTTCTCTTCTAGTAACCAGATCGTGTGTGTCTGTTCGTCTGATGTTTGACGAAATAATTTTAATTGAATCTGACTCTATATTTTTAATATTCATATCCTTAATTGTTTCAAAGTTAATCAGTAAGGATGCCTGATAACAAAGACGTATCCCTTTTACCTTACAAACTACTTTTTCCACCTCTTCGGCAGTAGAAAATAGTTTGTAAGCATAATTTTTTGGACCCCCACAAGCAAATTCCATAATATAGCTACCAGGGCCGTAGGCTTCCAATTCATCGGTCATATCCCCAATAAAACTACCAGGTAAGGGTTCTATCTCACCCTCTTTATGTGAAAATATAACCGAGTCGGTATCACAATATAGAGCCCTTTCCTCAACCATCTCTAGGTAGCTATATAACTTTCATCGAGCCTGCGCAGTAACGAAGGCAGCTATGGCTACATTAACAGTAGCGAGAGGTTCATAGCTGTCTTCCCTCTCAACAAAACCTATGAGAAAAGTGTCATCATTAACAGGGAAAACAGAATTTATCTCCAAAAGAGGGTTTGCTAGCATTTCAAAAAACACCGATGGGTCTTTGACAATCTTAGTTTGCCCTTTACGTTCAAGTTCCCCAAATTTACCCCAAAAAGAGTTTAATATTAATTTGGCTAAAGACCTTAACACCGAATTTTTTTCAATTTTGTTTGCATCTAATTTAATCCCCTCTTTCTCAAAAAATTCCGAAATGTACCGAACCTTATCCTCCTCGGTTTTGCAATCTGAAGGATAGCCCGATGCTTCTTGTTTTATTTGTAGAAATCGGTTCATCATCTCTACAAATAACCCACCCTCTTTAGTTTCAACGTTGTACTGCTCTACCTGATAACGCCAAATTTCGAAAATTTCCAAAACTTGGTACCCCTTCTCAACGGCTTTACGTACCTCGCTTATCACCCACGTACCTACTAGCGCGCGTTCTGAGTCTAAATGTTGGCAGGAAGAGCGTTGATCCATTTCCTGACCACATTTAGAACAGAGAACAAACATTAACTTTTTATTCATTTTCATAGGTAAAACCGGGTGGTAAAGGTTTGGAGGACCTTACATTTAATAAGACCGTCAGTGACTTGTAAATCTAAGGCTTGACACTCCTCGGCTACGAAAACTTCAGGGTGACCCACGGGAAATTTTCCGTACTTACACACCCAAGGATAGAGGGAGCAAACATCTAAGTATTTGATCTTCTCACCCTCTTGAGCTTTGTAATAAGTACGCATATTCTCGGTTCTTCCGCCGAAAAAACTGTCGCGGGCAATAATCGGTACCAGAGAAATAAGCGAGTGATTTTCAACAAAGCTAACCATTGAGGCATCATTTTTTAATAAATTATTAAAGTCACACTCCCACATCTCTAATACTTGAAAATTTAACTCTTTTAACGCTTCTATTTTATACACGGTTGCCTCATAACGAGAATTAAGGGTATCAAACTGGTCACTTTTATGTAACCCTTGATCCCTATCTCGTGTATAACACTTAGTGCATCCGTGCCAGAAACACCCCTGAAATTCGAAAACTAGATTTTCCTCCCTGCAAAACCCATCCACCCTGAAACCCCCTAAAACAGCCTCCCCTCGTTTACCCGCATGCTCGATATTTATCCCTCTTTGGTGTTCCTCCCATAATAACCATTGAATACCCTTTCGTGACTGTTTTTGTGATAGCCTATACCCAGCCCTCGGAATAATTGAAATTGTATTTGGTTTTAAATAATTTCGCCTAAAAATTTTGTTGCAGGCACCGGGTATAGTACAGCTCTCAGAGAACGGACAAACATTTGAAGTAGCCAACATTAACCCCCTAAATTTTAAACAAGCTGCAGTAAGTATTTCCACGTCGGAAATACAATACTCTACCAAGTCACGTTTTAAATTAAAATTACTGCTTTTATTTTCCTCGTACCATTTTAGGAAACTGTCTCTGTCGTCAGGCATCATATTATCAGGGTTATAAAATTCTACAGGTGGTAAGTTGCCAACATAATCCTCGTTGGCTTTTGTGTTAAATAAATGTGGGAAATAGCCCTTTTTAAAATTATCACCCAAATCAAAACTCTTAGGGAGTTTTGATAGGGCCATAGGAAGAAAATTGATTGAATCCAAAAATTTTATATTGCCAAGACTTAATAAAAGAATTTTTGTTCCTCGCAAAATAACCTCAGGCGTTAAATCAGTTTGTAAAAGCAGTCGATTAAATATAAACTGCATATCAAAGCCTGAACCATAATGAGAGATTACAATAACTCTTTTAAACAAGTCGCGCTTTGCTAAAACCTTTGTTAAAAAATTTGAAATAGGCTTTTCCCTTAAAACTTCCAGGTTTGGTCCGCATTTATAACAAAAACTTGTGTTTGTGTCTATACACTCGGAGCAAGCAGTTTTATAGACGCATAAATTAGGTTCATGCAGGTTAGACTCGTCGTCAAGTACCGTGTCTTGACGCGTTTCTAGGTCAAAGAAAATAAACAAAGTGCTATCAAGGGCTTCCTAATATCCACCTGCATAAAACAATAATGGCCGCTTGCCTTAAAATCCTTACAAACATTGCAAAACGTCTCACCACAGGTATGTTCCCTATTGGTTCGAAATCCCCTACGACAATTTAGACAGAATTTAATTTCTTCACAGACGGTCTTGTTAGCAAAGAACGCACCCTGCACTTTATGGTTATTAAAACAGGCTTCGGAGAAAAACGTGCGATTACATTCTTCGCACTTTGTTTTATCTACCTTTTCACAGGGTGGGGTCTGTTTACAAAGAGGGCATGTCTTTTTGCATCTATGGTCGGATTTTTGATTAAAGGGAACGTGGCAGTCCTCACAAAAATAACCACAACCGAACGCGGCAGTAGTTGAGGTGATTACGTTGAAATGGCCCTCGAAAAATAAAAGATTAATTCTTTTACCCTCCCCGAACCCTTCAAATAAAACATCCCTCCCCTTTGAACCATGTTGGTACACTGTAATTTTAAAATCTTTTAATAGACGTTGGAACCCCTGTAATGCCTCAAGCCCGCATCCTGTGTCAGGCACAGTTACCGCTGCCAGCTGACAAAGCTCAAGAGCTTTAGTTTTCTGCAAAATCAATCTGCCGTCACAAATTTTACGAAATAGTGGATCGCTATCTGCATAGGCCACACCTACGACTAGGGCCCTTGGAAGACACAAATTATCAACATTTTGAATTAAAACTATTCCTTTACGTTTTTTACATTCCTCAGAAAAAGTATTAAATTTTGACGTTGACGGACGCCCCGTCCCTTTGGGAAGACGAACCGAAGTAACCCCTAACTGAAAGGTACTGGTATCCAGACCGCAGGAGTTACTTTGGTAAATTCCCTGAATAAGGTCCAAAATCTCCCCTACCGAAACCTTGGATGCCTGTTTGAAAGGCATCCAGGCCTGACCTCGGGAGAAGTCTTTAGAGCTAAAAGTAAATCCTACCAAATCATTAGGCTCAAGTGTTTTTGTACTATGCTTAACTATTTCAGAAATAGCATCCCGCATCCAGGATACTGGTTCTTTCCCTTCCGGGATCTCATTAATTTTAAAAGAGACCGTTCTCCCTATAGTTCTAAAACGAGGGTAGTGTTTAATGGCCTGATTGATGATTGTTGAATTCATCTATAATAAAAAGAAGGTTCGTAAGGTTTAAAATTTACTTTACACCCATTTGCAGCAGAGGACAGACGTACCATGGAAAAATTTATAATAGTTAAAGATGCTGTTAGAAAAATTCGAGGGTACCGGTATACAGGCCGTACTATTGAATTTAAGCTGAAATCAATACCTAATAATACTGACCCTATTGAATGGGTCAAAGACGGAATTAAGCAGATTATTCAAAAAGCCGTAGCTGGTTTAGACCCTTCAGACCTAATGGGCGTTACATTTAGTTCTACAAGTCTACAAAAGGGATGGCTACGCTTGCGCCCTGCAGGCGAAATAACCTTTGATGACGTTTGGGGTTTGATAACCAGTATTTTTCAATCCAATAGTGCAGGTCTAAACACCGAAAATTTTGTACTTAATATAACATCTGTAAAAATGCCTAAAACAGCTAGTATAAAATAAGGCACAGGTTTAAAAATATTGTAGACATCAGCTAATATAAAAGCTTGTAAATAGAAATTATTATACTTAGAAGTGTTTGTAATAAAATATTGTAGAATTTTTTAGAAATAAAAAAGGTTATGTAGATTCGCTGTTTTTTTATTTCCCCAGTTATCTATACCTATTTATAAAACTTACGTTTTTAGCAGAGATTAGCGGTTCTTCAAGGGCTGCCTAGGGATTGTAGATGATGGAAAGAAGGTTCACCGCTTCAAAAAAAAAGAAATTCGTAGACCAATAACTCTAAATAAGAAAAAATTATTAAGTATTAAATCAAAACTAGTTTTAAAAATAACTAAAAACGATGTTAAAGAACTCTAGCTACTAAAAAAAACCATTACTTTATATCAAGAATGTACACCATTTTTTACTATTGACCCCAAATTGATATTCAAACCTCCTTTGATTACCCTAAAATATGGTTTAATACGCTTAGGCGTTTGCTAAATAATGCCTCTGTTCTACTTAAAAATGTTCACTTCCTTTGTAAAAAAATGAAAACTATCTACTACAAGATGTTATTTTTTCCCATAAAGGGTATTATTCAATAGCATTAGCTATATAAAAAATATGAATTGGCATCCTTAAGGATAGATCACTCAGTATAAAAGTATTGCGATAACTTTTAAAAAAAAATGCTTCACTTCTTGCTATAAGACAAGCACGTTAAAAAATTCTTAGAATTTGAGTAAAGTAGAGCGCAAGCTGTTGAAAAACGTTCAAATATTTAAATAATTTTTTATTTTCTAAACACAACCCAACTCCTACTACTATGTGCAGTCCTCGACAGTATCTGCTTTTTTATTTTTTTTTTTTAAAAAGAAAAAACACCGTTAGAAAAAAATGAACTGATTAAAAAACTTAAAAAACAAGATATGCTCTTATTGTCTAACCCCTGTATAGCTAAATCGTATATAAAAAATTTGGTTTTCCTGAAAGTCGTTTTCCCCTAGTTTTTTTTTAATAAATCTGAGCATTGAATAATTTTTTACCTCACATTGTATGTACCCCCTATACCCAGCTGTTATACCCACGACTACTCGTTAAAATATATAAAAAAAAAAACACTTTTGCACACTCACAAAATATAATATTAAACAAATAATTTTTAAAAAATACCTTACCCTTTTGGACAAAAAACTTTTGGACAAAAAATTCACAATTTCTATAGACTTGGTAGTTTTTCGACAACGAATGTTAAAACAAATGCTTGACTGCAAGCGTAAAAGAGTAAACGTTCGGCGTGTTGACTTCTATTTTATATCAATCCTCGATAATACGGGAGATTAGAGATGGGGGTCACGTCTAAGTTTTGTGAAATCAACCTTTATTATTTATCTTTATTTTTTTTAGTTTAATGACTTTAAAAATAGCTGCACACTTGTAATGCACCCTCATAATAACTATTACAAAGAGGCCGTTACGTTTTTCCTTATTATTAAGTAGTTATAGAAATTTAATTTTTCTGCCCATTCCTACTAGACTTGCAATTATTAATTCCATATTAACATAAATAACTTATAGAAAATGTAGGAAAAACACACTTGCGTCATTTTTATACCTAGTATACCCCTAAAATTATAGGCAAAAAGTTGCAATATCTTATATGACTCATTGGATGCACTGGTCATAATTTAAAAATAATGATTTAAGAGCTTACCGTAAAAATTATACAACGAAAACCCATGCATTGCAAGTCTCTAGGTCTACCCAAATCTTAACCTCTACACAAAACACCTGATCATTCCACAATTCCAGTAGATGGTCCGGCTTATCACCGTGGGGTGGCTCTACGTAGAAACAGTTAAACTAAAGAAAATACGTAAAAATTAGATACCCTCTCCATTATTTTTTTAAAAAAACGAAGATCTAAAAACTCACTTGACTGTCTGGGTATTTTTCTAAGATGAGTTCCTCTGCGAACTCTATTAACCTCTGTGAAAGCGGTCCTATTAAATAAAAAACCTTTCTATATATTCTTTTTTTTTTTTTAAATGCACAAGTACGTACCTGCATCGACCATTTTTACTATATCTCAAAACTTTTTAACTTCACTTTCTTTAACAGCGTTGTATTGAAGTGGCCCAACATGACCATAGATTTTCTATATATACACTTTCCTTCATTTGTTTGAAAGGGAAAGCCGATGTGCCCATACGAAGGTTTCCGGGGCTACAGTCCCGGGCCTCCATAATTAAGGGACCCAGGGACAAAAGATTTTTTCAAAATCCAATCAAAGACCTAATAAAATAAACAACTTTTCTTTTTTCTTAATTTTGAACTCATAAAAAGTACTTATTTTTTTCGAATTTTTACTTTTTTCAATAATGTTTCATCAAAAAGGTTCCGTTTGTTAACACTTAATTTGCTTGGTATAATCCCTTTATTTGCCTATACATATATTCGGTAAAAAATAATTAGATTGAGTTCTCAGCAAGTGTTAAAAACTATAATAACAGTCTATTCCTCCTTTTATTGTTCAAATCCAGCCCTGTACATAGTAAAAATCTGCATCTTCTTACGTTGTTTTAAAAATAACAACGATGCACCGAACATCCATTTGAAAGTAAAGTCGTGATAACCTTTAAGATGCAATAATTAAAATGCATTATTGTAATACAGCGAATAAATTATCTCTATTGAAATCTAATATTTTTTTACTTGAATAGATAATTACAGTAAATAATAATGTACTTTAAGCGGATTGCACAACATGATTTAATATGTTTTTTTTGTATGCATTTAATTATACAAAAGAATCGTTTATTCTGAGAATTTCTAATTTCGAATGGTTATGTGTTTTTAAAAACATAGCTGAGACAAACAAATAGGCATTATTTTTCTTTTTAATCTGATACCTGACAACGCATGTATAGGGGTTGAAAGGGGTTTGTCTACTCTTATACCACTACCTACGATCTACTATACGTATTTATATCCTGACATCGTTCAAAAAAACACCATGAGTCATGTGCTTAGAGGGGGTACTACCCTTATGTCCTTTGCTAACGTCAATTAAAACATGAAATAATAAAAAATATTTTTTAGGTTATGTCTAACTAGTGTCTAATAAATAGTTATTTTGTTTGTTCTGGTTGTCTTTTTTTTTTTTTTTTTTTTTAATAAGTGTTTTTCAACAATCTAACAATAGTATTTTAGAGTCTTACAAGGGGTAACTACCCCTTCATAAAATAGTTATATATGTTGTGTTGATATGGTTCTTGAAAAATAGTCGTATAGTTGAACGATTTTAACGATTTTTAGGTTGAAATATATTGTAAAATAGACTTGTCGTTTGACAACTTGAAAAAAAATAAATATATTTTCGCACTGATAACTGTTCCTCGGCCTCTCCCAAAATTTCCCTGGCGGTAAATTTCGGGAGCCTCGCCTTCGGACAGTATAAAGTGTATGACAGATTGCATAATTCATATGATCCTTTAGCTTTTTGACCAAAACTATGAGCAAAATCATGTCGAAACACGTAACATTATGCTAATCGACACTGTAATTAGTGCTATCCTTTTTCTTTATAGAGGTTTTTTTGGATGATTTTCATCTTTAAGTACATGTATAATATGATTTAGGTATATACCTTAACAAATTTTGGGTAAAAGTCGTCATTATTCTCTCCGTTTTCCCCGCATTACGTCACCAAAAAGGAACTTGACTAAGCTCTCTACTGCTGTTGTTAGTCTTTAACATAGTAGTGAGATTTATTCCAAAGTTCAAATGGTCTAATGCAGCTATACTCTAAGTGTGTTCCGCGGAACCCTAGGGTTCCGCGATACCTCTGTAGGGGTTCCTCAAGAATTTAGAAAAAAAATCAAAACACCTCTCTCTGGTCGAACGTTTTGACTCCGCGGCCGCGCGTAGGTATATTTATTTATTTATTTGTATTTGTATAAACATGTGTTACAATAGCTGGTACAATATCTCACAAGTTTGGTATCAACATGTATACTTGTGAGCGCGCTGTCCCTTTGATAAAAGCCGCCTCTGAATTGTTTACAACGCAATTTTTATATTTCTCTTTTCATTTTTGCTTTTTGTTTATCAAAGGCGCCGACTCGAGTATTTTCGAGAATATTCGAGATCGAGTCTAGTACTAAGTATAAAAGCGGCGATCGCGCGTCGCGCCTCGTCAGTCAGTTGACGATTAGCGTTCGGAGCGATAAGTTCCTACCTACCTACTTACAAGCTCGCTAGCGAGAAACTAGTGTTTATTGTTCTACTGCCTGCTGTATTCTGTTGTCTCAGTTTTATACATTTCTTCATTGTACTAAACTTAGTCTCTTATACGCAGTAACGATTGTGCATTATTTAGACCCCACCATCCTGACGTGTATCATTATAAATAAAGAAGAATGGAACGTTGGCTTAAAGGTGTTAAACGTGTTGCAACAACATCTTCTAATGACGCTGAATGTTCAAAAGCAGTACGCTCGGAGAATATAGCAATCACCGATCCAGACGATGATGCCACGACGTCAAGCTCGACGGTTTCAAAGACGAAAAAAAGGAAGTATGATGAATCATATATCAGTTTCGGATTTGTTGATTCCAACGGCTCACCTCTCTGCATGCTATGTAGTAAACTGCTTCCTAATAGTTCCATGGCACCTGCCAAATTGCGCCGACATTTACAAACTGTACACCCCGAGTCTAAAGACAAGAATAAAGAATTTTTTGTTCGTAAAAAAGATCAGTTATTGGAAAGTCAAAAAAATATGATGCATGTAACAAAAACTATCAACGAAAAGGCCACGGAGGCATCATATTTAGATAGCTATCGCATTGCACAAGCAGGTGAAGCGCACACTATCGCTGAGAATTTAATAAAGCCATGTGTATTAGACATAACAAAATGTATGCTCGATGAAAAATCTGCAAAGCATCTTTCTAGTGTGCCGCTATCAAACGATACTGTTTCACGGCGAATCCATGATCTGGCAAGCTACGTCAAACAAGAACTAGTTACACGTCTACAAAAAACACGATTCGCCTTGCAAATGGACGAGTCAACTGATGTCGCTGGTTTGGCTATCTTGCTGGTTATCGTGAGATATCCATATGAAAGTTCTTTTGCAGAAGACATGCTTATGTGTTCACCGCTGCTCACAAACACTACCGGGGAAGAAATTTTTAATAAAATAAATATATTTTTTGAAGAAAATAATCTCAGTTGGAACAATTGCATTGACATTTGTACAGATGGGGCCAAGGCGATGGCAGGTAAAACAGCAGGAGCAGTGTCACGAATAAAAAATAAAGCGCCTAATTGTAGTTCCAGCCATTGTATTCTGCGTAGACAAGCACTTGCGATGAAGCAAATGCCGTCAAATCTAAAATTAGTTATGGATGAAGCGGTAAAAATAATTAATTTTATCAAATCACGACCACTACAATCCCGATTGTTCTCATTATTGTGTGAAGATTATGGCAGCAAACATAAAACACTGCTGCTCCATACAGAAGTGCGATGGCTGTCTCGGGGTAAAACTTTAACAAGGCTATTTGAACTTAGAGCCGAGTTACAAATGTTTCTTTCAGCAGATACTTCTTTTAATTTGAAGGACCGTTTGTATGATAAAACTTGGTTGTTCCGATTGTCTTTTATGGCGGATATTTTTCAAAACCTGAACGAATTGAATTTATCATTGCAAGGTAAACAGACAACAGTGTTTCAGGCCTATAACAAAATAACTGCCTTCAAAAGAAAATTAGATTTTTGGATTATTTGCGTTGGTAAGAAAGAAATAGAAAGCTTTACGTCACTCAGTGAGTTTGTTAGCGATAACGACTCAGAAATGTTTCAAGATGATGTGTTTGAAGAATTGGTCCAATTTCTCAGTTCGATGCGCGCATCTTTTGAAAAGTATTTTCCCGAAGAACAAAATACAAAAATGAAACTGAATTCATGGATTCATAATCCTTTTTTACCCAACTTGGAAAAGCCCGAAAGTATGTCAAACGAGATATATGAATCTTTTTTAGAAAGGTCATCAGACACAAGTATGGAGTCACTGTTCAAAACGACGCCTCTCAACGATTTTAAGTGCAGAATCCGTGATGAATATCCAATGCTTGGCAAAATGGCTCTGAATATTCTTCTCCCGTTCCCAACAACATATTTGTGCGAAACAGGATTCTCAAACTATGCAGCCACGAAAACAAAATATCGCAATAGACTGGACGCCGAACCTGATATGAGACTTCAACTGTCTTCTATAAAAACTGATATCAACTAATTGATGAAAAATAAAAAACAGTTTCATACCTCCCATTAGTTAGATTTTTCCTTTTTTAATATCTTCCATTATTGTACTTGCCATGTGGTAAAGTAAGTAATAATTAGTAACTGTTACATTGTACTTTTATTATGCTTATTAATAAAGAATACACTTTTAAAAACTATTGTTTTATTGTAGGGTTCCATCAAGTATTTTGCTTCCCAAAAGGGTTCCGTCACCAAAAAAGTTTGAGAACCGCTGGTCTAATGTATACGACGTTAGAGTTGTAGCCCAGCGACCCGAGATCGAATCCATACAGGTAAAAAACTTTTTTAAATTATTTTAATAGGAAGCCCCTCTTAGAAATTATTGGAGTACCAGTTCTTGGAGATATGTCTTACGGAGTCCCGACTTGTAGGCTTGGCCCCACAGAAAGTTAATACGTTGATAGGTGAGGTTAGAGTGACACGTGATAGATGACGTATCCCGGATGACGTCTGACCAACCTTGGTGACTATCACCAACGATAGGTGAGCTGGCGCCAATGGCAACTAGTGCCAATGGAAGTTAGTGCCAACGGCAGCTAAGGTCCAAGTAGCTAATGCCCATGACAGATGACAGCTGACAGGTGCCATGAAACCACGCCCTCCGGGAGTTCTTGGAAAAGTACGCCAGAGTGTCCCAAGACCTGAGTACGCCAGAGTGTCCCATACTCTACTTGCCACCTTACGTCTATGTTCAAATGGAAGTGTGCTGTTCCTTAAACCATATCGTAATGGCATGGGCTTATATCTAAATAACAATGGTGGAAATTTAAAAAACTAATTGAAAGCCTACCTCGAAGACCGCTATCCAATATCGATCCAGAAAAGTATGCGTTGCAAATGAAAATACCACATTTTCGAGGGGTGTATATGAGAGATGCGCTGCCTCTGCGAGGACCGAAACGTTACGAAGCCGCAATTATAAATTTGGATAGTATATCGGAAGGTGGGACTCATTGGGTGTCAGTTTCATCGTCAGTAATGTCTTACACATTCAATCTAACAGGACACTCTAGTGTTTTAAACGCGGATTCTTACACGCCTATTGAATTGAATCCAGCCCATAAGTATGGTCTCGCATTGTTGGGATTTTACACAATATAATTCAATTTTCAACGTCGATGAAAGTAATTGTTGGTTTGCATACAGGAAAAACGATAGTGAAAAGTCGATTCATGTAAGGATTCCACCAGGAGCTTACGAAATAAATGAAATTGCCAATGCCATGCACACAAGCTTAGAAAAGTCCTGCAAAAAAGAAAAGTGTGATGGATTATTCTCATTAGTGGCCAACAATAATACATTAAAATGTGAACTCAGGTCGTTATATAGGATCGAATTTAGTGGAAAAAACTGTATCGGTGGGTTATTGGGCTACGAACCGGTTGTGTTAGAAAGTGGAAAACTACATGAGTCAACTAGTAACGTGGACATAATGAAAGTTCGTATTATAAGGATGGATTGTAACATTATTTCCGGAGCATATCTGAACTCCAAAGAAAGCCACACCTTATTCGAATTTGACATCGATGTTGAGCTCGGTTACAAAATTTCCAAAGAACCTCAAAATAATATTTATATGTCGATAATGCCAGAAGGACGTCAGTCAATAGACATCACTCTACGCATCTTGGACGATAACGGTATTTTGATAAATTTTCGAGGTGAGAAAAGTATTGTTAAACTGGAACTGAAAAGAATTTTATAAATATGGGTTTCTGTTATAATCGTCAACTGAATATGTTGTCAAACACTAAGAATTCTAGAAGCATTAAACATAAAAGTCAACATATAACACATCCCAGGCCCATTCGCAATCCAGACGTTAGAGTGAAAAGACGTAAACAATTGTCAGCGAAAGATGGCAAATTTCTACAATCGATTGGTTTGAAAATACGAAAATAAAAATGGCTAGCACCAGTGACAAAATTGAAGTTTTTACCGAACCCATTTTCGATAATTCCATAATCAGTTTACAGGAACACACATACAAGCCATATGGTTCTCCGTCGTTTAACAACTCTGATGAAATTCGGATCCCAGTGCACTTTCAGGATATAATTTTGGACATATCAGACAGTTACATTTACATCGAAGGAAAATTTAAAAGTAAAGATGCTACTAAAAAATTTTATCTATCAAATAATGCAATCGCTTTTCTGTTCGATGAAATCCGCTTTGAAATGGGTGGTGAGCAAGTTGTCGTCGTTCGAAAACCCGGCATTACTTCAACATTGAAAACTATGACGTCGTTGGGTGCATCCCAAAAAAGGACTCTTATGGCATGTGGATGGGGTTTGGATGATAAAAACCAGTGTATTTTTGATCCCACCAGCAATGTATTTTCGGGAAAGTTACCTCTAAAATATATGATGGGGTTTGCTGGAGATTATACGAAGGGAATATTTAATGTTAAACAAGAACTAATTTTTATTATCACCCGCACTTTTACCAATTGTTACATTGGTGAAGTAGATGCAGACATTACTATAGAAAAAATAGAATGGAAAATTTGTCACATTATTCCCGACGATCGGCAAAAATTAAAAATTTTGTCTCGCATTAATAAAGGCGGAAATAATGCAACCATTCCAATGGCATATCGTAAATGGGATCTTTACGAACTACCTGCTTTGCGACAAACATCTTCAGATGTATGGGCCTTAAGAACAAGTACGAATCTTGAAAAACCAAGTCAATCACCGCTTCCGATAATAGAGAAAAGGATGCTACTCAATTTACAACCGCTGATATCAGCGACATTAGGCTTTATCTTAACTCTACGGTATTTCCTTATGAAAAATGGAATTTGAATTTTGCGAAGAAACTGTATGCGCCAGCATATTACAACTATGAGAATTTTCAAGTAAGCTACTACCAAAGAGAAATGAACGACCCGATGATGAGTTTTGCCAAGTACCTGAATAATCCCATATTCGTAATCGATTGTAGTCATCAACCAGAACCGATTAAATTATCTACTGTGGACGTAAAGTTGGAATTTGAAACACGCCAGGGCAAATTTCCAAAGACACCAAAGTATACGCACTTGTAATTCACGACGCATTCTTTAGCTACAATATATTAAACGGTTCCGTTACTAATAAATCAATGTATTTATTTTAAGTTAATATTATTATTCGCGTAATGTAGAAATAATCCCATAAAATAGATATTCTGTGTTTTATTTTGTAACTATAAGGTACTACTACTAAAACTACATTAAAATATTTTGGTGTCCCATAAGGGGCGGGTAGTCAAGGTGCGCAGCGGTCGTCATCATTAAGTGAAAAGATGCTTTACGGTGTGCTGGTGTCCGCCGGGCCAGATTCTACAGCGTCCTCGAAGTCCCACCATGAAGTGGAGTCGCAAGGGCCACCAAATTCGTCGTCTAATGACAGCCTCGCTGAGGATGTTGTAGAGTCCGGCTCTTAGGTACCACCACCACCACTGTTGCCAGAAGGGGGGCAACCGTGGTCGTAAACAACATTCCACTCGAGATTTTCGAGAGTTGCGGCACTCCAAGTCGAATGGGAAGATGACCTGCTTTCAGGTCGTATGAAGAAATAACGAATAGATTTCAAAAATGAATAATTAATGTAGTTACCAGACGGTGTGAACTTATCAGTGGAGCCCTCTTATAGTAACTTTAGAAAATAACGCTGTGGTTCTTAATCGATGGGAACCAAGTGTCAGACTCTAGTACTTCTTTCTTGACATGTTTATTGATGGTACTGGTTAGCTTATGTACTACTAATAGAGATGGCGCTAAATGCAATATATAACCAATGAATGTTTATAATATTAGTTTAAGTATTTTGGTGGATTAGCTAAACATGTATGATGAATCATATATCAGTTTCGGATTTGTTGATTCCAACGGCTCACCTCTCTGCATGCTATGTAGTAAACTGCTTCCTAATAGTTCCATGGCACCTGCCAAATTGCGCCGACATTTACAAACTGTACACCCCGAGTCTAAAGACAAGAATAAAGAATTTTTTGTTCGTAAAAAAGATCAGTTATTGGAAAGTCAAAAAAATATGATGCATGTAACAAAAACTATCAACGAAAAGGCCACGGAGGCATCATATTTAGATAGCTATCGCATTGCACAAGCAGGTGAAGCGCACACTATCGCTGAGAATTTAATAAAGCCATGTGTATTAGACATAACAAAATGTATGCTCGATGAAAAATCTGCAAAGCATCTTTCTAGTGTGCCGCTATCAAACGATACTGTTTCACGGCGAATCCATGATCTGGCAAGCTACGTCAAACAAGAACTAGTTACACGTCTACAAAAAACACGATTCGCCTTGCAAATGGACGAGTCAACTGATGTCGCTGGTTTGGCTATCTTGCTGGTTATCGTGAGATATCCATATGAAAGTTCTTTTGCAGAAGACATGCTTATGTGTTCACCGCTGCTCACAAACACTACCGGGGAAGAAATTTTTAATAAAATAAATATATTTTTTGAAGAAAATAATCTCAGTTGGAACAATTGCATTGACATTTGTACAGATGGGGCCAAGGCGATGGCAGGTAAAACAGCAGGAGCAGTGTCACGAATAAAAAATAAAGCGCCTAATTGTAGTTCCAGCCATTGTATTCTGCGTAGACAAGCACTTGCGATGAAGCAAATGCCGTCAAATCTAAAATTAGTTATGGATGAAGCGGTAAAAATAATTAATTTTATCAAATCACGACCACTACAATCCCGATTGTTCTCATTATTGTGTGAAGATTATGGCAGCAAACATAAAACACTGCTGCTCCATACAGAAGTGCGATGGCTGTCTCGGGGTAAAACTTTAACAAGGCTATTTGAACTTAGAGCCGAGTTACAAATGTTTCTTTCAGCAGATACTTCTTTTAATTTGAAGGACCGTTTGTATGATAAAACTTGGTTGTTCCGATTGTCTTTTATGGCGGATATTTTTCAAAAACTGAACGAATTGAATTTATCATTGCAAGGTAAACAGACAACAGTGTTTCAGGCCTATAACAAAATAACTGCCTTCAAAAGAAAATTAGATTTTTGGATTATTTGCGTTGGTAAGAAAGAAATAGAAAGCTTTACGTCACTCAGTGAGTTTGTTAGCGATAACGACTCAGAAATGTTTCAAGATGATGTGTTTGAAGAATTGGTCCAATTTCTCAGTTCGATGCGCGCATCTTTTGAAAAGTATTTTCCCGAAGAACAAAATACAAAAATGAAACTGAATTCATGGATTCATAATCCTTTTTTACCCAACTTGGAAAAGCCCGAAAGTATGTCAAACGAGATATATGAATCTTTTTTAGAAAGGTCATCAGACACAAGTATGGAGTCACTGTTCAAAACGACGCCTCTCAACGATTTTAAGTGCAGAATCCGTGATGAATATCCAATGCTTGGCAAAATGGCTCTGAATATTCTTCTCCCGTTCCCAACAACATATTTGTGCGAAACAGGATTCTCAAACTATGCAGCCACGAAAACAAAATATCGCAATAGACTGGACGCCGAACCTGATATGAGACTTCAACTGTCTTCTATAAAAACTGATATCAACTAATTGATGAAAAATAAAAAACAGTTTCATACCTCCCATTAGTTAGATTTTTTCTTTTTTAATATCTTCCATTATTGTACTTGCCATGTGGTAAAGTAAGTAATAATTAGTAACTGTTACATTGTACTTTTATTATGCTTATTAATAAAGAATACACTTTTAAAAACTATTGTTTTATTGTAGGGTTCCATCAAGTATTTTGCTTCCCAAAAGGGTTCCGTCACCAAAAAAGTTTGAGAACCGCTGGTCTAATGTATACGACGTTAGAGTTGTAGCCCAGCGACCCGAGATCGAATCCATACAGGTAAAAAACTTTTTTAAATTATTTTAATAGGAAGCCCCTCTTAGAAATTATTGGAGTACCAGTTCTTGGAGATATGTCTTACGGAGTCCCGACTTGTAGGCTTGGCCCCACAGAAAGTTAATACGTTGATAGGTGAGGTTAGAGTGACACGTGATAGATGACGTATCCCGGATGACGTCTGACCAACCTTGGTGACTATCACCAACGATAGGTGAGCTGGCGCCAATGGCAACTAGTGCCAATGGAAGTTAGTGCCAACGGCAGCTAAGGTCCAAGTAGCTAATGCCCATGACAGATGACAGCTGACAGGTGCCATGAAACCACGCCCTCCGGGAGTTCTTGGAAAAGTACGCCAGAGTGTCCCAAGACCTGAGTACGCCAGAGTGTCCCATACTCTACTTGCCACCTTACGTCTATGTTCAAATGGAAGTGTGCTGTTCCTTAAACCATATCGTAATGGCATGGGCTTATATCTAAATAACAATGGTGGAAATTTAAAAAACTAATTGAAAGCCTACCTCGAAGACCGCTATCCAATATCGATCCAGAAAAGTATGCGTTGCAAATGAAAATACCACATTTTCGAGGGGTGTATATGAGAGATGCGCTGCCTCTGCGAGGACCGAAACGTTACGAAGCCGCAATTATAAATTTGGATAGTATATCGGAAGGTGGGACTCATTGGGTGTCAGTTTCATCGTCAGTAATGTCTTACACATTCAATCTAACAGGACACTCTAGTGTTTTAAACGCGGATTCTTACACGCCTATTGAATTGAATCCAGCCCATAAGTATGGTCTCGCATTGTTGGGATTTTACACAATATAATTCAATTTTCAACGTCGATGAAAGTAATTGTTGGTTTGCATACAGGAAAAACGATAGTGAAAAGTCGATTCATGTAAGGATTCCACCAGGAGCTTACGAAATAAATGAAATTGCCAATGCCATGCACACAAGCTTAGAAAAGTCCTGCAAAAAAGAAAAGTGTGATGGATTATTCTCATTAGTGGCCAACAATAATACATTAAAATGTGAACTCAGGTCGTTATATAGGATCGAATTTAGTGGAAAAAACTGTATCGGTGGGTTATTGGGCTACGAACCGGTTGTGTTAGAAAGTGGAAAACTACATGAGTCAACTAGTAACGTGGACATAATGAAAGTTCGTATTATAAGGATGGATTGTAACATTATTTCCGGAGCATATCTGAACTCCAAAGAAAGCCACACCTTATTCGAATTTGACATCGATGTTGAGCTCGGTTACAAAATTTCCAAAGAACCTCAAAATAATATTTATATGTCGATAATGCCAGAAGGACGTCAGTCAATAGACATCACTCTACGCATCTTGGACGATAACGGTATTTTGATAAATTTTCGAGGTGAGAAAAGTATTGTTAAACTGGAACTGAAAAGAATTTTATAAATATGGGTTTCTGTTATAATCGTCAACTGAATATGTTGTCAAACACTAAGAATTCTAGAAGCATTAAACATAAAAGTCAACATATAACACATCCCAGGCCCATTCGCAATCCAGACGTTAGAGTGAAAAGACGTAAACAATTGTCAGCGAAAGATGGCAAATTTCTACAATCGATTGGTTTGAAAATACGAAAATAAAAATGGCTAGCACCAGTGACAAAATTGAAGTTTTTACCGAACCCATTTTCGATAATTCCATAATCAGTTTACAGGAACACACATACAAGCCATATGGTTCTCCGTCGTTTAACAACTCTGATGAAATTCGGATCCCAGTGCACTTTCAGGATATAATTTTGGACATATCAGACAGTTACATTTACATCGAAGGAAAATTTAAAAGTAAAGATGCTACTAAAAAATTTTATCTATCAAATAATGCAATCGCTTTTCTGTTCGATGAAATCCGCTTTGAAATGGGTGGTGAGCAAGTTGTCGTCGTTCGAAAACCCGGCATTACTTCAACATTGAAAACTATGACGTCGTTTGGTGCATCCCAAAAAAGGACTCTTATGGCATGTGGATGGGGTTTGGATGATAAAAACCAGTGTATTTTTGATCCCACCAGCAATGTATTTTCGGGAAAGTTACCTCTAAAATATATGATGGGGTTTGCTGGAGATTATACGAAGGGAATATTTAATGTTAAACAAGAACTAATTTTTATTATCACCCGCACTTTTACCAATTGTTACATTGGTGAAGTAGATGCAGACATTACTATAGAAAAAATAGAATGGAAAATTTGTCACATTATTCCCGACGATCGGCAAAAATTAAAAATTTTGTCTCGCATTAATAAAGGCGGAAATAATGCAACCATTCCAATGGCATATCGTAAATGGGATCTTTACGAACTACCTGCTTTGCGACAAACATCTTCAGATGTATGGGCCTTAAGAACAAGTACGAATCTTGAAAAACCAAGTCAATCACCGCTTCCGATAATAGAGAAAAGGATGCTACTCAATTTACAACCGCTGATATCAGCGACATTAGGCTTTATCTTAACTCTACGGTATTTCCTTATGAAAAATGGAATTTGAATTTTGCGAAGAAACTGTATGCGCCAGCATATTACAACTATGAGAATTTTCAAGTAAGCTACTACCAAAGAGAAATGAACGACCCGATGATGAGTTTTGCCAAGTACCTGAATAATCCCATATTCGTAATCGATTGTAGTCATCAACCAGAACCGATTAAATTATCTACTGTGGACGTAAAGTTGGAATTTGAAACACGCCAGGGCAAATTTCCAAAGACACCAAAGTATACGCACTTGTAATTCACGACGCATTCTTTAGCTACAATATATTAAACGGTTCCGTTACTAATAAATCAATGTATTTATTTTAAGTTAATATTATTATTCGCGTAATGTAGAAATAATCCCATAAAATAGATATTCTGTGTTTTATTTTGTAACTATAAGGTACTACTACTAAAACTACATTAAAATATTTTGGTGTCCCATAAGGGGCGGGTAGTCAAGGTGCGCAGCGGTCGTCATCATTAAGTGAAAAGATGCTTTACGGTGTGCTGGTGTCCGCCGGGTCAGATTCTACAGCGTCCTCGAAGTCCCACCATGAAGTGGAGTCGCAAGGGCCACCAAATTCGTCGTCTAATGACAGCCTCGCTGAGGATGTTGTAGAGTCCGGCTCTTAGGTACCACCACCACCACCACCACCACCACTGTTGCCAGAAGGGGGGCAAACCGTGGTCGTAAACAACATTCCACTCGAGATTTTCGAGAGTTGCGGCACTCCAAGTCGAATGGGAAGATGACCTGCTTTCAGGTCGTATGAAGAAATAACGAATAGATTTCAAAAATGAATAATTAATGTAGTTACCAGACGGTGTGAACTTATCAGTGGAGCCCTCTTATAGTAACTTTAGAAAATAACGCTGTGGTTCTTAATCGATGGGAACCAAGTGTCAGACTCTAGTACTTCTTTCTTGACATGTTTATTGATGGTACTGGTTAGCTTATGTACTACTAATAGAGATGGCGCTAAATGCAATATATAACCAATGAATGTTTATAATATTAGTTTAAGTATTTTGGTGGATTAGCTAAACATCATTCCTCCCGTGGCTCTCACTATGTCGAGACTTATGCTTAAGTCAACAAGAGAGGCCATAATTGCGGATTATTGGGAAAAATGGAGGCTGAAGCCATAAACCGACTCAGCTTGTCAGACCTGTACCTAGAGTTCCACCACCACCTCCGCAGGTTCCTACCGAGCCTGTTGAGATGTTGGAAGGCGAGGAATTTATCCTCGGGCCTGAGGAACGCGATGCTCTGTTAAGAGAGCTCTCGGAACGCCGACGCGAACGTCGCGCTGCAAGGCGGCTTTAGGCTGAAAGGCCCCGAAACCGTCGAGCACCGGCGCCGCGGTCGGTGCAAATCGCGAGGGGAGAGCAGCCACTCTAGCTGCATCTCAATAATGAACCCTCCATTTTTCCCTGCAATCAGCCCTTTTCAGGGCTCCCCTTCTAAGAATTCAAATTAGTTAGTTGGTCACTAAATGACGCGATTTTTGACCCAAGCTAAACGATGGAAAAAAACTAAAACTCTCTTAATAAGAAATTTTTAAAAGTTCTTTTACTTACTTATTATTATTGGAAAAAAAGTATAGGTTACAACGTTTATTAATAAGAAATTTTTAGAAGTTCTTTCACTTCCCATTACTTATTATTATGGGAAAAAAAGTATAGGTTACAACGTTTATTAATAAGAAATTTTTAGAAGTTCTTTTACTTACCATTACTTATTATGGGAAAAAAGTATAGGTTACAGCGTTTATTATATAGGAAAAGCATTGGATACAAGAAATTTACCAAGTTGAAATTCGGTATTTATGGATAACTTTTAAATGCAAACAACATTTCCTAATAAAAAAACTTTATACAGTGAATAATAAGGGTACTTTATAATTTAGTGCAGCTGTCGAAGCGGCCGACTCGGCAGCCGACTCGACAAAAACCGCTCCGTCTGTTTTCGCGTATTTAAAACAAGTTTAAGTAAGTTATGTATGTGTTTATTAAATATTAAAAGAACTGGTAAAAAATTTTATTTATAGGTTACATAGCTTCTATCTGTAAAACACTTTTTTGTGCTACCAAGCTGAAATTTGGTATTTATGAATAACTTTTAAATGCAAACAACATTTCCTAATAAAAAAACTTTATACAGTGAAAAATAAGGGTACTTTATTATTTAGTGCAGCTGTTGAAGCGGTCGACTCGGCTGCCGACTCGACAAAAACCGCTCTGTCTGTTTTTGCGTATTTAAAACAAGTTTAAGTAAGTTATGTATGTGTTTATTAATCGCCCAAGAACTGTTAAAAAATTCACAGGTCTTGCACCTTACGCAAGCATCCTATGTATTGAAAATACCTGACACAGCTTTTAAATTTTAATGCCCTATGTGATGTAATTAAAGCCCACATTCTAATTTGTATTTTGTAAAAGTTTAAAAAATGTTCTTTAATTCTACAGCGGTTAAACATTTGGTTAACAAATAGGATAATTTTTTATTATTGATTTCTCAGAAAATTTTATTCTACATAAAAGTTTTGCATTTTGAGTAAATCATTTGGACGTATTCAAATCTTCTGTGGCATATACAGGGTGAATATAAAATAGAAAAATATGACGTCAGTGACTCAACATTTTTTAAAAATTTAAAAACTGAAACAGCCATATTAACAGTTAATATGAAAAGTGTAAAAATTCCATAAGGGCAAAAATTTGATTTTTAACTTGACTTTTCTTGAAAACTATAAGCACTAGAAAAAAACTTTATTTAACTTTTTATCTTGGATTTATTAGTTATTTAATATGGCTGTTTCAGTTTATAAATTTTTTAAAAATTTTGAGTCATTGACGTCATATTTTTCTATTTTATATTCACCCTGTATATGCCACAGAAGATTTAAATACGTCAAAATGATTTTCTCAAGATGCAAAACTTTTATGTACAATAATACCATTTTCTGAGAAATCAATAATAAAAAAAAAATTATTCCATTTGTTAACCAAATTTGGGCGGACCCTGTATATGCAATTATTGTGCTCCCACTTTTTGCCTCCCACTCTTTTTTTCGATATAATATTCCGATTTAAATAACGTGAACTTACCTTATTTAACAAAATTATTATGGCAGTCTTCAAAACACAAATATACATAATTATATAACTTATCTCAATAAAACACTTTTTAACAAAATTATTATGGCATTCTTTAAAACACAAACTAAAACTAAACATTATTTACTTGCCAAGTCATATTTTTCTATTTTATATTCACCCTGTATATGCCACAGAAGATTTGAATACGTCAAAATGATTTACTCAAGATGCAAAACTTTTATGTACTATAACGTTTTCTGAGAAATCAATAATAAAAAAATTATCCCATTTGTTAACCAAATTTGGGCGGACCCTGTATATGCAATTATTGTGCTCCCACTTTTTGCCTCCCACTCTTTTTTTATCAATATATTATTCCGATTTAAATAACGTGAACTTACCTTATTTAACAAAATTATTATGACAGTCTTCAAAACACAAATATATATAATTATATAACTTATCTCAATAAAACACTTTTTAACAAAATTATTATGGCATTCTTTAAAACACAAACTAAAACTAAACATTATTTACTTGCCAACTTTACGCTGTTATTCATATTTATATTTACCAAGTATTTATCAGAGTATTATGTCACAAGACCGCTAGATATATTGCGATGTTGGGTCGCGACAGATCGACACCGCGACACCAATGCAAAGTTTGCATAAAAACGATCCCAGTAGTATTTTCAATACTAAAATTTAATTTATAGGTTACATACCTTCTATCTCTAAAACACTTTTTTGTGCTACCAAGCTGAAATTTGGTACTCATGGATAAATTTTAAATGCAAACAACATTTCCTAATAAAAAACTTTATACAATGAAAAATAAGTATCTGTTTCATACAATAAAAGTATCATTTAGGAAGTGCCGCTTCTGTGGCGGACTCGGGTGTCACTCGGCCGCTTTTAGTTTATTTTTAAAATATGATATTAAGTTAATAAATGATGACGAAAAATATCAATGAAAAATTATAAGATGGTATGTATATTAACGGTAAAAATACGCAAAAAAATCTCCTATCAAAATTTAGAATCTAGAATTTTACATGTACAGAAAAACACATTTTACATTCATTAAACTAATTAACTAAAAGGTGCATGTCTAGCATTTTTAATTATGGGTCAAAATAATTCTAAAAGGTTAATTTCTTACTAAAAATGGGGCAAGTACTTATGTTGTATTTCATATAGGATTAAGGGTTGAGGGATTATGTTAATTTAAGCTTTATAATGTATCTTAATGAAAATAATATACTAAAAATCTAGGAAAGGCTCAGTTTAAGCTTTAATGAAAATTACTACTCAATTGCAGTAGACAGTTGTTTCTTGTATCACTTTGTTACGGATTCAAATAAAACAGCGCGTGCAAAAATTAAATTTCTTTTTTCACCAGTGCATTCTACATTTTGGTTTTTATAGATTTTCTGTAGGATTTATATTAACGACGCTACGATTTTTTGAAAATTTACCATTATAATCCATACCGAAAAAACCTACTGGCGCCACCTCACGGTCTTATTAAGAGAGTCTCAGTTTACCCGCGATATATTCACCGAAACAAACCTACTGGCGCCGCCTCACGGTCTTAGTTTACACCCGGTCGAACCTATTCTATATAATAAGTAACGTTGGTTGCAGCATATTACATCCAATATTTACGATTTTTTTCTTAAAAGTGAGATTATTTTAAATGGTAAATAAATAATGCACAATACTTTAAAAATCAAATTTTATTTTAAATATAATAAAAAAATATACTTACAATACAGTGTGACCATCATATGGGCTTTTTTTATTAATAGCTTTATTCGAAATTTGACTGTTCTATTCTGTTTCGAACGAGATGGTAATTAAGCAAAAAAATAGTAGTCACATGATTCACATTATCTGTCAAATTTTAATTTTCTCCAAAAAATAATTCAGAAGTAGGGTTATTTCTGAAAATATCGAAAAAAGTTATTAGAAAAAGTTTATTTCGATGTAGTTTCTAGCCCACATGCAAAATTTCAGATGCACAAGATAATTTTGATTTTATACCTACCACTAAAATTTATTCTCCACTTAATGAACACTTGACTGATGACATTGTGTTCTTTTTTGGTTTAATATTAAGGTGTATTACTTTCAGACACAAACTACGTTTTCTAAAATACTTATTTTATGAAGTTACCTTATACAGGGTCGAAACCAAATAAACTTTGCATCACATTCGACCAAAGTTTAATAATCCAATTTTGATTTTGTAGAGAATCGCACATTTAATATGGCGCTACTTTAAGGAAAATGTATCTGAAATAAAGCCTTGTCAAAACTGAGAAGTTTTATGTAGGTTGCTTTGAGTCTTATTTTACAAAATATGGGTAAAAAATCAAAAATTATCTTATGCAGCTGAAATTTTGCATGTGGGTTAGAAACTACATTTAAAAAAAAAATTTCTAATAACTCTTTTCGATACTTTCAGAAATAACCCCACTTTCGAATAATTTTTTTAAAACAATTAAAATTTGACAAATAATGCGAATCACGTGGCTACTATTTTTTACTTAATTTTTATCTTGATCGAAACAGAACTTGATGCTAAAGTCAAATTTTGAAGAAAGCTATTATGAAAAAAAATCCCATATGATGCAGACTTTACTGGCCACACTGTATAATGCTTATTTCTACACACTTATATACAATCTTAAAAACGCTATTACCAAACATATCTATTGTATGTATACCTACATTTCGTTGAATGGGGTACGTATATAGCGTTTCTATTATTATAGTTATAATAGAGTATGTACTCTTTGTTAAGCGTAAAAGAGTGTAGGTGGTATTTTGTTACGGGTAACTTTGACCGGTGACAAACATGAAATTAAGTTATGAAAGCTCTTTTTTAAATAATGTCTGCCCGAACAAACCCGACCGTGGCAACATCGCGCGTCAGCTGCTCGTGTTTTCGTTGAAAAATTTGCGTTTATAAGTAAAATTAATCCATAAGTTCCATACAAATCTGATATTTGTTTGGAAGAGCTGTAAAAACCGTTAAAATAATACAGTGAAAGACTATAATTGAGTGAAAAATGATTGTAAACATCGCCCAAACAATGTGCTAAGTGCTGCGGTGTTGCCGCTTGTTAGCAATCATCTCACCTTTCCGAAAACCATGGAATGTGATGTTTGCAAGGACAAAAATAGGGACGTATTTAAGTGCGATGGATGCCGATTGGGGATGTGCAAGACATGTGCAGGCTTAACCTCCTCTGAAGTTAAAGTTTTACAACTCAATACAAGAGTTATGATATTTCATTGCAAGAAATGTCTGTCTTTCGAAACCTGTACCCTACTAAAAAATACCATCGAGGACAAAACAAAGATAATCTTGGGTAAAGACGAGATTATCTCCTTATTAAAAAAGAAAATAGATGATATGGAAAATACACTGCATAACTCAAGCCCTGCAGGTATGTCATACAGGGATGCCGTGAACAGTTCCGTCATACAAAGTCAGAGCAAACTAACTAATTATAACTTACCTAGTTTGATAATTAAGCCCAAACATAACCAAAATATAGAAAAAATAAAAACTGACTTGAAACAAAACATCATACCTTCCGATCTAAAAATTGCTATCAGGGGCACTCGTAACACTGCAAGTGGGCATTTAATTGTTAAATGTCAAAACAAACAAGATCTTGATACATTAAAAAAAGAAGCAGAAAAGAAATTAAATGGCTACGAAATAGAAATACCAAAACTAAGAAAACCCAGAATCAAAATAATAGGATATGATGGTAAAATGTGCAAAGAGGACTTGGAAACGTCCATTAGAGAACAAAATCATTTCATTAACAAGAACGATGAACTCAATATCACTTTTGTGAAAAAGATAAAGGACCGTTTCACAATTTTTGGAGAGTGCTCCCCTTCGTTATTTCATAGATTTATGTCTATTGGAAAAGTGTTTATTGGTTGGGAAAGGTATTCAATTTACGAAGATATTGGTGTTACTCGATGTTTTAAGTGTCAAGAACCCTTTCATAAATCTGACACTTGCCCTAACCAACCTTCCTGTGAACAGTGCTCAGGTCAACATGATTATCGCGAGTGTGACACTAATTCTCAAAAACAGTGTAAGAACTGTATGTTGGCTAATAAAAAATTTAAGCTAAACTACAAGACCGACCATGGAGCCAGGGACTCTGACTGCCCCTCCTACCAGTACCTGATAACTGTCTTGAGAGGTAAGATTGATTATGGTGCTTGTAATGGCTGAAGTCCAAGAAGAGATTCTACTCCAAAACTTAGACAATTTGGTTAATGATATTGGGGAGGAAACTATTATGAACACTGATATGTTAAGCAATCGAATAGAATTAAGTAATAAACTTCTTACTACACTACACCTAAATGTTCGCAGTATAAAAAAAAACTTTAATGAATTAATTAGCTTTCTAGAAACATATAACCTTAAATATTGTGATATTATTGTTCTTACAGAGTCTTGGCAACTTGAAGGTGGTGATAATTTCTTCATTGATGGTTATACTATGTATTACAATATGGCTGATTTTAATAAAAATGATGGCACTGTAGTATACGTAAGATCTAATTTACAACATATAGTAACGCACACCAAACTTAATTTATCCAGGGTCACTCTAACTAATATTGAATTAAAGGTCAGTGATCTCACTGCTAGAGTCTCTTGTATCTATAGACCACCCTCCACAAGCACGCCTAATTTTCTCTCTGACATTGAAACATATTTCTCTAAACCATTTGAAAGTCAGATTGATGTCCTTTTGGGAGACATAAATCTCAATTTGCTTGATGAAAACAATAATGAAATTATAACTTATACATCAATTCTAAACCATTTTGGCTTTGTATCTACCATTAACTCTCCTACGAGGGTTACTATTGGTTCATCCACTGTCTTAGATCACATATTTTTGAGAAAGAACGTAAGGAGCAAAATCAAATACTCATCGTTTATCATTCATTCTGCCATCACAGATCATTATCCTACCATGTTTAATATAAATAGTGTTGACAAAATACGTGAAAATAGGGATGTGACGAGTTTACACTCTGTCACAAAAATAGATTATACATTATTAAAAACACTAATGGAAAATCAAAACTTTGATGATATCTTTAATAGTCAAGATCCGAATTATGCAATGGAAAGTTTAAGCAATATAATTTCCGATGCCCTAAATCAGGCTAAATCTCAAAAAACATTCCTTGAAAAAAAATTCAAAAAAATTAAACCCTGGATTACAAATGGGATAATTACGAGCATAAAAAAAAAGGACAAAATGAAAAAAAATCTTTTAAATCACAGAACTTTAGAAAACAAATCAGCTTTTACTGAGTATCGTAACAATTTACACAACCTAATTCAAAAATGTAAACATGATTATTACAAGACTAAAATCCTGAATAGTGGTACGGATCTCAAAAAAATTTACAAAGTCATCAACGAAGCATCCGATGTCGATACTGTGAATCGCGACATAAACCTTAACATAACCCACAATAATATCAAATTTAATAACAACTTGGATATGGCTAATTTTTGTAACGAGTTCTTCGTCAATATTGGGTACAACATGTACAAAGAAATAAAATCGCCACCTAACCCTCAACAAATAAATTCAACGGCTCCGTACTCGATGTACCTGAGACCAACAAACAAAAACGAAATCATAAAACAAATAGCCTCACTAAAAAACTCTTCCGCTCCTGGTGCTGACGGTATAACTTCCATAATGGTCAAACACCTTCACATGTACATTGCCACTCCACTAGCTCACATTATCAATTTAATTTTTCAAACATCTAAAATACCTAAATCTCTCAAAGTAGCAATTGTCAAACCCATTCATAAGTCTGGTGACAATACTAATATTGGCAACTACCGCCCCATTAGCATTATTAATACCTTTTCTAAGATTTTCGAAAAATGTCTAAAAGATCGACTAGTGGAATTTTTGAACCAAAATAAAATTTTATCGGAACGTCAGTTTGGATTTAAGAGCGGGTTGAGTACAGCGGATGCAGTTTGTGAACTGTGTGAACAGGTTACAAACAATCTTGACAGTGGCAAAAAGTGCCTGGCAGTCTTCCTGGACCTAGCCAAAGCTTTCGATACGGTTCCCCATGATTTGCTGCTTCAGGTGCTGGAATCCTGTGGAGTAAGAGGTCCTGTTCTGGATGTTTTCGGTGACTATTTGAATGACAGAACACAGTCAGTTAAAGTGGGATATACAGTCAGCGACCCACGCAAGATTAAAATTGGCATTCCACAGGGTACAGTTTTGGGGCCAATTCTTTTTATAACTTACATCAATTCACTCACTAAGATATCGACACAGAATGGGTCAGTAATATCATATGCTGATGACACGGTTGTTGTCTTTTCTGGAGATACGTGGGAATCCGTCAGAGACCATGCAGTTGAGGGCATAAATAGAATAAAACACTGGTTAGACTCATTTAAATTATCTCTGAATGTTGCAAAAACCAATTACATCGCCTTTTCACTCACATCTGCAAACCGTCCAGATTACAACAATTTATACATAGATAGCCTCGATAGCAATTTACCTCAAGTTGATCATACAAAATACCTGGGAATTATAATTGACAAAAACCTGAAATGGGATCAACATGTACTTAGGTTAACGAAGAATATCAGAAAGTTGGTATTTAAATTTTATACAATCCGAGAAATTTTAAACAAGCAACTTCTGATCCTGGTATATAAGGGAATAGTGGAGTCTTTGCTTAGATACGGCGTGGTTGTTTGGGGTGGACTCTATCAAAATACATTAGCCTGTTTAAACATTGCACAAAAGTATATTTTAAAAATAATTTTCAGAAAGAATAAGCGCTATCCTACTGCTTTGCTCTACTCAAAAGAGATATTTGATGTTCGTTCACTGTATTGTTTATCTGTTTGCATTTATGTTCACAAATCTAATAAATTCAAAAACTTTATAAGCCATACGCACCAAACTAGGATTAATGTTAAAAAAAACCTAGAAACACCTAATGCTTCCACCACAAAAAAATTGAGATCGATTTCCTATCTGGCACCAAAAATGTACAACTTATTACCACCGCAAATAAGACTTTTAAGTAATCCAAAGAAATTCAGTGTAGCATGCAGGGAACACCTCTATGTAAATCTACAGACATATAAGAACATTTTTATTTAGTTCATTTAATTTATTGGATTATTTATATATGGACTTTCTCTTAATACTGTTTATTAAGTATTATTATTATTGTATCAAAGATAAATTTTTATATAATTACCTAAAACCTCACACACTACCCTGCACATACAGGTATTAAGTTACCTAGGTGCACGCTTTACATTAGGGATACATTTAACACATCTACAAGAAATACTATAATTCATTATAAAAGCTGTAACCATTGTGTAATAAATATTATTATTATTATTATTATTATTATTATTATTATTTAAAAAAAAAAATTATTTATAATAACTACATTTATATTTACAATTCTTATTTACACTCCAACACATATTACACTATATACAATCTTAAATACTAATCTAACCTATGACTTAGACTTTCTCTTACTGCTATTTGTAATTTAATGATATCTAAATTATATTGTCTCTTAACAAAAACCTACTGTTATAGTTAATCTAAATAATTCTATACATGTATACCGGGTGTCCACGGAAGGTGGCTCGCCCCTCTAACTTTTTTGTTTTTCAAGATAATGAAATAAATATCGGGGTAATTGTATACAACATTAAACTGCATTTTTTGACAGGTGACTCAACATTATGGAACTTCCGGTTTAACCGGAAGTGACATAAACTTTCGATTTTTAAATGGGACACCTGGTATGTTTTTACTTTTTTTGACTCCATATGACATTCTAAATACAACGATGTGCCACTTGTCACTTTTTGTCACCAAGAAAATATTTTTTTTCCAAATTTATTGTTTTTTCTATAGGGCTATGAATACCTTAAAATCACTTATTTCAGTTCTCTAATCTTGGGAAAAATACAATTTTACTATTTTTGATCCAATGCTATGTGCTATGTAAAATTTAATCCTTAAAGTTGTATAACTCCATTTTTTTTAAATGGCCACATGGTGGCTCGTCGGATTAAGAAAAAAGAGGATTTTATTACGATTGTTTTGATACCATACACTATTAGGTTTTAGAAAAGCTGTCATTAAAAAACTTGAAGCATCTTTTGATAGATAGATAGAGTTTATTCATAATTAATAATACACAGTATTTCTTATACTTCAAAGGTTTCGCATTTTCGGAACCAGGTTTAGGTGCCTAATAGTTACGTGCCGGGTTGGATGGCGCCGATTAAAATATCTTTGTGCGTAAAGTCGTGCAGCATCGGTTGAATTATTTCTACATTCTCCAAACACTAATAACATATCAACTTTTTCACTCCTTGTAAAACTATTATTTTCCATGTTTTTAAAACAACAAACTAATTTACTTTGGCAGAAGCTGTTGGCATTTCAATTTTCTTCAAGGCATGGTTTTGTTTTATCAGTTTTGCTGGTCACAGGCTACTTGATGCATTTAAATCTAAATTCATTCTTAAAAGATGCTTCATTTTTGGAAAGTTCCAAGTTATCCTTTTAAAGTTTTTTAACGACAGCTTTTCTAAAACCTAATAGTGTATGGTATCAAAATAATCGTAATAAGATCTTTTTTTTTTCTTAACCCGACGAGCCACCATGTTGCCATTTAAAAAAAATGAGTTATACAACTTTAAAGACTAAATTTTACATAGCACATAGCATTGGATCAAAAATAGTAAAATTGTATTTTTCCCAAGATTAGAGAACTGAAATAAGTGATTTTAAGGTATTCATAGCCCTCTAGATAAAACAATAAATTTGACGAGCGACTGGAAGATTTGAACTGAAGAAATTTGGCTGCTGTTCATTCTTTTATGTTCACCTACCTACTTCCACCCCACTTCTACTATCCCTTCCTTAACATCCCAACCTTCCCTCACTTCCAAGAATCCGATACACCATACCCTCAAGGTTCAGGTACGTCCTTGTGTGTTACAATGTATTCTTTTTTGAATTAGGTATTTATTTTTAAGGTTATTTTACCTGCTTGGGTTGGAATGTGGCCTCGGTGTAGTTTGAAAGGTAACAAAATAAGTATATAAAATACCAAATACGTGCTTGTGCCATAATGTATTTTTCTTCGAATTACGTATTTATTTTTAAGGTTATTTTACCTGCTTGGGATGGAGTGTGTCCTCGGTGTAGTTTGAAAGGTTACAAAATAAGTATAAAAAATATAATTTTCAATAAACAACTATTTAAAATATTATTTCTCAAATTGTTTACCATCATCATAATCGTAGTTATACATAACTACATTGACAATTTGTATAAAATAAAAATTATTAATGAAACCTAATAAACTATATATCTGTAATAAAAAAGCGTCAAATATGGATTTTCCAATAGGTTAAAATTATTTATGAACTTTCATCCTCATTAAAGGATTCGATAACTTGAAGCAACATTTCCAAATTATCCTCGGGCTTGCTTTGATAAAATTCGATGTCTTGATGACCCCAAGGTAAAGTTTTTGTCGTCGATGGAATAATGTAATGTTTGTCGTCGTTGTGGGAAAGAGCAACTTTATTTAGAACTTCGAAAAGTTTTCATTTTTCTAAATATAAGGCCACCGCGTTCTACTATTTCTCGATAATCTTCAAGGTGCAGATGATTTTCAACAACACATTTTTTAATACTCTTAGCCTTTTTTAATTCGTTGTTTAACGAGCTCACATAGTAAGCTTTCGCCCCAGTACCGTAAAAACATGTTATCGGGTCAGCTGGAAATTCATCCTTTATTCTACCCAATACCGATTTACTTTTTTTAATATTAAACAAATCTTGCTCGGGATAATTTAATGTATCAAATTTTTCCGGATTGTCTGAAATAACGCGATAGAAATTATCTGTATAAATTTTAAGTAATAAGAGAATCGGTGTCAGTGTATAGCAAGGAAGCATTATTACTAAACTTTGCCTTAATAAAATTTTAAAAAAAATCGTAAATAACTGTTTTTGACATGTTTAATATGAAGAATCCAATATAAATTAGTTTATTGTAAATTACTTTTGTTTTACCCATATAAATTGCCACTAGATCTTCTGAAAATATTGAAGTACTTTTAAAATTAGAGCGAGCGATTAAAGCTCTAGCACCTACCTTACCTGAAGAATTATTCCAGGCAGTTATTAACTTTATATCTTTACGATTCTCCACATTTTCCATTGTCTTGCCAAAATTCGCGTTAATCATTAACTTAAATAAATCTTTACCAAACTTCGTTGTGGAATTATTTCGCAACTCAGTATTAAAATCTATGTACTTTTTTAACCATTTAGATTGATCAAATTTTAAAATTCTATGTGTTTGCATTATCATTAGACCGTTATTGATGGCTTGTTTTAACGTCCTATAATGTACAATGTAACGCTTTTTATCGTTTAAATTTGGTAATAATTTCGGTAGTTTTGCTGTTTCTGTAGGAGGGACTATGTTGTCCACTAAAAATGGAAGGTCGGCATAAGCATTATGTAAATATTCTGGATAATGCACATCCACCTCAAGAACATAACCTTGGGGGCTGTTATCGTCAATCGCCATAATATTTAAATCAATTATTTCACGTTCTGTCAGCCACCTGAAACCGCCAAATGGTAATGCCTGTGACATACTATGACCATATAGGTTAGTAGCATCAAGATATGTTATAAATGAAGATGGTTTTGTTGCGTCGTAGTTTGGTAAATACATATTATTGGCAATATGCTTTCTTTCCGTACACTGACTTAAGCCGCCGCAAATACCCTTTTTAAAAATATGTATTGTGTCTATGTCAGTCAGTAGCTCTAACTCTACCTTGGTCATGCGCAGCATACAATCAAATTATAAACTTGGAAGCGTGTAATACTGCACAGGATCGAGCTTGTAAACACGTAAACACATATCTCGAAACTGCTCGAAAACATCTGTTAGTAATAATACATCTGACTTGAGGTACAAATCCTAGTATTCCCCCAAATTCTTACATCCAAACATATGCCATACTTCTTTAGCGCGTTCATAACTCTCATCGCTAATGTGCTCTTCCCGTAAATTATCATAAAATTCGTTTTTTAATGGAAGTGTTGTATTGTTCATTTTTTCAATGGAATCTACAAAACTAAACTGGTCAACAAAAAGATCGTACCATTCAATTTTTAGACCTATTTTCAAATTGCTGTAACTTTTTTTTAAATTTACATTTTTGAATGTAGTTTCCAAATTTGGAAAGGGCGATTTTTCTACTTTAACCTGTATTTCATTTATTTTTGGTAGAATCAATATTATTATGATAAACAGGGCGATTAATGGAGTGCTGCAAAAAAACACAAAATTTTAGTGTGTGCCGTGTCAGTGGTGATTTTTTTTTGGTCGTTACAATATGGGTTTTTACCAAGGTAGGATCAATATCTCTAGACGTTTTTGCCAGTTTTTGGTTTGAGGACTTCGGGCTTTAGATAGGCCAATAAACGTCAAATTTTGGTAATCATTGCTTAAAAACGCTATAATTGGAAAACGGATTGATGGATTTCAACGAGTTTTTCACATTCAAAAAGCCCATTTCATGGAGATGTTCTATGACCTACCTATTTTACGAAAGGTGAGAATTTTATTAATATACGGGGTAATCAACAAAGTCATTAAAAAAATTAAATGTTTATTTGCGCGCCATTTGGCCAGCAAAGTGTTTCACTTACAAACAATATTAACAACATTAATGGTAGCAAATTAAATTGATTAAATTTTAACAACAAAAAATAATAACAAATAAAAATTAATAGTGAGTAGGTCCACCGTGAACCCTTAGAACTTCCATTACTCTTCTTGGCATGCTACTCACCAAGTTTGCAAGGACGTACTGGGGAATAGCGTTCCTTTCCTCTCTTATTGCATTTGCCAATTCGTTCAAGTTGTTAAAATTATGCTCTCCGTCATTCAACCTTAGTTTCATCCAACTCCATACATGTTCTATCACATCATATCTGGTGATCTTGCAGGCTAATTTATCCTTTGGATATTGTTATCCCTTAAGACTTCTTGGACGATTCTGGCTCTATGTGGTCGAGCGTTGTCATCTACTAAGACAAAATCGTCACCAAAGTTTTGTGCAAAAGGAATAACAATATCCCGAATGCACAGTTCTCGATACCTTTCACCATTCATCGATTCTCCTATCAAAATAAGCAAATCCGTTTTCCCGTTCAACATCATACCACCCCAAACAAGAACTCCTCCACCTTTAAATGGTACTCTTGCATCCATATTTTCTTCCAGATATCGTTCATTTCTTGCTCTCCAGATTAAAATTCTTCCATCACTTTCATACAAATTAAACCTACTTTCATCCGTAAACATGCATCTACTCCATTCTGCTATCCCCCAGTTAGCATGACCTGCACCCCACCGCCTCCTTGCAGCTCTGTGAGTAGCCAGCAAAGCTGGGTAAGCAGCATGACTGCGCGCCTTCAGTCCACGCTCATGGAGCCGTCTCCTTATCGTTTGCGTGGATACCATTATGCCAGTTGCTGCTTGGAAGCTTCGGCAATTTTTTGTAGCATTTAGGGTCCTACGTTAACGTTTTGCCTTATTAGACGATCTTGCCTGGCTGTTGTTTTTCTGGCTCGTCCGCAGCGACCTTCTTGGCGGTAATTTGGACTACCATAGGTCCGTGCTCTAGCTAGTGCCCGTTTAATAATAGATATTGTGGTGTTCACAATTCCCGCAATATCCTGTATAGTACGGCCTTGATGGCACAACCTGTAAAATTATTAGTTATTTAACTCTATTTTTTAAATTTCGGTAGCCAAAAACTTACCGCACTATATTTCGCAGTTCATTTTGGCTTAGTCTTGGCATTTGTAAAAAGTAAAATTAGCTTTAAAAAAGACAAAAATTTTATTTGACTTAAAAATATTCTATGACAATGACATTATTTTATCGTTTCTATAGAAACGTAATGCTGCTATCGGTAACTTCATTGTTTAATTGACATTAAATTAGCCTTGGAAATTTATCAATTTATTGCAATCCATCAATCCGTTTTCCAGTTATAGCGTTTTAAAGCAATTATTACCAAAATTTGACGTTTATTGACCTATCTAAAGCCAGAGGTCATTAATCCAAAAACTGGCAAAAACGTCTAGAGATATTGATCCTACCTTGGTAAAAACCCATATTGTAACGACCAAAAAAAATCAGCACTGAAATGGCACATACTAAAATTTTGTGTTTTTTTGCAGCACTCTATTAATCGCCCTGTGTATCATAATAATATTGATTCTACCAAAAATAAATTAAATACAGGTTAAAGTAGAAAAATCGCGCTTTCCAAATTTGGAAACTACATTCAAAAATGTCAATTTTGAAAAAAGTTACAGCAATTTGAAAATAGGTCTAAAAATTGAATGGTACGATCTTTTTGTTGACTAGTTTATAAGGAAAAACCCCTTTTCTGCGCATCATATTAAATTGATCAGTGTTGGGAAAAAGCTTTCTTGTTTCTCTAAATTCAGTGATATCTAACCCATTACCTAAATTCTCCAATGACGATGACAAAAATTTAAAACTATCAATAAATCGTAACTTTAAATATTTACGTTTAGTACTACCACTCTTTTTCTCAACATAATCGTGCACGTAAATGTTCTTTGTAAACGACACATACTTTTCCTTACTTTGAGCTATTACGTCAATTCTATCCCCATGTTTACACAATTCTTTTATAAAAAGATGGCTATCGTAACCACTTAAATTGTGAAAAACTATCGGAATAAAATTAGGTAATTTATAATTTAAATTACAAATACAGTGTGCAGCACCAAATCTTTTTTCCCCCGTTATGTGACAGTGATCTCTTACTTTTACATCTGTATCGGTAAAAGGGTGTTTACATATAACACAAATCGTAGCATTTATAAACTCTTCCTTTTCCTGATCCGTTAAGTCCTTCATTTCTTTTATATCCTTTAAATAGGTATTATAGAAAAACCTTAAATCGTTTTCAATCCGGGAAACAAAAACTAACTTGAGCTGCATCACCCCCCCCCCCCCCTTATATAATTCAAACTTGGAAATTGAATCGTCAAAAGAACATTTAATTAAATACGAAAAAGAGTATGGCTCATGCTTGAAGCTTTGCATTGTGTAAGAATTTGTAGGGTTTGGTTCCACATTTTCAACTGGTTTTAAAATAGACTCAAAGTCTGCATATACTACAAATGGGACTCGCATTTCTTTCTCAATATTTTCAAACTTTAAAATGTTTTCAGCTACAGCCTTTCCAAATTTATCAGTTTTAAAATTTAATGAAGGAGTCAGTGAATATGTATGGTTACAGTCATATTGCTGATGTTCTGCCAATTTATTTTCTGAGCTAAAATAGGTCAAACAACCATTACAAAAGAATATTTTATCATGATTACGCAATATTTGACTAGACACTAAACGTGATAAATCCTTAATCCAGCAATAATGACTTTTTGAACAATTTTCATCACAATATTTTGTTATTAATAGCAAACTAACATGATTTAAACGTTTTTTTCCGAATAATGTAATGGGCCGATAATTTCATATTTTAACTTTTTAGCCTCAAATAAAGATTCTAAACCATACCACATTCACTGAAATATTATTCATTTCTTCAAATTTCTTTATATGACGTAACTTTACTGAAAAATCCATACCTGTGAAGTTAAGTACGCTAGAATAATGAGGATAGGATGATATCTGCGATGACTTTGTTGTGGCAGGAAACAAAGCTGACACTATCGCCCATGCAAAACAGCATTCATCTTGATTGATGACATTAATAATAGCCATCTTAACCTGAATTGGACGTGGTAATGCGATATAGGATAACCCCTCAATCGGGCTGTACTTATTAATATTTACTTCAAGGTAGAGTATTTTCTCCAATGCCCATCCTGTAAAGAAAAACAACACAAAATTAATACCCTTTCCGTCAATACACTAAAACGTTCAACATACCTGAATCTTTTTCTTGAAATTCAGTTAAGTGGGTTTTCATTGCTTCCGTAAATATTCCATACACCATATTTAAATCGCTGCCTGCAACAACTACCTCATTTGATGTATTAAACGATTTTTCGGCTATAATGTCTTGTGATGGTAAACTGTACCGTCCCACCACAACCATATTTATTTTTAATGACTGGTGTACTACCAACAACTCTTTTATCAAATTTAACACTTTCGATCTTAATTCATCGAAGAATGTTGTAAAGTCTATATGATCGTTGTCACTATTTACGTGGTAGGTTATGATTCTGTTTTTAAATGCAGTGTCAATAATTTGAACATTTTGAGACAATGGTGAACAAGCATTATTTCTATGTTGTAATGTTCTTTGATGAGCTGCCATCTGATTTGCTGTTAAAGTAACATAACATGCAGCACAAGTCTGCATACGTGATGACGAAGCACTACCATCTAATCTGCGACGTTTCTCTCCACCCACAATAGCGAATCTTAATACACAGGATTCTCTTTTATGACGCAACATATTATAACTTAGCGTAAATGACAGTCCACATTTTTTACACACGTAATTATTCATGGTAACAGATAGGAACTCTTACACAGCCGATTGACAAGCAAATACTGAAATATCCAACTCCTCCTTCATTTTTATAGTAGGTCTAATAAAGTCACAAAACGTAAAAACAAACACCTGCATCCGACCACATCCGAGGTCGTAAATAAACCCAACCCAAGGTCATTAATAAACATCTGCTTGTGTGATCAAGGTCACATGAGTAAACAAAGAACACATGAAAGCCTCAAGGTCAAAATAAACACCTGTACACTTGTGCGGTCAAGGTCATGTGCGTGACGTCATAGGAGTGGGGGAAGACTCCATTTCCGGACTTGTACTCTACTTATACACATTAGGGAATTACTAAATCAAATTTTTGATTATGCCATTATAATTTTGTGGTATGTACCCTACAAATGTATCCATATTCCCATACCTATTTCATATTTTCCATATTCATATACCTACACATAATACACCAGAAAAAAAAATGTGGTATTAAACCCTATTTTTATCTGAAAATTTGTAAAAAAATTTTACAAGAAAAAAAAATACATTAAACTTCTCATTATTTTTATATATGTACCCAAAATGTAGTTTTAATTTAACCTACTGTACACGCGGCAGTTATACAATCAAGCAGCGTTATTAAAAACAAAAAAAAATCTTGCCTAACTCTGTAACGGATGTTCCACCTAAGGAGGTAATCGGCTATATCTCAGAAAGTAATAACACTAAGACTTTGGGAAAAAATATATGTCGATAAAAGCGGCCAAGAGAAATTGCTGGAAATTATTTTCAAGTTCGAAAAATGACCGGGGGGGCGTAAGAGAACTTTCAAAATAGAAATGCCGATTTTCTCTTGATTTTTCTCAATAAAAATATGTTAAAAATATAAGCATTGTATTCTTCATAAAATTATGCAACTTTATGTAAGGAATCGTTTTTTTTTTTATTTTCAATAATAAAGTGGTGGGAGAAGGTCAAACATTGTTTCTTTCAAACGCTGATATGTCTGCTTTGGATAAACCGATTTTATTCAACTTGGTCTTGAAAAAAAACCCTTCTTTTTCTCTACATGTAGATCTATTAACTATGCCATATTGATTCTGATGGTGGCCACTAGATGGCGTTTTTCCGTAATTCCTCAATGAATAATGTTGCTCCTAAACATCTGTTTTTGTAAGTAGAGTCTCTGCAGTCGCTACTACGTCAGATATGCTAGCCTATTTGAAACACACTTTTGAAAGCGATGAAGATTTCAAGATTACCGAACTTCCTGTGAAATCAGGTGACTATAAAAGTTTTAGAGTTGATGCTAGACCTGAACTTCAGTCTGATTTACTTTTTGTAAGTAGAGTCTCTGCAGTCGCTACTACGTCAGATATGCTAGCCTATTTGAAACACACTTTTGAAAGCGATGAAGATTTCAAGATTACCGAACTTCCTGTGAAATCAGGTGACTATAAAAGTTTTAGAGTTGATGCTAGACCTGAACTTCAGTCTGATTTACTGAATCCTACCAACTGGCCTAAGAACATTGTTATTAAAAGGTTTCAGTTTTTTCGCCAATCAATACCTTCATCCACTAGAAGAGGTTTCCAAAACCAACGGAAAAAACCGTATTATTAATACAGATGAAATCAAACGCGCCAATGCCATCTCTCGTGGAGCTAATAATACTGCTAAAGTACAAACATGGAAAGCCATACACGTTAACACACAATGTCTTAATAATAAAATTCCACAACTAGAGGTTTTTACCCAAAAGGAGAAGCCTAACTGTTTATGCCTTACTGAACACTGGATGACACAAGAACAGTCATTGAATGTGTCAATATATAATTACAGACAAGCAACCATATTTTGCAGAAAGGATAGTATCCATGGTGGGGCAGCTATTTTTTGCGATGACAAACAAACCTGGAAGGAGAATTTCACTTTGGAATATGTGTGCGAATGTGTTGGCATTTCTTTTACCTTATGTTACAAGAAAGTAGCACTTATTACAATTTATCATTCTTGCAATAGCAATATTTCTAATTCTTTCAATTTGTTTATAAATTCTTTAAATTCCATGCTTTGCAGGGTCTCAAGAGAGTTTGAGGTATTAATTATCTGTGGTGACCTTAATATAAACTATCTAATTGATTCCAGGGAAAAAAAAATTCTCAGTGATCTTTTTAATGGTTTTAATCTCTCATCAATATTACCACTTGAACCTACTCGCGAAGTTGAATTTCAGACTCCTTCTGCAATTGACTATGTAATCTGCAATTCTAAAAATATTGTGGCAAGGAATGTCGAAGCGAATATTGCTGATCACAAGGCTCAAATTATAGAGTACACTAATTTTCCTGTCAATACTGCCACCAAAATGAAAGACTCTTTTATTTATAAACGGTCATTTTCAGCAACCAATTTATTTAATCTTAACTTACAGCTTGCCGTTTTGGACCTAAGTGATCTCTATACCAAGAATGATGTAAATGACGCCTGGAACTACTTCTGGCAAAATTTCAAATACTGTCTAGATCTTACATGTAAAATTAATCAATTTAAGACCAAAACTAATCCCAAAAATATGAATTGGGTTAAAACAGACATACTAAATGAAAGTGAAAACTTAAGAAATTTGAATTGGCTCTATAAAACATTAAAAACAAATGAGACTCGGGAATAATACAAGCATGCTAAGAAATTATTTACAGAAAAAATTAAGCTAGAAAAAAGTAATTTCTTTAAACAAAAATTAATAAACTCTTCCTTTAATACAAAAACAATATGGCAAGTCGTAAATAATAATCTAGGTCGCGTAAAAAAACATAACGTCAAACACTTAAATATCCATGACAGCTACATAACTAATCCCAAAGAAATTAGTAATCACTTTGGCTCATTTTTTGTGTGCAGTTTAGAAAAACTAATTAATCAGACTTAACCCGATCCACACAAAGCTGATGATTGCACCACTACTGATGTACATTTAAACTCAATGTACATGCAAGCAATTGATACAGATGAGATTTTTTCAGTACTGCACACTTTTAAAAATAAAAAAGCCTGTTGTAGCACAGACGATATTCCTATTTTTGCAATAATTGCCATCTGGGACTACCTTAAATATCCCCTCTCTTATATTTTTAATCTTTCTATTACTGCAGGTATTTTTCCTGATGCTCTCAAACTTGGTGAAACAATTCCACTACTCAAAAAGGGTGATCCAGAGTCTGTTGAAAACTATCGAGCTATAACTGGCCTAACTTATTTTTCAAAACTTTTTGAGAAAATCATTACGCAACGTATTGAGTATTTCCTGACTAGAGAAAAGTTAATGAGTACTTCACAGCATGGTTTTCGAAAAAATTACTCCACAAGCACAGCTGCATTTGACTTGCTTGAATACGTGCACAAAAGTATAGATTCAAATCATTACACATTAGCCCTATTCTTAGATCTAACTCGAGCTTTTGATTGTGTAGATGGTATCTTTTTATTAAAAAAACTAAATGCTTTAGGCATTCGTGGCAACATTGCTCGATGGTTACAATCTTTTCTTTCTAATCGCCATATTAGGAGTAAGGTTCAGAATTCGTTTTCTGATCAATTTGCTGTCAATTATGGTGTGCCCCAAGGAGCTGTAATGTCCCCATTGCTTTTTGCACTTTTTATAAATGAACTTGAAATCTTTTTAATATCTAAAGGTTTATCTGCAAAACTAATTCTATACGCGGATGATACAACTGTGATTATATCTGCTTGCACATTAGATATACTAGCTAAAATAGCTAATCATATTTTACTTGAATTTTCTTTATGGTGCAAAAAAATCGCCTAATAATCAACATAAATAAAACTCACTATATGGTTTTCTATAAAAAGCGTTGGGTTCCTGATCTACATCTCAAACTAAATGACAATATTATTCAGAGAGTTGAGCAATGCAAATTTCTTGGCCTTTATTTAGACTCACAATTAAAGTGGACAGCTCATGTTGATTTTGTTGCCAGTAAACTTAACTCGGCATACTTTGCAATAGTAAACTTAACAAATATTATGGATTGCAAGCAGTTACTAAATATTTACTATGCCTTAGCCTACAGTCATCTAAGCTATCTAGTGATTTACTGGGCTCAATCAACAGAACTACAAAGATTATTTGTTTTGCAGAAAAGGATAATTCGAAAAATTTACTCGTTAGGCCCACTTGAATCTTGCAAAGAAACTTTTCGGCGCTATAAAATTCTTACGCTACCTAGTATTTTAATTCTTAGTGCAGTCATAAAAAAACACAATTCAAAATTTCCTTGCACCTCAGTAATTCACGACCGTGACACTAGAAATTTAAATAAAATTTATGTATCCGGCTACAAAACATCATCATATCGTAAGAGTCCATTTTGCTTTTGTAGCTCCCTCTATAATGCACTTCCAGAGACTATCAGAAGCATATCTAAACTAAAAAAATTCAAGAACAAGGTGAAGTGCTACCTTCTTGAAAATAACTTTTATGATGTTCGTCATTTTTATGACATTATAATTTAAAACCTAAAAACTTCTTTTTTCTTGTGACAATGTCATTGTTTACTTTATAAATTTATATGGCAATAAATGAATAAATAAATAAATAAGGATTTTCTCAAAAAAATCAAATGTTATGATATGACTTTTTCATCATATTTTATTTTAGGCTTATAAAGGCTATTAAATAGTGGAATAAAAAATCAAGGTCCGTATTTAAAATAAAAAAGTTGATGATGGTCGCTCGAATCCGAAACGTCGGATTAAAAAACTAACCGCATCAGCTTATAGAGGAGGAAAAGTTACTATAGGAAACTTAAAACTGCAACGTGATATATTTTGTTAAACTAGAGAAATGGAAGTAATTAAACCAGTGATTTAACTGATTAATGAATGTTTTAAAAAATGGCCTATTTTTCCATATTAATTATTATTATCTCTAATTTCTCTAGTTTAACAAAAGATATCACGTTGCAGTTTTCAGTTCTTTATAGTAACTTTTCCTCTACAAGCTGATGGGGTTAGTTTTTTAATCCGACGTTTCGGATTCGAGCGACCATCATCACCTTTTTTATTTTAAATACGGACCTGGATTTTTTATTCCACTATTTAATAGCCTTTATAAGCCTAAAATAAAATATGATGAAATAGTCATATCATAACATTTGATTTTTTTGAGAAAATCCTTATTCATTGAGGAATTACGGAAAAACGCCATCTAGTGGCATTACCAGAATCAATATGGTATAAGTAATGGATCAACGTGTAGAGGAAAAGAAGGGCTTTTTTTCAAGACCAAGTTGAATAAAATCGGTTTATCCAAAGCAGAGATATCAGCGTTTGAAAGAAAAAAGGTTTGACCTTCTCCCACCACTTTATTATTGAAAATAGAAAAAAACGATTCCTAACATAAAGTTGCATAATTTTATAAAGAATACAATGCTTATATTTTTAATATATTTTTATTGAGAAAAATCAAGAGAAAATCGGCATTTCTATTTTGAAAGTTCTCTTACGCCCCCTAGCGGTCATTTTTCGAACTTGAAAGTAATTTCCAGCAATTTCTCTTGGCCGCTTTTATCGACATATATTTTTTCCCAAAGTCCTAGTGTTATTACTTTCTGAGATATAGCCGATTACCTCCTTAGGTGGAACACCCGGTACATAAAAATTAAAAACATTCTTGGTATTTCGTTCAATATCTGTAATCCTACATTTTTCGTTTTAGGACAAGAAAATAAAGAAGAAAGGAAAAGAGAGAAGTCAGAGAAGAAAAAATATAGCATTGGATCATTCATTGTACCTCTGTTTAAAAACTTTTTAATAATGATAACCTGAGTACTTTTGAGAGCAAATATCTCTAACAAGGTGATTCGTGGCGGAAAATTCCATTTACTTTTAAAAATAGCCCCTAAAACCCCTTGATTAATATGAGTCATGAATTTAAAGCAATGAATTACAGAAAAATTCTTGTAAATGTCTGTTTGGAACTTGTTACTACGTACCCATCCTTTATAACGTGCCTGTTAAGCTGATGTCTAAAGATACCCCCTCGGAAACATAAAATATACTATTTTTAAATTATTGCTTCCTATCAAAAAAAATTTTATGTGGACATTTCCCAATTTTTTAGACCAATGACAAAATACGTTTTGCAAAACTTTTCCTTTCGGCTTAATTATATAACAAAACTAATTTTGATCGGATAAATGTTCAAACTGATTAGGTAAGCTCAGTACTGTAATGAACCTATTTCGATACGCGTTTTTTCTTTATTTGATGTTGGTAACATTTAAATGTTTTATTTCATTGACTTGCGCGGCCTTTGTGATTTACGAGAAAACCCATTTTTCGCAGAGGAAAAATAGCTTGATAAACTACTTTTTTATTCTGTGTGGATAACAGTCATGTATGTTGGTTGCATAAATCTATTAATCAATCTTTTGTAGATGCTTCAAGCTATCATTTTCTGCCAAATCCTATCCAAAAATTTAATCTACTAACCTTCCAATGTCGATATTAACTGCAACTTTATTTGAATTTTTCATCTTCCCTATACTAAACTGCAATGCCGTGACGTAAAATCGCGTCTTTTGAAATTCGAAAAAAAGTAGCAAAATCTCCCGAATTTCCGAACGCTCTGTATATTATTATGTACCGAATGTACAAGAATCACACAACGTATTCCGTCCAATTTCAAATCTCATATCGCTAAAATAACTTTAGAATCTCGTGGTGAAAATGGGTCAATAAATCAAAAAATTACAGTATTGAAAATAATTTTTGTTGTCTAGAGGCTACTATGATCAAAAATAGTATTACTAACATAAAATTTAGACATAAAAATTTACAAAATTTGAAGGATTTATTTTCTTTTAAAAATGTATTTTTCTTGATTATAAAAGGTGAAATAGAAAAAAATGTATAAAGCACATGTTTCATAAGGCGTTTTAGCGCACGTGTCAATAAAAAAACTCGCCACTTTGTGGCTCGTTTTTTAAAATAGACGCGTGCGCTACAACCGCTTCTTATGAAACGTGTACTTTAATATACTATTAAACTTCATATTATGAGATTTTTAATTATACATAAAAATATTAAATAGGTAAGTACCTACCTATTTTTCTAATATTGTTTTATTTCATATACAACAAATTTCCTGATAAATCATAATCAAGATAATTCCATCGCAGAATAGTAAGTTTCTAAAAAGATAATATATGTTTTAGAATGGCATACATAGGATACTTCAGGTAATTAATTTCACCTCTAAATTTTCTTATTACCTACCTTAAGGCCAGAGAACAGGCCCCGCCCTCATTGAAAAACGGGTATAAAATAGCATGCAAAACAGGGGTACTTGCTGATCACACGTCTCTTAAACTATGGGTTTTACATACCTAAAATTTTGGTGAGGTGTCACAGAAGGTTGGTAGATTATCATGAAGTAAATCGCTTTTCGAAAAAAGGTATAAATAATAAAGAAATTACACTTGAAAATCACATACTTTTGCTTTTCATGACCTCGACAAGAAAATCACTTATATACAGAAGTCCACATATAATACACAAATTCGCCATACTTCTTAATATTCACTACAACTTTATGTTCCTCTAAAAACCAATTTTTTTGTTAAATGTTCACACAAATTTTGATTTGTGTGAAAAAAACTTGCTCACAGCCTATTTTTATTTTATTCGGTCAGCTGTTAGTAACTTTTAGGGATATTTGGTTTTAACCAATATAAAATCTACAGAATCTACCATTTAGTCGGTTTAAGCGGTTTCCGCTAGGTGTCGGTCCGATTTATGTCCCATTCGATTATTTCATTCATAAAAATCCGTTATGTCGGCCTTACGCCCTAATAACGCAATTTTAAATTTCTATTTTATGACGCCTTTCTTTTGTAGATTACTATGCATTTACCACTAAGCTTGTTTATCTCGGTTTTAGTTCTGTGAAAATAAGCTAATTTATTTTTTTTAAATAAAAAAATTAAAACTATAGAGTTTAATATTTTATTTTACGATAATAATTACACTAGACATATTTTTTGTTACGTTATCTTCATACTTCTTTAATTATTCTCTCATCCATTTTGTTGTGCCTTTGTCAGTCGTATGAGTATTTAGACCATCAGCATATATGATGATATGGGTTACTGTAACTGATCCTAGAAAAATATAGGTATGTTTTAAATATAGGTCAAATAGGTATATCCAATCACACATTGCTGCCCTTTAATATTTTAATAGTTAAAAAGGGAAAGAAAAACACAAAGTCTTCCTCCACAAATTTAATGGAAAGAATTCCAAGTTTTAAGAGTCTCTACATGTTTCGAACGTAGAAACGTTCATCTTCAGGAGACAGAAAGTTTTAAATCTATGCTGATGGTGTTAGCAAAAGAGAAACTGAAATTTAGAACCTTAATGGAGCTTTATGGATTTAAACTGAAGTGTAGAAGAAACATGAAATATTTGATAATAGTAAAACCATAAAGTGATTAAAACATAGTGAAGGGTTGTAAACCAACCAAATAAAGTAGGGAAGAAGAAAACCTGTCCAGGTGTCGATTTTTATTTAAATTTTTTTAAATAAACCTCATGCAAATGACATGATTTCAATATTAAAAGGAAATCACAATTACCATTTGAGTCTGTCTTGTAATATGCTGATCGAGTGCCTCGTTTACTGGTTTTTCATTCATTCTCTACTTGAAGCTTCCTCAGCAATGTGTGTATTTTCAATAAAAATATCTACTTCCATTGTCAGCCTGGAAAAGTGGAAAGGCCTGAGTAAAAACTTTTTATAGCTAACCTAAAGGTGACAACAAAATCTTGTCTCCAAAATTCATTCTTTTACATAACGAACAGCTGATCTGAAACAAAAATACCACAATGCAAAAAACACTTCAGATTAGGTTAAAATAAAATTATTTCCATTTGAGTTTAGTAGGCAGAGAATCGACAAGATTTAAAAAGATCAAAAAAATAGATCGTATAATATACATAGTAAGCAAGAATCAGCAAGATTTAAATTAGTATCGTAGGGTTTACTAATTAAAATATGCGTATTTAGGTATACATTTACCAAAATTTAGGAGAAAATAATCAAACAAGGTGTTGGCACATTTTGGTTAATAATGAGTTATATGGGATATGACTTGTATAATCATAAAAATAATTAATCAAATTTAACAAACTTACCTTAAGCAGAACGAAATGTAAAAAGGCTCTTGTTCATAAACAATATAATAGAAAAGATAAACAAACTCTTTGATCAACTCTGTCAGCCATTATCTTTTTGGCGAGGTTGGGCTGGGCGATTCCATTTGTTTGTGGTCGTATGGTCGAGTCCAAGAAGTCACTGATGAACGTTTAAGTTGCAAAATAATGCTCGGGCCATTCGTAGCATATATCTCTCTCTGTCTGCATTAAGTTACCTTCGCTACATATAAAGAGAGACAAGTATTGCTGGAACGAAGAAAGGTTGCCTTACTATAAGACGTTCAGTTTTTACAAATAACGACGTAGGAGATATATTAAGTCATAAATAAATGATGGGGTGATGGGGACGGTAAACGTAGGGCATCTACTAGCGACAAAAGTCTGGCACTGACCATCTCTGACGTCACAACATGTGCTCCCATTCCGCTAATTTTAGTTTCACCGCTTGTTACTGTTCACAAAAAAAGCACATCCAATAACACTTTTCACCAAATATCGTAAAAAGAATTCTAGAAGAAGTCAAATTTAAATTTTAGCCTACAAATTGCAATGTTGCCAGAATGTTCTGCAGTGGCAGTTTATAGGTTTACTTTCAGGAAAACTTTTTATACCTAATCAATTTTTATTTTGTCATAATAATTTACACAAAACAAATAATGCTTATAACATGCCAGGAACATTTTTTAGAAGGATCTATATAAATGCATGCAAATAATGCTTAAATTGAGATTGCTACCGTTTTCGTACTTTTCTTGTGGGTTTATTCCTAAGGTTATTTTTTAAAATTTGGTTAATAAATATCTAATTTCGCAAGTATGGATGCAAAAATCCTTATTTTAAACAATATTCACAACTTATTATTTTATCATTGAGTCAGTTACCTACATAAATTGTATATATTTACAAAAAATACAAGTACGCTTTATGTGAGTAAATGAGGAATCAAATCAAAAAAATAGTATTTAATTACACAATAAATAATAATTATTGCAGGCAATTTCAGAGATTTTAAAACAGTGGTATTATTATTATTACGGAAATATGAGAATATTTATTTAAAATGGCAACATTGCACTGCTTCTGGAGACAAAATACCTATAAAATAAAAGTCCATCAAAAATTATTTTAAAATTGGCATTCTATTTTAGAAGTACAATTCTCCGAAATCTTAAAATGTCTGCGGTTCCAATAGACCAGTAAATTACAGTATCAAAAAGTGACCATCGGCGAGTAAAGAATAATTCGTCAACTAGCTGTTGCGGTATGTTCATAGAAAAGCGCTATGTTGCCATTATAAATTACGTTCGCGGCTCGGTACAGTGCCATGTATTACAACCAGCTGATTAAATTCATAATAAGCGCAAGGTTTGGCAACCTCCTAGCTTTGAAAGGGAAATCACACAGCACTGTATTGGAGAAGTAGCCTTAAATGAGATCATAGAATTTTACTATCTTTTACAACTCCATTCAATATTTTAGGCAAATAAAAATATATTGAAAATCGGCACGGTGGCGCCGTCTTATTAATTTTTATGAAAGTATTTTGTGATGACGTCTGTGATCACATGATGTGTGGTGAAAAGCACGTGGATAATCTCCCCTTAAGACTATTATTCTGAATAACAACTATCAAAAAGTTGGTAGCCTACTATTTTAAAAGTATCTTTAAACACAAAATTTGCACAACATTCTTAATATCTCGGTTCCTTATTATTAAATTTTTTTCTAATTAAATGTTATCACTGAGTTACACTTTTCATGATAACATGTACCAGAATCTTTAATCGTAGATAAAACCAAAACACTTTGTACTGGATAGTGGACATATACATAGATCACCTTCACCATTTATCTGGAGTCTGGAGCACCATATACAATATTCTGTTAACCTATCGCATTCAATATAGACATTTTTCTTTTGTGCAGCACGGATAAAGCGAATGTGTACAATATAATATTATTTAAAACTAGTTTTACATATTTCTGTATTATTTTAAGAGGGCATTTAAAGTTGCAAAAAAGGAAAATATTGGGTTGCCTTTCTATGAAATTAAAGGTATTTTATATATTTGCTGCCCTCTACTAACTCCTCTTCGTGGAATTGCGGGATGAAACACTAAAACAACCTCACCTTTTAACAACCGGGCAAGATTAGGGAATATGTTATTTTAAATTGCCAACTTTTAATCCTGTGATATGCCAATGTTCTTTAAATTTCTCCAAAATGAGCACATTGAGCACATACTTTATAATTTTAAGGTTACAATTTACATATGACACATGAATGACATGACAGTTGTTTCAAAAAGTGAAAATTTTTGTCAAGTCCTTCATTCGAAGGAATAACAACCAATGAAATGTCACCTTTTTGCAAAACGTCGACTTTTTGGTCAAGGCCTACCGAGTTAGTGAAAAACATGCAAATGTGACGCCAAAAAGTGCAATATTTCAAACAGGACGTTTCAAGAATTGAATAAAGTTAACATTGTCGAACAGTCCCATAGATGAACTTACTAAGTAATTTATGTCCCAAAATTGGTTGCGGGAGCTGAAGTAGTTCGGGGGTCAATTTTTGAAACCTCCAAATTAAAACAGCGTCAACGTCCACAAATTCAAATTATACTGAGCTACAAAATGAAAACTAGTTTATGAAGGCCATCTTCAAAGGGCTCTAGCTCACTGAGGAAAGCGTCTTCGGACCCATGTTTATATGAACTTTTTTTTTCATGTGTCCTATCTACCCTAGAAGTTTGTAACATGATCAAATTAATACCCAATACCTATATGGGTTGAGACATTCTTACTACTGATATCAAGCTGAAACCGTGTGACTCTTTAATTGTTTCATTTCTTTCTTACTGCACCTAATGTTGTTTCTGGCCTGCTTTACGACAGCAAGATCGGCATTCCTTACAAAAATTACAAAATTCTTCCGTTCGATTCTTTTACAATCTACGTAAATTTGACCATATCTGGGACTGTTTTAGGGGTTTACATTGGCTAAACCTGGATAAACGATTTAAAGTACATAATATGGCCTGTTTGGTTTACAAAATTAATGAAACTAAAACTACTTCTTACCTATTATCTCAAAAGCTGTTTAAGGGAACTGACATACATAACCGACTTACAAGATCATCATCCCTTTACAGTATTCCTAAGCATTACACCCCCTTGTTTCAGCTATCCTTCTCTTATAACTTGGCAAAAATTTATAATAATATGCCTGAAGACATTAAGAGTTCTCCAAGTTTTCAAGGTTTTAAGAGTAAGATCTGTAATATTATGTATTTAACTATTATGTAATTATATAAAAATTGTATGTTATGGTAATTTATTTATTTCTTATTTTTTAATTGTTTATATAATTACCTAGCAACAATATATTGATGGTTGCATGGAAAAGTGTTAATTTGAACATCGCTATCACTTTTCATAAAGTAATAATTTTTCTGACACCTAAATAAAGACATTTTGTATTGTATATTATTTTACTCGACTATTGGATGGTATCTTTAAAAACTTTTTGCGCTGAATCGGTATTTCTAAATTATTAAACAAATTCCGTCAAGATTTCGATATCTATTAATAAAATATTTTTTTAGCAATCAAGTCTTTATCCTTTAGCCTAAATCATAATACTTCAGAGAAGGTATTTGACAAGTCCTAAATTTTTGACTAAATTACTTCGTTCCACTGGTATTCTTGGTATTCTAAAAGGAGATAATTTTCTATTTCCTTTCAACCAATGCCTTAGGACTTCTTTACTATTTTATTATTCTTGCAAATAGACACTTTATAAAAAGTTACCAGTGCCGTATGTTCCCCTCAAGTATTTCCTAAATTATATAAGTATGGTACCTATTATTTATATGATCGAAAGTTATGGTTTCGAAAACAAAATTTTACAAATAGACAATTTTAAATGTAAGATAAAAATAATTAACCGTACTTACCTACAATAATTTTTCCTAAATATATATTACATCAACATAATATTTTAGTAATTAAATTTTTCCCATTTTGTTAAGAGTCTCTTAACTTCTTTTGGAGGATTTTATAATTTTTCATCCTCTCGTCCTTTATTGCGCTGTATCAAATTTCAATCTATCCATTATAACTTCCCAGACGACCTAAATAATGTTTTACAAAAACATTTCGAAATTAATCTTCTTTTATCTTACCTCTTGATACCTACACATTTTTGCAATTTTTCTGATGTTGCAGTCAAAAGGTAGTTAAAATAAGTTTATATATTTAAATAAATTGGCACTTAGGTTTATATTTTGACTAAGTTAAAAAAGTTTTATTTCATTCATATTTATATTAATATACCGAATTCTTTTTCAATCCAATTGTGTGTTCAATTAAGAGTTTATCGTCGCATGTAAAATAAACTCAATTTTTACCCTCCGCTGCCACCGAATTTCTCCGTAAACGTACAATACATACGATTTGCTCCAATTTAAAAAAATTGAAAGACCTATCCTTAAACTCTATTTCTCATGCAGCAGGTTTTCCTATTACCATTTCGTTTTTAAAATACCCTATTACTTCAATCAAAATAACCAATTTTATATTCCGAATTCTTAATCAAATCAAAGTACTGCGAAACAAACTAACAAAGGGCTTTTCCTTGAGATGGTTAAAATTTTTACACAGACAAGTTCAATAAATAAAAGAGCTGATATTGCTGTGTTGTGTTATAATATGCTAATTTGCTTCATATTCATTTTAACAAAAATAATTATACTGGAAAGATAATAACGCAGATACCTTAAGTTCATGAAAACCACGTAAAGTTGGTGAACAATATACTGCTACTATATGCTTCTACTCTGTATTATGTTTTGGCTCCTTCTTTGTACAAACTTATGTTATGTTATTGTTATAGTGATTACATAATTAATTTTGTAATGATATTTATAGCTTTTCTTGGAATTAACAATCTAATTAACATCATGTTTATTTCAACAAAATGGCGGCTCTCTGTCAGTTTACTGTTTGAGTGTTATCTTTAATTGATAAAGACCGTACTCTTATATTTTTAAATATTTTTCTTGTGTCAATAAAAATCAAAGGATTTTTTGACAGCAAATCCAACTTTATTTTGCAAACTTAGAGTTTTTTATGATTGACAGGTTTTTCTAGTTCATTTGTAGCCCCGAAGAAGATAATAAACATTATCAAAAGCTTGGCGTAGCTTAAAAAAGCATTTTCATTTAACCTAGCTCACATCAGGACCAATACCCCAAGATTTTCACTTTATTATTTTTATAGATATATTATGTGATATATTTTTATAAACAAAAATAATATGGCCATTATTAAATTATAAATATTGGTCTTAATTGTAATTATTTAGGTTAAAGGTAATATAAAATAAATGTGATACATACCTATGTATACAAACAAACCTATCAGTGTAGTGACTTGCAAATATTGGTCAAAATGTACTTAAATCCTAATTCGATTTAACTACTACAATATGTTACCTAATATTCTCAGAGATCGTTTGACGTAGAAGGATGAAATTAAGGTTAATATATTTACTATTGGACCAAACAGACACTCATAGTACAAAGAACTGAAAAGTTCACATGCGAGCCTAAGTTAACGGATTAACATTTAAGGCAATGACACACCGTGCAGATTGCCAACTGGACAATGTCTTCCTGACTTATGCAAAACACAAGCGTCTAGGTAAACCCCCATGATATCGATTTATATGATTCGCGCATGCGTAGTTTATTTAATTTAAAATCACGTTCCTCCACTTGTCGTTTTCCGCCGTTTTTGTTTTTATCGGTTTTGTGGACAGGTGGATGACAATAGGACTGCGCTGTGATGGTATGGCTCACATACGTGTAATTGGATTGTTGTAATTTGTTTGTTTTTGTGTTGCTTATATTCTAATTGGCCGATCGGACATTATTTTGAAATAGGAGTGCCATAACTATAAGGAAATATTTACAAAAACCTAACCTGAATAAACCTGTTCCAAATCATCTTCTAGTGCCGACTAAAGGTTTGTTCCTACAGCGAATCCCCGACAACTTCATGACAATTTTCAAACCAACTTTACGGCGCAACTCTAATTTCTGACCGGTTTCAAACTCTTGTAGGAACAGGAGTTCGAAATCAACTAACTTTGGTTTTAATTTAAAACTAACGAAATTTTAAACGATGGACATAACCTCAAATCTCAAAATTGTTTATTATTATTTCGTTAATTAAACTCGTGTGGCTCGGCCCAATAAATAAACTTAAACAAAATAAGTAACTTATATTAAATAATATGTTATAAAAATGTTAATATCTCCTCCAAAGATTGGCACTTTTTAAATCAAAAGTATTAAGAGGCTATGGGAAGTTTTAGCTCAAGAAGTAAATAAAGAATTTTACACCAACCTAACAGCACACATTTCTGAATCTTCATCAGATGACGCAATGTCGCTCATTTCTCAATTTAATAATAGAAAAAGTCTTATACAAAAGCAAAAACCGCAAAAACACGTCTAACAAAAATAGGTTATGTCATATGTTATGCTCGCGTTTAACCGCGCATGCTCCGGACATTTTACTGGCAAAAGATTCGCAAACTGCGCTGACAGCTGGCAAACTATCAAAGAAACGTGTAGGAACAGCGACTTTGGGTTTTCAAACTGTCCAAAATCTTTGTGGGAACACTTTTATATTACTGCGCAGAATCCTGACTGTCAAGGACTGTTTCTGATAGCTGTAGGAACAAACCTTAATACACTCGCCGGCACAAAATTCCGCCACCCTGAAATTTTGACCAAGTTTAATGTTTTTAATTTATTTATTTTTATCCGATTTTCATGATTTTGTTATCAGTTTATAGATCCATTTATTCTCTTTTTCTTTAATTATTTTATAAAGTATCATTTTTCGATTAGGCTATATTATACAGGAGGAAATCAAAATATGAATTTTTTTCATAATTTCAAAACACCCTGTAGGGAAATTGAGGTGGATAATTTTCATTACATACTGTTTATTGTAATTTCTGATGTATTCTGAACATTTCTTTTTTGATTCATTAAATTATCTCATTTGTGCTGAGAGCTGCAAAATTTTGAATGAAACGCTGATTTGAAGCCTATTTTTATTAAGAAAAACAAACACTAAGTATATCATAAATTAATAACGTGTATTTCCTCCTCTTGCAGCAGTGACAGCTTGCAGTCTAGGTGCCTTTGGTAGAAATACCCGCCCAAATCATGACTGAACCGTATAATTCGTTCTGATATGGTGCAGTCAGCATATCTTTCATTTCTACATCTGTATACCCGCTCACGACCATCCGACGACCTTAAACAAACCCTGGATTCATCTGTGAATAGTACGTTTTCCCACTGTTCTAAAGTCCAGTCAGAATGCGATCTTGCAAACCTCAGTCGGTATTGTCGATGCCGAGGAAGTAATCGTGGTGTCGTGCGAGAGGTACCGGGATCGATGCCCGGCGCCTCCACCATATGTCACAACTGTGTTTGTTGCGACTGAGACTTCGTTTTGGTAAAAATGCAAATTATAAAAATAAAATCTATTAATCAAAAAACATAAAATAAGGGTTGGTTTAATTTTGAGTATTTACAATAAAAGGTTTTACTACTTACTTATTTTACTCTGGAATACTCTTCTCCCGACCAGCGGGCACATGTCGTACGTCATTTGCTTATGACAGGATTTCAAGAACGACTGCCTATGTCTTTTGTTATTCAATGGTCAATGCTACATCTTAGGTCAGCACAATTTTGCTCACTCCGTAGGTTAAACAAATTATGTTGACTACTAATTATAATGCAAGTTCACTGAACAACACAGTGTATATTCATCGCTTTTACTTTAACGCGAGTTTTCCGGTTTAAAGAAATATGATTTTACAATAAACTAAATCAAACGCAAAATTTAGCAAATAAATAAATTACCAAATTTCGTATCGTGACAATATTGTTGGCCTTTGTAAATGAAGCCCATCCTCTGCCAATCTTCTACGTATCGTTCTTTCCCTTACATTTACTCGACGAATCATTTGCAAGTTATTTTTTAGACCCACAGCAGTAGTCGATCTTCAATCTCTTAAAGAACTAATGGTGATACAGTGATCATCAGCTGCAGTGATCATTTTCCTTCTGCCAGAGCCTTGTCGTCCAGTAAAAATTGCCGTCTGTATAATAATACCAGCAGCCAACATTTTGTCCACCTCCTCGTCTATGAGTTTTTGTTTAATAGGCTCACTATCCGTAGTAATTTTGCCAGGCATTTCAAACTGTAGACTGCGAAATTCTCAGAGTACGGGCGACATAACTTTTGCTACGGCCATCCTCTATTATGCAACAATTCTACCCACGTCCGCTGGAGTTAGGCAGTGGAAGTGCGGTCACGACCGTTAACGTATAGGTACAAATTGACAGCTACGCATGCGCAGTAATCACATTTTGACGTACGTGTTTCAAGCAGTTCAAAGGGCGTACGTTACATTGCATTGTTTTACGGGACGCGAAAAATGAACGTTCCGTTACCCGAATATAACCGATTATTTCCGAAATGCCGTTTTTTGACAAACAGTTTCTTACTTTTTTCTGTGGTTCTAAATGAATAACGTTTTCTAACCACAAAAACCTACAAACAAATCGCTAATAATTTTAAACTAAAAAATTCCGTTTTGCAGCTGAGCTGTGAAAATTGTTTATATTATGACAAAATGTGAAATTGCATTTTTTGCAGGTTACGTTAACGGACACAGAAGATAAGCACTTCAACTAAAATTGTTGCCACCGGTTTGTCACGTTAAACTCCTCAACTAACGTGCGTAAATTTGCTTACGTATTTGTTGTACTTCAGCTGCAACAAATTATAATATTGTCACTGTCAAACATTCTGCCACAATAATCGCGTCCTTAGCCAACGTCGATAATTTTTAACCGAAAGCTTGACATACATTTTCAAAAAATTACATCGTATCATTTAAAATTTTGCAGCTCTCAGCACAAATAATGAGATAATGGAATGAATCAAAAAAGAAATGTTTAGAATACATCAAAGATTACAAGAAACTGTATGTAAACAAAATTATCCACCTCAATTTCCCTACAGGGTGTTTTGAAATTACGACAAAAAACAATGTTTTGATATCCTTCTGTATAATATAGCGTAATGGAAAAATAATAGTTTATTTAAATAATTAAAGAAAAACAGAATAAATGGATCTACAAGCTGATAACAAAAAGATGAAAATCGGATAAAAAAAATAAGTCATAAAACATCAAACTTGGCCAAAATTTCAGGGTGGCGGAATTTTGTGCCATTTTTACCAAAAAAAAAAAGTTTACTAGCAACCTTCTGGCCCAAAATCTAGCACCTTACCATTCAGACCTAACATCTTTGTCAAAAATTACAGTAGATATTCTTTTGTACCGTCATAAGTAGGCGGAGCTTAGACAACTGGCAACGCTATCTTTATTGAGCTAGCTATGACGCGCGAATAAATTTAATCGATATTATCGGGGTGTAAATAGGTACCTATGCATAACTGACATTACAAGCAGTGGGTCACGTTGTGTGGTTTTGAAACTGCCTTGGTGCAGCGTTATGATTTTTGAATATCTGGAATTATATTATGCGACTGGTCATCAGATCTTATGGCGGTTTTCATAGCTACTTTAAGACCCAAAGCAAATAACTGTACTTGTTTAACGAATCGTAATGAAAGTGGATCTATATTTTTTGCCAATGCCGGTATGTGTGTGTCTTGCCACTACAGTATCCATGTCGGCCGCTGCCTCGGCAGAAACCGTTATAAAAACGACGTGGGTCATCGCCCTTAGGTATGAATGAAGCACATTAAAAATTAAGAAAGTTACTTAACAAAAAATATTTACTGTACGTCACTTCTATGCTAAAATATTAGTTGTACGAAACAAGCTCTAAATTTTACCTTTCAATATAGATGTAAGTAAAACAATTAAGAAGAAGTGTATAAACTGTAAAATAAATATAAAATATTTTTAAAAATGGTGTAAATTATGTAGATATTTTATTAGATTAGAAATAGCTAGTCGAAAGTAAAACTTTATGAAAGTTTGTGAAATCGTTCTAAAACTCAGGTGTAAGGAAAACTACTGTTTAACCCTCTTTTCAGCAATATCTTCATTTTATATAATATTTATGTAATATAAGTATATATTATACATAATAAATACAATTTTAAGGCATGCACGCGTAATTTTTTCAATATGTGGTTTATTTGTGGTATTATCGATAGTAGGTTTTGTTAGGGATTGTTAATTAACCTGGTGTGCAAATCCTAAAAAGCGTCAGAAACCTACATCTTGTACTTATTATTTTATTAAAAAATGAAAATAGTGTAGACAATTTCTTTCACTGTGACTTTAAAGGAGCAGTTGTATAGTATATTATTTTTGGCAGTCAAGTTTGGGTGCTCATCCAAATGACCTTAACACCTTTTAAGATTTGTGCTGCAGGAATAAAGTATCTTAAAATGTGCATGTTCTCTTTCTGTTACTATTCACTATTTTAAGAAGTTAGTAATTTATTTTTATTTTGGGGGGTAACTATAACAAGTAAGTTAGTTAATTCATTAAATATTTGTTATTAACCTAAACCTATATCATGTTTATTTTGTTATAAAAAATAATAAATATTTATGATAAAAATGTTGTTAAAATTTATTCTTAGATTGTAAATAATAATATTAAAGCCGAATTTAAAGAAAAATTGGAAAAGCCATTAAATATTTTATAGCCGTACTCACCAAAGAGGTATAAATTAAAAATCTTCCTAAATTGGCAGTTCTAGGTTGAAAATAACAAGGATCAAAATAAGTCAACTTATGTTGGGTTGCACAAAGGTTTTTAATAATAATTTAATAACCAAATGCGATTGCCTGTGACATGACTGACATTGACCAACATTATTTATTTATAATCAAAATTTCCTGACTAGTAAATCAAGAATTAAGCTAACCGATTATGAGAAAATCATTTTTGCCTATGTCACTTACGTCACAGTCAAAGTTACTGAATTATTATTCAAAATATTTGGTAACCCGATATAAGTCTAGTAAATATTTTTTTTTTGTATTTCCTTAAATTTATAAGGAAAACAATTATTGATACATATTGTGCCGTCTGACCCCTGTGATCACTGTGATTCAGTAAATGAAACTCTCCCAATTCGATAAATAATGTATTTGTGGCGGTAAACATTGATTACACATAAAGCTGCCATCTCATCGGTTGCAGATTTTCGTCTTTTAATAAAACCCTTTCCCCTAATCCATTTTATTAGGTACGCCACTTAGGTCCAAGATTCTCCATGACCATGGACCATCGCGAACGGACAACTTGAACTAATTGTGATAACAATATTCATAGGTACCGTTGTAGCCGCAACGGATTATAATGGGTTAAATATTTTTAAAAGATGGCACTGAGTGCAGAACAAATAAGAAAATGTCCTGGCGTCGAAACCTTAAGATCATCAACTCTGGCATAGGCGTGTGGTCGTGGTCGGGAATTTAAACAGGATTCCACCTGGTTCACAATAGTATAACTCTCCTCGAAAGTAAATCCTTGGTGTCCGATAACCTTTTTTAAGTAACATTTTGCTGATTATACAGGCGATTTTCATAGTCCATCAAAGTGTGACCGACGTGGTGGGATGAAATACCACCTTATATTGCGAAAAGTATTTCCAAAATATGAATTGATTTTCTTAAAATTGTAAAAACTTATATATAAATCATGTAGGTAATATGTTATATGCCCAGTGAATTCGTTGCATTGTCGGAATATCCTTAAGTACATCAAGAAAATCTAGAATATGATTCCTGGCATCAATTTAAGTTAAAAAGTTCATATGAACTTATGCACTAAAATGCTTACCCCTTAAAATATTGTTAAAAAATATTTATTTTAGTTAAATTTCAAAAATTCTTAAAGATACGGTATTGAAAATTCGTGCTTATCTATTTTCAATCAAACTACACCTTTTCATTAAAAAAGGTTTTGCTTCCTTCCATCAGTGGCGTGCGTACCAGATACCATCAATATTGTTTTGGTGAAAATATTTGATACGCCACTGATTTTTTAAACTTTGATGCATTTTTATGCATTATTGATACAAGCTGAACAAGGGTTGTATCTACTATGTTATTGAAAAAAGCACGCGCCTACATTGGAAAAAAAGTCGAATAAGCTATGACAAATTTTTTTTTATTTTTTCCATTTTTCTTTAAATCTACTGCTTCTTTCAAAAACATAGTAGAGACAACCCTTGTTCAGCTTGTATCAATAATGCATAAAAATGCATCAGAGTTTAAAAACTCAGTGGCGTATCAAATATTTTCACCAAAACAATATTGATGGTATGTGGTACGCACGCCACTGGTGGAAGGAAGCAAAACCTTTTTTAATGAAAAGGTGTAGTTTAATCCAAAATAGATAAGCACGAATTTTCAATACCGTATCTTTAAGGATTTTCGAAATTTAACTAAAATAAATATTTTTTTAAAATATTTTAAAACCCTGTATCTTAGAGGGTAAGCATTTTAGGGCATAAGTCCATATGAACTTTTCAACTTAAATTGATGCCAGGAATCATATCTTAGATTTTCTTGATGTACTTAAGGATCACCCTGTATATTTTAGCATAATCAACTTCGAGCAATAAATCTTTTAAAACAATTAAGAAAATATTAAGTTATAAACACTCTAAACGTGTGGAACGTGGGAGAGAGTAATAAAGTAAAGGACCAACCAAATAAAGTTCACCCATCGCATCGTACAGAAATTAAGTAACATGTAGATTGTCGTTTTGAAGATATTCGAGATATTTTTTAACTCGGACCAGCAACCAATAATAAAAAGCGACCAATTTTGGTTGAATTGTAAGATACGAGCTCAAATTCGGTCTTTTAAAATCCTTAAAGAAATAAGTGGTGATAGTGATTGGCGTAGTATTCTAAGCAAATGCAATATCTGAAGATTATTTATTATTATTATTATTTATTATTATTATTATTAGATTAAATCGACTAATTGGAGGAAATTTAAGTTTTTTTCGTATTATACCAATACATTACAATAAGTTTAGTAGTTTTGTCCAAAAAGTTCGTTTTAAAAAATTAACCCTAAGGATAAATAAATCATTTTGAGAAAAATTATTTTAAGATGCTTAAATCGACTAATTGTAGGAAATTTTGGTTTTTTTCATATTATACCAATACATTACAATAAGTTTAGTAGTTTTGTCCAAAAAGTTTGTTTTAAAAAATTATTATTATTTTAAGATGCTTAAATTGACTAATTGGAGGATATGTTAAGACGGCAGGAGTGATATTAAGTCACTTCCCGGTAAAAACAATATTTTATCTTAGGAACGCAAATAATTTCGTTCTTTAGTCTGTTCGCAGGCCTTCGGGCCGCCAGAAATATAGTTTTGGGATAATTGGATACCGCAAAACCGCTGAAGGATATACCGCAAACACTATGGCGCAAAGATGATGTAGAAGAATGTCCAGTCCACTTTAGTACCTAACCGCTCCACGCAAGAATTTTCATTTTCCGACGCTAGTGAAAGACAGTCGAGTGGACTTAGAAAAATTTCAACGAGAAAACATTTTTGTCCCATAACTCGGAAGTTTACTAGTTTTGTCCAAAAAGTTCGTTTAAAAAAATTAACCCTAACGAGAAATAAATCATTTTGAAAAAAATTATTTTAAGATGCTTAAATCGACTAATTGGATGAAATTAAGGTTTTTTTCGTATTATACCATTACAGTACAATAAGTTTAGTAGTTTTGTCCTAAAAGTTCATTTAAAAAACATAAGCCTAGCTAGTAAATAAATAATTAAGAAAAAGTTATTTTATGTCCCTTTAAAGCAACTAAATGAATGAAATTTGTGATTTTTTTGTATAAACTCAAGACAGCCCAATAAGTTTACTAGTTTTGTCCAAAAAGTTCGTTTAAAAAAATTAACCCTAACGAGAAATAAATCATTTTGAAAAAAATTATTTTAAGATGCTTAAATCGACTAATTGGAGGAAATTAATGTTTTTTTCGTATTATACCATTACAGTACAATAAGTTTAGTAGTTTTGTCCTAAAAGTTCATTTAAAAAACATAAGCCTAGCTAGTAAATAAATAATTAAGAAAAAGTTATTTTATGTCCCTTTAAAGCAACTAAATGAATGAAATTTGTGATTTTTTTGTATAAACTCAAGACAGCCCAATAAGTTTACTAATTTTGTCCAAAAAGTTCGTTTAAAAAAATTAACCCAAACGAGAAATAAATCATTTCGAAAAAAATTATTTTAAGATGCTTAAATCGACTAATTGGAGCAAATTAAGGTTTTTTGTGTATTATACCAATACATTACAATAAATTTAGTAGTTTTGTCCAAAAAGTTCCTTTAAAAAAATTAACCCTAACGAGAAATAAATCGTTTTGAGAAAAATTATTTTAAGATGCCTTAAATCGACTAATTGGAGCAAATTAAGGTTTTTTGTGTATTATACCAATACACTACAATAAGTTTAGTAGTTTTGTCCAAAAAGTTCATTTAAAAAACATAAGCCTAGCTAGTAAATAAATAATTAAGAAAAAGTTATTTTATGTCCCTTTAAAGCAACTAAATGAATGAAATTTGTGATTTTTTTGTATAAACTCAAAACAGCCCAATAAGTTTACTAATTTTGTCCAAAAAGTTCGTTTAAAAAAATTAACCCAAACGAGAAATAAATCATTTCGAAAAAAATTATTTTAAGATGCTTAAATCGACTAATTGGAGCAAATTAAGGTTTTTTGTGTATTATACCAATACATTACAATAAGTTTAGTAGTTTTGTCCAAAAAGTTCCTTTAAAAAAATTAACCCTAACGAGAAATAAATCGTTTTGAGAAAAATTATTTTAAGATGCCTTAAATCGACTAATTGGAGCAAATTAAGGTTTTTTGTGTATTATACCAATACACTACAATAAGTTTAGTAGTTTTGTCCAAAAAGTTCCTTTAAAAAAATTAACCCTAACGAGAAATAAATCGTTTTGAGAAAAATTATTTTAAGATGCCTTAAATCGACTAATTGGAGCAAATTAAGGTTTTTTGTGTATTATACCAATACACTACAATGAGTTTAGTAGTTTTGTCCAAAAAGTTCCTTTTAAAAAGTTAACCCTAGCGAGAAATAAATCATTTTGAAAAAAATTATAATTGGAGGAAATGTTAAGACGGCAGGAGTGATATTCTTCTGATAAAAACAATATTTTATCTTAGGAACGCCAATAATTTCGTTCTTTAGTCTGTTCGCAGGCCTTCGGGCCGCCAAAAATATAGTTTGGGGATAATTGGATACCATAAAACCGCTGAAAGATATACCGCAAACGCTATGGCGCTAAGATGATGTAGGAGAATGCCCAGTCCACTTTAGTGCCTAACCGCTCCACGCAAGAATTTTCATTTTCCGACGCTAGTGAAAGACAGTCGAGTGGACTTAGAAAAATTTCAACGAGAAAACATTTTTGTCCCATAACTCGGAACCGGACGTTCCACTACCAAAAAGTCCTGTATAAGAAATATTCAGGAGACCATTCTGGACAATTCTCCTGTGGGAACCGTTAAAAAATATTGCTAGTGAAAGAAGTTAGCGATATATTTCCATTATACGAGTGACTTAGAATAATTTTCGGGGAAAATTTACATTTTTTGATTTGTGACACAACCGCTGAAGGATATACCGCAAACACTGTGGCGCTAAGATCATACGCCTAGTGAGTCTGTGACGGTACATACGATTTTTAACGAGAAAAGTTTTGGCATCTTTTATCTTAGAAAAAGATCCTGGCGCATTACAACAATGATGATGTAGAAGAATGCCCATTGCCCAGTCCACTGTCAAATGACGACTGGAAGATCGGATACTAGTCATTGATGCCGGCAATGATAGTATGGAAGATTTTATCGCGGAGCCTTGCGTTACTAACGTCCTGAGAGATGAGAGCTATGTGCCTGGAGAAAAGATTGAGCCAATAGCCGCGCCGACGAAATACGTTAGTGAGAAAGAGGGTTGAAGGTATCTACGGTAATAAAAGCAACTAAATGAATAAAATGTGTGATTTTTTTGTATAAACTCAAGATAGCGCAATAAGTTTACCAGTTTTGTCCAAAAAGTTCGTTTAAAAAAATTAACCCTAACGAGAAATAAATCATTTTGAAAAAAATTATTTTAAGATGCTTAAATCGACTAATTGGAGGAAATTAAGGTTTTTTTCGTATTATACCATTACAGTACAATAAGTTTAGTAGTTTTGTCCTAAAAGTTCATTTAAAAAACATAAGCCTAGCTAGTAAATAAATAATTAAGAAAAAGTTATTTTATGTCCCTTTAAAGCAACTAAATGAATGAAATTTGTGATTTTTTTGTATAAACTCAAGACAGCCCAATAAGTTTACTAATTTTGTCCAAAAAGTTCGTTTAAAAAAATTAACCCAAACGAGAAATAAATCATTTCGAAAAAAATTATTTTAAGATGCTTAAATCGACTAATTGGAGCAAATTAAGGTTTTTTGTGTATTATACCAATACATTACAATAAGTTTAGTAGTTTTGTCCAAAAAGTTCCTTTAAAAAAATTAACCCTAACGAGAAATAAATCGTTTTGAGAAAAATTATTTTAAGATGCCTTAAATCGACTAATTGGAGAAAATTAAGGTTTTTTGTGTATTATACCAATACACTACAATAAGTTTAGTAGTTTTGTCCAAAAAGTTCCTTTTAAAAAGTTAACCCTAGCGAGAAATAAATCATTTTGAAAAAAATTATAATTGGAGGAAATGTTAAGACGGCAGGAGTGATATTCTTCTGATAAAAACAATATTTTATCTTAGGAACGCCAATAATTTCGTTCTTTAGTCTGTTCGCAGGCCTTCGGGCCGCCAAAAATATAGTTTGGGGATAATTGGATACCATAAAACCGCTGAAAGATATACCGCAAACGCTATGGCGCTAAGATGATGTAGGAGAATGCCCAGTCCACTTTAGTGCCTAACCGCTCCACGCAAGAATTTTCATTTTCCGACGCTAGTGAAAGACAGTCGAGTGGACTTAGAAAAATTTCAACGAGAAAACATTTTTGTCCCATAACTCGGAACCGGACGTTCCACTACCAAAAAGTACTGTATAAAAAATATTCAGGAGACCATTCTGGACAATTCTCCTGTGGGAACCGTTAAAAAATATTGCTAGTGAAAGAAGTTAGCGATATATTTCCATTATACGAGTGGACTTAGAATAATTTTCGAGGAAAATTTACATTTTTTGATTTGTGACACAACCGCTGAAAGATATACCGCAAACACTGTGGCGCTAAGATCATACGCCTAGTGAGTCTGTGACGGTACATACGATTTTTAACGAGAAAAGTTTTGGCATCTTTTATCTTAGAAAAAGATCCTGGCGCATAACAACAATGATGATGTAGAAGAATGCCCAGTCCACTGTCAAATGACGACTGGAAGATCGGATACTAGTCATTGATGCCGGCAATGATAGTATGGAAGATTTTATCGCGGAGCCTTGCCTTACTAACGTCCAGAGAGATGAGAGCTATGTGCCTGGAGAAAAGATTGAGCCAATAGCCGCGCCGACGAAATACGTTAGTGAGAAAGAGGGTTAAAGGTCTCTACGGTAATAAAAGCAAGTAAATGAATAAAATGTGTGATTTTTTTGTATAAACTCAAGATAGCGCAATAAGTTTACTAGTTTTGTCCAAAAAGTTCGTTTAAAAAAATTAACCCTAACGAGAAATAAATCATTTTGAAAAAAATTATTTTGAGATGCTTAAATCGACTAATTGGAGGAAATTAAGGTTTTTTTCGTATTATACCATTACAGTACAATAAGTTTAGTAGTTTTGTCCTAAAAGTTCATTTAAAAAACATAAGCCTAGCTAGTAAATAAATAATTAAGAAAAAGTTATTTTATGTCCCTTTAAAGCAACTAAATGAATGAAATTTGTGATTTTTTTGTATAAACTCAAGACAGCCCAATAAGTTTACTAATTTTGTCCAAAAAGTTCGTTTAAAAAAATTAACCCAAACGAGAAATAAATCATTTCGAAAAAAATTATTTTAAGATGCTTAAATCGACTAATTGGAGCAAATTAAGGTTTTTTGTGTATTATACCAATACATTACAATAAGTTTAGTAGTTTTGTCCAAAAAGTTCCTTTAAAAAAATTAACCCTAACGAGAAATAAATCGTTTTGAGAAAAATTATTTTAAGATGCCTTAAATCGACTAATTGGAGCAAATTAAGGTTTTTTGTGTATTATACCAATACACTACAATAAGTTTAGTAGTTTTGTCCAAAAAGTTCCTTTAAAAAAATTAACCCTAACGAGAAATAAATCGTTTTGAGAAAAATTATTTTAAGATGCCTTAAATCGACTAATTGGAGGAAATTAAGGTTTTTTTCGTATTATACCATTACAGTACAATAAGTTTAGTAGTTTTGTCCTAAAAGTTCATTTAAAAAACATAAGCCTAGCTAGTAAATAAATAATTAAGAAAAAGTTATTTTTATGTCCCTTTAAAGCAACTAAATGAATGAAATTTGTGATTTTTTTGTATAAACTCAAGACAGCCCAATAAGTTTACTAATTTTGTCCAAAAAGTTCGTTTAAAAAAATTAACCCAAACGAGAAATAAATCATTTCGAAAAAAATTATTTTAAGATGCTTAAATCGACTAATTGGAGCAAATTAAGGTTTTTTGTGTATTATACCAATACATTACAATAAGTTTAGTAGTTTTGTCCAAAAAGTTCCTTTAAAAAAATTAACCCTAACGAGAAATAAATCGTTTTGAGAAAAATTATTTTAAGATGCCTTAAATCGACTAATTGGAGCAAATTAAGGTTTTTTGTGTATTATACCAATACACTACAATAAGTTTAGTAGTTTTGTCCAAAAAGTTCCTTTAAAAAAATTAACCCTAACGAGAAATAAATCGTTTTGAGAAAAATTATTTTAAGATGCCTTAAATCGACTAATTGGAGCAAATTAAGGTTTTTTGTGTATTATACCAATACACTACAATGAGTTTAGTAGTTTTGTCCAAAAAGTTCCTTTTAAAAAGTTAACCCTAGCGAGAAATAAATCATTTTGAAAAAAATTATAATTGGAGGAAATGTTAAGACGGCAGGAGTGATATTCTTCTGATAAAAACAATATTTTATCTTAGGAACGCCAATAATTTCGTTCTTTAGTCTGTTCGCAGGCCTTCGGGCCGCCAAAAATATAGTTTGGGGATAATTGGATACCATAAAACCGCTGAAAGATATACCGCAAACGCTATGGCGCTAAGATGATGTAGGAGAATGCCCAGTCCACTTTAGTGCCTAACCGCTCCACGCAAGAATTTTCATTTTCCGACGCTAGTGAAAGACAGTCGAGTGGACTTAGAAAAATTTCAACGAGAAAACATTTTTGTCCCATAACTCGGAACCGGACGTTCCACTACCAAAAAGTCCTATATAAGAAATATTCAGGAGACCATTCTGGACAATTCTCCTGTGGGAACCGTTAAAAAATATTGCTAGTGAAAGAAGTTAGCGATATATTTCCATTATACGAGTGACTTAGAATAATTTTCGAGGAAAATTTACATTTTTTGATTTGTGACACAACCGCTGAAGGATATACCGCAAACACTGTGGCGCTAAGATCATACGCCTAGTGAGTCTGTGACGGTACATACGATTTTTAACGAGAAAAGTTTTGGCATCTTTTATCTTAGAAAAAGATCCTGGCGCATTACAACAATGATGATGTAGAAGAATGCCCATTGCCCAGTCCACTGTCAAATGACGACTGGAAGATCGGATACTAGTCATTGATGCCGGCAATGATAGTATGGAAGATTTTATCGCGGAGCCTTGCGTTACTAACGTCCTGAGAGATGAGAGCTATGTGCCTGGAGAAAAGATTGAGCCAATAGCCGCGCCGACGAAATACGTTAGTGAGAAAGAGGGTTAAAGGTCTCTACGGTAATAAAAGCAACTAAATAAATAAAATGTGTGATTTTTTTGTATAAACTCAAGATAGCGCAATAAGTTTACTAGTTTTGTCCAAAAAGTTCGTTTAAAAAAATTAACCCTAACGAGAAATAAATCATTTTGAAAAAAATTATTTTAAGATGCTTAAATCGACTAATTGGAGGAAATTAAGGTTTTTTTCGTATTATACCATTACAGTACAATAAGTTTAGTAGTTTTGTCCTAAAAGTTCATTTAAAAAACATAAGCCTAGCTAGTAAATAAATAATTAAGAAAAAGTTATTTTATGTCCCTTTAAAGCAACTAAATGAATGAAATTTGTGATTTTTTTGTATAAACTCAAGATAGCCCAATAAGTTTACTAATTTTGTCCAAAAAGTTCGTTTAAAAAAATTAACCCAAACGAGAAATAAATCATTTCGAAAAAAATTATTTTAAGATGCTTAAATCGACTAATTGGAGCAAATTAAGGTTTTTTGTGTATTATACCAATACATTACAATAAGTTTAGTAGTTTTGTCCAAAAAGTTCCTTTAAAAAAATTAACCCTAACGAGAAATAAATCGTTTTGAGAAAAACTATTTTAAGATGCCTTAAATCGACTAATTGGAGCAAATTAAGGTTTTTTGTGTATTATACCAATACACTACAATAAGTTTAGTAGTTTTGTCCAAAAAGTTCCTTTAAAAAAATTAACCCTAACGAGAAATAAATCGTTTTGAGAAAAATTATTTTAAGATGCCTTAAATCGACTAATTGGAGGAAATTAAGGTTTTTTTCGTATTATACCATTACAGTACAATAAGTTTAGTAGTTTTGTCCTAAAAGTTCATTTAAAAAACATAAGCCTAGCTAGTAAATAAATAATTAAGAAAAAGTTATTTTATGTCCCTTTAAAGCAACTAAATGAATGAAATTTGTGATTTTTTTGTATAAACTCAAGACAGCCCAATAAGTTTACTAATTTTGTCCAAAAAGTTCGTTTAAAAAAATTAACCCAAACGAGAAATAAATCATTTCGAAAAAAATTATTTTAAGATGCTTAAATCGACTAATTGGAGCAAATTAAGGTTTTTTGTGTATTATACCAATACACTACAATAAGTTTAGTAGTTTGTCCAAAAAGTTCCTTTTAAAAAGTTAACCCTAGCGAGAAATAAATCATTTTGAAAAAAATTATAATTGGAGGAAATGTTAAGACGGCAGGAGTGATATTCTTCTGATAAAAACAATATTTTATCTTAGGAACGCCAATAATTTCGTTCTTTAGTCTGTTCGCAGGCCTTCGGGCCGCCAAAAATATAGTTTGGGGATAATTGGATACCATAAAACCGCTGAAAGATATACCGCAAACGCTATGGCGCTAAGATGATGTAGGAGAATGCCCAGTCCACTTTAGTGCCTAACCGCTCCACGCAAGAATTTTCATTTTCCGACGCTAGTGAAAGACAGTCGAGTGGACTTAGAAAAATTTCAACGAGAAAACATTTTTGTCCCATAACTCGGAACCGGACGTTCCACTACCAAAAAGTCCTATATAAGAAATATTCAGGAGACCATTCTGGACAATTCTCCTGTGGGAACCGTTAAAAAATATTGCTAGTGAAAGAAGTTAGCGATATATTTCCATTATACGAGTGACTTAGAATAATTTTCGAGGAAAATTTACATTTTTTGATTTGTGACACAACCGCTGAAGGATATACCGCAAACACTGTGGCGCTAAGATCATACGCCTAGTGAGTCTGTGACGGTACATACGATTTTTAACGAGAAAAGTTTTGGCATCTTTTATCTTAGAAAAAGATCCTGGCGCATAACAACAATGATGATGTAGAAGAATGCCCAGTCCACTGTCAAATGACGACTGGAAGATCGGATACTAGTCATTGATGCCGGCAATGATAGTATGGAAGATTTTATCGCGGAGCCTTGCCTTACTAACGTCCAGAGAGATGAGAGCTATGTGCCTGGAGAAAAGATTGAGCCAATAGCCGCGCCGACGAAATACGTTAGTGAGAAAGAGGGTTAAAGGTCTCTACGGTAATAAAAGCAACTAAATAAATAAAATGTGTGATTTTTTTGTATAAACTCAAGATAGCGCAATAAGTTTACTAGTTTTGTCCAAAAAGTTCGTTTAAAAAAATTAACCCTAACGAGAAATAAATCATTTTGAAAAAAAATATTTTAAGATGCTTAAATCGACTAATTGGAGGAAATTAAGGTTTTTTTCGTATTATACCATTACAGTACAATAAGTTTAGTAGTTTTGTCCAAAAAGTTCCTTTAAAAAAATTAACCCTAACGAGAAATAAATCGTTTTGAGAAAAATTATTTTAAGATGCCTTAAATCGACTAATTGGAGCAAATTAAGGTTTTTTGTGTATTATACCAATACACTACAATACGTTTAGTAGTTTTGTCCAAAAAGTTCCTTTTAAAAAGTTAACCCTAGCGAGAAATAAATTATTTTGAAAAAAATTATAATTGGAGGAAATGTTAAGACGGCAGGAGTGATATTCTTCTGATAAAAACAATATTTTATCTTAGGAACGCCAATAATTTCGTTCTTTAGTCTGTTCGCAGGCCTTCGGGCCGCCAAAAATATAGTTTGGGGATAATTGGATACCATAAAACCGCTGAAAGATATACCGCAAACGCTATGGCGCTAAGATGATGTAGGAGAATGCCCAGTCCACTTTAGTGCCTAACCGCTCCACGCAAGAATTTTCATTTTCCGACGCTAGTGAAAGACAGTCGAGTGGACTTAGAAAAATTTCAACGAGAAAACATTTTTGTCCCATAACTCGGAACCGGACGTTCCACTACCAAAAAGTACTGTATAAGAAATATTCAGGAGACCATTCTGGACAATGCTCCTGTGGGAACCGTTAAAAAATATTGCTAGTGAAAGAAGTTAGCGATATATTTCCATTATACGAGTGGACTTAGAATAATTTTCGAGGAAAATTTACATTTTTTGATTTGTGACACAACCGCTGAAAGATATACCGCAAACACTGTGGCGCTAAGATCATACGCCTAGTGAGTCTGTGACGGTACATACGATTTTTAACGAGAAAAGTTTTGGCATCTTTTATCTTAGAAAAAGATCCTGGCGCATAACAACAATGATGATGTAGAAGAATGCCCATTGCCCAGTCCACTGTCAAATGACGACTGGAAGATCGGATACTAGTCATTGATGCCGGCAATGATAGTATGGAAGATTTTATCGCGGAGCCTTGCCTTACTAATGTCCAGAGAGATGAGAGCTATGTGCCTGGAGAAAAGATTGAGCCAATAGCCGCGCCGACGAAATACGTTAGTGAGAAAGAGGGTTGAAGGTCTCTACGGTAATAAAAGCAACTAAATGAATAAAATGTGTGATTTTTTTGTATAAACTCAAGATAGCGCAATAAGTTTACTAGTTTTGTCCAAAAAGTTCGTTTAAAAAAATTAACCCTAACGAGAAATAAATCATTTTGAAAAAAATTATTTTAAGATGCTTAAATCGACTAATTGGAGGAAATTAAGGTTTTTTTCGTATTATACCATTACAGTACAATAAGTTTAGTAGTTTTGTCCTAAAAGTTCATTTAAAAAACATAAGCCTAGCTAGTAAATAAATAATTAAGAAAAAGTTATTTTATTTCCCTTTAAAACAACTAAATGAATGAAATTTGTGATTTTTTTGTATAAACTCAAGACAGCCCAATAAGTTTACTAGTTTTGTCCAAAAAGTTCGTTTAAAAAAATTAACCCTAACGAGAAATAAATCATTTTGAAAAAAATTATTTTAAGATGCTTAAATCGACTAATTGGAGGAAATTAAGGTTTTTTTCGTATTATACCATTACAGTACAATAAGTTTAGTAGTTTTGTCCTAAAAGTTCATTTAAAAAACATAAGCCTAGCTAGTATATAAATAATTAAGAAAAAGTTATTTTATGTCCCTTTAAAGCAACTAAATGAATGAAATTTGTGATTTTTTTGTATAAACTCAAGACAGCCCAATAAGTTTACTAATTTTGTCCAAAAAGTTCGTTTAAAAAAATTAACCCAAACGAGAAATAAATCATTTCGAAAAAAATTATTTTAAGATGCTTAAATCGACTAATTGGAGCAAATTAAGGTTTTTTGTGTATTATACCAATACATTACAATAAGTTTAGTAGTTTTGTCCAAAAAGTTCCTTTAAAAAAATTAACCCTAACGAGAAATAAATCGTTTTGAGAAAAATTATTTTAAGATGCCTTAAATCGACTAATTGGAGCAAATTAAGGTTTTTTGTGTATTATACCAATACACTACAATAAGTTTAGTAGTTTTGTCCAAAAAGTTCCTTTAAAAAAATTAACCCTAACGAGAAATAAATCGTTTTGAGAAAAATTATTTTAAGATGCCTTAAATCGACTAATTGGAGCAAATTAAGGTTTTTTGTGTATTATACCAATACACTACAATAAGTTTAGTAGTTTTGTCCAAAAAGTTCCTTTAAAAAAATTAACCCTAACGAGAAATAAATCGTTTAGAGAAAAATTATTTTAAGATGCCTTAAATCGACTAATTGGAGGAAATTAAGGTTTTTTTCGTATTATACCATTACAGTACAATAAGTTTAGTAGTTTTGTCCTAAAAGTTCATTTAAAAAACATAAGCCTAGCTAGTAAATAAATAATTAAGAAAAAGTTATTTTATGTCCCTTTAAAGCAACTAAATGAATGAAATTTGTAATTTTTTTGTATAAACTCAAGACAGCCCAATAAGTTTACTAATTTTGTCCAAAAAGTTCGTTTAAAAAAATTAACCCAAACGAGAAATAAATCATTTCGAAAAAAATTATTTTAAGATGCTTAAATCGACTAATTGGAGCAAATTAAGGTTTTTTGTGTATTATACCAATACATTACAATAAGTTTAGTAGTTTTGTCCAAAAAGTTCCTTTAAAAAAATTAACCCTAACGAGAAATAAATCGTTTTGAGAAAAATTATTTTAAGATGCCTTAAATCGACTAATTGGAGCAAATTAAGGTTTTTTGTGTATTATACCAATACACTACAATAAGTTTAGTAGTTTTGTCCAAAAAGTTCATTTAAAAAACATAAGCCTAGCTAGTAAATAAATAATTAAGAAAAAGTTATTTTATGTCCCTTTAAAGCAACTAAATGAATAAAATTTGTGATTTTTTTGTATAAACTCAAGACAGCCCAATAAGTTTACTAATTTTGTCCAAAAAGTTCGTTTAAAAAAATTAACCCAAACGAGAAATAAATCATTTCGAAAAAAATTATTTTAAGATGCTTAAATCGACTAATTGGAGCAAATTAAGGTTTTTTGTGTATTATACCAATACACTACAATAAGTTTAGTAGTTTTGTCCAAAAAGTTCCTTTTAAAAAGTTAACCCTAGCGAGAAATAAATCATTTTGAAAAAAATTATAATTGGAGGAAATGTTAAGACGGCAGGAGTGATATTCTTCTGATAAAAACAATATTTTATCTTAGGAACGCCAATAATTTCGTTCTTTAGTCTGTTCGCAGGCCTTCGGGCCGCCAAAAATATAGTTTGGGGATAATTGGATACCATAAAACCGCTGAAAGATATACCGCAAACGCTATGGCGCTAAGATGATGTAGGAGAATGCCCAGTCCACTTTAGTGCCTAACCGCTCCACGCAAGAATTTTCATTTTCCGACGCTAGTGAAAGACAGTCGAGTGGACTTAGAAAAATTTCAACGAGAAAACATTTTTGTCCCATAACTCGGAACCGGACGTTCCACTACCAAAAAGTCCTGTATAAGAAATATTCAGGAGACCATTCTGGACAATTCTCCTGTGGCAACCGTTAAAAAATATTGCTAGTGAAAGAAGTTAGCGATATATTTCCATTATACGAGTGGACTTAGAATAATTTTCGAGGAAAATTTACATTTTTTGATTTGTGACACAACCGCTGAAAGATATACCGCAAACACTGTGGCGCTAAGATCATACGCCTAGTGAGTCTGTGACGGTACATACGATTTTTAACGAGAAAAGTTTTGGCATCTTTTATCTTAGAAAAAGATCCTGGCGCATAACAACAATGATGATGTAGAAGAATGCCCAGTCCACTGTCAAATGACGACTGGAAGATCGGATACTAGTCATTGATGCCGGCAATGATAGTATGGAAAATTTTATCGCGGAGCCTTGCCTTACTAACGTCCAGAGAGATGAGAGCTATGTGCCTGGAGAAAAGATTGAGCCAATAGCCGCGCCGACGAAATACGTTAGTGAGAAAGAGGGTTGAAGGTCTCTACGGTAATAAAAGCAACTAAATGAATAAAATGTGTGATTTTTTTGTATAAACTCAAGATAGCGCAATAAGTTTACTAGTTTTGTCCAAAAAGTTCGTTTAAAAAAATTAACCCTAACGAGAAATAAATCATTTTGAAAAAAATTATTTTAAGATGCTTAAATCGACTAATTGGAGGAAATTAAGGTTTTTTTCGTATTATACCATTACAGTACAATAAGTTTAGTAGTTTTGTCCTAAAAGTTCATTTAAAAAACATAAGTCTAGCTAGTAAATAAATAATTAAGAAAAAGTTATTTTATGTCCCTTTAAAGCAACTAAATGAATGAAATTTGTGATTTTTTTGTATAAACTCAAGACAGCCCAATAAGTTTACTAATTTTGTCCAAAAAATTCGTTTAAAAAAATTAACCCAAACGAGAAATAAATCATTTCGAAAAAAATTATTTTAAGATGCTTAAATCGACTAATTGGAGCAAATTAAGGTTTTTTGTGTATTATACCAATACATTACAATAAGTTTAGTAGTTTTGTCCAAAAAGTTCCTTTAAAAAAATTAACCCTATCGAGAAATAAATCGTTTTGAGAAAAATTATTTTAAGATGCCTTAAATCGACTAATTGGAGCAAATTAAGGTTTTTTTCGTATTATACCATTACAGTACAATAAGTTTAGTAGTTTTGTCCTAAAAGTTCATTTAAAAAACATAAGCCTAGCTAGTAAATAAATAATTAAGAAAAAGTTATTTTATGTCCCTTTAAAGCAACTAAATGAATGAAATTTGTGATTTTTTTGTATAAACTCAAGACAGCCCAATAAGTTTACTAATTTTGTCCAAAAAGTTCGTTTAAAAAAATTAACCCAAACGAGAAATAAATCATTTCGAAAAAAATTATTTTAAGATGCTTAAATCGACTAATTGGAGCAAATTAAGGTTTTTTGTGTATTATACCAATACATTACAATAAGTTTAGTAGTTTTGTCCAAAAAGTTCCTTTAAAAAAATTAACCCTAACGAGAAATAAATCGTTTTGAGAAAAATTATTTTAAGATGCCTTAAATCGACTAATTGGAGCAAATTAAGGTTTTTTGTGTATTACACCAATACACTACAATAAGTTTAGTAGTTTTGTCCAAAAAGTTCCTTTAAAAAAATTAACCCTAACGAGAAATAAATCGTTTTGAGAAAAATTATTTTAAGATGCCTTAAATCGACTAATTGGAGCAAATTAAGGTTTTTTGTGTATTATACCAATACACTACAATAAGTTTAGTAGTTTTGTCCAAAAAGTTCCTTTAAAAAAATTAACCCTAACGAGAAATAAATCGTTTTGAGAAAAATTATTTTAAGATGCCTTAAATCGACTAATTGGAGGAAATTAAGGTTTTTTTCGTATTATACCATTACAGTACAATATGTTTAGTAGTTTTGTCCTAAAAGTTCATTTAAAAAACATAAGCCTAGCTAGTAAATAAATAATTAAGAAAAAGTTATTTTATGTCCCTTTAAAGCAACTAAATGAATGAAATTTGTGATTTTTTTGTATAAACTCAAGACAGCCCAATAAGTTTACTAATTTTGTCCAAAAAATTCGTTTAAAAAAATTAACCCAAACGAGAAATAAATCATTTCGAAAAAAATTATTTTAAGATGCTTAAATCGACTAATTGGAGCAAATTAAGGTTTTTTGTGTATTATACCAATACATTACAATAAGTTTAGTAGTTTTGTCCAAAAAGTTCCTTTAAAAAAATTAACCCTAACGAGAAATAAATCGTTTTGAGAAAAATTATTTTAAGATGCCTTAAATCGACTAATTGGAGCAAATTAAGGTTTTTTGTGTATTACACCAATACACTACAATAAGTTTAGTAGTTTTGTCCAAAAAGTTCCTTTAAAAAAATTAACCCTAACGAGAAATAAATCGTTTTGAGAAAAATTATTTTAAGATGCCTTAAATCGACTAATTGGAGCAAATTAAGGTTTTTTGTGTATTATACCAATACACTACAATAAGTTTAGTAGTTTTGTCCAAAAAGTTCCTTTAAAAAAATTAACCCTAACGAGAAATAAATCGTTTTGAGAAAAATTATTTTAAGATGCCTTAAATCGACTAATTGGAGGAAATTAAGGTTTTTTTCGTATTATACCATTACAGTACAATATGTTTAGTAGTTTTGTCCTAAAAGTTCATTTAAAAAACATAAGCCTAGCTAGTAAATAAATAATTAAGAAAAAGTTATTTTATGTCCCTTTAAAGCAACTAAATGAATGAAATTTGTGATTTTTTTGTATAAACTCAAGACAGCCCAATAAGTTTACTAATTTTGTCCAAAAAATTCGTTTAAAAAAATTAACCCAAACGAGAAATAAATCATTTCGAAAAAAATTATTTTAAGATGCTTAAATCGACTAATTGGAGCAAATTAAGGTTTTTTGTGTATTATACCAATACATTACAATAAGTTTAGTAGTTTTGTCCAAAAAGTTCCTTTAAAAAAATTAACCCTAACGAGAAATAAATCGTTTTGAGAAAAATTATTTTAAGATGCCTTAAATCGACTAATTGGAGCAAATTAAGGTTTTTTGTGTATTATACCAATACACTACAATAAGTTTAGTAGTTTTGTCCAAAAAGTTCCTTTAAAAAAATTAACCCTAACGAGAAATAAATCGTTTTGAGAAAAATTATTTTAAGATGCCTTAAATCGACTAATTGGAGGAAATTAAGGTTTTTTTCGTATTATACCATTACAGTACAATAAGTTTAGTAGTTTTGTACTAAAAGTTCATTTAAAAAACATAAGCCTAGCTAGTAAATAAATAATTAAGAAAAAGTTATTTTATGTCCCTTTAAAGCAACTAAATGAATGAAATTTGTGATTTTTTTGTATAAACTCAAGACAGCCCAATAAGTTTACTAATTTTGTCCAAAAAGTTCGTTTAAAAAAATTAACCCAAACGAGAAATAAATCATTTCGAAAAAAAATATTTTAAGATGCTTAAATCGACTAATTGGAGCAAATTAAGGTTTTTTGTGTATTATACCAATACATTACAATAAGTTTAGTAGTTTTGTCCAAAAAGTTCCTTTAAAAAAATTAACCCTAACGAGAAATAAATCGTTTTGAGAAAAATTATTTTAAGATGCCTTAAATCGACTAATTGGAGCAAATTAAGGTTTTTTGTGTATTATACCAATACACTACAATAAGTTTAGTAGTTTTGTCCAAAAAGTTCCTTTAAAAAAATTAACCCTAACGAGAAATAAATCGTTTTGAGAAAAATTATTTTAAGATGCCTTAAATCGACTAATTGGAGGAAATTAAGGTTTTTTTCGTATTATACCATTACAGTACAATAAGTTTAGTAGTTTTGTCCTAAAAGTTCATTTAAAAAACATAAGCCTAGCTAGTAAATAAATAATTAAGAAAAAGTTATTTTATGTCCCTTTAAAGCAACTAAATGAATGAAATTTGTGATTTTTTTGCATAAACTCAAGACAGCCCAATAAGTTTACTAATATTGTCCAAAAAGTTCGTTTAAAAAAATTAACCCAAACGAGAAATAAATCATTTCGAAAAAAATTATTTTAAGATGCTTAAATCGACTAATTGGAGCAAATTAAGGTTTTTTGTGTATTATACCAATACATTACAATAAGTTTAGTAGTTTTGTCCAAAAAGTTCCTTTAAAAAAATTAACCCTAACGAGAAATAAATCGTTTTGAGAAAAATTATTTTAAGATGCCTTAAATCGACTAATTGGAGCAAATTAAGGTTTTTTTCGTATTATACCATTACAGTACAATAAGTTTAGTAGTTTTGTCCTAAAAGTTCATTTAAAAAACATAAGCCTAGCTAGTAAATAAATAATTAAGAAAAAGTTATTTTATGTCCCTTTAAAGCAACTAAATGAATGAAATTTGTGATTTTTTTGTATAAACTCAAGACAGCCCAATAAGTTTACTAATTTTGTCCAAAAAGTTCGTTTAAAAAAATTAACCCAAACGAGAAATAAATCATTTCGAAAAAAATTATTTTAAGATGCTTAAATCGACTAATTGGAGCAAATTAAGGTTTTTTGTGTATTATACCAATACATTACAATAAGTTTAGTAGTTTTGTCCAAAAAGTTCCTTTAAAAAAATTAACCCTAACGAGAAATAAATCGTTTTGAGAAAAATTATTTTAAGATGCCTTAAATCGACTAATTGGAGCAAATTAAGGTTTTTTGTGTATTACACCAATACACTACAATAAGTTTAGTAGTTTTGTCCAAAAAGTTCCTTTAAAAAAATTAACCCTAACGAGAAATAAATCGTTTTGAGAAAAATTATTTTAAGATGCCTTAAATCGACTAATTGGAGCAAATTAAGGTTTTTTGTGTATTATACCAATACACTACAATAAGTTTAGTAGTTTTGTCCAAAAAGTTCCTTTAAAAAAATTAACCCTAACGAGAAATAAATCGTTTTGAGAAAAATTATTTTAAGATGCCTTAAATCGACTAATTGGAGGAAATTAAGGTTTTTTTCGTATTATACCATTACAGTACAATATGTTTAGTAGTTTTGTCCTAAAAGTTCATTTAAAAAACATAAGCCTAGCTAGTAAATAAATAATTAAGAAAAAGTTATTTTATGTCCCTTTAAAGCAACTAAATGAATGAAATTTGTGATTTTTTAGTATAAACTCAAGACAGCCCAATAAGTTTACTAATTTTGTCCAAAAAATTCGTTTAAAAAAATTAACCCAAACGAGAAATAAATCATTTCGAAAAAAATTATTTTAAGATGCTTAAATCGACTAATTGGAGCAAATTAAGGTTTTTTGTGTATTATACCAATACATTACAATAAGTTTAGTAGTTTTGTCCAAAAAGTTCCTTTAAAAAAATTAACCCTAACGAGAAATAAATCGTTTTGAGAAAAATTATTTTAAGATGCCTTAAATCGACTAATTGGAGCAAATTAAGGTTTTTTGTGTATTACACCAATACACTACAATAAGTTTAGTAGTTTTGTCCAAAAAGTTCCTTTAAAAAAATTAACCCTAACGAGAAATAAATCGTTTTGAGAAAAATTATTTTAAGATGCCTTAAATCGACTAATTGGAGCAAATTAAGGTTTTTTGTGTATTATACCAATACACTACAATAAGTTTAGTAGTTTTGTCCAAAAAGTTCCTTTAAAAAAATTAACCCTAACGAGAAATAAATCGTTTTGAGAAAAATTATTTTAAGATGCCTTAAATCGACTAATTGGAGGAAATTAAGGTTTTTTTCGTATTATACCATTACAGTACAATATGTTTAGTAGTTTTGTCCTAAAAGTTCATTTAAAAAACATAAGCCTAGCTAGTAAATAAATAATTAAGAAAAAGTTATTTTATGTCCCTTTAAAGCAACTAAATGAATGAAATTTGTGATTTTTTTGTATAAACTCAAGACAGCCCAATAAGTTTACTAATTTTGTCCAAAAAATTCGTTTAAAAAAATTAACCCAAACGAGAAATAAATCATTTCGAAAAAAATTATTTTAAGATGCTTAAATCGACTAATTGGAGCAAATTAAGGTTTTTTGTGTATTATACCAATACATTACAATAAGTTTAGTAGTTTTGTCCAAAAAGTTCCTTTAAAAAAATTAACCCTAACGAGAAATAAATCGTTTTGAGAAAAATTATTTTAAGATGCCTTAAATCGACTAATTGGAGCAAATTAAGGTTTTTTGTGTATTATACCAATACACTACAATAAGTTTAGTAGTTTTGTCCAAAAAGTTCCTTTAAAAAAATTAACCCTAACGAGAAATAAATCGTTTTGAGAAAAATTATTTTAAGATGCCTTAAATCGACTAATTGGAGGAAATTAAGGTTTTTTTCGTATTATACCATTACAGTACAATAAGTTTAGTAGTTTTGTACTAAAAGTTCATTTAAAAAACATAAGCCTAGCTAGTAAATAAATAATTAAGAAAAAGTTATTTTATGTCCCTTTAAAGCAACTAAATGAATGAAATTTGTGATTTTTTTGTATAAACTCAAGACAGCCTAATAAGTTTACTAATTTTGTCCAAAAAATTCGTTTAAAAAAATTAACCCAAACGAGAAATAAATCATTTCGAAAAAAATTATTTTAAGATGCTTAAATCGACTAATTGGAGCAAATTAAGGTTTTTTGTGTATTATACCAATACATTACAATAAGCTTAGTAGTTTTGTCCAAAAAGTTCCTTTAAAAAAATTAACCCTAACGAGAAATAAATCGTTTTGAGAAAAATTATTTTAAGATGCCTTAAATCGACTAATTGGAGCAAATTAAGGTTTTTTGTGTATTATACCAATACACTACAATAAGTTTAGTAGTTTTGTCCAAAAATTTCCTTTAAAAAAATTAACCCTAACGAGAAATAAATCGTTTTGAGAAAAATTATTTTAAGATGCCTTAAATCGACTAATTGGAGCAAATTAAGGTTTTTTGTGTATTATACCTATACACTACAATAAGTTTAGTAGTTTTGTCCAAAAAGTTCCTTTAAAAAAATTAACCCTAACGAGAAATAAATCGTTTTGAGAAAAATTATTTTAAGATACCTTAAATCGACTAATTGGAGGAAATTAAGGTTTTTTTCGTATTATACCATTACAGTACAATAAGTTTAGTAGTTTTGTCCTAAAAGTTCATTTAAAAAACATAAGCCTAGCTAGTAAATAAATAATTAAGAAAAAGTTATTTTATGTCCCTTTAAAGCAACTAAATGAATGAAATTTGTGATTTTTTTGTATAAACTCAAGACAGCCCAATAAGTTTACTAATTTTGTCCAAAAAGTTCGTTTAAAAAAATTAACCCAAACGAGAAATAAATCATTTCGAAAAAAAATATTTTAAGATGCTTAAATCGACTAATTGGAGCAAATTAAGGTTTTTTGTGTATTATACCAATACATTACAATAAGTTTAGTAGTTTTGTCCAAAAAGTTCCTTTAAAAAAATTAACCCTAACGAGAAATAAATCGTTTTGAGAAAAATTATTTTAAGATGCCTTAAATCGACTAATTGGAGCAAATTAAGGTTTTTTGTGTATTATACCAATACACTACAATAAGTTTAGTAGTTTTGTCCAAAAAGTTCCTTTAAAAAAATTAACCCTAACGAGAAATAAATCGTTTTGAGAAAAATTATTTTAAGATGCCTTAAATCGACTAATTGGAGGAAATTAAGGTTTTTTTCGTATTATACCATTACAGTACAATAAGTTTAGTAGTTTTGTCCTAAAAGTTCATTTAAAAAACATAAGCCTAGCTAGTAAATAAATAATTAAGAAAAAGTTATTTTATGTCCCTTTAAAGCAACTAAATGAATGAAATTTGTGATTTTTTTGCATAAACTCAAGACAGCCCAATAAGTTTACTAATATTGTCCAAAAAGTTCGTTTAAAAAAATTAACCCAAACGAGAAATAAATCATTTCGAAAAAAATTATTTTAAGATGCTTAAATCGACTAATTGGAGCAAATTAAGGTTTTTTGTGTATTATACCAATACATTACAATAAGTTTAGTAGTTTTGTCCAAAAAGTTCCTTTAAAAAAATTAACCCTAACGAGAAATAAATCGTTTTGAGAAAAATTATTTTAAGATGCCTTAAATCGACTAATTGGAGCAAATTAAGGTTTTTTGTGTATTATACCAATACACTACAATAAGTTTAGTAGTTTTGTCCAAAAAGTTCCTTTAAAAAAATTAACCCTAACGACAAATAAATCGTTTTGAGAAAAATTATTTTAAGATGCCTTAAATCGACTAATTGGAGCAAATTAAGGTTTTTTGTGTATTATACCAATACACTACAATAAGTTTAGTAGTTTTGTCCAAAAAGTTCCTTTTAAAAAGTTAACCCTAGCGAGAAATAAATAATTTTGAAAAAAATTATAATTGGAGGAAATGTTAAGACGGCAGGAGTGATATTCTTCTGATAAAAACAATATTTTATCTTAGGAACGCCAATAATTTCGTTCTTTAATCTGTTCGCAGGCCTTCGGGCCGCCAAAAATATAGTTTGGGGATAATTGGATACCATAAAACCGCTGAAAGATATACCGCAAACGCTATGGCGCTAAGATGATGTAGGAGAATGCCCAGTCCACTTTAGTGCCTAACCGCTCCACGCAAGAATTTTCATTTTCCGACGCTAGTGAAAGACAGTCGAGTGGACTTTGAAATATTTCAACGAGAAAACATTTTTGTCCCATAACTCGGAACCGGACGTTCCACTACCAAAAAGTCCTGTATAAGAAATATTCAGGAGACCATTCTGGACAATTCTCCTGTGGCAACCGTTAAAAAATATTGCTAGTGAAAGAAGTTAGCGATATATTTCCATTATACGAGTGGACTTAGAATAATTTTCGAGGAAAATTTACATTTTTTGATTTGTGACACAACCGCTGAAAGATATACCGCAAACACTGTGGCGCTAAGATCATACGCCTAGTGAGTCTGTGACGGTACATACGATTTTTAACGAGAAAAGTTTTGGCATCTTTTATCTTAGAAAAAGATCCTGGCGCATAACAACAATGATGATGTAGAAGAATGCCCAGTCCACTGTCAAATGACGACTGGAAGATCGGATACTAGTCATTGATGCCGGCAATGATAGTATGGAAAATTTTATCGCGGAGCCTTGCCTTACTAACGTCCAGAGAGATGAGAGCTATGTGCCTGGAGAAAAGATTGAGCCAATAGCCGCGCCGACGAAATACGTTAGTGAGAAAGAGGGTTGAAGGTCTCTACGGTAATAAAAGCAACTAAATGAATAAAATGTGTTATTTTTTGTATAAACTCAAGATAGCGCAATAAGTTTACTAGTTTTGTCCAAAAAGTTCGTTTAAAAAAATTAACCCTAACGAGAAATAAATCGTTTTGAGAAAAATTATTTTAAGATGCCTTAAATCGACTAATTGGAGCAAATTAAGGTTTTTTGTGTATTATACCAATACACTACAATAAGTTTAGTAGTTTTGTCCAAAAAGTTCCTTTAAAAAAATTAACCCTAACGAGAAATAAATCGTTTTGAGAAAAATTATTTTAAGATGCCTTAAATCGACTAATTGGAGCAAATTAAGGTTTTTTGTGTATTATACCAATACACTACAATAAGTTTAGTAGTTTTGTCCAAAAAGTTCCTTTTAAAAAGTTAACCCTAGCGAGAAATAAATCATTTTGAAAAAAATTATAATTGGAGGAAATGTTAAGACGGCAGGAGTGATATTCTTCTGATAAAAACAATATTTTATCTTAGGAACGCCAATAATTTCGTTCTTTAGTCTGTTCGCAGGCCTTCGGGCCGCCAAAAATATAGTTTGGGGATAATTGGATACCATAAAACCGCTGAAAGATATACCGCAAACGCTATGGCGCTAAGATGATGTAGGAGAATGCCCAGTCCACTTTAGTGCCTAACCGCTCCACGCAAGAATTTTCATTTTCCGACGCTAGTGAAAGACAGTCGAGTGGACTTAGAAAAATTTCAACGAGAAAACATTTTTGTCCCATAACTCGGAACCGGACGTTCCACTACCAAAAAGTCCTGTATAAGAAATATTCAGGAGACCATTCTGGACAATTCTCCTGTGGGAACCGTTAAAAAATATTGCTAGTGAAAGAAGTTAGCGATATATTTCCATTATACGAGTGGACTTAGAATAATTTTCGAGGAAAATTTACATTTTTTGATTTGTGACACAACCGCTGAAAGATATACCGCAAACACTGTGGCGCTAAGATCATACGCCTAGTGAGTCTGTGACGGTACATACGATTTTTAACGAGAAAAGTTTTGGCATCAGCCCACTGTCAAATGACGACTGGAAGATCGGATACTAGTCATTGATGCCGGCAATGATAGTATGGAAGATTTTATCGCGGAGCCTTGCCTTACTAACGTCCAGAGAGATGAGAGCTATGTGCCTGGAGAAAAGATTGAGCCAATAGCCGCGCCGACGAAATACGTTAGTGAGAAAGAGGGTTGAAGGTCTCTACGGTAATTAAAGCAACTAAATGAATAAAATGTGTGATTTTTTTGTATAAACTCAAGATAGCGCAATAAGTTTACTAGTTTTGTCCAAAAAGTTCGTTTAAAAAAATTAACCCTAACGAGAAATAAATCATTTTGAAAAAAATTATTTTAAGATGCTTAAATCGACTAATTGGAGGAAATTAAGGTTTTTTTCGTATTATACCATTACAGTACAATAAGTTTAGTAGTTTTGTCCTAAAAGTTCATTTAAAAAACATAAGCCTAGCTAGTAAATAAATAATTAAGAAAAAGTTATTTTATGTCCCTTTAAAGCAACTAAATGAATGAAATTTGTGATTTTTTTGTATAAACTCAAGACAGCCCAATAAGTTTACTAATTTTGTCCAAAAAGTTCGTTTAAAAAAATTAACCCAAACGAGAAATAAATCATTTCGAAAAAAATTATTTTAAGATGCTTAAATCGACTAATTGGAGCCAATTAAGGTTTTTTGTGTATTATACCAATACATTACAATAAGTTTAGTAGTTTTGTCCAAAAAGTTCCTTTAAAAAAATTAACCCTAACGAGAAATAAATCGTTTTGAGAAAAATTATTTTAAGATGCCTTAAATCGACTAATTGGAGCAAATTAAGGTTTTTTGTGTATTATACCAATACACTACAATAAGTTTAGTAGTTTTGTCCAAAAAGTTCCTTTAAAAAAATTAACCCTAACGAGAAATAAATCGTTTTGAGAAAAATTATTTTAAGATGCCTTAAATCGACTAATTGGAGGAAATTAAGGTTTTTTTCGTATTATACCATTACAGTACAATAAGTTTAGTAGTTTTGCCCTAAAAGTTCATTTAAAAAACATAAGCCTAGCTAGTAAATAAATAATTAAGAAAAAGTTATTTTATGTCCCTTTAAAGCAACTAAATGAATGAAATTTGTGATTTTTTTGTACAAACTCAAGACAGCCCAATATGTTTACTAATTTTGTCCAAAAAGTTCGTTTAAAAAAATTAACCCAAACGAGAAATAAATCATTTCGAAAAAAATTATTTTAAGATGCTTAAATCGACTAATTGGAGCAAATTAAGGTTTTTTGTGTATTATACCAATACATTACAATAAGTTTAGTAGTTTTGTCCAAAAAGTTCCTTTAAAAAAATTAACCCTAACGAGAAATAAATCGTTTTGAGAAAAAGTATTTTAAGATGCCTTAAATCGACTAATTGGAGCAAATTAAGGTTTTTTGTGTATTATACCAATACACTACAATAAGTTTAGTAGTTTTGTCCAAAAAGTTCCTTTAAAAAAATTAACCCTAACGAGAAATAACTCGTTTTGAGAAAAATTATTTTAAGATGCCTTAAATCGACTAATTGGAGCAAATTAAGGTTTTTTGTGTATTATACCAATACACTACAATAAGTTTAGTAGTTTTGTCCAAAAAGTTCCTTTAAAAAAATTAACCCTAACGAGAAATAAATCGTTTTGAGAAAAATTATTTTAAGATGCCTTAAATCGACTAATTGGAGGAAATTAAGGTTTTTTTCGTATTATACCATTACAGTACAATAAGTTTAGTAGTTTTGTCCTAAAAGTTCATTTAAAAACATAAGCCTAGCTAGTAAATAAATAATTAAGAAAAAGTTATTTTATGTCCCTTTAAAGCAACTAAATGAATGAAATTTGTGATTTTTTTGTACAAACTCAAGACAGCCCAATATGTTTACTAATTTTGTCCAAAAAGTTCGTTTAAAAAAATTAACCCAAACGAGAAATAAATCATTTCGAAAAAAATTATTTTAAGATGCTTAAATCGACTAATTGGAGCAAATTAAGGTTTTTTGTGTATTATACCAATACATTACAATAAGTTTAGTAGTTTTGTCCAAAAAGTTCCTTTAAAAAAATTAACCCTAACGAGAAATAAATCGTTTTGAGAAAAAGTATTTTAAGATGCCTTAAATCGACTAATTGGAGCAAATTAAGGTTTTTTGTGTATTATACCAATACACTACAATAAGTTTAGTAGTTTTGTCCAAAAAGTTCCTTTAAAAAAATTAACCCTAACGAGAAATAACTCGTTTTGAGAAAAATTATTTTAAGATGCCTTAAATCGACTAATTGGAGCAAATTAAGGTTTTTTGTGTATTATACCAATACACTACAATAAGTTTAGTAGTTTTGTCCAAAAAGTTCCTTTAAAAAAATTAACCCTAACGAGAAATAAATCGTTTTGAGAAAAATTATTTTAAGATGCTTAAATCGACTAATTGGAGCAAATTAAGGTTTTTTGTGTATTATACCAATACATTACAATAAGTTTAGTAGTTTTGTCCAAAAAGTTCCTTTAAAAAAATTAACCCTAACGAGAAATAAATCGTTTTGAGAAAAATTATTTTAAGATGCCTTAAATCGACTAATTGGAGCAAATTAAGGTTTTTTGTGTATTACACCAATACACTACAATAAGTTTAGTAGTTTTGTCCAAAAAGTTCCTTTAAAAAAATTAACCCTAACGAGAAATAAATCGTTTTGAGAAAAATTATTTTAAGATGCCTTAAATCGACTAATTGGAGCAAATTAAGGTTTTTTGTGTATTATACCAATACACTACAATAAGTTTAGTAGTTTTGTCCAAAAAGTTCCTTTAAAAAAATTAACCCTAACGAGAAATAAATCGTTTTGAGAAAAATTATTTTAAGATGCCTTAAATCGACTAATTGGAGGAAATTAAGGTTTTTTTCGTATTATACCATTACAGTACAATATGTTTAGTAGTTTTGTCCTAAAAGTTCATTTAAAAAACATAAGCCTAGCTAGTAAATAAATAATTAAGAAAAAGTTATTTTATGTCCCTTTAAAGCAACTAAATGAATGAAATTTGTGATTTTTTAGTATAAACTCAAGACAGCCCAATAAGTTTACTAATTTTGTCCAAAAAATTCGTTTAAAAAAATTAACCCAAACGAGAAATAAATCATTTCGAAAAAAATTATTTTAAGATGCTTAAATCGACTAATTGGAGCAAATTAAGGTTTTTTGTGTATTATACCAATACATTACAATAAGTTTAGTAGTTTTGTCCAAAAAGTTCCTTTAAAAAAATTAACCCTAACGAGAAATAAATCGTTTTGAGAAAAATTATTTTAAGATGCCTTAAATCGACTAATTGGAGCAAATTAAGGTTTTTTGTGTATTACACCAATACACTACAATAAGTTTAGTAGTTTTGTCCAAAAAGTTCCTTTAAAAAAATTAACCCTAACGAGAAATAAATCGTTTTGAGAAAAATTATTTTAAGATGCCTTAAATCGACTAATTGGAGCAAATTAAGGTTTTTTGTGTATTATACCAATACACTACAATAAGTTTAGTAGTTTTGTCCAAAAAGTTCCTTTAAAAAAATTAACCCTAACGAGAAATAAATCGTTTTGAGAAAAATTATTTTAAGATGCCTTAAATCGACTAATTGGAGGAAATTAAGGTTTTTTTCGTATTATACCATTACAGTACAATATGTTTAGTAGTTTTGTCCTAAAAGTTCATTTAAAAAACATAAGCCTAGCTAGTAAATAAATAATTAAGAAAAAGTTATTTTATGTCCCTTTAAAGCAACTAAATGAATGAAATTTGTGATTTTTTAGTATAAACTCAAGACAGCCCAATAAGTTTACTAATTTTGTCCAAAAAATTCGTTTAAAAAAATTAACCCAAACGAGAAATAAATCATTTCGAAAAAAATTATTTTAAGATGCTTAAATCGACTAATTGGAGCAAATTAAGGTTTTTTGTGTATTATACCAATACATTACAATAAGTTTAGTAGTTTTGTCCAAAAAGTTCCTTTAAAAAAATTAACCCTAACGAGAAATAAATCGTTTTGAGAAAAATTATTTTAAGATGCCTTAAATCGACTAATTGGAGCAAATTAAGGTTTTTTGTGTATTACACCAATACACTACAATAAGTTTAGTAGTTTTGTCCAAAAAGTTCCTTTAAAAAAATTAACCCTAACGAGAAATAAATCGTTTTGAGAAAAATTATTTTAAGATGCCTTAAATCGACTAATTGGAGCAAATTAAGGTTTTTTGTGTATTATACCAATACACTACAATAAGTTTAGTAGTTTTGTCCAAAAAGTTCCTTTAAAAAAATTAACCCTAACGAGAAATAAATCGTTTTGAGAAAAATTATTTTAAGATGCCTTAAATCGACTAATTGGAGGAAATTAAGGTTTTTTTCGTATTATACCATTACAGTACAATATGTTTAGTAGTTTTGTCCTAAAAGTTCATTTAAAAAACATAAGCCTAGCTAGTAAATAAATAATTAAGAAAAAGTTATTTTATGTCCCTTTAAAGCAACTAAATGAATGAAATTTGTGATTTTTTTGTATAAACTCAAGACAGCCCAATAAGTTTACTAATTTTGTCCAAAAAATTCGTTTAAAAAAATTAACCCAAACGAGAAATAAATCATTTCGAAAAAAATTATTTTAAGATGCTTAAATCGACTAATTGGAGCAAATTAAGGTTTTTTGTGTATTATACCAATACATTACAATAAGTTTAGTAGTTTTGTCCAAAAAGTTCCTTTAAAAAAATTAACCCTAACGAGAAATAAATCGTTTTGAGAAAAATTATTTTAAGATGCCTTAAATCGACTAATTGGAGCAAATTAAGGTTTTTTGTGTATTATACCAATACACTACAATAAGTTTAGTAGTTTTGTCCAAAAAGTTCCTTTAAAAAAATTAACCCTAACGAGAAATAAATCGTTTTGAGAAAAATTATTTTAAGATGCCTTAAATCGACTAATTGGAGGAAATTAAGGTTTTTTTCGTATTATACCATTACAGTACAATAAGTTTAGTAGTTTTGTACTAAAAGTTCATTTAAAAAACATAAGCCTAGCTAGTAAATAAATAATTAAGAAAAAGTTATTTTATGTCCCTTTAAAGCAACTAAATGAATGAAATTTGTGATTTTTTTGTATAAACTCAAGACAGCCTAATAAGTTTACTAATTTTGTCCAAAAAATTCGTTTAAAAAAATTAACCCAAACGAGAAATAAATCATTTCGAAAAAAATTATTTTAAGATGCTTAAATCGACTAATTGGAGCAAATTAAGGTTTTTTGTGTATTATACCAATACATTACAATAAGCTTAGTAGTTTTGTCCAAAAAGTTCCTTTAAAAAAATTAACCCTAACGAGAAATAAATCGTTTTGAGAAAAATTATTTTAAGATGCCTTAAATCGACTAATTGGAGCAAATTAAGGTTTTTTGTGTATTATACCAATACACTACAATAAGTTTAGTAGTTTTGTCCAAAAATTTCCTTTAAAAAAATTAACCCTAACGAGAAATAAATCGTTTTGAGAAAAATTATTTTAAGATGCCTTAAATCGACTAATTGGAGCAAATTAAGGTTTTTTGTGTATTATACCTATACACTACAATAAGTTTAGTAGTTTTGTCCAAAAAGTTCCTTTAAAAAAATTAACCCTAACGAGAAATAAATCGTTTTGAGAAAAATTATTTTAAGATACCTTAAATCGACTAATTGGAGGAAATTAAGGTTTTTTTCGTATTATACCATTACAGTACAATAAGTTTAGTAGTTTTGTCCTAAAAGTTCATTTAAAAAACATAAGCCTAGCTAGTAAATAAATAATTAAGAAAAAGTTATTTTATGTCCCTTTAAAGCAACTAAATGAATGAAATTTGTGATTTTTTTGTATAAACTCAAGACAGCCCAATAAGTTTACTAATTTTGTCCAAAAAGTTCGTTTAAAAAAATTAACCCAAACGAGAAATAAATCATTTCGAAAAAAAATATTTTAAGATGCTTAAATCGACTAATTGGAGCAAATTAAGGTTTTTTGTGTATTATACCAATACATTACAATAAGTTTAGTAGTTTTGTCCAAAAAGTTCCTTTAAAAAAATTAACCCTAACGAGAAATAAATCGTTTTGAGAAAAATTATTTTAAGATGCCTTAAATCGACTAATTGGAGCAAATTAAGGTTTTTTGTGTATTATACCAATACACTACAATAAGTTTAGTAGTTTTGTCCAAAAAGTTCCTTTAAAAAAATTAACCCTAACGAGAAATAAATCGTTTTGAGAAAAATTATTTTAAGATGCCTTAAATCGACTAATTGGAGGAAATTAAGGTTTTTTTCGTATTATACCATTACAGTACAATAAGTTTAGTAGTTTTGTCCTAAAAGTTCATTTAAAAAACATAAGCCTAGCTAGTAAATAAATAATTAAGAAAAAGTTATTTTATGTCCCTTTAAAGCAACTAAATGAATGAAATTTGTGATTTTTTTGCATAAACTCAAGACAGCCCAATAAGTTTACTAATATTGTCCAAAAAGTTCGTTTAAAAAAATTAACCCAAACGAGAAATAAATCATTTCGAAAAAAATTATTTTAAGATGCTTAAATCGACTAATTGGAGCAAATTAAGGTTTTTTGTGTATTATACCAATACATTACAATAAGTTTAGTAGTTTTGTCCAAAAAGTTCCTTTAAAAAAATTAACCCTAACGAGAAATAAATCGTTTTGAGAAAAATTATTTTAAGATGCCTTAAATCGACTAATTGGAGCAAATTAAGGTTTTTTGTGTATTATACCAATACACTACAATAAGTTTAGTAGTTTTGTCCAAAAAGTTCCTTTAAAAAAATTAACCCTAACGACAAATAAATCGTTTTGAGAAAAATTATTTTAAGATGCCTTAAATCGACTAATTGGAGCAAATTAAGGTTTTTTGTGTATTATACCAATACACTACAATAAGTTTAGTAGTTTTGTCCAAAAAGTTCCTTTTAAAAAGTTAACCCTAGCGAGAAATAAATAATTTTGAAAAAAATTATAATTGGAGGAAATGTTAAGACGGCAGGAGTGATATTCTTCTGATAAAAACAATATTTTATCTTAGGAACGCCAATAATTTCGTTCTTTAATCTGTTCGCAGGCCTTCGGGCCGCCAAAAATATAGTTTGGGGATAATTGGATACCATAAAACCGCTGAAAGATATACCGCAAACGCTATGGCGCTAAGATGATGTAGGAGAATGCCCAGTCCACTTTAGTGCCTAACCGCTCCACGCAAGAATTTTCATTTTCCGACGCTAGTGAAAGACAGTCGAGTGGACTTTGAAATATTTCAACGAGAAAACATTTTTGTCCCATAACTCGGAACCGGACGTTCCACTACCAAAAAGTCCTGTATAAGAAATATTCAGGAGACCATTCTGGACAATTCTCCTGTGGCAACCGTTAAAAAATATTGCTAGTGAAAGAAGTTAGCGATATATTTCCATTATACGAGTGGACTTAGAATAATTTTCGAGGAAAATTTACATTTTTTGATTTGTGACACAACCGCTGAAAGATATACCGCAAACACTGTGGCGCTAAGATCATACGCCTAGTGAGTCTGTGACGGTACATACGATTTTTAACGAGAAAAGTTTTGGCATCTTTTATCTTAGAAAAAGATCCTGGCGCATAACAACAATGATGATGTAGAAGAATGCCCAGTCCACTGTCAAATGACGACTGGAAGATCGGATACTAGTCATTGATGCCGGCAATGATAGTATGGAAAATTTTATCGCGGAGCCTTGCCTTACTAACGTCCAGAGAGATGAGAGCTATGTGCCTGGAGAAAAGATTGAGCCAATAGCCGCGCCGACGAAATACGTTAGTGAGAAAGAGGGTTGAAGGTCTCTACGGTAATAAAAGCAACTAAATGAATAAAATGTGTTATTTTTTGTATAAACTCAAGATAGCGCAATAAGTTTACTAGTTTTGTCCAAAAAGTTCGTTTAAAAAAATTAACCCTAACGAGAAATAAATCGTTTTGAGAAAAATTATTTTAAGATGCCTTAAATCGACTAATTGGAGCAAATTAAGGTTTTTTGTGTATTATACCAATACACTACAATAAGTTTAGTAGTTTTGTCCAAAAAGTTCCTTTAAAAAAATTAACCCTAACGAGAAATAAATCGTTTTGAGAAAAATTATTTTAAGATGCCTTAAATCGACTAATTGGAGCAAATTAAGGTTTTTTGTGTATTATACCAATACACTACAATAAGTTTAGTAGTTTTGTCCAAAAAGTTCCTTTTAAAAAGTTAACCCTAGCGAGAAATAAATCATTTTGAAAAAAATTATAATTGGAGGAAATGTTAAGACGGCAGGAGTGATATTCTTCTGATAAAAACAATATTTTATCTTAGGAACGCCAATAATTTCGTTCTTTAGTCTGTTCGCAGGCCTTCGGGCCGCCAAAAATATAGTTTGGGGATAATTGGATACCATAAAACCGCTGAAAGATATACCGCAAACGCTATGGCGCTAAGATGATGTAGGAGAATGCCCAGTCCACTTTAGTGCCTAACCGCTCCACGCAAGAATTTTCATTTTCCGACGCTAGTGAAAGACAGTCGAGTGGACTTAGAAAAATTTCAACGAGAAAACATTTTTGTCCCATAACTCGGAACCGGACGTTCCACTACCAAAAAGTCCTGTATAAGAAATATTCAGGAGACCATTCTGGACAATTCTCCTGTGGGAACCGTTAAAAAATATTGCTAGTGAAAGAAGTTAGCGATATATTTCCATTATACGAGTGGACTTAGAATAATTTTCGAGGAAAATTTACATTTTTTGATTTGTGACACAACCGCTGAAAGATATACCGCAAACACTGTGGCGCTAAGATCATACGCCTAGTGAGTCTGTGACGGTACATACGATTTTTAACGAGAAAAGTTTTGGCATCAGCCCACTGTCAAATGACGACTGGAAGATCGGATACTAGTCATTGATGCCGGCAATGATAGTATGGAAGATTTTATCGCGGAGCCTTGCCTTACTAACGTCCAGAGAGATGAGAGCTATGTGCCTGGAGAAAAGATTGAGCCAATAGCCGCGCCGACGAAATACGTTAGTGAGAAAGAGGGTTGAAGGTCTCTACGGTAATTAAAGCAACTAAATGAATAAAATGTGTGATTTTTTTGTATAAACTCAAGATAGCGCAATAAGTTTACTAGTTTTGTCCAAAAAGTTCGTTTAAAAAAATTAACCCTAACGAGAAATAAATCATTTTGAAAAAAATTATTTTAAGATGCTTAAATCGACTAATTGGAGGAAATTAAGGTTTTTTTCGTATTATACCATTACAGTACAATAAGTTTAGTAGTTTTGTCCTAAAAGTTCATTTAAAAAACATAAGCCTAGCTAGTAAATAAATAATTAAGAAAAAGTTATTTTATGTCCCTTTAAAGCAACTAAATGAATGAAATTTGTGATTTTTTTGTATAAACTCAAGACAGCCCAATAAGTTTACTAATTTTGTCCAAAAAGTTCGTTTAAAAAAATTAACCCAAACGAGAAATAAATCATTTCGAAAAAAATTATTTTAAGATGCTTAAATCGACTAATTGGAGCCAATTAAGGTTTTTTGTGTATTATACCAATACATTACAATAAGTTTAGTAGTTTTGTCCAAAAAGTTCCTTTAAAAAAATTAACCCTAACGAGAAATAAATCGTTTTGAGAAAAATTATTTTAAGATGCCTTAAATCGACTAATTGGAGCAAATTAAGGTTTTTTGTGTATTATACCAATACACTACAATAAGTTTAGTAGTTTTGTCCAAAAAGTTCCTTTAAAAAAATTAACCCTAACGAGAAATAAATCGTTTTGAGAAAAATTATTTTAAGATGCCTTAAATCGACTAATTGGAGGAAATTAAGGTTTTTTTCGTATTATACCATTACAGTACAATAAGTTTAGTAGTTTTGCCCTAAAAGTTCATTTAAAAAACATAAGCCTAGCTAGTAAATAAATAATTAAGAAAAAGTTATTTTATGTCCCTTTAAAGCAACTAAATGAATGAAATTTGTGATTTTTTTGTACAAACTCAAGACAGCCCAATATGTTTACTAATTTTGTCCAAAAAGTTCGTTTAAAAAAATTAACCCAAACGAGAAATAAATCATTTCGAAAAAAATTATTTTAAGATGCTTAAATCGACTAATTGGAGCAAATTAAGGTTTTTTGTGTATTATACCAATACATTACAATAAGTTTAGTAGTTTTGTCCAAAAAGTTCCTTTAAAAAAATTAACCCTAACGAGAAATAAATCGTTTTGAGAAAAAGTATTTTAAGATGCCTTAAATCGACTAATTGGAGCAAATTAAGGTTTTTTGTGTATTATACCAATACACTACAATAAGTTTAGTAGTTTTGTCCAAAAAGTTCCTTTAAAAAAATTAACCCTAACGAGAAATAACTCGTTTTGAGAAAAATTATTTTAAGATGCCTTAAATCGACTAATTGGAGCAAATTAAGGTTTTTTGTGTATTATACCAATACACTACAATAAGTTTAGTAGTTTTGTCCAAAAAGTTCCTTTAAAAAAATTAACCCTAACGAGAAATAAATCGTTTTGAGAAAAATTATTTTAAGATGCCTTAAATCGACTAATTGGAGGAAATTAAGGTTTTTTTCGTATTATACCATTACAGTACAATAAGTTTAGTAGTTTTGTCCTAAAAGTTCATTTAAAAACATAAGCCTAGCTAGTAAATAAATAATTAAGAAAAAGTTATTTTATGTCCCTTTAAAGCAACTAAATGAATGAAATTTGTGATTTTTTTGCATAAACTCAAGACAGCCCAATAAGTTTACTAATATTGTCCAAAAAGTTCGTTTAAAAAAATTAACCCAAACGAGAAATAAATCATTTCGAAAAAAATTATTTTAAGATGCTTAAATCGACTAATTGGAGCAAATTAAGGTTTTTTGTGTATTATACCAATACATTACAATAAGTTTAGTAGTTTTGTCCAAAAAGTTCCTTTAAAAAAATTAACCCTAACGAGAAATAAATCGTTTTGAGAAAAATTATTTTAAGATGCCTTAAATCGACTAATTGGAGCAAATTAAGGTTTTTTGTGTATTATACCAATACACTACAATAAGTTTAGTAGTTTTGTCCAAAAAGTTCCTTTAAAAAAATTAACCCTAACGAGAAATAAATCGTTTTGAGAAAAATTATTTTAAGATGCCTTAAATCGACTAATTGGAGGAAATTAAGGTTTTTTTCGTATTATACCATTACAGTACAATATGTTTAGTAGTTTTGTCCTAAAAGTTCATTTAAAAAACATAAGCCTAGCTAGTAAATAAATAATTAAGAAAAAGTTATTTTATGTACCTTTAAAGCAACTAAATGAATGAAATTTGTGATTTTTTTGTATAAACTCAAGACAGCCCAATAAGTTTACTAATTTTGTCCAAAAAATTCGTTTAAAAAAATTAACCCAAACGAGAAATAAATCATTTCGAAAAAAATTATTTTAAGATGCTTAAATCGACTAATTGGAGCAAATTAAGGTTTTTTGTGTATTATACCAATACATTACAATAAGTTTAGTAGTTTTGTCCAAAAAGTTCCTTTAAAAAAATTAACCCTAACGAGAAATAAATCGTTTTGAGAAAAATTATTTTAAGATGCCTTAAATCGACTAATTGGAGCAAATTAAGGTTTTTTGTGTATTATACCAATACACTACAATAAGTTTAGTAGTTTTGTCCAAAAAGTTCCTTTAAAAAAATTAACCCTAACGAGAAATAAATCGTTTTGAGAAAAATTATTTTAAGATGCCTTAAATCGACTAATTGGAGGAAATTAAGGTTTTTTTCGTATTATACCATTACAGTACAATAAGTTTAGTAGTTTTGTACTAAAAGTTCATTTAAAAAACATAAGCCTAGCTAGTAAATAAATAATTAAGAAAAAGTTATTTTATGTCCCTTTAAAGCAACTAAATGAATGAAATTTGTGATTTTTTAGTATAAACTCAAGACTGCCCAATAAGTTTACTAATTTTGTCCAAAAAATTCGTTTAAAAAAATTAACCCAAACGAGAAATAAATCATTTCGAAAAAAATTATTTTAAGATGCTTAAATCGACTAATTGGAGCAAATTAAGGTTTTTTGTGTATTATACCAATACATTACAATAAGTTTAGTAGTTTTGTCCAAAAAGTTCCTTTAAAAAAATTAACCCTAACGAGAAATAAATCGTTTTGAGAAAAATTATTTTAAGATGCCTTAAATCGACTAATTGGAGCAAATTAAGGTTTTTTGTGTATTACACCAATACACTACAATAAGTTTAGTAGTTTTGTCCAAAAAGTTCCTTTAAAAAAATTAACCCTAACGAGAAATAAATCGTTTTGAGAAAAATTATTTTAAGATGCCTTAAATCGACTAATTGGAGCAAATTAAAGTTTTTTGTGTATTATACCAATACACTACAATAAGTTTAGTAGTTTTGTCCAAAAAGTTCGTTTAAAAAAATTAACCCTAACGAGAAATAAATCATTTTGAAAAAAATTATTTTGAGATGCTTAAATCGACTAATTGGAGGAAATTAAGGTTTTTTTCGTATTATACCATTACAGTACAATAAGTTTAGTAGTTTTGTCCTAAAAGTTCATTTAAAAAACATAAGCCTAGCTAGTAAATAAATAATTAAGAAAAAGTTATTTTATGTCCCTTTAAAGCAACTAAATGAATGAAATTTGTGATTTTTTTGTATAAACTCAAGACAGCCCAATAAGTTTACTAATTTTGTCCAAAAAGTTCGTTTAAAAAAATTAACCCAAACGAGAAATAAATCATTTCGAAAAAAATTATTTTAAGATGCTTAAATCGACTAATTGGAGCAAATTAAGGTTTTTTGTGTATTATACCAATACATTACAATAAGTTTAGTAGTTTTGTCCAAAAAGTTCCTTTAAAAAAATTAACCCTAACGAGAAATAAATCGTTTTGAGAAAAATTATTTTAAGATGCCTTAAATCGACTAATTGGAGCAAATTAAGGTTTTTTGTGTATTATACCAATACACTACAATAAGTTTAGTAGTTTTGTCCAAAAAGTTCCTTTAAAAAAATTAACCCTAACGAGAAATAAATCGTTTTGAGAAAAATTATTTTAAGATGCCTTAAATCGACTAATTGGAGGAAATTAAGGTTTTTTTCGTATTATACCATTACAGTACAATAAGTTTAGTAGTTTTGTCCTAAAAGTTCATTTAAAAAACATAAGCCTAGCTAGTAAATAAATAATTAAGAAAAAGTTATTTTTATGTCCCTTTAAAGCAACTAAATGAATGAAATTTGTGATTTTTTTGTATAAACTCAAGACAGCCCAATAAGTTTACTAATTTTGTCCAAAAAGTTCGTTTAAAAAAATTAACCCAAACGAGAAATAAATCATTTCGAAAAAAATTATTTTAAGATGCTTAAATCGACTAATTGGAGCAAATTAAGGTTTTTTGTGTATTATACCAATACATTACAATAAGTTTAGTAGTTTTGTCCAAAAAGTTCCTTTAAAAAAATTAACCCTAACGAGAAATAAATCGTTTTGAGAAAAATTATTTTAAGATGCCTTAAATCGACTAATTGGAGCAAATTAAGGTTTTTTGTGTATTATACCAATACACTACAATAAGTTTAGTAGTTTTGTCCAAAAAGTTCCTTTAAAAAAATTAACCCTAACGAGAAATAAATCGTTTTGAGAAAAATTATTTTAAGATGCCTTAAATCGACTAATTGGAGCAAATTAAGGTTTTTTGTGTATTATACCAATACACTACAATGAGTTTAGTAGTTTTGTCCAAAAAGTTCCTTTTAAAAAGTTAACCCTAGCGAGAAATAAATCATTTTGAAAAAAATTATAATTGGAGGAAATGTTAAGACGGCAGGAGTGATATTCTTCTGATAAAAACAATATTTTATCTTAGGAACGCCAATAATTTCGTTCTTTAGTCTGTTCGCAGGCCTTCGGGCCGCCAAAAATATAGTTTGGGGATAATTGGATACCATAAAACCGCTGAAAGATATACCGCAAACGCTATGGCGCTAAGATGATGTAGGAGAATGCCCAGTCCACTTTAGTGCCTAACCGCTCCACGCAAGAATTTTCATTTTCCGACGCTAGTGAAAGACAGTCGAGTGGACTTAGAAAAATTTCAACGAGAAAACATTTTTGTCCCATAACTCGGAACCGGACGTTCCACTACCAAAAAGTCCTATATAAGAAATATTCAGGAGACCATTCTGGACAATTCTCCTGTGGGAACCGTTAAAAAATATTGCTAGTGAAAGAAGTTAGCGATATATTTCCATTATACGAGTGACTTAGAATAATTTTCGAGGAAAATTTACATTTTTTGATTTGTGACACAACCGCTGAAGGATATACCGCAAACACTGTGGCGCTAAGATCATACGCCTAGTGAGTCTGTGACGGTACATACGATTTTTAACGAGAAAAGTTTTGGCATCTTTTATCTTAGAAAAAGATCCTGGCGCATTACAACAATGATGATGTAGAAGAATGCCCATTGCCCAGTCCACTGTCAAATGACGACTGGAAGATCGGATACTAGTCATTGATGCCGGCAATGATAGTATGGAAGATTTTATCGCGGAGCCTTGCGTTACTAACGTCCTGAGAGATGAGAGCTATGTGCCTGGAGAAAAGATTGAGCCAATAGCCGCGCCGACGAAATACGTTAGTGAGAAAGAGGGTTAAAGGTCTCTACGGTAATAAAAGCAACTAAATAAATAAAATGTGTGATTTTTTTGTATAAACTCAAGATAGCGCAATAAGTTTACTAGTTTTGTCCAAAAAGTTCGTTTAAAAAAATTAACCCTAACGAGAAATAAATCATTTTGAAAAAAATTATTTTAAGATGCTTAAATCGACTAATTGGAGGAAATTAAGGTTTTTTTCGTATTATACCATTACAGTACAATAAGTTTAGTAGTTTTGTCCTAAAAGTTCATTTAAAAAACATAAGCCTAGCTAGTAAATAAATAATTAAGAAAAAGTTATTTTATGTCCCTTTAAAGCAACTAAATGAATGAAATTTGTGATTTTTTTGTATAAACTCAAGATAGCCCAATAAGTTTACTAATTTTGTCCAAAAAGTTCGTTTAAAAAAATTAACCCAAACGAGAAATAAATCATTTCGAAAAAAATTATTTTAAGATGCTTAAATCGACTAATTGGAGCAAATTAAGGTTTTTTGTGTATTATACCAATACATTACAATAAGTTTAGTAGTTTTGTCCAAAAAGTTCCTTTAAAAAAATTAACCCTAACGAGAAATAAATCGTTTTGAGAAAAACTATTTTAAGATGCCTTAAATCGACTAATTGGAGCAAATTAAGGTTTTTTGTGTATTATACCAATACACTACAATAAGTTTAGTAGTTCTGTCCAAAAAGTTCCTTTAAAAAAATTAACCCTAACGAGAAATAAATCGTTTTGAGAAAAATTATTTTAAGATGCCTTAAATCGACTAATTGGAGGAAATTAAGGTTTTTTTCGTATTATACCATTACAGTACAATAAGTTTAGTAGTTTTGTCCTAAAAGTTCATTTAAAAAACATAAGCCTAGCTAGTAAATAAATAATTAAGAAAAAGTTATTTTATGTCCCTTTAAAGCAACTAAATGAATGAAATTTGTGATTTTTTTGTATAAACTCAAGACAGCCCAATAAGTTTACTAATTTTGTCCAAAAAGTTCGTTTAAAAAAATTAACCCAAACGAGAAATAAATCATTTCGAAAAAAATTATTTTAAGATGCTTAAATCGACTAATTGGAGCAAATTAAGGTTTTTTGTGTATTATACCAATACACTACAATAAGTTTAGTAGTTTTGTCCAAAAAGTTCCTTTTAAAAAGTTAACCCTAGCGAGAAATAAATCATTTTGAAAAAAATTATAATTGGAGGAAATGTTAAGACGGCAGGAGTGATATTCTTCTGATAAAAACAATATTTTATCTTAGGAACGCCAATAATTTCGTTCTTTAGTCTGTTCGCAGGCCTTCGGGCCGCCAAAAATATAGTTTGGGGATAATTGGATACCATAAAACCGCTGAAAGATATACCGCAAACGCTATGGCGCTAAGATGATGTAGGAGAATGCCCAGTCCACTTTAGTGCCTAACCGCTCCACGCAAGAATTTTCATTTTCCGACGCTAGTGAAAGACAGTCGAGTGGACTTAGAAAAATTTCAACGAGAAAACATTTTTGTCCCATAACTCGGAACCGGACGTTCCACTACCAAAAAGTCCTATATAAGAAATATTCAGGAGACCATTCTGGACAATTCTCCTGTGGGAACCGTTAAAAAATATTGCTAGTGAAAGAAGTTAGCGATATATTTCCATTATACGAGTGACTTAGAATAATTTTCGAGGAAAATTTACATTTTTTGATTTGTGACACAACCGCTGAAGGATATACCGCAAACACTGTGGCGCTAAGATCATACGCCTAGTGAGTCTGTGACGGTACATACGATTTTTAACGAGAAAAGTTTTGGCATCTTTTATCTTAGAAAAAGATCCTGGCGCATTACAACAATGATGATGTAGAAGAATGCCCATTGCCCAGTCCACTGTCAAATGACGACTGGAAGATCGGATACTAGTCATTGATGCCGGCAATGATAGTATGGAAGATTTTATCGCGGAGCCTTGCGTTACTAACGTCCTGAGAGATGAGAGCTATGTGCCTGGAGAAAAGATTGAGCCAATAGCCGCGCCGACGAAATACGTTAGTGAGAAAGAGGGTTAAAGGTCTCTACGGTAATAAAAGCAACTAAATAAATAAAATGTGTGATTTTTTTGTATAAACTCAAGATAGCGCAATAAGTTTACTAGTTTTGTCCAAAAAGTTCGTTTAAAAAAATTAACCCTAACGAGAAATAAATCATTTTGAAAAAAATTATTTTAAGATGCTTAAATCGACTAATTGGAGGAAATTAAGGTTTTTTTCGTATTATACCATTACAGTACAATAAGTTTAGTAGTTTTGTCCTAAAAGTTCATTTAAAAAACATAAGCCTAGCTAGTAAATAAATAATTAAGAAAAAGTTATTTTATGTCCCTTTAAAGCAACTAAATGAATGAAATTTGTGATTTTTTTGTATAAACTCAAGATAGCCCAATAAGTTTACTAATTTTGTCCAAAAAGTTCGTTTAAAAAAATTAACCCAAACGAGAAATAAATCATTTCGAAAAAAATTATTTTAAGATGCTTAAATCGACTAATTGGAGCAAATTAAGGTTTTTTGTGTATTATACCAATACATTACAATAAGTTTAGTAGTTTTGTCCAAAAAGTTCCTTTAAAAAAATTAACCCTAACGAGAAATAAATCGTTTTGAGAAAAACTATTTTAAGATGCCTTAAATCGACTAATTGGAGCAAATTAAGGTTTTTTGTGTATTATACCAATACACTACAATAAGTTTAGTAGTTTTGTCCAAAAAGTTCCTTTAAAAAAATTAACCCTAACGAGAAATAAATCGTTTTGAGAAAAATTATTTTAAGATGCCTTAAATCGACTAATTGGAGGAAATTAAGGTTTTTTTCGTATTATACCATTACAGTACAATAAGTTTAGTAGTTTTGTCCTAAAAGTTCATTTAAAAAACATAAGCCTAGCTAGTAAATAAATAATTAAGAAAAAGTTATTTTATGTCCCTTTAAAGCAACTAAATGAATGAAATTTGTGATTTTTTTGTATAAACTCAAGACAGCCCAATAAGTTTACTAATTTTGTCCAAAAAGTTCGTTTAAAAAAATTAACCCAAACGAGAAATAAATCATTTCGAAAAAAATTATTTTAAGATGCTTAAATCGACTAATTGGAGCAAATTAAGGTTTTTTGTGTATTATACCAATACACTACAATAAGTTTAGTAGTTTTGTCCAAAAAGTTCCTTTTAAAAAGTTAACCCTAGCGAGAAATAAATCATTTTGAAAAAAATTATAATTGGAGGAAATGTTAAGACGGCAGGAGTGATATTCTTCTGATAAAAACAATATTTTATCTTAGGAACGCCAATAATTTCGTTCTTTAGTCTGTTCGCAGGCCTTCGGGCCGCCAAAAATATAGTTTGGGGATAATTGGATACCATAAAACCGCTGAAAGATATACCGCAAACGCTATGGCGCTAAGATGATGTAGGAGAATGCCCAGTCCACTTTAGTGCCTAACCGCTCCACGCAAGAATTTTCATTTTCCGACGCTAGTGAAAGACAGTCGAGTGGACTTAGAAAAATTTCAACGAGAAAACATTTTTGTCCCATAACTCGGAACCGGACGTTCCACTACCAAAAAGTCCTATATAAGAAATATTCAGGAGACCATTCTGGACAATTCTCCTGTGGGAACCGTTAAAAAATATTGCTAGTGAAAGAAGTTAGCGATATATTTCCATTATACGAGTGACTTAGAATAATTTTCGAGGAAAATTTACATTTTTTGATTTGTGACACAACCGCTGAAGGATATACCGCAAACACTGTGGCGCTAAGATCATACGCCTAGTGAGTCTGTGACGGTACATACGATTTTTAACGAGAAAAGTTTTGGCATCTTTTATCTTAGAAAAAGATCCTGGCGCATAACAACAATGATGATGTAGAAGAATGCCCAGTCCACTGTCAAATGACGACTGGAAGATCGGATACTAGTCATTGATGCCGGCAATGATAGTATGGAAGATTTTATCGCGGAGCCTTGCCTTACTAACGTCCAGAGAGATGAGAGCTATGTGCCTGGAGAAAAGATTGAGCCAATAGCCGCGCCGACGAAATACGTTAGTGAGAAAGAGGGTTAAAGGTCTCTACGGTAATAAAAGCAACTAAATAAATAAAATGTGTGATTTTTTTGTATAAACTCAAGATAGCGCAATAAGTTTACTAGTTTTGTCCAAAAAGTTCGTTTAAAAAAATTAACCCTAACGAGAAATAAATCATTTTGAAAAAAAATATTTTAAGATGCTTAAATCGACTAATTGGAGGAAATTAAGGTTTTTTTCGTATTATACCATTACAGTACAATAAGTTTAGTAGTTTTGTCCAAAAAGTTCCTTTAAAAAAATTAACCCTAACGAGAAATAAATCGTTTTGAGAAAAATTATTTTAAGATGCCTTAAATCGACTAATTGGAGCAAATTAAGGTTTTTTGTGTATTATACCAATACACTACAATACGTTTAGTAGTTTTGTCCAAAAAGTTCCTTTTAAAAAGTTAACCCTAGCGAGAAATAAATTATTTTGAAAATAATTATAATTGGAGGAAATGTTAAGACGGCAGGAGTGATATTCTTCTGATAAAAACAATATTTTATCTTAGGAACGCCAATAATTTCGTTCTTTAGTCTGTTCGCAGGCCTTCGGGCCGCCAAAAATATAGTTTGGGGATAATTGGATACCATAAAACCGCTGAAAGATATACCGCAAACGCTATGGCGCTAAGATGATGTAGGAGAATGCCCAGTCCACTTTAGTGCCTAACCGCTCCACGCAAGAATTTTCATTTTCCGACGCTAGTGAAAGACAGTCGAGTGGACTTAGAAAAATTTCAACGAGAAAACATTTTTGTCCCATAACTCGGAACCGGACGTTCCACTACCAAAAAGTACTGTATAAGAAATATTCAGGAGACCATTCTGGACAATGCTCCTGTGGGAACCGTTAAAAAATATTGCTAGTGAAAGAAGTTAGCGATATATTTCCATTATACGAGTGGACTTAGAATAATTTTCGAGGAAAATTTACATTTTTTGATTTGTGACACAACCGCTGAAAGATATACCGCAAACACTGTGGCGCTAAGATCATACGCCTAGTGAGTCTGTGACGGTACATACGATTTTTAACGAGAAAAGTTTTGGCATCTTTTATCTTAGAAAAAGATCCTGGCGCATAACAACAATGATGATGTAGAAGAATGCCCATTGCCCAGTCCACTGTCAAATGACGACTGGAAGATCGGATACTAGTCATTGATGCCGGCAATGATAGTATGGAAGATTTTATCGCGGAGCCTTGCCTTACTAATGTCCAGAGAGATGAGAGCTATGTGCCTGGAGAAAAGATTGAGCCAATAGCCGCGCCGACGAAATACGTTAGTGAGAAAGAGGGTTGAAGGTCTCTACGGTAATAAAAGCAACTAAATGAATAAAATGTGTGATTTTTTTGTATAAACTCAAGATAGCGCAATAAGTTTACTAGTTTTGTCCAAAAAGTTCGTTTAAAAAAATTAACCCTAACGAGAAATAAATCATTTTGAAAAAAATTATTTTAAGATGCTTAAATCGACTAATTGGAGGAAATTAAGGTTTTTTTCGTATTATACCATTACAGTACAATAAGTTTAGTAGTTTTGTCCTAAAAGTTCATTTAAAAAACATAAGCCTAGCTAGTAAATAAATAATTAAGAAAAAGTTATTTTATTTCCCTTTAAAACAACTAAATGAATGAAATTTGTGATTTTTTTGTATAAACTCAAGACAGCCCAATAAGTTTACTAGTTTTGTCCAAAAAGTTCGTTTAAAAAAATTAACCCTAACGAGAAATAAATCATTTTGAAAAAAATTATTTTAAGATGCTTAAATCGACTAATTGGAGGAAATTAAGGTTTTTTTCGTATTATACCATTACAGTACAATAAGTTTAGTAGTTTTGTCCTAAAAGTTCATTTAAAAAACATAAGCCTAGCTAGTATATAAATAATTAAGAAAAAGTTATTTTATGTCCCTTTAAAGCAACTAAATGAATGAAATTTGTGATTTTTTTGTATAAACTCAAGACAGCCCAATAAGTTTACTAATTTTGTCCAAAAAGTTCGTTTAAAAAAATTAACCCAAACGAGAAATAAATCATTTCGAAAAAAATTATTTTAAGATGCTTAAATCGACTAATTGGAGCAAATTAAGGTTTTTTGTGTATTATACCAATACATTACAATAAGTTTAGTAGTTTTGTCCAAAAAGTTCCTTTAAAAAAATTAACCCTAACGAGAAATAAATCGTTTTGAGAAAAATTATTTTAAGATGCCTTAAATCGACTAATTGGAGCAAATTAAGGTTTTTTGTGTATTATACCAATACACTACAATAAGTTTAGTAGTTTTGTCCAAAAAGTTCCTTTAAAAAAATTAACCCTAACGAGAAATAAATCGTTTTGAGAAAAATTATTTTAAGATGCCTTAAATCGACTAATTGGAGCAAATTAAGGTTTTTTGTGTATTATACCAATACACTACAATAAGTTTAGTAGTTTTGTCCAAAAAGTTCCTTTAAAAAAATTAACCCTAACGAGAAATAAATCGTTTAGAGAAAAATTATTTTAAGATGCCTTAAATCGACTAATTGGAGGAAATTAAGGTTTTTTTCGTATTATACCATTACAGTACAATAAGTTTAGTAGTTTTGTCCTAAAAGTTCATTTAAAAAACATAAGCCTAGCTAGTAAATAAATAATTAAGAAAAAGTTATTTTATGTCCCTTTAAAGCAACTAAATGAATGAAATTTGTAATTTTTTTGTATAAACTCAAGACAGCCCAATAAGTTTACTAATTTTGTCCAAAAAGTTCGTTTAAAAAAATTAACCCAAACGAGAAATAAATCATTTCGAAAAAAATTATTTTAAGATGCTTAAATCGACTAATTGGAGCAAATTAAGGTTTTTTGTGTATTATACCAATACATTACAATAAGTTTAGTAGTTTTGTCCAAAAAGTTCCTTTAAAAAAATTAACCCTAACGAGAAATAAATCGTTTTGAGAAAAATTATTTTAAGATGCCTTAAATCGACTAATTGGAGCAAATTAAGGTTTTTTGTGTATTATACCAATACACTACAATAAGTTTAGTAGTTTTGTCCAAAAAGTTCCTTTTAAAAAGTTAACCCTAGCGAGAAATAAATCATTTTGAAAAAAATTATAATTGGAGGAAATGTTAAGACGGCAGGAGTGATATTCTTCTGATAAAAACAATATTTTATCTTAGGAACGCCAATAATTTCGTTCTTTAGTCTGTTCGCAGGCCTTCGGGCCGCCAAAAATATAGTTTGGGGATAATTGGATACCATAAAACCGCTGAAAGATATACCGCAAACGCTATGGCGCTAAGATGATGTAGGAGAATGCCCAGTCCACTTTAGTGCCTAACCGCTCCACGCAAGAATTTTCATTTTCCGACGCTAGTGAAAGACAGTCGAGTGGACTTAGAAAAATTTCAACGAGAAAACATTTTTGTCCCATAACTCGGAACCGGACGTTCCACTACCAAAAAGTCCTGTATAAGAAATATTCAGGAGACCATTCTGGACAATTCTCCTGTGGCAACCGTTAAAAAATATTGCTAGTGAAAGAAGTTAGCGATATATTTCCATTATACGAGTGGACTTAGAATAATTTTCGAGGAAAATTTACATTTTTTGATTTGTGACACAACCGCTGAAGGATATACCGCAAACACTGTGGCGCTAAGATCATACGCCTAGTGAGTCTGTGACGGTACATACGATTTTTAACGAGAAAAGTTTTGGCATCTTTTATCTTAGAAAAAGATCCTGGCGCATAACAACAATGATGATGTAGAAGAATGCCCAGTCCACTGTCAAATGACGACTGGAAGATCGGATACTAGTCATTGATGCCGGCAATGATAGTATGGAAAATTTTATCGCGGAGCCTTGCCTTACTAACGTCCAGAGAGATGAGAGCTATGTGCCTGGAGAAAAGATTGAGCCAATAGCCGCGCCGACGAAATACGTTAGTGAGAAAGAGGGTTGAAGGTCTCTACGGTAATAAAAGCAACTAAATGAATAAAATGTGTGATTTTTTTGTATAAACTCAAGATAGCGCAATAAGTTTACTAGTTTTGTCCAAAAAGTTCGTTTAAAAAAATTAACCCTAACGAGAAATAAATCATTTTGAAAAAAATTATTTTAAGATGCTTAAATCGACTAATTGGAGGAAATTAAGGTTTTTTTCGTATTATACCATTACAGTACAATAAGTTTAGTAGTTTTGTCCTAAAAGTTCATTTAAAAAACATAAGCCTAGCTAGTAAATAAATAATTAAGAAAAAGTTATTTTATGTCCCTTTAAAGCAACTAAATGAATGAAATTTGTGATTTTTTTGTATAAACTCAAGACAGCCCAATAAGTTTACTAATTTTGTCCAAAAAATTCGTTTAAAAAAATTAACCCAAACGAGAAATAAATCATTTCGAAAAAAATTATTTTAAGATGCTTAAATCGACTAATTGGAGCAAATTAAGGTTTTTTGTGTATTATACCAATACATTACAATAAGTTTAGTAGTTTTGTCCAAAAAGTTCCTTTAAAAAAATTAACCCTATCGAGAAATAAATCGTTTTGAGAAAAATTATTTTAAGATGCCTTAAATCGACTAATTGGAGCAAATTAAGGTTTTTTTCGTATTATACCATTACAGTACAATAAGTTTAGTAGTTTTGTCCTAAAAGTTCATTTAAAAAACATAAGCCTAGCTAGTAAATAAATAATTAAGAAAAAGTTATTTTATGTCCCTTTAAAGCAACTAAATGAATGAAATTTGTGATTTTTTTGTATAAACTCAAGACAGCCCAATAAGTTTTTCTAATTTTGTCCAAAAAGTTCGTTTAAAAAAATTAACCCAAACGAGAAATAAATCATTTCGAAAAAAATTATTTTAAGATGCTTAAATCGACTAATTGGAGCAAATTAAGGTTTTTTGTGTATTATACCAATACACTACAATAAGTTTAGTAGTTTTGTCCAAAAAGTTCCTTTTAAAAAGTTAACCCTAGCGAGAAATAAATCATTTTGAAAAAAATTATAATTGGAGGAAATGTTAAGACGGCAGGAGTGATATTCTTCTGATAAAAACAATATTTTATCTTAGGAACGCCAATAATTTCGTTCTTTAGTCTGTTCGCAGGCCTTCGGGCCGCCAAAAATATAGTTTGGGGATAATTGGATACCATAAAACCGCTGAAAGATATACCGCAAACGCTATGGCGCTAAGATGATGTAGGAGAATGCCCAGTCCACTTTAGTGCCTAACCGCTCCACGCAAGAATTTTCATTTTCCGACGCTAGTGAAAGACAGTCGAGTGGACTTAGAAAAATTTCAACGAGAAAACATTTTTGTCCCATAACTCGGAACCGGACGTTCCACTACCAAAAAGTCCTGTATAAGAAATATTCAGGAGACCATTCTGGACAATTCTCCTGTGGCAACCGTTAAAAAATATTGCTAGTGAAAGAAGTTAGCGATATATTTCCATTATACGAGTGGACTTAGAATAATTTTCGAGGAAAATTTACATTTTTTGATTTGTGACACAACCGCTGAAAGATATACCGCAAACACTGTGGCGCTAAGATCATACGCCTAGTGAGTCTGTGACGGTACATACGATTTTTAACGAGAAAAGTTTTGGCATCTTTTATCTTAGAAAAAGATCCTGGCGCATAACAACAATGATGATGTAGAAGAATGCCCAGTCCACTGTCAAATGACGACTGGAAGATCGGATACTAGTCATTGATGCCGGCAATGATAGTATGGAAAATTTTATCGCGGAGCCTTGCCTTACTAACGTCCAGAGAGATGAGAGCTATGTGCCTGGAGAAAAGATTGAGCCAATAGCCGCGCCGACGAAATACGTTAGTGAGAAAGAGGGTTGAAGGTCTCTACGGTAATAAAAGCAACTAAATGAATAAAATGTGTGATTTTTTTGTATAAACTCAAGATAGCGCAATAAGTTTACTAGTTTTGTCCAAAAAGTTCGTTTAAAAAAATTAACCCTAACGAGAAATAAATCATTTTGAAAAAAATTATTTTAAGATGCTTAAATCGACTAATTGGAGGAAATTAAGGTTTTTTTCGTATTATACCATTACAGTACAATAAGTTTAGTAGTTTTGTCCTAAAAGTTCATTTAAAAAACATAAGTCTAGCTAGTAAATAAATAATTAAGAAAAAGTTATTTTATGTCCCTTTAAAGCAACTAAATGAATGAAATTTGTGATTTTTTTGTATAAACTCAAGACAGCCCAATAAGTTTACTAATTTTGTCCAAAAAATTCGTTTAAAAAAATTAACCCAAACGAGAAATAAATCATTTCGAAAAAAATTATTTTAAGATGCTTAAATCGACTAATTGGAGCAAATTAAGGTTTTTTGTGTATTATACCAATACATTACAATAAGTTTAGTAGTTTTGTCCAAAAAGTTCCTTTAAAAAAATTAACCCTATCGAGAAATAAATCGTTTTGAGAAAAATTATTTTAAGATGCCTTAAATCGACTAATTGGAGCAAATTAAGGTTTTTTTCGTATTATACCATTACAGTACAATAAGTTTAGTAGTTTTGTCCTAAAAGTTCATTTAAAAAACATAAGCCTAGCTAGTAAATAAATAATTAAGAAAAAGTTATTTTATGTCCCTTTAAAGCAACTAAATGAATGAAATTTGTGATTTTTTTGTATAAACTCAAGACAGCCCAATAAGTTTACTAATTTTGTCCAAAAAGTTCGTTTAAAAAAATTAACCCAAACGAGAAATAAATCATTTCGAAAAAAATTATTTTAAGATGCTTAAATCGACTAATTGGAGCAAATTAAGGTTTTTTGTGTATTATACCAATACATTACAATAAGTTTAGTAGTTTTGTCCAAAAAGTTCCTTTAAAAAAATTAACCCTAACGAGAAATAAATCGTTTTGAGAAAAATTATTTTAAGATGCCTTAAATCGACTAATTGGAGCAAATTAAGGTTTTTTGTGTATTACACCAATACACTACAATAAGTTTAGTAGTTTTGTCCAAAAAGTTCCTTTAAAAAAATTAACCCTAACGAGAAATAAATCGTTTTGAGAAAAATTATTTTAAGATGCCTTAAATCGACTAATTGGAGCAAATTAAGGTTTTTTGTGTATTATACCAATACACTACAATAAGTTTAGTAGTTTTGTCCAAAAAGTTCCTTTAAAAAAATTAACCCTAACGAGAAATAAATCGTTTTGAGAAAAATTATTTTAAGATGCCTTAAATCGACTAATTGGAGGAAATTAAGGTTTTTTTCGTATTATACCATTACAGTACAATATGTTTAGTAGTTTTGTCCTAAAAGTTCATTTAAAAAACATAAGCCTAGCTAGTAAATAAATAATTAAGAAAAAGTTATTTTATGTCCCTTTAAAGCAACTAAATGAATGAAATTTGTGATTTTTTTGTATAAACTCAAGACAGCCCAATAAGTTTACTAATTTTGTCCAAAAAATTCGTTTAAAAAAATTAACCCAAACGAGAAATAAATCATTTCGAAAAAAATTATTTTAAGATGCTTAAATCGACTAATTGGAGCAAATTAAGGTTTTTTGTGTATTATACCAATACATTACAATAAGTTTAGTAGTTTTGTCCAAAAAGTTCCTTTAAAAAAATTAACCCTAACGAGAAATAAATCGTTTTGAGAAAAATTATTTTAAGATGCCTTAAATCGACTAATTGGAGCAAATTAAGGTTTTTTGTGTATTACACCAATACACTACAATAAGTTTAGTAGTTTTGTCCAAAAAGTTCCTTTAAAAAAATTAACCCTAACGAGAAATAAATCGTTTTGAGAAAAATTATTTTAAGATGCCTTAAATCGACTAATTGGAGCAAATTAAGGTTTTTTGTGTATTATACCAATACACTACAATAAGTTTAGTAGTTTTGTCCAAAAAGTTCCTTTAAAAAAATTAACCCTAACGAGAAATAAATCGTTTTGAGAAAAATTATTTTAAGATGCCTTAAATCGACTAATTGGAGGAAATTAAGGTTTTTTTCGTATTATACCATTACAGTACAATAAGTTTAGTAGTTTTGTCCAAAAAGTTCCTTTAAAAAAATTAACCCTAACGAGAAATAAATCGTTTTGAGAAAAATTATTTTAAGATGCCTTAAATCGACTAATTGGAGCAAATTAAGGTTTTTTGTGTATTACACCAATACACTACAATAAGTTTAGTAGTTTTGTCCAAAAAGTTCCTTTAAAAAAATTAACCCTAACGAGAAATAAATCGTTTTGAGAAAAATTATTTTAAGATGCCTTAAATCGACTAATTGGAGCAAATTAAGGTTTTTTGTGTATTATACCAATACACTACAATAAGTTTAGTAGTTTTGTCCAAAAAGTTCCTTTAAAAAACATAAGCCTAGCTAGTAAATAAATAATTAAGAAAAAGTTATTTTATGTCCCTTTAAAGCAACTAAATGAATGAAATTTGTGATTTTTTTGTATAAACTCAAGACAGCCCAATAAGTTTACTAATTTTGTCCAAAAAATTCGTTTAAAAAAATTAACCCAAACGAGAAATAAATCATTTCGAAAAAAATTATTTTAAGATGCTTAAATCGACTAATTGGAGCAAATTAAGGTTTTTTGTGTATTATACCAATACATTACAATAAGTTTAGTAGTTTTGTCCAAAAAGTTCCTTTAAAAAAATTAACCCTAACGAGAAATAAATCGTTTTGAGAAAAATTATTTTAAGATGCCTTAAATCGACTAATTGGAGCAAATTAAGGTTTTTTGTGTATTATACCAATACACTACAATAAGTTTAGTAGTTTTGTCCAAAAAGTTCCTTTAAAAAAATTAACCCTAACGAGAAATAAATCGTTTTGAGAAAAATTATTTTAAGATGCCTTAAATCGACTAATTGGAGGAAATTAAGGTTTTTTTCGTATTATACCATTACAGTACAATAAGTTTAGTAGTTTTGTACTAAAAGTTCATTTAAAAAACATAAGCCTAGCTAGTAAATAAATAATTAAGAAAAAGTTATTTTATGTCCCTTTAAAGCAACTAAATGAATGAAATTTGTGATTTTTTTTGTATAAACTCAAGACAGCCTAATAAGTTTACTAATTTTGTCCAAAAAATTCGTTTAAAAAAATTAACCCAAACGAGAAATAAATCATTTCGAAAAAAATTATTTTAAGATGCTTAAATCGACTAATTGGAGCAAATTAAGGTTTTTTGTGTATTATACCAATACATTACAATAAGTTTAGCAGTTTTGTCCAAAAAGTTCCTTTAAAAAAATTAACCCTAACGAGAAATAAATCGTTTTGAGAAAAATTATTTTAAGATGCCTTAAATCGACTAATTGGAGCAAATTAAGGTTTTTTGTGTATTATACCAATACACTACAATAAGTTTAGTAGTTTTGTCCAAAAATTTCCTTTAAAAAAATTAACCCTAACGAGAAATAAATCGTTTTGAGAAAAATTATTTTAAGATGCCTTAAATCGACTAATTGGAGCAAATTAAGGTTTTTTGTGTATTATAGCTATACACTACAATAAGTTTAGTAGTTTTGTCCAAAAAGTTCCTTTAAAAAAATTAACCCTAACGAGAAATAAATCGTTTTGAGAAAAATTATTTTAAGATACCTTAAATCGACTAATTGGAGGAAATTAAGGTTTCTTTCGTATTATACCATTACAGTACAATAAGTTTAGTAGTTTTGTCCTAAAAGTTCATTTAAAAAACATAAGCCTAGCTAGTAAATAAATAATTAAGAAAAAGTTATTTTATGTCCCTTTAAAGCAACTAAATGAATGAAATTTGTGATTTTTTTGTATAAACTCAAGACAGCCCAATAAGTTTACTAATTTTGTCCAAAAAGTTCGTTTAAAAAAATTAACCCAAACGAGAAATAAATCATTTCGAAAAAAAATATTTTAAGATGCTTAAATCGACTAATTGGAGCCAATTAAGGTTTTTTGTGTATTATACCAATACATTACAATAAGTTTAGTAGTTTTGTCCAAAAAGTTCCTTTAAAAAAATTAACCCTAACGAGAAATAAATCGTTTTGAGAAAAATTATTTTAAGATGCCTTAAATCGACTAATTGGAGCAAATTAAGGTTTTTTGTGTATTATACCAATACACTACAATAAGTTTAGTAGTTTTGTCCAAAAAGTTCCTTTAAAAAAATTAACCCTAACGAGAAATAAATCGTTTTGAGAAAAATTATTTTAAGATGCCTTAAATCGACTAATTGGAGGAAATTAAGGTTTTTTTCGTATTATACCATTACAGTACAATAAGTTTAGTAGTTTTGTCCTAAAAGTTCATTTAAAAAACATAAGCCTAGCTAGTAAATAAATAATTAAGAAAAAGTTATTTTATGTCCCTTTAAAGCAACTAAATGAATGAAATTTGTGATTTTTTTGCATAAACTCAAGACAGCCCAATAAGTTTACTAATATTGTCCAAAAAGTTCGTTTAAAAAAATTAACCCAAACGAGAAATAAATCATTTCGAAAAAAATTATTTTAAGATGCTTAAATCGACTAATTGGAGCAAATTAAGGTTTTTTGTGTATTATACCAATACATTACAATAAGTTTAGTAGTTTTGTCCAAAAAGTTCCTTTAAAAAAATTAACCCTAACGAGAAATAAATCGTTTTGAGAAAAATTATTTTAAGATGCCTTAAATCGACTAATTGGAGCAAATTAAGGTTTTTTTCGTATTATACCATTACAGTACAATAAGTTTAGTAGTTTTGTCCTAAAAGTTCATTTAAAAAACATAAGCCTAGCTAGTAAATAAATAATTAAGAAAAAGTTATTTTATGTCCCTTTAAAGCAACTAAATGAATGAAATTTGTGATTTTTTTGTATAAACTCAAGACAGCCCAATAAGTTTACTAATTTTGTCCAAAAAGTTCGTTTAAAAAAATTAACCCAAACGAGAAATAAATCATTTCGAAAAAAATTATTTTAAGATGCTTAAATCGACTAATTGGAGCAAATTAAGGTTTTTTGTGTATTATACCAATACATTACAATAAGTTTAGTAGTTTTGTCCAAAAAGTTCCTTTAAAAAAATTAACCCTAACGAGAAATAAATCGTTTTGAGAAAAATTATTTTAAGATGCCTTAAATCGACTAATTGGAGCAAATTAAGGTTTTTTGTGTATTACACCAATACACTACAATAAGTTTAGTAGTTTTGTCCAAAAAGTTCCTTTAAAAAAATTAACCCTAACGAGAAATAAATCGTTTTGAGAAAAATTATTTTAAGATGCCTTAAATCGACTAATTGGAGCAAATTAAGGTTTTTTGTGTATTATACCAATACACTACAATAAGTTTAGTAGTTTTGTCCAAAAAGTTCCTTTAAAAAAATTAACCCTAACGAGAAATAAATCGTTTTGAGAAAAATTATTTTAAGATGCCTTAAATCGACTAATTGGAGGAAATTAAGGTTTTTTTCGTATTATACCATTACAGTACAATATGTTTAGTAGTTTTGTCCTAAAAGTTCATTTAAAAAACATAAGCCTAGCTAGTAAATAAATAATTAAGAAAAAGTTATTTTATGTCCCTTTAAAGCAACTAAATGAATGAAATTTGTGATTTTTTAGTATAAACTCAAGACAGCCCAATAAGTTTACTAATTTTGTCCAAAAAATTCGTTTAAAAAAATTAACCCAAACGAGAAATAAATCATTTCGAAAAAAATTATTTTAAGATGCTTAAATCGACTAATTGGAGCAAATTAAGGTTTTTTGTGTATTATACCAATACATTACAATAAGTTTAGTAGTTTTGTCCAAAAAGTTCCTTTAAAAAAATTAACCCTAACGAGAAATAAATCGTTTTGAGAAAAATTATTTTAAGATGCCTTAAATCGACTAATTGGAGCAAATTAAGGTTTTTTGTGTATTACACCAATACACTACAATAAGTTTAGTAGTTTTGTCCAAAAAGTTCCTTTAAAAAAATTAACCCTAACGAGAAATAAATCGTTTTGAGAAAAATTATTTTAAGATGCCTTAAATCGACTAATTGGAGCAAATTAAGGTTTTTTGTGTATTATACCAATACACTACAATAAGTTTAGTAGTTTTGTCCAAAAAGTTCCTTTAAAAAAATTAACCCTAACGAGAAATAAATCGTTTTGAGAAAAATTATTTTAAGATGCCTTAAATCGACTAATTGGAGGAAATTAAGGTTTTTTTCGTATTATACCATTACAGTACAATATGTTTAGTAGTTTTGTCCTAAAAGTTCATTTAAAAAACATAAGCCTAGCTAGTAAATAAATAATTAAGAAAAAGTTATTTTATGTCCCTTTAAAGCAACTAAATGAATGAAATTTGTGATTTTTTTGTATAAACTCAAGACAGCCCAATAAGTTTACTAATTTTGTCCAAAAAATTCGTTTAAAAAAATTAACCCAAACGAGAAATAAATCATTTCGAAAAAAATTATTTTAAGATGCTTAAATCGACTAATTGGAGCAAATTAAGGTTTTTTGTGTATTATACCAATACATTACAATAAGTTTAGTAGTTTTGTCCAAAAAGTTCCTTTAAAAAAATTAACCCTAACGAGAAATAAATCGTTTTGAGAAAAATTATTTTAAGATGCCTTAAATCGACTAATTGGAGCAAATTAAGGTTTTTTGTGTATTATACCAATACACTACAATAAGTTTAGTAGTTTTGTCCAAAAAGTTCCTTTAAAAAAATTAACCCTAACGAGAAATAAATCGTTTTGAGAAAAATTATTTTAAGATGCCTTAAATCGACTAATTGGAGGAAATTAAGGTTTTTTTCGTATTATACCATTACAGTACAATAAGTTTAGTAGTTTTGTACTAAAAGTTCATTTAAAAAACATAAGCCTAGCTAGTAAATAAATAATTAAGAAAAAGTTATTTTATGTCCCTTTAAAGCAACTAAATGAATGAAATTTGTGATTTTTTTGTATAAACTCAAGACAGCCTAATAAGTTTACTAATTTTGTCCAAAAAATTCGTTTAAAAAAATTAACCCAAACGAGAAATAAATCATTTCGAAAAAAATTATTTTAAGATGCTTAAATCGACTAATTGGAGCAAATTAAGGTTTTTTGTGTATTATACCAATACATTACAATAAGCTTAGTAGTTTTGTCCAAAAAGTTCCTTTAAAAAAATTAACCCTAACGAGAAATAAATCGTTTTGAGAAAAATTATTTTAAGATGCCTTAAATCGACTAATTGGAGCAAATTAAGGTTTTTTGTGTATTACACCAATACACTACAATAAGTTTAGTAGTTTTGTCCAAAAATTTCCTTTAAAAAAATTAACCCTAACGAGAAATAAATCGTTTTGAGAAAAATTATTTTAAGATGCCTTAAATCGACTAATTGGAGCAAATTAAGGTTTTTTGTGTATTATACCTATACACTACAATAAGTTTAGTAGTTTTGTCCAAAAAGTTCCTTTAAAAAAATTAACCCTAACGAGAAATAAATCGTTTTGAGAAAAATTATTTTAAGATACCTTAAATCGACTAATTGGAGGAAATTAAGGTTTTTTTCGTATTATACCATTACAGTACAATAAGTTTAGTAGTTTTGTCCTAAAAGTTCATTTAAAAAACATAAGCCTAGCTAGTAAATAAATAATTAAGAAAAAGTTATTTTATGTCCCTTTAAAGCAACTAAATGAATGAAATTTGTGATTTTTTTGTATAAACTCAAGACAGCCCAATAAGTTTACTAATTTTGTCCAAAAAGTTCGTTTAAAAAAATTAACCCAAACGAGAAATAAATCATTTCGAAAAAAAATATTTTAAGATGCTTAAATCGACTAATTGGAGCAAATTAAGGTTTTTTGTGTATTATACCAATACATTACAATAAGTTTAGTAGTTTTGTCCAAAAAGTTCCTTTAAAAAAATTAACCCTAACGAGAAATAAATCGTTTTGAGAAAAATTATTTTAAGATGCCTTAAATCGACTAATTGGAGCAAATTAAGGTTTTTTGTGTATTATACCAATACACTACAATAAGTTTAGTAGTTTTGTCCAAAAAGTTCCTTTAAAAAAATTAACCCTAACGAGAAATAAATCGTTTTGAGAAAAATTATTTTAAGATGCCTTAAATCGACTAATTGGAGGAAATTAAGGTTTTTTTCGTATTATACCATTACAGTACAATAAGTTTAGTAGTTTTGTCCTAAAAGTTCATTTAAAAAACATAAGCCTAGCTAGTAAATAAATAATTAAGAAAAAGTTATTTTATGTCCCTTTAAAGCAACTAAATGAATGAAATTTGTTATTTTTTTGCATAAACTCAAGACAGCCCAATAAGTTTACTAATATTGTCCAAAAAGTTCGTTTAAAAAAATTAACCCAAACGAGAAATAAATCATTTCGAAAAAAATTATTTTAAGATGCTTAAATCGACTAATTGGAGCAAATTAAGGTTTTTTGTGTATTATACCAATACATTACAATAAGTTTAGTAGTTTTGTCCAAAAAGTTCCTTTAAAAAAATTAACCCTAACGAGAAATAAATCGTTTTGAGAAAAATTATTTTAAGATGCCTTAAATCGACTAATTGGAGCAAATTAAGGTTTTTTGTGTATTATACCAATACACTACAATAAGTTTAGTAGTTTTGTCCAAAAAGTTCCTTTAAAAAAATTAACCCTAACGACAAATAAATCGTTTTGAGAAAAATTATTTTAAGATGCCGTAAATCGACTAATTGGAGCAAATTAAGGTTTTTTGTGTATTATACCAATACACTACAATAAGTTTAGTAGTTTTGTCCAAAAAGTTCCTTTTAAAAAGTTAACCCTAGCGAGAAATAAATAATTTTGAAAAAAATTATAATTGGAGGAAATGTTAAGACGGCAGGAGTGATATTCTTCTGATAAAAACAATATTTTATCTTAGGAACGCCAATAATTTCGTTCTTTAATCTGTTCGCAGGCCTTCGGGCCGCCAAAAATATAGTTTGGGGATAATTGGATACCATAAAACCGCTGAAAGATATACCGCAAACGCTATGGCGCTAAGATGATGTAGGAGAATGCCCAGTCCACTTTAGTGCCTAACCGCTCCACGCAAGAATTTTCATTTTCCGACGCTAGTGAAAGACAGTCGAGTGGACTTTGAAATATTTCAACGAGAAAACATTTTTGTCCCATAACTCGGAACCGGACGTTCCACTACCAAAAAGTCCTGTATAAGAAATATTCAGGAGACCATTCTGGACAATTCTCCTGTGGCAACCGTTAAAAAATATTGCTAGTGAAAGAAGTTAGCGATATATTTCCATTATACGAGTGGACTTAGAATAATTTTCGAGGAAAATTTACATTTTTTGATTTGTGACACAACCGCTGAAAGATATACCGCAAACACTGTGGCGCTAAGATCATACGCCTAGTGAGTCTGTGACGGTACATACGATTTTTAACGAGAAAAGTTTTGGCATCTTTTATCTTAGAAAAAGATCCTGGCGCATAACAACAATGATGATGTAGAAGAATGCCCAGTCCACTGTCAAATGACGACTGGAAGATCGGATACTAGTCATTGATGCCGGCAATGATAGTATGGAAAATTTTATCGCGGAGCCTTGCCTTACTAACGTCCAGAGAGATGAGAGCTATGTGCCTGGAGAAAAGATTGAGCCAATAGCCGCGCCGACGAAATACGTTAGTGAGAAAGAGGGTTGAAGGTCTCTACGGTAATAAAAGCAACTAAATGAATAAAATGTGTTATTTTTTGTATAAACTCAAGATAGCGCAATAAGTTTACTAGTTTTGTCCAAAAAGTTCGTTTAAAAAAATTAACCCTAACGAGAAATAAATCGTTTTGAGAAAAATTATTTTAAGATGCCTTAAATCGACTAATTGGAGCAAATTAAGGTTTTTTGTGTATTATACCAATACACTACAATAAGTTTAGTAGTTTTGTCCAAAAAGTTCCTTTAAAAAAATTAACCCTAACGAGAAATAAATCGTTTTGAGAAAAATTATTTTAAGATGCCTTAAATCGACTAATTGGAGCAAATTAAGGTTTTTTGTGTATTATACCAATACACTACAATAAGTTTAGTAGTTTTGTCCAAAAAGTTCCTTTTAAAAAGTTAACCCTAGCGAGAAATAAATCATTTTGAAAAAAATTATAATTGGAGGAAATGTTAAGACGGCAGGAGTGATATTCTTCTGATAAAAACAATATTTTATCTTAGGAACGCCAATAATTTCGTTCTTTAGTCTGTTCGCAGGCCTTCGGGCCGCCAAAAATATAGTTTGGGGATAATTGGATACCATAAAACCGCTGAAAGATATACCGCAAACGCTATGGCGCTAAGATGATGTAGGAGAATGCCCAGTCCACTTTAGTGCCTAACCGCTCCACGCAAGAATTTTCATTTTCCGACGCTAGTGAAAGACAGTCGAGTGGACTTAGAAAAATTTCAACGAGAAAACATTTTTGTCCCATAACTCGGAACCGGACGTTCCACTACCAAAAAGTCCTGTATAAGAAATATTCAGGAGACCATTCTGGACAATTCTCCTGTGGGAACCGTTAAAAAATATTGCTAGTGAAAGAAGTTAGCGATATATTTCCATTATACGAGTGGACTTAGAATAATTTTCGAGGAAAATTTACATTTTTTGATTTGTGACACAACCGCTGAAAGATATACCGCAAACACTGTGGCGCTAAGATCATACGCCTAGTGAGTCTGTGACGGTACATACGATTTTTAACGAGAAAAGTTTTGGCATCAGCCCACTGTCAAATGACGACTGGAAGATCGGATACTAGTCATTGATGCCGGCAATGATAGTATGGAAGATTTTATCGCGGAGCCTTGCCTTACTAACGTCCAGAGAGATGAGAGCTATGTGCCTGGAGAAAAGATTGAGCCAATAGCCGCGCCGACGAAATACGTTAGTGAGAAAGAGGGTTGAAGGTCTCTACGGTAATTAAAGCAACTAAATGAATAAAATGTGTGATTTTTTTGTATAAACTCAAGATAGCGCAATAAGTTTACTAGTTTTGTCCAAAAAGTTCGTTTAAAAAAATTAACCCTAACGAGAAATAAATCATTTTGAAAAAAATTATTTTAAGATGCTTAAATCGACTAATTGGAGGAAATTAAGGTTTTTTTCGTATTATACCATTACAGTACAATAAGTTTAGTAGTTTTGTCCTAAAAGTTCATTTAAAAAACATAAGCCTAGCTAGTAAATAAATAATTAAGAAAAAGTTATTTTATGTCCCTTTAAAGCAACTAAATGAATGAAATTTGTGATTTTTTTGTATAAACTCAAGACAGCCCAATAAGTTTACTAATTTTGTCCAAAAAGTTCGTTTAAAAAAATTAACCCAAACGAGAAATAAATCATTTCGAAAAAAATTATTTTAAGATGCTTAAATCGACTAATTGGAGCCAATTAAGGTTTTTTGTGTATTATACCAATACATTACAATAAGTTTAGTAGTTTTGTCCAAAAAGTTCCTTTAAAAAAATTAACCCTAACGAGAAATAAATCGTTTTGAGAAAAATTATTTTAAGATGCCTTAAATCGACTAATTGGAGCAAATTAAGGTTTTTTGTGTATTATACCAATACACTACAATAAGTTTAGTAGTTTTGTCCAAAAAGTTCCTTTAAAAAAATTAACCCTAACGAGAAATAAATCGTTTTGAGAAAAATTATTTTAAGATGCCTTAAATCGACTAATTGGAGGAAATTAAGGTTTTTTTCGTATTATACCATTACAGTACAATAAGTTTAGTAGTTTTGCCCTAAAAGTTCATTTAAAAAACATAAGCCTAGCTAGTAAATAAATAATTAAGAAAAAGTTATTTTATGTCCCTTTAAAGCAACTAAATGAATGAAATTTGTGATTTTTTTGTACAAACTCAAGACAGCCCAATATGTTTACTAATTTTGTCCAAAAAGTTCGTTTAAAAAAATTAACCCAAACGAGAAATAAATCATTTCGAAAAAAATTATTTTAAGATGCTTAAATCGACTAATTGGAGCAAATTAAGGTTTTTTGTGTATTATACCAATACATTACAATAAGTTTAGTAGTTTTGTCCAAAAAGTTCCTTTAAAAAAATTAACCCTAACGAGAAATAAATCGTTTTGAGAAAAAGTATTTTAAGATGCCTTAAATCGACTAATTGGAGCAAATTAAGGTTTTTTGTGTATTATACCAATACACTACAATAAGTTTAGTAGTTTTGTCCAAAAAGTTCCTTTAAAAAAATTAACCCTAACGAGAAATAACTCGTTTTGAGAAAAATTATTTTAAGATGCCTTAAATCGACTAATTGGAGCAAATTAAGGTTTTTTGTGTATTATACCAATACACTACAATAAGTTTAGTAGTTTTGTCCAAAAAGTTCCTTTAAAAAAATTAACCCTAACGAGAAATAAATCGTTTTGAGAAAAATTATTTTAAGATGCCTTAAATCGACTAATTGGAGGAAATTAAGGTTTTTTTCGTATTATACCATTACAGTACAATAAGTTTAGTAGTTTTGTCCTAAAAGTTCATTTAAAAACATAAGCCTAGCTAGTAAATAAATAATTAAGAAAAAGTTATTTTATGTCCCTTTAAAGCAACTAAATGAATGAAATTTGTGATTTTTTTGCATAAACTCAAGACAGCCCAATAAGTTTACTAATATTGTCCAAAAAGTTCGTTTAAAAAAATTAACCCAAACGAGAAATAAATCATTTCGAAAAAAATTATTTTAAGATGCTTAAATCGACTAATTGGAGCAAATTAAGGTTTTTTGTGTATTATACCAATACATTACAATAAGTTTAGTAGTTTTGTCCAAAAAGTTCCTTTAAAAAAATTAACCCTAACGAGAAATAAATCGTTTTGAGAAAAATTATTTTAAGATGCCTTAAATCGACTAATTGGAGCAAATTAAGGTTTTTTGTGTATTATACCAATACACTACAATAAGTTTAGTAGTTTTGTCCAAAAAGTTCCTTTAAAAAAATTAACCCTAACGAGAAATAAATCGTTTTGGGAAAAATTATTTTAAGATGCCTTAAATCGACTAATTGGAGGAAATTAAGGTTTTTTTCGTATTATACCATTACAGTACAATATGTTTAGTAGTTTTGTCCTAAAAGTTCATTTAAAAAACATAAGCCTAGCTAGTAAATAAATAATTAAGAAAAAGTTATTTTATGTCCCTTTAAAGCAACTAAATGAATGAAATTTGTGATTTTTTTGTATAAACTCAAGACAGCCCAATAAGTTTACTAATTTTGTCCAAAAAATTCGTTTAAAAAAATTAACCCAAACGAGAAATAAATCATTTCGAAAAAAATTATTTTAAGATGCTTAAATCGACTAATTGGAGCAAATTAAGGTTTTTTGTGTATTATACCAATACATTACAATAAGTTTAGTAGTTTTGTCCAAAAAGTTCCTTTAAAAAAATTAACCCTAACGAGAAATAAATCGTTTTGAGAAAAATTATTTTAAGATGCCTTAAATCGACTAATTGGAGCAAATTAAGGTTTTTTGTGTATTATACCAATACACTACAATAAGTTTAGTAGTTTTGTCCAAAAAGTTCCTTTAAAAAAATTAACCCTAACGAGAAATAAATCGTTTTGAGAAAAATTATTTTAAGATGCCTTAAATCGACTAATTGGAGGAAATTAAGGTTTTTTTCGTATTATACCATTACAGTACAATAAGTTTAGTAGTTTTGTACTAAAAGTTCATTTAAAAAACATAAGCCTAGCTAGTAAATAAATAATTAAGAAAAAGTTATTTTATGTCCCTTTAAAGCAACTAAATGAATGAAATTTGTGATTTTTTAGTATAAACTCAAGACAGCCCAATAAGTTTACTAATTTTGTCCAAAAAATTCGTTTAAAAAAATTAACCCAAACGAGAAATAAATCATTTCGAAAAAAATTATTTTAAGATGCTTAAATCGACTAATTGGAGCAAATTAAGGTTTTTTGTGTATTATACCAATACATTACAATAAGTTTAGTAGTTTTGTCCAAAAAGTTCCTTTAAAAAAATTAACCCTAACGAGAAATAAATCGTTTTGAGAAAAATTATTTTAAGATGCCTTAAATCGACTAATTGGAGCAAATTAAGGTTTTTTGTGTATTACACCAATACACTACAATAAGTTTAGTAGTTTTGTCCAAAAAGTTCCTTTAAAAAAATTAACCCTAACGAGAAATAAATCGTTTTGAGAAAAATTATTTTAAGATGCCTTAACTCGACTAATTGGAGCAAATTAAAGTTTTTTGTGTATTATACCAATACACTACAATAAGTTTAGTAGTTTTGTCCAAAAAGTTCCTTTAAAAAAATTAATCCTAACGAGAAATAAATCGTTTTGAGAAAAATTATTTTAAGATGCCTTAAATCGACTAATTGGAGGAAATTAAGGTTTTTTTCGTATTATACCATTACAGTACAATATGTTTAGTAGTTTTGTCCTAAAAGTTCATTTAAAAAACATAAGCCTAGCTAGTAAATAAATAATTAAGAAAAAGTTATTTTATGTCCCTTTAAAGCAACTAAATGAATGAAATTTGTGATTTTTTTGTATAAACTCAAGACAGCCCAATAAGTTTACTAATTTTGTCCAAAAAATTCGTTTAAAAAAATTAACCCAAACGAGAAATAAATCATTTCGAAAAAAATTATTTTAAGATGCTTAAATCGACTAATTGGAGCAAATTAAGGTTTTTTGTGTATTATACCAATACATTACAATAAGTTTAGTAGTTTTGTCCAAAAAGTTCCTTTAAAAAAATTAACCCTAACGAGAAATAAATCGTTTTGAGAAAAATTATTTTAAGATGCCTTAAATCGACTAATTGGAGCAAATTAAGGTTTTTTGTGTATTATACCAATACACTACAATAAGTTTAGTAGTTTTGTCCAAAAAGTTCCTTTAAAAAAATTAACCCTAACGAGAAATAAATCGTTTTGAGAAAAATTATTTTAAGATGCCTTAAATCGACTAATTGGAGGAAATTAAGGTTTTTTTCGTATTATACCATTACAGTACAATAAGTTTAGTAGTTTTGTACTAAAAGTTCATTTAAAAAACATAAGCCTAGCTAGTAAATAAATAATTAAGAAAAAGTTATTTTATGTCCCTTTAAAGCAACTAAATGAATGAAATTTGTGATTTTTTTGTATAAACTCAAGACAGCCTAATAAGTTTACTAATTTTGTCCAAAAAATTCGTTTAAAAAAATTAACCCAAACGAGAAATAAATCATTTCGAAAAAAATTATTTTAAGATGCTTAAATCGACCAATTGGAGCAAATTAAGGTTTTTTGTGTATTATACCAATACATTACAATAAGTTTAGTAGTTTTGTCCAAAAAGTTCCTTTAAAAAAATTAACCCTAACGAGAAATAAATCGTTTTGAGAAAAATTATTTTAAGATGCCTTAAATCGACTAATTGGAGCAAATTAAGGTTTTTTGTGCATTATACCAATACACTACAATAAGTTTAGTAGTTTTGTCCAAAAATTTCCTTTAAAAAAATTAACCCTAACGAGAAATAAATCGTTTTGAGAAAAATTATTTTAAGATGCCTTAAATCGACTAATTGGAGCAAATTAAGGTTTTTTGTGTATTATACCTATACACTACAATAAGTTTAGTAGTTTTGTCCAAAAAGTTCCTTTAAAAAAATTAACCCTAACGAGAAATAAATCGTTTTGAGAAAAATTATTTTAAGATACCTTAAATCGACTAATTGGAGGAAATTAAGGTTTTTTTCCTATTATACCATTACAGTACAATAAGTTTAGTAGTTTTGTCCTAAAAGTTCATTTAAAAAACATAAGCCTAGCTAGTAAATAAATAATTAAGAAAAAGTTATTTTATGTCCCTTTAAAGCAACTAAATGAATGAAATTTGTGATTTTTTTGCATAAACTCAAGACAGCCCAATAAGTTTACTAATATTGTCCAAAAAGTTCGTTTAAAAAAATTAACCCAAACGAGAAATAAATCATTTCGAAAAAAATTATTTTAAGATGCTTAAATCGACTAATTGGAGCAAATTAAGGTTTTTTGTGTATTATACCAATACATTACAATAAGTTTAGTAGTTTTGTCCAAAAAGTTCCTTTAAAAAAATTAACCCTAACGAGAAATAAATCGTTTTGAGAAAAATTATTTTAAGATGCCTTAAATCGACTAATTGGAGCAAATTAAGGTTTTTTGTGTATTATACCAATACACTACAATAAGTTTAGTAGTTTTGTCCAAAAAGTTCCTTTAAAAAAATTAACCCTAACGACAAATAAATCGTTTTGAGAAAAATTATTTTAAGATGCCTTAAATCGACTAATTGGAGCAAATTAAGGTTTTTTGTGTATTATACCAATACACTACAATAAGTTTAGTAGTTTTGTCCAAAAAGTTCCTTTTAAAAAGTTCACCCTAGCGAGAAATAAATCATTTTGAAAAAAATTATAATTGGAGGAAATGTTAAGACGGCAGGAGTGATATTCTTCTGATAAAAACAATATTTTATCTTAGGAACGCCAATAATTTCGTTCTTTAGTCTGTTCGCAGGCCTTCGGGCCGCCAAAAATATAGTTTGGGGATAATTGGATACCATAAAACCGCTGAAAGATATACCGCAAACGCTATGGCGCTAAGATGATGTAGGAGAATGCCCAGTCCACTTTAGTGCCTAACCGCTCCACGCAAGAATTTTCATTTTCCGACGCTAGTGAAAGACAGTCGAGTGGACTTAGAAAAATTTCAACGAGAAAACATTTTTGTCCCATAACTCGGAACCGGACGTTCCACTACCAAAAAGTCCTGTATAAGAAATATTCAGGAGACCATTCTGGACAATTCTCCTGTGGGAACCGTTAAAAAATATTGCTAGTGAAAGAAGTTAGCGATATATTTCCATTATACGAGTGGACTTAGAATAATTTTCGAGGAAAATTTACATTTTTTGATTTGTGACACAACCGCTGAAAGATATACCGCAAACACTGTGGCGCTAAGATCATACGCCTAGTGAGTCTGTGACGGTACATACGATTTTTAACGAGAAAAGTTTTGACATCTTTTATCTTAGAAAAAGATCCTGGCGCATAACAACAATGATGATGTAGAAGAATGCCCAGTCCACTGTCAAATGACGACTGGAAGATCGGATACTAGTCATTGATGCCGGCAATGATAGTATGGAAAATTTTATCGCGGAGCCTTGCCTTACTAACGTCCAGAGAGATGAGAGCTATGTGCCTGGAGAAAAGATTGAGCCAATAGCCGCGCCGACGAAATACGTTAGTGAGAAAGAGGGTTGAAGGTCTCTACGGTAATAAAAGCAACTAAATGAATAAAATGTGTGATTTTTTGTATAAACTCAAGATAGCGCAATAAGTTTACTAGTTTTGTCCAAAAAGTTCGTTTAAAAAAATTAACCCTAACGAGAAATAAATCGTTTTGAGAAAAATTATTTTAAGATGCCTTAAATCGACTAATTGGAGCAAATTAAGGTTTTTTGTGTATTATACCAATACACTACAATAAGTTTAGTAGTTTTGTCCAAAAAGTTCCTTTAAAAAAATTAACCCTAACGAGAAATAAATCGTTTTGAGAAAAATTATTTTAAGATGCCTTAAATCGACTAATTGGAGCAAATTAAGGTTTTTTGTGTATTATACCAATACACTACAATAAGTTTAGTAGTTTTGTCCAAAAAGTTCCTTTTAAAAAGTTAACCCTAGCGAGAAATAAATCATTTTGAAAAAAATTATAATTGGAGGAAATGTTAAGACGGCAGGAGTGATATTCTTCTGATAAAAACAATATTTTATCTTAGGAACGCCAATAATTTCGTTCTTTAGTCTGTTCGCAGGCCTTCGGGCCGCCAAAAATATAGTTTGGGGATAATTGGATACCATAAAACCGCTGAAAGATATACCGCAAACGCTATGGCGCTAAGATGATGTAGGAGAATGCCCAGTCCACTTTAGTGCCTAACCGCTCCACGCAAGAATTTTCATTTTCCGACGCTAGTGAAAGACAGTCGAGTGGACTTAGAAAAATTTCAACGAGAAAACATTTTTGTCCCATAACTCGGAACCGGACGTTCCACTACCAAAAAGTCCTGTATAAGAAATATTCAGGAGACCATTCTGGACAATTCTCCTGTGGGAACCGTTAAAAAATATTGCTAGTGAAAGAAGTTAGCGATATATTTCCATTATACGAGTGGACTTAGAATAATTTTCGAGGAAAATTTACATTTTTTGATTTGTGACACAACCGCTGAAAGATATACCGCAAACACTGTGGCGCTAAGATCATACGCCTAGTGAGTCTGTGACGGTACATACGATTTTTAACGAGAAAAGTTTTGGCATCAGCCCACTGTCAAATGACGACTGGAAGATCGGATACTAGTCATTGATGCCGGCAATGATAGTATGGAAGATTTTATCGCGGAGCCTTGCCTTACTAACGTCCAGAGAGATGAGAGCTATGTGCCTGGAGAAAAGATTGAGCCAATAGCCGCGCCGACGAAATACGTTAGTGAGAAAGAGGGTTGAAGGTCTCTACGGTAATTAAAGCAACTAAATGAATAAAATGTGTGATTTTTTTGTATAAACTCAAGATAGCGCAATAAGTTTACTAGTTTTGTCCAAAAAGTTCGTTTAAAAAAATTAACCCTAACGAGAAATAAATCATTTTGAAAAAAATTATTTTAAGATGCTTAAATCGACTAATTGGAGGAAATTAAGGTTTTTTTCGTATTATACCATTACAGTACAATAAGTTTAGTAGTTTTGTCCTAAAAGTTCATTTAAAAAACATAAGCCTAGCTAGTAAATAAATAATTAAGAAAAAGTTATTTTATGTCCCTTTAAAGCAACTAAATGAATGAAATTTGTGATTTTTTTGTATAAACTCAAGACAGCCCAATAAGTTTACTAATTTTGTCCAAAAAGTTCGTTTAAAAAAATTAACCCAAACGAGAAATAAATCATTTCGAAAAAAATTATTTTAAGATGCTTAAATCGACTAATTGGAGCCAATTAAGGTTTTTTGTGTATTATACCAATACATTACAATAAGTTTAGTAGTTTTGTCCAAAAAGTTCCTTTAAAAAAATTAACCCTAACGAGAAATAAATCGTTTTGAGAAAAATTATTTTAAGATGCCTTAAATCGACTAATTGGAGCAAATTAAGGTTTTTTGTGTATTATACCAATACACTACAATAAGTTTAGTAGTTTTGTCCAAAAAGTTCCTTTAAAAAAATTAACCCTAACGAGAAATAAATCGTTTTGAGAAAAATTATTTTAAGATGCCTTAAATCGACTAATTGGAGGAAATTAAGGTTTTTTTCGTATTATACCATTACAGTACAATAAGTTTAGTAGTTTTGTCCTAAAAGTTCATTTAAAAAACATAAGCCTAGCTAGTAAATAAATAATTAAGAAAAAGTTATTTTATGTCCCTTTAAAGCAACTAAATGAATGAAATTTGTGATTTTTTTGTACAAACTCAAGACAGCCCAATATGTTTACTAATTTTGTCCAAAAAGTTCGTTTAAAAAAATTAACCCAAACGAGAAATAAATCATTTCGAAAAAAATTATTTTAAGATGCTTAAATCGACTAATTGGAGCAAATTAAGGTTTTTTGTGTATTATACCAATACATTACAATAAGTTTAGTAGTTTTGTCCAAAAAGTTCCTTTAAAAAAATTAACCCTAACGAGAAATAAATCGTTTTGAGAAAAAGTATTTTAAGATGCCTTAAATCGACTAATTGGAGCAAATTAAGGTTTTTTGTGTATTATACCAATACACTACAATAAGTTTAGTAGTTTTGTCCAAAAAGTTCCTTTAAAAAAACTAACCCTAACGAGAAATAACTCGTTTTGAGAAAAATTATTTTAAGATGCCTTAAATCGACTAATTGGAGCAAATTAAGGTTTTTTGTGTATTATACCAATACACTACAATAAGTTTAGTAGTTTTGTCCAAAAAGTTCCTTTAAAAAAATTAACCCTAACGAGAAATAAATCGTTTTGAGAAAAATTATTTTAAGATGCCTTAAATCGACTAATTGGAGGAAATTAAGGTTTTTTTCGTATTATACCATTACAGTACAATAAGTTTAGTAGTTTTGTCCTAAAAGTTCATTTAAAAACATAAGCCTAGCTAGTAAATAAATAATTAAGAAAAAGTTATTTTATGTCCCTTTAAAGCAACTAAATGAATGAAATTTGTGATTTTTTTGCATAAACTCAAGACAGCCCAATAAGTTTACTAATATTGTCCAAAAAGTTCGTTTAAAAAAATTAACCCAAACGAGAAATAAATCATTTCGAAAAAAATTATTTTAAGATGCTTAAATCGACTAATTGGAGCAAATTAAGGTTTTTTGTGTATTATACCAATACATTACAATAAGTTTAGTAGTTTTGTCCAAAAAGTTCCTTTAAAAAAATTAACCCTAACGAGAAATAAATCGTTTTGAGAAAAATTATTTTAAGATGCCTTAAATCGACTAATTGGAGCAAATTAAGGTTTTTTGTGTATTATACCAATACACTACAATAAGTTTAGTAGTTTTGTCCAAAAAGTTTCTTTAAAAAAATTAACCCTAACGAGAAATAAATCGTTTTGAGAAAAATTATTTTAAGATGCCTTAAATCGACTAATTGGAGGAAATTAAGGTTTTTTTCGTATTATACCATTACAGTACAATATGTTTAGTAGTTTTGTCCTAAAAGTTCATTTAAAAAACATAAGCCTAGCTAGTAAATAAATAATTAAGAAAAAGTTATTTTATGTCCCTTTAAAGCAACTAAATGAATGAAATTTGTGATTTTTTTGTATAAACTCAAGACAGCCCAATAAGTTTACTAATTTTGTCCAAAAAATTCGTTTAAAAAAATTAACCCAAACGAGAAATAAATCATTTCGAAAAAAATTATTTTAAGATGCTTAAATCGACTAATTGGAGCAAATTAAGGTTTTTTGTGTATTATACCAATACATTACAATAAGTTTAGTAGTTTTGTCCAAAAAGTTCCTTTAAAAAAATTAACCCTAACGAGAAATAAATCGTTTTGAGAAAAATTATTTTAAGATGCCTTAAATCGACTAATTGGAGGAAATTAAGGTTTTTTTCGTATTATACCATTACAGTACAATAAGTTTAGTAGTTTTGTACTAAAAGTTCATTTAAAAAACATAAGCCTAGCTAGTAAATAAATAATTAAGAAAAAGTTATTTTATGTCCCTTTAAAGCAACTAAATGAATGAAATTTGTGATTTTTTTGTATAAACTCAAGACAGCCTAATAAGTTTACTAATTTTGTCCAAAAAATTCGTTTAAAAAAATTAACCCAAACGAGAAATAAATCATTTCGAAAAAAATTATTTTAAGATGCTTAAATCGACTAATTGGAGCAAATTAAGGTTTTTTGTGTATTATACCAATACACTACAATAAGTTTAGTAGTTTTGTCCAAAAATTTCCTTTAAAAAAATTAACCCTAACGAGAAATAAATCGTTTTGAGAAAAATTATTTTAAGATGCCTTAAATCGACTAATTGGAGCAAATTAAGGTTTTTTGTGTATTATACCTATACACTACAATAAGTTTAGTAGTTTTGTCCAAAAAGTTCCTTTAAAAAAATTAACCCTAACGAGAAATAAATCGTTTTGAGAAAAATTATTTTAAGATACCTTAAATCGACTAATTGGAGGAAATTAAGGTTTTTTTCGTATTATACCATTACAGTACAATAAGTTTAGTAGTTTTGTCCTAAAAGTTCATTTAAAAAACATAAGCCTAGCTAGTAAATAAATAATTAAGAAAAAGTTATTTTATGTCCCTTTAAAGCAACTAAATGAATGAAATTTGTGATTTTTTTGTATAAACTCAAGACAGCCCAATAAGTTTACTAATTTTGTCCAAAAAGTTCGTTTAAAAAAATTAACCCAAACGAGAAATAAATCATTTCGAAAAAAAATATTTTAAGATGCTTAAATCGACTAATTGGAGCAAATTAAGGTTTTTTGTGTATTATACCAATACATTACAATAAGTTTAGTAGTTTTGTCCAAAAAGTTCCTTTAAAAAAATTAACCCTAACGAGAAATAAATCGTTTTGAGAAAAATTATTTTAAGATGCCTTAAATCGACTAATTGGAGCAAATTAAGGTTTTTTGTGTATTATACCAATACACTACAATAAGTTTAGTAGTTTTGTCCAAAAAGTTCCTTTAAAAAAATTAACCCTAACGAGAAATAAATCGTTTTGAGAAAAATTATTTTAAGATGCCTTAAATCGACTAATTGGAGGAAATTAAGGTTTTTTTCGTATTATACCATTACAGTACAATAAGTTTAGTAGTTTTGTCCTAAAAGTTCATTTAAAAAACATAAGCCTAGCTAGTAAATAAATAATTAAGAAAAAGTTATTTTATGTCCCTTTAAAGCAACTAAATGAATGAAATTTGTGATTTTTTTGCATAAACTCAAGACAGCCCAATAAGTTTACTAATATTGTCCAAAAAGTTCGTTTAAAAAAATTAACCCAAACGAGAAATAAATCATTTCGAAAAAAATTATTTTAAGATGCTTAAATCGACTAATTGGAGCAAATTAAGGTTTTTTGTGTATTATACCAATACATTACAATAAGTTTAGTAGTTTTGTCCAAAAAGTTCCTTTAAAAAAATTAACCCTAACGAGAAATAAATCGTTTTGAGAAAAATTATTTTAAGATGCCTTAAATCGACTAATTGGAGCAAATTAAGGTTTTTTGTGTATTATACCAATACACTACAATAAGTTTAGTAGTTTTGTCCAAAAAGTTCCTTTAAAAAAATTAACCCTAACGACAAATAAATCGTTTTGAGAAAAATTATTTTAAGATGCCTTAAATCGACTAATTGGAGCAAATTAAGGTTTTTTGTGTATTATACCAATACACTACAATAAGTTTAGTAGTTTTGTCCAAAAAGTTCCTTTTAAAAAGTTAACCCTAGCGAGAAATAAATAATTTTGAAAAAAATTATAATTGGAGGAAATGTTAAGACGGCAGGAGTGATATTCTTCTGATAAAAACAATATTTTATCTTAGGAACGCCAATAATTTCGTTCTTTAGTCTGTTCGCAGGCCTTCGGGCCGCCAAAAATATAGTTTGGGGATAATTGGATACCATAAAACCGCTGAAAGATATACCGCAAACGCTATGGCGCTAAGATGATGTAGGAGAATGCCCAGTCCACTTTAGTGCCTAACCGCTCCACGCAAGAATTTTCATTTTCCGACGCTAGTGAAAGACAGTCGAGTGGACTTTGAAATATTTCAACGAGAAAACATTTTTGTCCCATAACTCGGAACCGGACGTTCCACTACCAAAAAGTCCTGTATAAGAAATATTCAGGAGACCATTCTGGACAATTCTCCTGTGGCAACCGTTAAAAAATATTGCTAGTGAAAGAAGTTAGCGATATATTTCCATTATACGAGTGGACTTAGAATAATTTTCGAGGAAAATTTACATTTTTTGATTTGTGACACAACCGCTGAAAGATATACCGCAAACACTGTGGCGCTAAGATCATACGCCTAGTGAGTCTGTGACGGTACATACGATTTTTAACGAGAAAAGTTTTGGCATCTTTTATCTTAGAAAAAGATCCTGGCGCATAACAACAATGATGATGTAGAAGAATGCCCAGTCCACTGTCAAATGACGACTGGAAGATCGGATACTAGTCATTGATGCCGGCAATGATAGTATGGAAAATTTTATCGCGGAGCCTTGCCTTACTAATGTCCAGAGAGATGAGAGCTATGTGCCTGGAGAAAAGATTGAGCCAATAGCCGCGCCGACGAAATACGTTAGTGAGAAAGAGGGTTGAAGGTCTCTACGGTAATAAAAGCAACTAAATGAATAAAATGTGTGATTTTTTTGTATAAACTCAAGATAGCGCAATAAGTTTACTAGTTTTGTCCAAAAAGTTCGTTTAAAAAAATTAACCCTAACGAGAAATAAATCGTTTTGAGAAAAATTATTTTAAGATGCCTTAAATCGACTAATTGGAGCAAATTAAGGTTTTTTGTGTATTATACCAATACACTACAATAAGTTTAGTAGTTTTGTCCAAAAAGTTCCTTTTAAAAAGTTAACCCTAGCGAGAAATAAATAATTTTGAAAAAAATTATAATTGGAGGAAATGTTAAGACGGCAGGAGTGATATTCTTCTGATAAAAACAATATTTTATCTTAGGAACGCCAATAATTTCGTTCTTTAGTCTGTTCGCAGGCCTTCGGGCCGCCAAAAATATAGTTTGGGGATAATTGGATACCATAAAACCGCTGAAGGATATACCGCAAACACTGTGGCGCTAAGATCATACGCCTAGTGAGTCTGTGACGGTACATACGATTTTTAACGAGAAAAGTTTTGGCATCTTTTATCTTAGAAAAAGATCCTGGCGCATAACAACAATGATGATGTAGAAGAATGCCCAGTCCACTGTCAAATGACGACTGGAAGATCGGATACTAGTCATTGATGCCGGCAATGATAGTATGGAAGATTTTATCGCGGAGCCTTGCCTTACTAACGTCCAGAGAGATGAGAGCTATGTGCCTGGAGAAAAGATTGAGCCAATAGCCGCGCCGACGAAATACGTTAGTGAGAAAGAGGGTTAAAGGTCTCTACGGTAATAAAAGCAACTAAATAAATAAAATGTGTGATTTTTTTGTATAAACTCAAGATAGCGCAATAAGTTTACTAGTTTTGTCCAAAAAGTTCGTTTAAAAAAATTAACCCTAACGAGAAATAAATCATTTTGAAAAAAAATATTTTAAGATGCTTAAATCGACTAATTGGAGGAAATTAAGGTTTTTTTCGTATTATACCATTACAGTACAATAAGTTTAGTAGTTTTGTCCAAAAAGTTCCTTTAAAAAAATTAACCCTAACGAGAAATAAATCGTTTTGAGAAAAATTATTTTAAGATGCCTTAAATCGACTAATTGGAGCAAATTAAGGTTTTTTGTGTATTATACCAATACACTACAATACGTTTAGTAGTTTTGTCCAAAAAGTTCCTTTTAAAAAGTTAACCCTAGCGAGAAATAAATCATTTTGAAAAAAATTATAATTGGAGGAAATGTTAAGACGGCAGGAGTGATATTCTTCTGATAAAAACAATATTTTATCTTAGGAACGCCAATAATTTCGTTCTTTAGTCTGTTCGCAGGCCTTCGGGCCGCCAAAAATATAGTTTGGGGATAATTGGATACCATAAAACCGCTGAAAGATATACCGCAAACGCTATGGCGCTAAGATGATGTAGGAGAATGCCCAGTCCACTTTAGTGCCTAACCGCTCCACGCAAGAATTTTCATTTTCCGACGCTAGTGAAAGACAGTCGAGTGGACTTAGAAAAATTTCAACGAGAAAACATTTTTGTCCCATAACTCGGAACCGGACGTTCCACTACCAAAAAGTACTGTATAAGAAATATTCAGGAGACCATTCTGGACAATGCTCCTGTGGGAACCGTTAAAAAATATTGCTAGTGAAAGAAGTTAGCGATATATTTCCATTATACGAGTGGACTTAGAATAATTTTCGAGGAAAATTTACATTTTTTGATTTGTGACACAACCGCTGAAAGATATACCGCAAACACTGTGGCGCTAAGATCATACGCCTAGTGAGTCTGTGACGGTACATACGATTTTTAACGAGAAAAGTTTTGGCATCTTTTATCTTAGAAAAAGATCCTGGCGCATAACAACAATGATGATGTAGAAGAATGCCCATTGCCCAGTCCACTGTCAAATGACGACTGGAAGATCGGATACTAGTCATTGATGCCGGCAATGATAGTATGGAAGATTTTATCGCGGAGCCTTGCCTTACTAATGTCCAGAGAGATGAGAGCTATGTGCCTGGAGAAAAGATTGAGCCAATAGCCGCGCCGACGAAATACGTTAGTGAGAAAGAGGGTTGAAGGTCTCTACGGTAATAAAAGCAACTAAATGAATAAAATGTGTGATTTTTTTGTATAAACTCAAGATAGCGCAATAAGTTTACTAGTTTTGTCCAAAAAGTTCGTTTAAAAAAATTAACCCTAACGAGAAATAAATCATTTTGAAAAAAATTATTTTAAGATGCTTAAATCGACTAATTGGAGGAAATTAAGGTTTTTTTCGTATTATACCATTACAGTACAATAAGTTTAGTAGTTTTGTCCTAAAAGTTCATTTAAAAAACATAAGCCTAGCTAGTAAATAAATAATTAAGAAAAAGTTATTTTATTTCCCTTTAAAACAACTAAATGAATGAAATTTGTGATTTTTTTGTATAAACTCAAGACAGCCCAATAAGTTTACTAGTTTTGTCCAAAAAGTTCGTTTAAAAAAATTAACCCTAACGAGAAATAAATCATTTTGAAAAAAATTATTTTAAGATGCTTAAATCGACTAATTGGAGGAAATTAAGGTTTTTTTCGTATTATACCATTACAGTACAATAAGTTTAGTAGTTTTGTCCTAAAAGTTCATTTAAAAAACATAAGCCTAGCTAGTATATAAATAATTAAGAAAAAGTTATTTTATGTCCCTTTAAAGCAACTAAATGAATGAAATTTGTGATTTTTTTGTATAAACTCAAGACAGCCCAATAAGTTTACTAATTTTGTCCAAAAAGTTCGTTTAAAAAAATTAACCCAAACGAGAAATAAATCATTTCGAAAAAAATTATTTTAAGATGCTTAAATCGACTAATTGGAGCAAATTAAGGTTTTTTGTGTATTATACCAATACATTACAATAAGTTTAGTAGTTTTGTCCAAAAAGTTCCTTTAAAAAAATTAACCCTAACGAGAAATAAATCGTTTTGAGAAAAATTATTTTAAGATGCCTTAAATCGACTAATTGGAGCAAATTAAGGTTTTTTGTGTATTATACCAATACACTACAATAAGTTTAGTAGTTTTGTCCAAAAAGTTCCTTTAAAAAAATTAACCCTAACGAGAAATAAATCGTTTTGAGAAAAATTATTTTAAGATGCCTTAAATCGACTAATTGGAGCAAATTAAGGTTTTTTGTGTATTATACCAATACACTACAATAAGTTTAGTAGTTTTGTCCAAAAAGTTCCTTTAAAAAAATTAACCCTAACGAGAAATAAATCGTTTAGAGAAAAATTATTTTAAGATGCCTTAAATCGACTAATTGGAGGAAATTAAGGTTTTTTTCGTATTATACCATTACAGTACAATAAGTTTAGTAGTTTTGTCCTAAAAGTTCATTTAAAAAACATAAGCCTAGCTAGTAAATAAATAATTAAGAAAAAGTTATTTTATGTCCCTTTAAAGCAACTAAATGAATGAAATTTGTGATTTTTTTGTATAAACTCAAGATAGCCCAATAAGTTTACTAATTTTGTCCAAAAAGTTCGTTTAAAAAAATTAACCCAAACGAGAAATAAATCATTTCGAAAAAAATTATTTTAAGATGCTTAAATCGACTAATTGGAGCAAATTAAGGTTTTTTGTGTATTATACCAATACATTACAATAAGTTTAGTAGTTTTGTCCAAAAAGTTCCTTTAAAAAAATTAACCCTAACGAGAAATAAATCGTTTTGAGAAAAATTATTTTAAGATGCCTTAAATCGACTAATTGGAGCAAATTAAGGTTTTTTGTGTATTATACCAATACACTACAATAAGTTTAGTAGTTTTGTCCAAAAAGTTCCTTTTAAAAAGTTAACCCTAGCGAGAAATAAATCATTTTGAAAAAAATTATAATTGGAGGAAATGTTAAGACGGCAGGAGTGATATTCTTCTGATAAAAACAATATTTTATCTTAGGAACGCCAATAATTTCGTTCTTTAGTCTGTTCGCAGGCCTTCGGGCCGCCAAAAATATAGTTTGGGGATAATTGGATACCATAAAACCGCTGAAAGATATACCGCAAACGCTATGGCGCTAAGATGATGTAGGAGAATGCCCAGTCCACTTTAGTGCCTAACCGCTCCACGCAAGAATTTTCATTTTCCGACGCTAGTGAAAGACAGTCGAGTGGACTTAGAAAAATTTCAACGAGAAAACATTTTTGTCCCATAACTCGGAACCGGACGTTCCACTACCAAAAAGTCCTGTATAAGAAATATTCAGGAGACCATTCTGGACAATTCTCCTGTGGCAACCGTTAAAAAATATTGCTAGTGAAAGAAGTTAGCGATATATTTCCATTATACGAGTGGACTTAGAATAATTTTCGAGGAAAATTTACATTTTTTGATTTGTGACACAACCGCTGAAGGATATACCGCAAACACTGTGGCGCTAAGATCATACGCCTAGTGAGTCTGTGACGGTACATACGATTTTTAACGAGAAAAGTTTTGGCATCTTTTATCTTAGAAAAAGATCCTGGCGCATAACAACAATGATGATGTAGAAGAATGCCCAGTCCACTGTCAAATGACGACTGGAAGATCGGATACTAGTCATTGATGCCGGCAATGATAGTATGGAAAATTTTATCGCGGAGCCTTGCCTTACTAACGTCCAGAGAGATGAGAGCTATGTGCCTGGAGAAAAGATTGAGCCAATAGCCGCGCCGACGAAATACGTTAGTGAGAAAGAGGGTTGAAGGTCTCTACGGTAATAAAAGCAACTAAATGAATAAAATGTGTGATTTTTTTGTATAAACTCAAGATAGCGCAATAAGTTTACTAGTTTTGTCCAAAAAGTTCGTTTAAAAAAATTAACCCTAACGAGAAATAAATCATTTTGAAAAAAATTATTTTAAGATGCTTAAATCGACTAATTGGAGGAAATTAAGGTTTTTTTCGTATTATACCATTACAGTACAATAAGTTTAGTAGTTTTGTCCTAAAAGTTCATTTAAAAAACATAAGCCTAGCTAGTAAATAAATAATTAAGAAAAAGTTATTTTATGTCCCTTTAAAGCAACTAAATGAATGAAATTTGTGATTTTTTTGTATAAACTCAAGACAGCCCAATAAGTTTACTAATTTTGTCCAAAAAATTCGTTTAAAAAAATTAACCCAAACGAGAAATAAATCATTTCGAAAAAAATTATTTTAAGATGCTTAAATCGACTAATTGGAGCAAATTAAGGTTTTTTGTGTATTATACCAATACATTACAATAAGTTTAGTAGTTTTGTCCAAAAAGTTCCTTTAAAAAAATTAACCCTATCGAGAAATAAATCGTTTTGAGAAAAATTATTTTAAGATGCCTTAAATCGACTAATTGGAGCAAATTAAGGTTTTTTTCGTATTATACCATTACAGTACAATAAGTTTAGTAGTTTTGTCCTAAAAGTTCATTTAAAAAACATAAGCCTAGCTAGTAAATAAATAATTAAGAAAAAGTTATTTTATGTCCCTTTAAAGCAACTAAATGAATGAAATTTGTGATTTTTTTGTATAAACTCAAGACAGCCCAATAAGTTTACTAATTTTGTCCAAAAAGTTCGTTTAAAAAAATTAACCCAAACGAGAAATAAATCATTTCGAAAAAAATTATTTTAAGATGCTTAAATCGACTAATTGGAGCAAATTAAGGTTTTTTGTGTATTATACCAATACACTACAATAAGTTTAGTAGTTTTGTCCAAAAAGTTCCTTTAAAAAAATTAACCCTAACGAGAAATAAATCGTTTTGAGAAAAATTATTTTAAGATGCCTTAAATCGACTAATTGGAGCAAATTAAGGTTTTTTGTGTATTACACCAATACACTACAATAAGTTTAGTAGTTTTGTCCAAAAAGTTCCTTTAAAAAAATTAACCCTAACGAGAAATAAATCGTTTTGAGAAAAATTATTTTAAGATGCCTTAAATCGACTAATTGGAGCAAATTAAGGTTTTTTGTGTATTATACCAATACACTACAATAAGTTTAGTAGTTTTGTCCAAAAAGTTCCTTTAAAAAAATTAACCCTAACGAGAAATAAATCGTTTTGAGAAAAATTATTTTAAGATGCCTTAAATCGACTAATTGGAGGAAATTAAGGTTTTTTTCGTATTATACCATTACAGTACAATATGTTTAGTAGTTTTGTCCTAAAAGTTCATTTAAAAAACATAAGCCTAGCTAGTAAATAAATAATTAAGAAAAAGGTATTTTATGTCCCTTTAAAGCAACTAAATGAATGAAATTTGTGATTTTTTTGTATAAACTCAAGACAGCCCAATAAGTTTACTAATTTTGTCCAAAAAATTCGTTTAAAAAAATTAACCCAAACGAGAAATAAATCATTTCGAAAAAAATTATTTTAAGATGCTTAAATCGACTAATTGGAGCAAATTAAGGTTTTTTGTGTATTATACCAATACATTACAATAAGTTTAGTAGTTTTGTCCAAAAAGTTCCTTTAAAAAAATTAACCCTAACGAGAAATAAATCGTTTTGAGAAAAATTATTTTAAGATGCCTTAAATCGACTAATTGGAGCAAATTAAGGTTTTTTGTGTATTATACCAATACACTACAATAAGTTTAGTAGTTTTGTCCAAAAAGTTCCTTTAAAAAAATTAACCCTAACGAGAAATAAATCGTTTTGAGAAAAATTATTTTAAGATGCCTTAAATCGACTAATTGGAGGAAATTAAGGTTTTTTTCGTATTATACCATTACAGTACAATAAGTTTAGTAGTTTTGTACTAAAAGTTCATTTAAAAAACATAAGCCTAGCTAGTAAATAAATAATTAAGAAAAAGTTATTTTATGTCCCTTTAAAGCAACTAAATGAATGAAATTTGTGATTTTTTTTGTATAAACTCAAGACAGCCTAATAAGTTTACTAATTTTGTCCAAAAAATTCGTTTAAAAAAATTAACCCAAACGAGAAATAAATCATTTCGAAAAAAATTATTTTAAGATGCTTAAATCGACTAATTGGAGCAAATTAAGGTTTTTTGTGTATTATACCAATACATTACAATAAGTTTAGCAGTTTTGTCCAAAAAGTTCCTTTAAAAAAATTAACCCTAACGAGAAATAAATCGTTTTGAGAAAAATTATTTTAAGATGCCTTAAATCGACTAATTGGAGCAAATTAAGGTTTTTTGTGTATTATACCAATACACTACAATAAGTTTAGTAGTTTTGTCCAAAAATTTCCTTTAAAAAAATTAACCCTAACGAGAAATAAATCGTTTTGAGAAAAATTATTTTAAGATGCCTTAAATCGACTAATTGGAGCAAATTAAGGTTTTTTGTGTATTATACCTATACACTACAATAAGTTTAGTAGTTTTGTCCAAAAAGTTCCTTTAAAAAAATTAACCCTAACGAGAAATAAATCGTTTTGAGAAAAATTATTTTAAGATACCTTAAATCGACTAATTGGAGGAAATTAAGGTTTCTTTCGTATTATACCATTACAGTACAATAAGTTTAGTAGTTTTGTCCTAAAAGTTCATTTAAAAAACATAAGCCTAGCTAGTAAATAAATAATTAAGAAAAAGTTATTTTATGTCCCTTTAAAGCAACTAAATGAATGAAATTTGTGATTTTTTTGTATAAACTCAAGACAGCCCAATAAGTTTACTAATTTTGTCCAAAAAGTTCGTTTAAAAAAATTAACCCAAACGAGAAATAAATCATTTCGAAAAAAAATATTTTAAGATGCTTAAATCGACTAATTGGAGCAAATTAAGGTTTTTTTCGTATTATACCATTACAGTACAATAAGTTTAGTAGTTTTGTACTAAAAGTTCATTTAAAAAACATAAGCCTAGCTAGTAAATAAATAATTAAGAAAAAGTTATTTTATGTCCCTTTAAAGCAACTAAATGAATGAAATTTGTGATTTTTTTGTATAAACTCAAGACAGCCTAATAAGTTTACTAATTTTGTCCAAAAAATTCGTTTAAAAAAATTAACCCAAACGAGAAATAAATCATTTCGAAAAAAATTATTTTAAGATGCTTAAATCGACTAATTGGAGCAAATTAAGGTTTTTTGTGTATTATACCAATACACTACAATAAGTTTAGTAGTTTTGTCCAAAAAGTTCCTTTAAAAAAATTAACCCTAACGAGAAATAAATCGTTTTGAGAAAAATTATTTTAAGATGCCTTAAATCGACTAATTGGAGGAAATTAAGGTTTTTTTCGTATTATACCATTACAGTACAATAAGTTTAGTAGTTTTATCCTAAAAGTTCATTTAAAAAAATTAACCCTAACGAGAAATAAATCGTTTTGAGAAAAATTATTTTAAGATACCTTAAATCGACTAATTGGAGGAAATTAAGGTTTTTTTCGTATTATACCATTACAGTACAATAAGTTTAGTAGTTTTGTCCTAAAAGTTCATTTAAAAAACATAAGCCTAGCTAGTAAATAAATAATTAAGAAAAAGTTATTTTATGTCCCTTTAAAGCAACTAAATGAATGAAATTTGTGATTTTTTTGTATAAACTCAAGACAGCCCAATAAGTTTACTAATTTTGTCCAAAAAGTTCGTTTAAAAAAATTAACCCAAACGAGAAATAAATCATTTCGAAAAAAAATATTTTAAGATGCTTAAATCGACTAATTGGAGCAAATTAAGGTTTTTTGTGTATTATACCAATACATTACAATAAGTTTAGTAGTTTTGTCCAAAAAGTTCCTTTAAAAAAATTAACCCTAACGAGAAATAAATCGTTTTGAGAAAAATTATTTTAAGATGCCTTAAATCGACTAATTGGAGCAAATTAAGGTTTTTTGTGTATTATACCAATACACTACAATAAGTTTAGTAGTTTTGTCCAAAAAGTTCCTTTAAAAAAATTAACCCTAACGAGAAATAAATCGTTTTGAGAAAAATTATTTTAAGATGCCTTAAATCGACTAATTGGAGGAAATTAAGGTTTTTTTCGTATTATACCATTACAGTACAATAAGTTTAGTAGTTTTGTCCTAAAAGTTCATTTAAAAAACATAAGCCTAGCTAGTAAATAAATAATTAAGAAAAAGTTATTTTATGTCCCTTTAAAGCAACTAAATGAATGAAATTTGTGATTTTTTTGCATAAACTCAAGACAGCCCAATAAGTTTACTAATATTGTCCAAAAAGTTCGTTTAAAAAAATTAACCCAAACGAGAAATAAATCATTTCGAAAAAAATTATTTTAAGATGCTTAAATCGACTAATTGGAGCAAATTAAGGTTTTTTGTGTATTATACCAATACATTACAATAAGTTTAGTAGTTTTGTCCAAAAAGTTCCTTTAAAAAAATTAACCCTAACGAGAAATAAATCGTTTTGAGAAAAATTATTTTAAGATGCCTTAAATCGACTAATTGGAGCAAATTAAGGTTTTTTGTGTATTATACCAATACACTACAATAAGTTTAGTAGTTTTGTCCAAAAAGTTCCTTTAAAAAAATTAACCCTAACGACAAATAAATCGTTTTGAGAAAAATTATTTTAAGATGCCTTAAATCGACTAATTGGAGCAAATTAAGGTTTTTTGTGTATTATACCAATACACTACAATAAGTTTAGTAGTTTTGTCCAAAAAGTTCCTTTTAAAAAGTTAACCCTAGCGAGAAATAAATAATTTTGAAAAAAATTATAATTGGAGGAAATGTTAAGACGGCAGGAGTGATATTCTTCTGATAAAAACAATATTTTATCTTAGGAACGCCAATAATTTCGTTCTTTAGTCTGTTCGCAGGCCTTCGGGCCGCCAAAAATATAGTTTGGGGATAATTGGATACCATAAAACCGCTGAAAGATATACCGCAAACGCTATGGCGCTAAGATGATGTAGGAGAATGCCCAGTCCACTTTAGTGCCTAACCGCTCCACGCAAGAATTTTCATTTTCCGACGCTAGTGAAAGACAGTCGAGTGGACTTTGAAATATTTCAACGAGAAAACATTTTTGTCCCATAACTCGGAACCGGACGTTCCACTACCAAAAAGTCCTGTATAAGAAATATTCAGGAGACCATTCTGGACAATTCTCCTGTGGCAACCGTTAAAAAATATTGCTAGTGAAAGAAGTTAGCGATATATTTCCATTATACGAGTGGACTTAGAATAATTTTCGAGGAAAATTTACATTTTTTGATTTGTGACACAACCGCTGAAAGATATACCGCAAACACTGTGGCGCTAAGATCATACGCCTAGTGAGTCTGTGACGGTACATACGATTTTTAACGAGAAAAGTTTTGGCATCTTTTATCTTAGAAAAAGATCCTGGCGCATAACAACAATGATGATGTAGAAGAATGCCCAGTCCACTGTCAAATGACGACTGGAAGATCGGATACTAGTCATTGATGCCGGCAATGATAGTATGGAAAATTTTATCGCGGAGCCTTGCCTTACTAATGTCCAGAGAGATGAGAGCTATGTGCCTGGAGAAAAGATTGAGCCAATAGCCGCGCCGACGAAATACGTTAGTGAGAAAGAGGGTTGAAGGTCTCTACGGTAATAAAAGCAACTAAATGAATAAAATGTGTGATTTTTTTGTATAAACTCAAGATAGCGCAATAAGTTTACTAGTTTTGTCCAAAAAGTTCGTTTAAAAAAATTAACCCTAACGAGAAATAAATCGTTTTGAGAAAAATTATTTTAAGATGCCTTAAATCGACTAATTGGAGCAAATTAAGGTTTTTTGTGTATTATACCAATACACTACAATAAGTTTAGTAGTTTTGTCCAAAAAGTTCCTTTTAAAAAGTTAACCCTAGCGAGAAATAAATAATTTTGAAAAAAATTATAATTGGAGGAAATGTTAAGACGGCAGGAGTGATATTCTTCTGATAAAAACAATATTTTATCTTAGGAACGCCAATAATTTCGTTCTTTAGTCTGTTCGCAGGCCTTCGGGCCGCCAAAAATATAGTTTGGGGATAATTGGATACCATAAAACCGCTGAAGGATATACCGCAAACACTGTGGCGCTAAGATCATACGCCTAGTGAGTCTGTGACGGTACATACGATTTTTAACGAGAAAAGTTTTGGCATCTTTTATCTTAGAAAAAGATCCTGGCGCATAACAACAATGATGATGTAGAAGAATGCCCAGTCCACTGTCAAATGACGACTGGAAGATCGGATACTAGTCATTGATGCCGGCAATGATAGTATGGAAGATTTTATCGCGGAGCCTTGCCTTACTAACGTCCAGAGAGATGAGAGCTATGTGCCTGGAGAAAAGATTGAGCCAATAGCCGCGCCGACGAAATACGTTAGTGAGAAAGAGGGTTAAAGGTCTCTACGGTAATAAAAGCAACTAAATAAATAAAATGTGTGATTTTTTTGTATAAACTCAAGATAGCGCAATAAGTTTACTAGTTTTGTCCAAAAAGTTCGTTTAAAAAAATTAACCCTAACGAGAAATAAATCATTTTGAAAAAAAATATTTTAAGATGCTTAAATCGACTAATTGGAGGAAATTAAGGTTTTTTTCGTATTATACCATTACAGTACAATAAGTTTAGTAGTTTTGTCCAAAAAGTTCCTTTAAAAAAATTAACCCTAACGAGAAATAAATCGTTTTGAGAAAAATTATTTTAAGATGCCTTAAATCGACTAATTGGAGCAAATTAAGGTTTTTTGTGTATTATACCAATACACTACAATACGTTTAGTAGTTTTGTCCAAAAAGTTCCTTTTAAAAAGTTAACCCTAGCGAGAAATAAATCATTTTGAAAAAAATTATAATTGGAGGAAATGTTAAGACGGCAGGAGTGATATTCTTCTGATAAAAACAATATTTTATCTTAGGAACGCCAATAATTTCGTTCTTTAGTCTGTTCGCAGGCCTTCGGGCCGCCAAAAATATAGTTTGGGGATAATTGGATACCATAAAACCGCTGAAAGATATACCGCAAACGCTATGGCGCTAAGATGATGTAGGAGAATGCCCAGTCCACTTTAGTGCCTAACCGCTCCACGCAAGAATTTTCATTTTCCGACGCTAGTGAAAGACAGTCGAGTGGACTTAGAAAAATTTCAACGAGAAAACATTTTTGTCCCATAACTCGGAACCGGACGTTCCACTACCAAAAAGTACTGTATAAGAAATATTCAGGAGACCATTCTGGACAATGCTCCTGTGGGAACCGTTAAAAAATATTGCTAGTGAAAGAAGTTAGCGATATATTTCCATTATACGAGTGGACTTAGAATAATTTTCGAGGAAAATTTACATTTTTTGATTTGTGACACAACCGCTGAAAGATATACCGCAAACACTGTGGCGCTAAGATCATACGCCTAGTGAGTCTGTGACGGTACATACGATTTTTAACGAGAAAAGTTTTGGCATCTTTTATCTTAGAAAAAGATCCTGGCGCATAACAACAATGATGATGTAGAAGAATGCCCATTGCCCAGTCCACTGTCAAATGACGACTGGAAGATCGGATACTAGTCATTGATGCCGGCAATGATAGTATGGAAGATTTTATCGCGGAGCCTTGCCTTACTAATGTCCAGAGAGATGAGAGCTATGTGCCTGGAGAAAAGATTGAGCCAATAGCCGCGCCGACGAAATACGTTAGTGAGAAAGAGGGTTGAAGGTCTCTACGGTAATAAAAGCAACTAAATGAATAAAATGTGTGATTTTTTTGTATAAACTCAAGATAGCGCAATAAGTTTACTAGTTTTGTCCAAAAAGTTCGTTTAAAAAAATTAACCCTAACGAGAAATAAATCATTTTGAAAAAAATTATTTTAAGATGCTTAAATCGACTAATTGGAGGAAATTAAGGTTTTTTTCGTATTATACCATTACAGTACAATAAGTTTAGTAGTTTTGTCCTAAAAGTTCATTTAAAAAACATAAGCCTAGCTAGTAAATAAATAATTAAGAAAAAGTTATTTTATTTCCCTTTAAAACAACTAAATGAATGAAATTTGTGATTTTTTTGTATAAACTCAAGACAGCCCAATAAGTTTACTAGTTTTGTCCAAAAAGTTCGTTTAAAAAAATTAACCCTAACGAGAAATAAATCATTTTGAAAAAAATTATTTTAAGATGCTTAAATCGACTAATTGGAGGAAATTAAGGTTTTTTTCGTATTATACCATTACAGTACAATAAGTTTAGTAGTTTTGTCCTAAAAGTTCATTTAAAAAACATAAGCCTAGCTAGTATATAAATAATTAAGAAAAAGTTATTTTATGTCCCTTTAAAGCAACTAAATGAATGAAATTTGTGATTTTTTTGTATAAACTCAAGACAGCCCAATAAGTTTACTAATTTTGTCCAAAAAGTTCGTTTAAAAAAATTAACCCAAACGAGAAATAAATCATTTCGAAAAAAATTATTTTAAGATGCTTAAATCGACTAATTGGAGCAAATTAAGGTTTTTTGTGTATTATACCAATACATTACAATAAGTTTAGTAGTTTTGTCCAAAAAGTTCCTTTAAAAAAATTAACCCTAACGAGAAATAAATCGTTTTGAGAAAAATTATTTTAAGATGCCTTAAATCGACTAATTGGAGCAAATTAAGGTTTTTTGTGTATTATACCAATACACTACAATAAGTTTAGTAGTTTTGTCCAAAAAGTTCCTTTAAAAAAATTAACCCTAACGAGAAATAAATCGTTTTGAGAAAAATTATTTTAAGATGCCTTAAATCGACTAATTGGAGCAAATTAAGGTTTTTTGTGTATTATACCAATACACTACAATAAGTTTAGTAGTTTTGTCCAAAAAGTTCCTTTAAAAAAATTAACCCTAACGAGAAATAAATCGTTTAGAGAAAAATTATTTTAAGATGCCTTAAATCGACTAATTGGAGGAAATTAAGGTTTTTTTCGTATTATACCATTACAGTACAATAAGTTTAGTAGTTTTGTCCTAAAAGTTCATTTAAAAAACATAAGCCTAGCTAGTAAATAAATAATTAAGAAAAAGTTATTTTATGTCCCTTTAAAGCAACTAAATGAATGAAATTTGTGATTTTTTTGTATAAACTCAAGATAGCCCAATAAGTTTACTAATTTTGTCCAAAAAGTTCGTTTAAAAAAATTAACCCAAACGAGAAATAAATCATTTCGAAAAAAATTATTTTAAGATGCTTAAATCGACTAATTGGAGCAAATTAAGGTTTTTTGTGTATTATACCAATACATTACAATAAGTTTAGTAGTTTTGTCCAAAAAGTTCCTTTAAAAAAATTAACCCTAACGAGAAATAAATCGTTTTGAGAAAAATTATTTTAAGATGCCTTAAATCGACTAATTGGAGCAAATTAAGGTTTTTTGTGTATTATACCAATACACTACAATAAGTTTAGTAGTTTTGTCCAAAAAGTTCCTTTTAAAAAGTTAACCCTAGCGAGAAATAAATCATTTTGAAAAAAATTATAATTGGAGGAAATGTTAAGACGGCAGGAGTGATATTCTTCTGATAAAAACAATATTTTATCTTAGGAACGCCAATAATTTCGTTCTTTAGTCTGTTCGCAGGCCTTCGGGCCGCCAAAAATATAGTTTGGGGATAATTGGATACCATAAAACCGCTGAAAGATATACCGCAAACGCTATGGCGCTAAGATGATGTAGGAGAATGCCCAGTCCACTTTAGTGCCTAACCGCTCCACGCAAGAATTTTCATTTTCCGACGCTAGTGAAAGACAGTCGAGTGGACTTAGAAAAATTTCAACGAGAAAACATTTTTGTCCCATAACTCGGAACCGGACGTTCCACTACCAAAAAGTCCTGTATAAGAAATATTCAGGAGACCATTCTGGACAATTCTCCTGTGGCAACCGTTAAAAAATATTGCTAGTGAAAGAAGTTAGCGATATATTTCCATTATACGAGTGGACTTAGAATAATTTTCGAGGAAAATTTACATTTTTTGATTTGTGACACAACCGCTGAAGGATATACCGCAAACACTGTGGCGCTAAGATCATACGCCTAGTGAGTCTGTGACGGTACATACGATTTTTAACGAGAAAAGTTTTGGCATCTTTTATCTTAGAAAAAGATCCTGGCGCATAACAACAATGATGATGTAGAAGAATGCCCAGTCCACTGTCAAATGACGACTGGAAGATCGGATACTAGTCATTGATGCCGGCAATGATAGTATGGAAAATTTTATCGCGGAGCCTTGCCTTACTAACGTCCAGAGAGATGAGAGCTATGTGCCTGGAGAAAAGATTGAGCCAATAGCCGCGCCGACGAAATACGTTAGTGAGAAAGAGGGTTGAAGGTCTCTACGGTAATAAAAGCAACTAAATGAATAAAATGTGTGATTTTTTTGTATAAACTCAAGATAGCGCAATAAGTTTACTAGTTTTGTCCAAAAAGTTCGTTTAAAAAAATTAACCCTAACGAGAAATAAATCATTTTGAAAAAAATTATTTTAAGATGCTTAAATCGACTAATTGGAGGAAATTAAGGTTTTTTTCGTATTATACCATTACAGTACAATAAGTTTAGTAGTTTTGTCCTAAAAGTTCATTTAAAAAACATAAGCCTAGCTAGTAAATAAATAATTAAGAAAAAGTTATTTTATGTCCCTTTAAAGCAACTAAATGAATGAAATTTGTGATTTTTTTGTATAAACTCAAGACAGCCCAATAAGTTTACTAATTTTGTCCAAAAAATTCGTTTAAAAAAATTAACCCAAACGAGAAATAAATCATTTCGAAAAAAATTATTTTAAGATGCTTAAATCGACTAATTGGAGCAAATTAAGGTTTTTTGTGTATTATACCAATACATTACAATAAGTTTAGTAGTTTTGTCCAAAAAGTTCCTTTAAAAAAATTAACCCTATCGAGAAATAAATCGTTTTGAGAAAAATTATTTTAAGATGCCTTAAATCGACTAATTGGAGCAAATTAAGGTTTTTTTCGTATTATACCATTACAGTACAATAAGTTTAGTAGTTTTGTCCTAAAAGTTCATTTAAAAAACATAAGCCTAGCTAGTAAATAAATAATTAAGAAAAAGTTATTTTATGTCCCTTTAAAGCAACTAAATGAATGAAATTTGTGATTTTTTTGTATAAACTCAAGACAGCCCAATAAGTTTACTAATTTTGTCCAAAAAGTTCGTTTAAAAAAATTAACCCAAACGAGAAATAAATCATTTCGAAAAAAATTATTTTAAGATGCTTAAATCGACTAATTGGAGCAAATTAAGGTTTTTTGTGTATTATACCAATACACTACAATAAGTTTAGTAGTTTTGTCCAAAAAGTTCCTTTAAAAAAATTAACCCTAACGAGAAATAAATCGTTTTGAGAAAAATTATTTTAAGATGCCTTAAATCGACTAATTGGAGCAAATTAAGGTTTTTTGTGTATTACACCAATACACTACAATAAGTTTAGTAGTTTTGTCCAAAAAGTTCCTTTAAAAAAATTAACCCTAACGAGAAATAAATCGTTTTGAGAAAAATTATTTTAAGATGCCTTAAATCGACTAATTGGAGCAAATTAAGGTTTTTTGTGTATTATACCAATACACTACAATAAGTTTAGTAGTTTTGTCCAAAAAGTTCCTTTAAAAAAATTAACCCTAACGAGAAATAAATCGTTTTGAGAAAAATTATTTTAAGATGCCTTAAATCGACTAATTGGAGGAAATTAAGGTTTTTTTCGTATTATACCATTACAGTACAATATGTTTAGTAGTTTTGTCCTAAAAGTTCATTTAAAAAACATAAGCCTAGCTAGTAAATAAATAATTAAGAAAAAGTTATTTTATGTCCCTTTAAAGCAACTAAATGAATGAAATTTGTGATTTTTTTGTATAAACTCAAGACAGCCCAATAAGTTTACTAATTTTGTCCAAAAAATTCGTTTAAAAAAATTAACCCAAACGAGAAATAAATCATTTCGAAAAAAATTATTTTAAGATGCTTAAATCGACTAATTGGAGCAAATTAAGGTTTTTTGTGTATTATACCAATACATTACAATAAGTTTAGTAGTTTTGTCCAAAAAGTTCCTTTAAAAAAATTAACCCTAACGAGAAATAAATCGTTTTGAGAAAAATTATTTTAAGATGCCTTAAATCGACTAATTGGAGCAAATTAAGGTTTTTTGTGTATTATACCAATACACTACAATAAGTTTAGTAGTTTTGTCCAAAAAGTTCCTTTAAAAAAATTAACCCTAACGAGAAATAAATCGTTTTGAGAAAAATTATTTTAAGATGCCTTAAATCGACTAATTGGAGGAAATTAAGGTTTTTTTCGTATTATACCATTACAGTACAATAAGTTTAGTAGTTTTGTACTAAAAGTTCATTTAAAAAACATAAGCCTAGCTAGTAAATAAATAATTAAGAAAAAGTTATTTTATGTCCCTTTAAAGCAACTAAATGAATGAAATTTGTGATTTTTTTTGTATAAACTCAAGACAGCCTAATAAGTTTACTAATTTTGTCCAAAAAATTCGTTTAAAAAAATTAACCCAAACGAGAAATAAATCATTTCGAAAAAAATTATTTTAAGATGCTTAAATCGACTAATTGGAGCAAATTAAGGTTTTTTGTGTATTATACCAATACATTACAATAAGTTTAGCAGTTTTGTCCAAAAAGTTCCTTTAAAAAAATTAACCCTAACGAGAAATAAATCGTTTTGAGAAAAATTATTTTAAGATGCCTTAAATCGACTAATTGGAGCAAATTAAGGTTTTTTGTGTATTATACCAATACACTACAATAAGTTTAGTAGTTTTGTCCAAAAATTTCCTTTAAAAAAATTAACCCTAACGAGAAATAAATCGTTTTGAGAAAAATTATTTTAAGATGCCTTAAATCGACTAATTGGAGCAAATTAAGGTTTTTTGTGTATTATACCTATACACTACAATAAGTTTAGTAGTTTTGTCCAAAAAGTTCCTTTAAAAAAATTAACCCTAACGAGAAATAAATCGTTTTGAGAAAAATTATTTTAAGATACCTTAAATCGACTAATTGGAGGAAATTAAGGTTTCTTTCGTATTATACCATTACAGTACAATAAGTTTAGTAGTTTTGTCCTAAAAGTTCATTTAAAAAACATAAGCCTAGCTAGTAAATAAATAATTAAGAAAAAGTTATTTTATGTCCCTTTAAAGCAACTAAATGAATGAAATTTGTGATTTTTTTGTATAAACTCAAGACAGCCCAATAAGTTTACTAATTTTGTCCAAAAAGTTCGTTTAAAAAAATTAACCCAAACGAGAAATAAATCATTTCGAAAAAAAATATTTTAAGATGCTTAAATCGACTAATTGGAGCAAATTAAGGTTTTTTGTGTATTATACCAATACATTACAATAAGTTTAGTAGTTTTGTCCGAAAAGTTCCTTTAAAAAAATTAACCCTAACGAGAAATAAATCGTTTTGAGAAAAATTATTTTAAGATGCCTTAAATCGACTAATTGGAGCAAATTAAGGTTTTTTGTGTATTATACCAATACACTACAATAAGTTTAGTAGTTTTGTCCAAAAAGTTCCTTTAAAAAAATTAACCCTAACGAGAAATAAATCGTTTTGAGAAAAATTATTTTAAGATGCCTTAAATCGACTAATTGGAGGAAATTAAGGTTTTTTTCGTATTATACCATTACAGTACAATAAGTTTAGTAGTTTTATCCTAAAAGTTCATTTAAAAAACATAAGCCTAGCTAGTAAATAAATAATTAAGAAAAAGTTATTTTATGTCCCTTTAAAGCAACTAAATGAATGAAATTTGTGATTTTTTTGCATAAACTCAAGACAGCCCAATAAGTTTACTAATATTGTCCAAAAAGTTCGTTTAAAAAAATTAACCCAAACGAGAAATAAATCATTTCGAAAAAAATTATTTTAAGATGCTTAAATCGACTAATTGGAGCAAATTAAGGTTTTTTGTGTATTATACCAATACATTACAATAAGTTTAGTAGTTTTGTCCAAAAAGTTCCTTTAAAAAAATTAACCCTAACGAGAAATAAATCGTTTTGAGAAAAATTATTTTAAGATGCCTTAAATCGACTAATTGGAGCAAATTAAGGTTTTTTTCGTATTATACCATTACAGTACAATAAGTTTAGTAGTTTTGTCCTAAAAGTTCATTTAAAAAACATAAGCCTAGCTAGTAAATAAATAATTAAGAAAAAGTTATTTTATGTCCCTTTAAAGCAACTAAATGAATGAAATTTGTGATTTTTTTGTATAAACTCAAGACAGCCCAATAAGTTTACTAATTTTGTCCAAAAAGTTCGTTTAAAAAAATTAACCCAAACGAGAAATAAATCATTTCGAAAAAAATTATTTTAAGATGCTTAAATCGACTAATTGGAGCAAATTAAGGTTTTTTGTGTATTATACCAATACATTACAATAAGTTTAGTAGTTTTGTCCAAAAAGTTCCTTTAAAAAAATTAACCCTAACGAGAAATAAATCGTTTTGAGAAAAATTATTTTAAGATGCCTTAAATCGACTAATTGGAGCAAATTAAGGTTTTTTGTGTATTACACCAATACACTACAATAAGTTTAGTAGTTTTGTCCAAAAAGTTCCTTTAAAAAAATTAACCCTAACGAGAAATAAATCGTTTTGAGAAAAATTATTTTAAGATGCCTTAAATCGACTAATTGGAGCAAATTAAGGTTTTTTGTGTATTATACCAATACACTACAATAAGTTTAGTAGTTTTGTCCAAAAAGTTCCTTTAAAAAAATTAACCCTAACGAGAAATAAATCGTTTTGAGAAAAATTATTTTAAGATGCCTTAAATCGACTAATTGGAGGAAATTAAGGTTTTTTTCGTATTATACCATTACAGTACAATATGTTTAGTAGTTTTGTCCTAAAAGTTCATTTAAAAAACATAAGCCTAGCTAGTAAATAAATAATTAAGAAAAAGTTATTTTATGTCCCTTTAAAGCAACTAAATGAATGAAATTTGTGATTTTTTTGTATAAACTCAAGACAGCCCAATAAGTTTACTAATTTTGTCCAAAAAGTTCGTTTAAAAAAATTAACCCAAACGAGAAATAAATCATTTCGAAAAAAATTATTTTAAGATGCTTAAATCGACTAATTGGAGCAAATTAAGGTTTTTTGTGTATTATACCAATACATTACAATAAGTTTAGTAGTTTTGTCCAAAAAGTTCCTTTAAAAAAATTAACCCTAACGAGAAATAAATCGTTTTGAGAAAAATTATTTTAAGATGCCTTAAATCGACTAATTGGAGCAAATTAAGGTTTTTTGTGTATTACACCAATACACTACAATAAGTTTAGTAGTTTTGTCCAAAAAGTTCCTTTAAAAAAATTAACCCTAACGAGAAATAAATCGTTTTGAGAAAAATTATTTTAAGATGCCTTAAATCGACTAATTGGAGCAAATTAAGGTTTTTTGTGTATTATACCAATACACTACAATAAGTTTAGTAGTTTTGTCCAAAAAGTTCCTTTAAAAAAATTAACCCTAACGAGAAATAAATCGTTTTGAGAAAAATTATTTTAAGATGCCTTAAATCGACTAATTGGAGGAAATTAAGGTTTTTTTCGTATTATACCATTACAGTACAATATGTTTAGTAGTTTTGTCCTAAAAGTTCATTTAAAAAACATAAGCCTAGCTAGTAAATAAATAATTAAGAAAAAGTTATTTTATGTCCCTTTAAAGCAACTAAATGAATGAAATTTGTGATTTTTTTGTATAAACTCAAGACAGCCCAATAAGTTTACTAATTTTGTCCAAAAAATTCGTTTAAAAAAATTAACCCAAACGAGAAATAAATCATTTCGAAAAAAATTATTTTAAGATGCTTAAATCGACTAATTGGAGCAAATTAAGGTTTTTTGTGTATTATACCAATACATTACAATAAGTTTAGTAGTTTTGTCCAAAAAGTTCCTTTAAAAAAATTAACCCTAACGAGAAATAAATCGTTTTGAGAAAAATTATTTTAAGATGCCTTAAATCGACTAATTGGAGCAAATTAAGGTTTTTTGTGTATTATACCAATACACTACAATAAGTTTAGTAGTTTTGTCCAAAAAGTTCCTTTAAAAAAATTAACCCTAACGAGAAATAAATCGTTTTGAGAAAAATTATTTTAAGATGCCTTAAATCGACTAATTGGAGCAAATTAAGGTTTTTTGTGTATTATACCAATACACTACAATAAGTTTAGTAGTTTTGTCCAAAAATTTCCTTTAAAAAAATTAACCCTAACGAGAAATAAATCGTTTTGAGAAAAATTATTTTAAGATGCCTTAAATCGACTAATTGGAGCAAATTAAGGTTTTTTGTGTATTATACCTATACACTACAATAAGTTTAGTAGTTTTGTCCAAAAAGTTCCTTTAAAAAAATTAACCCTAACGAGAAATAAATCGTTTTGAGAAAAATTATTTTAAGATACCTTAAATCGACTAATTGGAGGAAATTAAGGTTTCTTTCGTATTATACCATTACAGTACAATAAGTTTAGTAGTTTTGTCCTAAAAGTTCATTTAAAAAACATAAGCCTAGCTAGTAAATAAATAATTAAGAAAAAGTTATTTTATGTCCCTTTAAAGCAACTAAATGAATGAAATTTGTGATTTTTTTGTATAAACTCAAGACAGCCCAATAAGTTTACTAATTTTGTCCAAAAAATTCGTTTAAAAAAATTAACCCAAACGAGAAATAAATCATTTCGAAAAAAATTATTTTAAGATGCTTAAATCGACTAATTGGAGCAAATTAAGGTTTTTTGTGTATTATACCAATACATTACAATAAGTTTAGTAGTTTTGTCCAAAAAGTTCCTTTAAAAAAATTAACCCTAACGAGAAATAAATCGTTTTGAGAAAAATTATTTTAAGATGCCTTAAATCGACTAATTGGAGCAAATTAAGGTTTTTTGTGTATTACACCAATACACTACAATAAGTTTAGTAGTTTTGTCCAAAAAGTTCCTTTAAAAAAATTAACCCTAACGAGAAATAAATCGTTTTGAGAAAAATTATTTTAAGATGCCTTAAATCGACTAATTGGAGCAAATTAAGGTTTTTTGTGTATTATACCAATACACTACAATAAGTTTAGTAGTTTTGTCCAAAAAGTTCCTTTAAAAAAATTAACCCTAACGAGAAATAAATCGTTTTGAGAAAAATTATTTTAAGATGCCTTAAATCGACTAATTGGAGGAAATTAAGGTTTTTTTTGTATTATACCATTACAGTACAATATGTTTAGTAGTTTTGTCCTAAAAGTTCATTTAAAAAACATAAGCCTAGCTAGTAAATAAATAATTAAGAAAAAGTTATTTTATGTCCCTTTAAAGCAACTAAATGAATGAAATTTGTGATTTTTTTGTATAAACTCAAGACAGCCCAATAAGTTTACTAATTTTGTCCAAAAAATTCGTTTAAAAAAATTAACCCAAACGAGAAATAAATCATTTCGAAAAAAATTATTTTAAGATGCTTAAATCGACTAATTGGAGCAAATTAAGGTTTTTTGTGTATTATACCAATACATTACAATAAGTTTAGTAGTTTTGTCCAAAAAGTTCCTTTAAAAAAATTAACCCTAACGAGAAATAAATCGTTTTGAGAAAAATTATTTTAAGATGCCTTAAATCGACTAATTGGAGCAAATTAAGGTTTTTTGTGTATTATACCAATACACTACAATAAGTTTAGTAGTTTTGTCCAAAAAGTTCCTTTAAAAAAATTAACCCTAACGAGAAATAAATCGTTTTGAGAAAAATTATTTTAAGATGCCTTAAATCGACTAATTGGAGGAAATTAAGGTTTTTTTCGTATTATACCATTACAGTACAATAAGTTTAGTAGTTTTGTACTAAAAGTTCATTTAAAAAACATAAGCCTAGCTAGTAAATAAATAATTAAGAAAAAGTTATTTTATGTCCCTTTAAAGCAACTAAATGAATGAAATTTGTGATTTTTTTGTATAAACTCAAGACAGCCTAATAAGTTTACTAATTTTGTCCAAAAAATTCGTTTAAAAAAATTAACCCAAACGAGAAATAAATCATTTCGAAAAAAATTATTTTAAGATGCTTAAATCGACTAATTGGAGCAAATTAAGGTTTTTTGTGTATTATACCAATACATTACAATAAGCTTAGTAGTTTTGTCCAAAAAGTTCCTTTAAAAAAATTAACCCTAACGAGAAATAAATCGTTTTGAGAAAAATTATTTTAAGATGCCTTAAATCGACTAATTGGAGCAAATTAAGGTTTTTTGTGTATTATACCAATACACTACAATAAGTTTAGTAGTTTTGTCCAAAAATTTCCTTTAAAAAAATTAACCCTAACGAGAAATAAATCGTTTTGAGAAAAATTATTTTAAGATGCCTTAAATCGACTAATTGGAGCAAATTAAGGTTTTTTGTGTATTATACCTATACACTACAATAAGTTTAGTAGTTTTGTCCAAAAAGTTCCTTTAAAAAAATTAACCCTAACGAGAAATAAATCGTTTTGAGAAAAATTATTTTAAGATACCTTAAATCGACTAATTGGAGGAAATTAAGGTTTTTTTCGTATTATACCATTACAGTACAATAAGTTTAGTAGTTTTGTCCTAAAAGTTCATTTAAAAAACATAAGCCTAGCTAGTAAATAAATAATTAAGAAAAAGTTATTTTATGTCCCTTTAAAGCAACTAAATGAATGAAATTTGTGATTTTTTTGTATAAACTCAAGACAGCCCAATAAGTTTACTAATTTTGTCCAAAAAGTTCGTTTAAAAAAATTAACCCAAACGAGAAATAAATCATTTCGAAAAAAAATATTTTAAGATGCTTAAATCGACTAATTGGAGCAAATTAAGGTTTTTTGTGTATTATACCAATACATTACAATAAGTTTAGTAGTTTTGTCCAAAAAGTTCCTTTAAAAAAATTAACCCTAACGAGAAATAAATCGTTTTGAGAAAAATTATTTTAAGATGCCTTAAATCGACTAATTGGAGCAAATTAAGGTTTTTTGTGTATTATACCAATACACTACAATAAGTTTAGTAGTTTTGTCCAAAAAGTTCCTTTAAAAAAATTAACCCTAACGAGAAATAAATCGTTTTGAGAAAAATTATTTTAAGATGCCTTAAATCGACTAATTGGAGGAAATTAAGGTTTTTTTCGTATTATACCATTACAGTACAATAAGTTTAGTAGTTTTGTCCTAAAAGTTCATTTAAAAAACATAAGCCTAGCTAGTAAATAAATAATTAAGAAAAAGTTATTTTATGTCCCTTTAAAGCAACTAAATGAATGAAATTTGTGATTTTTTTGCATAAACTCAAGACAGCCCAATAAGTTTACTAATATTGTCCAAAAAGTTCGTTTAAAAAAATTAACCCAAACGAGAAATAAATCATTTCGAAAAAAATTATTTTAAGATGCTTAAATCGACTAATTGGAGCAAATTAAGGTTTTTTGTGTATTATACCAATACATTACAATAAGTTTAGTAGTTTTGTCCAAAAAGTTCCTTTAAAAAAATTAACCCTAACGAGAAATAAATCGTTTTGAGAAAAATTATTTTAAGATGCCTTAAATCGACTAATTGGAGCAAATTAAGGTTTTTTGTGTATTATACCAATACACTACAATAAGTTTAGTAGTTTTGTCCAAAAAGTTCCTTTAAAAAAATTAACCCTAACGACAAATAAATCGTTTTGAGAAAAATTATTTTAAGATGCCTTAAATCGACTAATTGGAGCAAATTAAGGTTTTTTGTGTATTATACCAATACACTACAATAAGTTTAGTAGTTTTGTCCAAAAAGTTCCTTTTAAAAAGTTAACCCTAGCGAGAAATAAATAATTTTGAAAAAAATTATAATTGGAGGAAATGTTAAGACGGCAGGAGTGATATTCTTCTGATAAAAACAATATTTTATCTTAGGAACGCCAATAATTTCGTTCTTTAATCTGTTCGCAGGCCTTCGGGCCGCCAAAAATATAGTTTGGGGATAATTGGATACCATAAAACCGCTGAAAGATATACCGCAAACGCTATGGCGCTAAGATGATGTAGGAGAATGCCCAGTCCACTTTAGTGCCTAACCGCTCCACGCAAGAATTTTCATTTTCCGACGCTAGTGAAAGACAGTCGAGTGGACTTTGAAATATTTCAACGAGAAAACATTTTTGTCCCATAACTCGGAACCGGACGTTCCACTACCAAAAAGTCCTGTATAAGAAATATTCAGGAGACCATTCTGGACAATTCTCCTGTGGCAACCGTTAAAAAATATTGCTAGTGAAAGAAGTTAGCGATATATTTCCATTATACGAGTGGACTTAGAATAATTTTCGAGGAAAATTTACATTTTTTGATTTGTGACACAACCGCTGAAAGATATACCGCAAACACTGTGGCGCTAAGATCATACGCCTAGTGAGTCTGTGACGGTACATACGATTTTTAACGAGAAAAGTTTTGGCATCTTTTATCTTAGAAAAAGATCCTGGCGCATAACAACAATGATGATGTAGAAGAATGCCCAGTCCACTGTCAAATGACGACTGGAAGATCGGATACTAGTCATTGATGCCGGCAATGATAGTATGGAAAATTTTATCGCGGAGCCTTGCCTTACTAACGTCCAGAGAGATGAGAGCTATGTGCCTGGAGAAAAGATTGAGCCAATAGCCGCGCCGACGAAATACGTTAGTGAGAAAGAGGGTTGAAGGTCTCTACGGTAATAAAAGCAACTAAATGAATAAAATGTGTTATTTTTTGTATAAACTCAAGATAGCGCAATAAGTTTACTAGTTTTGTCCAAAAAGTTCGTTTAAAAAAATTAACCCTAACGAGAAATAAATCGTTTTGAGAAAAATTATTTTAAGATGCCTTAAATCGACTAATTGGAGCAAATTAAGGTTTTTTGTGTATTATACCAATACACTACAATAAGTTTAGTAGTTTTGTCCAAAAAGTTCCTTTAAAAAAATTAACCCTAACGAGAAATAAATCGTTTTGAGAAAAATTATTTTAAGATGCCTTAAATCGACTAATTGGAGCAAATTAAGGTTTTTTGTGTATTATACCAATACACTACAATAAGTTTAGTAGTTTTGTCCAAAAAGTTCCTTTTAAAAAGTTAACCCTAGCGAGAAATAAATCATTTTGAAAAAAATTATAATTGGAGGAAATGTTAAGACGGCAGGAGTGATATTCTTCTGATAAAAACAATATTTTATCTTAGGAACGCCAATAATTTCGTTCTTTAGTCTGTTCGCAGGCCTTCGGGCCGCCAAAAATATAGTTTGGGGATAATTGGATACCATAAAACCGCTGAAAGATATACCGCAAACGCTATGGCGCTAAGATGATGTAGGAGAATGCCCAGTCCACTTTAGTGCCTAACCGCTCCACGCAAGAATTTTCATTTTCCGACGCTAGTGAAAGACAGTCGAGTGGACTTAGAAAAATTTCAACGAGAAAACATTTTTGTCCCATAACTCGGAACCGGACGTTCCACTACCAAAAAGTCCTGTATAAGAAATATTCAGGAGACCATTCTGGACAATTCTCCTGTGGGAACCGTTAAAAAATATTGCTAGTGAAAGAAGTTAGCGATATATTTCCATTATACGAGTGGACTTAGAATAATTTTCGAGGAAAATTTACATTTTTTGATTTGTGACACAACCGCTGAAAGATATACCGCAAACACTGTGGCGCTAAGATCATACGCCTAGTGAGTCTGTGACGGTACATACGATTTTTAACGAGAAAAGTTTTGGCATCAGCCCACTGTCAAATGACGACTGGAAGATCGGATACTAGTCATTGATGCCGGCAATGATAGTATGGAAGATTTTATCGCGGAGCCTTGCCTTACTAACGTCCAGAGAGATGAGAGCTATGTGCCTGGAGAAAAGATTGAGCCAATAGCCGCGCCGACGAAATACGTTAGTGAGAAAGAGGGTTGAAGGTCTCTACGGTAATTAAAGCAACTAAATGAATAAAATGTGTGATTTTTTTGTATAAACTCAAGATAGCGCAATAAGTTTACTAGTTTTGTCCAAAAAGTTCGTTTAAAAAAATTAACCCTAACGAGAAATAAATCATTTTGAAAAAAATTATTTTAAGATGCTTAAATCGACTAATTGGAGGAAATTAAGGTTTTTTTCGTATTATACCATTACAGTACAATAAGTTTAGTAGTTTTGTCCTAAAAGTTCATTTAAAAAACATAAGCCTAGCTAGTAAATAAATAATTAAGAAAAAGTTATTTTATGTCCCTTTAAAGCAACTAAATGAATGAAATTTGTGATTTTTTTGTATAAACTCAAGACAGCCCAATAAGTTTACTAATTTTGTCCAAAAAGTTCGTTTAAAAAAATTAACCCAAACGAGAAATAAATCATTTCGAAAAAAATTATTTTAAGATGCTTAAATCGACTAATTGGAGCCAATTAAGGTTTTTTGTGTATTATACCAATACATTACAATAAGTTTAGTAGTTTTGTCCAAAAAGTTCCTTTAAAAAAATTAACCCTAACGAGAAATAAATCGTTTTGAGAAAAATTATTTTAAGATGCCTTAAATCGACTAATTGGAGCAAATTAAGGTTTTTTGTGTATTATACCAATACACTACAATAAGTTTAGTAGTTTTGTCCAAAAAGTTCCTTTAAAAAAATTAACCCTAACGAGAAATAAATCGTTTTGAGAAAAATTATTTTAAGATGCCTTAAATCGACTAATTGGAGGAAATTAAGGTTTTTTTCGTATTATACCATTACAGTACAATAAGTTTAGTAGTTTTGCCCTAAAAGTTCATTTAAAAAACATAAGCCTAGCTAGTAAATAAATAATTAAGAAAAAGTTATTTTATGTCCCTTTAAAGCAACTAAATGAATGAAATTTGTGATTTTTTTGTACAAACTCAAGACAGCCCAATATGTTTACTAATTTTGTCCAAAAAGTTCGTTTAAAAAAATTAACCCAAACGAGAAATAAATCATTTCGAAAAAAATTATTTTAAGATGCTTAAATCGACTAATTGGAGCAAATTAAGGTTTTTTGTGTATTATACCAATACATTACAATAAGTTTAGTAGTTTTGTCCAAAAAGTTCCTTTAAAAAAATTAACCCTAACGAGAAATAAATCGTTTTGAGAAAAAGTATTTTAAGATGCCTTAAATCGACTAATTGGAGCAAATTAAGGTTTTTTGTGTATTATACCAATACACTACAATAAGTTTAGTAGTTTTGTCCAAAAAGTTCCTTTAAAAAAATTAACCCTAACGAGAAATAACTCGTTTTGAGAAAAATTATTTTAAGATGCCTTAAATCGACTAATTGGAGCAAATTAAGGTTTTTTGTGTATTATACCAATACACTACAATAAGTTTAGTAGTTTTGTCCAAAAAGTTCCTTTAAAAAAATTAACCCTAACGAGAAATAAATCGTTTTGAGAAAAATTATTTTAAGATGCCTTAAATCGACTAATTGGAGGAAATTAAGGTTTTTTTCGTATTATACCATTACAGTACAATAAGTTTAGTAGTTTTGTCCTAAAAGTTCATTTAAAAACATAAGCCTAGCTAGTAAATAAATAATTAAGAAAAAGTTATTTTATGTCCCTTTAAAGCAACTAAATGAATGAAATTTGTGATTTTTTTGTACAAACTCAAGACAGCCCAATATGTTTACTAATTTTGTCCAAAAAGTTCGTTTAAAAAAATTAACCCAAACGAGAAATAAATCATTTCGAAAAAAATTATTTTAAGATGCTTAAATCGACTAATTGGAGCAAATTAAGGTTTTTTGTGTATTATACCAATACATTACAATAAGTTTAGTAGTTTTGTCCAAAAAGTTCCTTTAAAAAAATTAACCCTAACGAGAAATAAATCGTTTTGAGAAAAAGTATTTTAAGATGCCTTAAATCGACTAATTGGAGCAAATTAAGGTTTTTTGTGTATTATACCAATACACTACAATAAGTTTAGTAGTTTTGTCCAAAAAGTTCCTTTAAAAAAATTAACCCTAACGAGAAATAACTCGTTTTGAGAAAAATTATTTTAAGATGCCTTAAATCGACTAATTGGAGCAAATTAAGGTTTTTTGTGTATTATACCAATACACTACAATAAGTTTAGTAGTTTTGTCCAAAAAGTTCCTTTAAAAAAATTAACCCTAACGAGAAATAAATCGTTTTGAGAAAAATTATTTTAAGATGCTTAAATCGACTAATTGGAGCAAATTAAGGTTTTTTGTGTATTATACCAATACATTACAATAAGTTTAGTAGTTTTGTCCAAAAAGTTCCTTTAAAAAAATTAACCCTAACGAGAAATAAATCGTTTTGAGAAAAATTATTTTAAGATGCCTTAAATCGACTAATTGGAGCAAATTAAGGTTTTTTGTGTATTACACCAATACACTACAATAAGTTTAGTAGTTTTGTCCAAAAAGTTCCTTTAAAAAAATTAACCCTAACGAGAAATAAATCGTTTTGAGAAAAATTATTTTAAGATGCCTTAAATCGACTAATTGGAGCAAATTAAGGTTTTTTGTGTATTATACCAATACACTACAATAAGTTTAGTAGTTTTGTCCAAAAAGTTCCTTTAAAAAAATTAACCCTAACGAGAAATAAATCGTTTTGAGAAAAATTATTTTAAGATGCCTTAAATCGACTAATTGGAGGAAATTAAGGTTTTTTTCGTATTATACCATTACAGTACAATATGTTTAGTAGTTTTGTCCTAAAAGTTCATTTAAAAAACATAAGCCTAGCTAGTAAATAAATAATTAAGAAAAAGTTATTTTATGTCCCTTTAAAGCAACTAAATGAATGAAATTTGTGATTTTTTAGTATAAACTCAAGACAGCCCAATAAGTTTACTAATTTTGTCCAAAAAATTCGTTTAAAAAAATTAACCCAAACGAGAAATAAATCATTTCGAAAAAAATTATTTTAAGATGCTTAAATCGACTAATTGGAGCAAATTAAGGTTTTTTGTGTATTATACCAATACATTACAATAAGTTTAGTAGTTTTGTCCAAAAAGTTCCTTTAAAAAAATTAACCCTAACGAGAAATAAATCGTTTTGAGAAAAATTATTTTAAGATGCCTTAAATCGACTAATTGGAGCAAATTAAGGTTTTTTGTGTATTACACCAATACACTACAATAAGTTTAGTAGTTTTGTCCAAAAAGTTCCTTTAAAAAAATTAACCCTAACGAGAAATAAATCGTTTTGAGAAAAATTATTTTAAGATGCCTTAAATCGACTAATTGGAGCAAATTAAGGTTTTTTGTGTATTATACCAATACACTACAATAAGTTTAGTAGTTTTGTCCAAAAAGTTCCTTTAAAAAAATTAACCCTAACGAGAAATAAATCGTTTTGAGAAAAATTATTTTAAGATGCCTTAAATCGACTAATTGGAGGAAATTAAGGTTTTTTTCGTATTATACCATTACAGTACAATATGTTTAGTAGTTTTGTCCTAAAAGTTCATTTAAAAAACATAAGCCTAGCTAGTAAATAAATAATTAAGAAAAAGTTATTTTATGTCCCTTTAAAGCAACTAAATGAATGAAATTTGTGATTTTTTAGTATAAACTCAAGACAGCCCAATAAGTTTACTAATTTTGTCCAAAAAATTCGTTTAAAAAAATTAACCCAAACGAGAAATAAATCATTTCGAAAAAAATTATTTTAAGATGCTTAAATCGACTAATTGGAGCAAATTAAGGTTTTTTGTGTATTATACCAATACATTACAATAAGTTTAGTAGTTTTGTCCAAAAAGTTCCTTTAAAAAAATTAACCCTAACGAGAAATAAATCGTTTTGAGAAAAATTATTTTAAGATGCCTTAAATCGACTAATTGGAGCAAATTAAGGTTTTTTGTGTATTACACCAATACACTACAATAAGTTTAGTAGTTTTGTCCAAAAAGTTCCTTTAAAAAAATTAACCCTAACGAGAAATAAATCGTTTTGAGAAAAATTATTTTAAGATGCCTTAAATCGACTAATTGGAGCAAATTAAGGTTTTTTGTGTATTATACCAATACACTACAATAAGTTTAGTAGTTTTGTCCAAAAAGTTCCTTTAAAAAAATTAACCCTAACGAGAAATAAATCGTTTTGAGAAAAATTATTTTAAGATGCCTTAAATCGACTAATTGGAGGAAATTAAGGTTTTTTTCGTATTATACCATTACAGTACAATATGTTTAGTAGTTTTGTCCTAAAAGTTCATTTAAAAAACATAAGCCTAGCTAGTAAATAAATAATTAAGAAAAAGTTATTTTATGTCCCTTTAAAGCAACTAAATGAATGAAATTTGTGATTTTTTTGTATAAACTCAAGACAGCCCAATAAGTTTACTAATTTTGTCCAAAAAATTCGTTTAAAAAAATTAACCCAAACGAGAAATAAATCATTTCGAAAAAAATTATTTTAAGATGCTTAAATCGACTAATTGGAGCAAATTAAGGTTTTTTGTGTATTATACCAATACATTACAATAAGTTTAGTAGTTTTGTCCAAAAAGTTCCTTTAAAAAAATTAACCCTAACGAGAAATAAATCGTTTTGAGAAAAATTATTTTAAGATGCCTTAAATCGACTAATTGGAGCAAATTAAGGTTTTTTGTGTATTATACCAATACACTACAATAAGTTTAGTAGTTTTGTCCAAAAAGTTCCTTTAAAAAAATTAACCCTAACGAGAAATAAATCGTTTTGAGAAAAATTATTTTAAGATGCCTTAAATCGACTAATTGGAGGAAATTAAGGTTTTTTTCGTATTATACCATTACAGTACAATAAGTTTAGTAGTTTTGTACTAAAAGTTCATTTAAAAAACATAAGCCTAGCTAGTAAATAAATAATTAAGAAAAAGTTATTTTATGTCCCTTTAAAGCAACTAAATGAATGAAATTTGTGATTTTTTTGTATAAACTCAAGACAGCCTAATAAGTTTACTAATTTTGTCCAAAAAATTCGTTTAAAAAAATTAACCCAAACGAGAAATAAATCATTTCGAAAAAAATTATTTTAAGATGCTTAAATCGACTAATTGGAGCAAATTAAGGTTTTTTGTGTATTATACCAATACATTACAATAAGCTTAGTAGTTTTGTCCAAAAAGTTCCTTTAAAAAAATTAACCCTAACGAGAAATAAATCGTTTTGAGAAAAATTATTTTAAGATGCCTTAAATCGACTAATTGGAGCAAATTAAGGTTTTTTGTGTATTATACCAATACACTACAATAAGTTTAGTAGTTTTGTCCAAAAATTTCCTTTAAAAAAATTAACCCTAACGAGAAATAAATCGTTTTGAGAAAAATTATTTTAAGATGCCTTAAATCGACTAATTGGAGCAAATTAAGGTTTTTTGTGTATTATACCTATACACTACAATAAGTTTAGTAGTTTTGTCCAAAAAGTTCCTTTAAAAAAATTAACCCTAACGAGAAATAAATCGTTTTGAGAAAAATTATTTTAAGATACCTTAAATCGACTAATTGGAGGAAATTAAGGTTTTTTTCGTATTATACCATTACAGTACAATAAGTTTAGTAGTTTTGTCCTAAAAGTTCATTTAAAAAACATAAGCCTAGCTAGTAAATAAATAATTAAGAAAAAGTTATTTTATGTCCCTTTAAAGCAACTAAATGAATGAAATTTGTGATTTTTTTGTATAAACTCAAGACAGCCCAATAAGTTTACTAATTTTGTCCAAAAAGTTCGTTTAAAAAAATTAACCCAAACGAGAAATAAATCATTTCGAAAAAAAATATTTTAAGATGCTTAAATCGACTAATTGGAGCAAATTAAGGTTTTTTGTGTATTATACCAATACATTACAATAAGTTTAGTAGTTTTGTCCAAAAAGTTCCTTTAAAAAAATTAACCCTAACGAGAAATAAATCGTTTTGAGAAAAATTATTTTAAGATGCCTTAAATCGACTAATTGGAGCAAATTAAGGTTTTTTGTGTATTATACCAATACACTACAATAAGTTTAGTAGTTTTGTCCAAAAAGTTCCTTTAAAAAAATTAACCCTAACGAGAAATAAATCGTTTTGAGAAAAATTATTTTAAGATGCCTTAAATCGACTAATTGGAGGAAATTAAGGTTTTTTTCGTATTATACCATTACAGTACAATAAGTTTAGTAGTTTTGTCCTAAAAGTTCATTTAAAAAACATAAGCCTAGCTAGTAAATAAATAATTAAGAAAAAGTTATTTTATGTCCCTTTAAAGCAACTAAATGAATGAAATTTGTGATTTTTTTGCATAAACTCAAGACAGCCCAATAAGTTTACTAATATTGTCCAAAAAGTTCGTTTAAAAAAATTAACCCAAACGAGAAATAAATCATTTCGAAAAAAATTATTTTAAGATGCTTAAATCGACTAATTGGAGCAAATTAAGGTTTTTTGTGTATTATACCAATACATTACAATAAGTTTAGTAGTTTTGTCCAAAAAGTTCCTTTAAAAAAATTAACCCTAACGAGAAATAAATCGTTTTGAGAAAAATTATTTTAAGATGCCTTAAATCGACTAATTGGAGCAAATTAAGGTTTTTTGTGTATTATACCAATACACTACAATAAGTTTAGTAGTTTTGTCCAAAAAGTTCCTTTAAAAAAATTAACCCTAACGACAAATAAATCGTTTTGAGAAAAATTATTTTAAGATGCCTTAAATCGACTAATTGGAGCAAATTAAGGTTTTTTGTGTATTATACCAATACACTACAATAAGTTTAGTAGTTTTGTCCAAAAAGTTCCTTTTAAAAAGTTAACCCTAGCGAGAAATAAATAATTTTGAAAAAAATTATAATTGGAGGAAATGTTAAGACGGCAGGAGTGATATTCTTCTGATAAAAACAATATTTTATCTTAGGAACGCCAATAATTTCGTTCTTTAATCTGTTCGCAGGCCTTCGGGCCGCCAAAAATATAGTTTGGGGATAATTGGATACCATAAAACCGCTGAAAGATATACCGCAAACGCTATGGCGCTAAGATGATGTAGGAGAATGCCCAGTCCACTTTAGTGCCTAACCGCTCCACGCAAGAATTTTCATTTTCCGACGCTAGTGAAAGACAGTCGAGTGGACTTTGAAATATTTCAACGAGAAAACATTTTTGTCCCATAACTCGGAACCGGACGTTCCACTACCAAAAAGTCCTGTATAAGAAATATTCAGGAGACCATTCTGGACAATTCTCCTGTGGCAACCGTTAAAAAATATTGCTAGTGAAAGAAGTTAGCGATATATTTCCATTATACGAGTGGACTTAGAATAATTTTCGAGGAAAATTTACATTTTTTGATTTGTGACACAACCGCTGAAAGATATACCGCAAACACTGTGGCGCTAAGATCATACGCCTAGTGAGTCTGTGACGGTACATACGATTTTTAACGAGAAAAGTTTTGGCATCTTTTATCTTAGAAAAAGATCCTGGCGCATAACAACAATGATGATGTAGAAGAATGCCCAGTCCACTGTCAAATGACGACTGGAAGATCGGATACTAGTCATTGATGCCGGCAATGATAGTATGGAAAATTTTATCGCGGAGCCTTGCCTTACTAACGTCCAGAGAGATGAGAGCTATGTGCCTGGAGAAAAGATTGAGCCAATAGCCGCGCCGACGAAATACGTTAGTGAGAAAGAGGGTTGAAGGTCTCTACGGTAATAAAAGCAACTAAATGAATAAAATGTGTTATTTTTTGTATAAACTCAAGATAGCGCAATAAGTTTACTAGTTTTGTCCAAAAAGTTCGTTTAAAAAAATTAACCCTAACGAGAAATAAATCGTTTTGAGAAAAATTATTTTAAGATGCCTTAAATCGACTAATTGGAGCAAATTAAGGTTTTTTGTGTATTATACCAATACACTACAATAAGTTTAGTAGTTTTGTCCAAAAAGTTCCTTTAAAAAAATTAACCCTAACGAGAAATAAATCGTTTTGAGAAAAATTATTTTAAGATGCCTTAAATCGACTAATTGGAGCAAATTAAGGTTTTTTGTGTATTATACCAATACACTACAATAAGTTTAGTAGTTTTGTCCAAAAAGTTCCTTTTAAAAAGTTAACCCTAGCGAGAAATAAATCATTTTGAAAAAAATTATAATTGGAGGAAATGTTAAGACGGCAGGAGTGATATTCTTCTGATAAAAACAATATTTTATCTTAGGAACGCCAATAATTTCGTTCTTTAGTCTGTTCGCAGGCCTTCGGGCCGCCAAAAATATAGTTTGGGGATAATTGGATACCATAAAACCGCTGAAAGATATACCGCAAACGCTATGGCGCTAAGATGATGTAGGAGAATGCCCAGTCCACTTTAGTGCCTAACCGCTCCACGCAAGAATTTTCATTTTCCGACGCTAGTGAAAGACAGTCGAGTGGACTTAGAAAAATTTCAACGAGAAAACATTTTTGTCCCATAACTCGGAACCGGACGTTCCACTACCAAAAAGTCCTGTATAAGAAATATTCAGGAGACCATTCTGGACAATTCTCCTGTGGGAACCGTTAAAAAATATTGCTAGTGAAAGAAGTTAGCGATATATTTCCATTATACGAGTGGACTTAGAATAATTTTCGAGGAAAATTTACATTTTTTGATTTGTGACACAACCGCTGAAAGATATACCGCAAACACTGTGGCGCTAAGATCATACGCCTAGTGAGTCTGTGACGGTACATACGATTTTTAACGAGAAAAGTTTTGGCATCAGCCCACTGTCAAATGACGACTGGAAGATCGGATACTAGTCATTGATGCCGGCAATGATAGTATGGAAGATTTTATCGCGGAGCCTTGCCTTACTAACGTCCAGAGAGATGAGAGCTATGTGCCTGGAGAAAAGATTGAGCCAATAGCCGCGCCGACGAAATACGTTAGTGAGAAAGAGGGTTGAAGGTCTCTACGGTAATTAAAGCAACTAAATGAATAAAATGTGTGATTTTTTTGTATAAACTCAAGATAGCGCAATAAGTTTACTAGTTTTGTCCAAAAAGTTCGTTTAAAAAAATTAACCCTAACGAGAAATAAATCATTTTGAAAAAAATTATTTTAAGATGCTTAAATCGACTAATTGGAGGAAATTAAGGTTTTTTTCGTATTATACCATTACAGTACAATAAGTTTAGTAGTTTTGTCCTAAAAGTTCATTTAAAAAACATAAGCCTAGCTAGTAAATAAATAATTAAGAAAAAGTTATTTTATGTCCCTTTAAAGCAACTAAATGAATGAAATTTGTGATTTTTTTGTATAAACTCAAGACAGCCCAATAAGTTTACTAATTTTGTCCAAAAAGTTCGTTTAAAAAAATTAACCCAAACGAGAAATAAATCATTTCGAAAAAAATTATTTTAAGATGCTTAAATCGACTAATTGGAGCCAATTAAGGTTTTTTGTGTATTATACCAATACATTACAATAAGTTTAGTAGTTTTGTCCAAAAAGTTCCTTTAAAAAAATTAACCCTAACGAGAAATAAATCGTTTTGAGAAAAATTATTTTAAGATGCCTTAAATCGACTAATTGGAGCAAATTAAGGTTTTTTGTGTATTATACCAATACACTACAATAAGTTTAGTAGTTTTGTCCAAAAAGTTCCTTTAAAAAAATTAACCCTAACGAGAAATAAATCGTTTTGAGAAAAATTATTTTAAGATGCCTTAAATCGACTAATTGGAGGAAATTAAGGTTTTTTTCGTATTATACCATTACAGTACAATAAGTTTAGTAGTTTTGCCCTAAAAGTTCATTTAAAAAACATAAGCCTAGCTAGTAAATAAATAATTAAGAAAAAGTTATTTTATGTCCCTTTAAAGCAACTAAATGAATGAAATTTGTGATTTTTTTGTACAAACTCAAGACAGCCCAATATGTTTACTAATTTTGTCCAAAAAGTTCGTTTAAAAAAATTAACCCAAACGAGAAATAAATCATTTCGAAAAAAATTATTTTAAGATGCTTAAATCGACTAATTGGAGCAAATTAAGGTTTTTTGTGTATTATACCAATACATTACAATAAGTTTAGTAGTTTTGTCCAAAAAGTTCCTTTAAAAAAATTAACCCTAACGAGAAATAAATCGTTTTGAGAAAAAGTATTTTAAGATGCCTTAAATCGACTAATTGGAGCAAATTAAGGTTTTTTGTGTATTATACCAATACACTACAATAAGTTTAGTAGTTTTGTCCAAAAAGTTCCTTTAAAAAAATTAACCCTAACGAGAAATAACTCGTTTTGAGAAAAATTATTTTAAGATGCCTTAAATCGACTAATTGGAGCAAATTAAGGTTTTTTGTGTATTATACCAATACACTACAATAAGTTTAGTAGTTTTGTCCAAAAAGTTCCTTTAAAAAAATTAACCCTAACGAGAAATAAATCGTTTTGAGAAAAATTATTTTAAGATGCCTTAAATCGACTAATTGGAGGAAATTAAGGTTTTTTTCGTATTATACCATTACAGTACAATAAGTTTAGTAGTTTTGTCCTAAAAGTTCATTTAAAAACATAAGCCTAGCTAGTAAATAAATAATTAAGAAAAAGTTATTTTATGTCCCTTTAAAGCAACTAAATGAATGAAATTTGTGATTTTTTTGTACAAACTCAAGACAGCCCAATATGTTTACTAATTTTGTCCAAAAAGTTCGTTTAAAAAAATTAACCCAAACGAGAAATAAATCATTTCGAAAAAAATTATTTTAAGATGCTTAAATCGACTAATTGGAGCAAATTAAGGTTTTTTGTGTATTATACCAATACATTACAATAAGTTTAGTAGTTTTGTCCAAAAAGTTCCTTTAAAAAAATTAACCCTAACGAGAAATAAATCGTTTTGAGAAAAAGTATTTTAAGATGCCTTAAATCGACTAATTGGAGCAAATTAAGGTTTTTTGTGTATTATACCAATACACTACAATAAGTTTAGTAGTTTTGTCCAAAAAGTTCCTTTAAAAAAATTAACCCTAACGAGAAATAACTCGTTTTGAGAAAAATTATTTTAAGATGCCTTAAATCGACTAATTGGAGCAAATTAAGGTTTTTTGTGTATTATACCAATACACTACAATAAGTTTAGTAGTTTTGTCCAAAAAGTTCCTTTAAAAAAATTAACCCTAACGAGAAATAAATCGTTTTGAGAAAAATTATTTTAAGATGCTTAAATCGACTAATTGGAGCAAATTAAGGTTTTTTGTGTATTATACCAATACATTACAATAAGTTTAGTAGTTTTGTCCAAAAAGTTCCTTTAAAAAAATTAACCCTAACGAGAAATAAATCGTTTTGAGAAAAATTATTTTAAGATGCCTTAAATCGACTAATTGGAGCAAATTAAGGTTTTTTGTGTATTACACCAATACACTACAATAAGTTTAGTAGTTTTGTCCAAAAAGTTCCTTTAAAAAAATTAACCCTAACGAGAAATAAATCGTTTTGAGAAAAATTATTTTAAGATGCCTTAAATCGACTAATTGGAGCAAATTAAGGTTTTTTGTGTATTATACCAATACACTACAATAAGTTTAGTAGTTTTGTCCAAAAAGTTCCTTTAAAAAAATTAACCCTAACGAGAAATAAATCGTTTTGAGAAAAATTATTTTAAGATGCCTTAAATCGACTAATTGGAGGAAATTAAGGTTTTTTTCGTATTATACCATTACAGTACAATATGTTTAGTAGTTTTGTCCTAAAAGTTCATTTAAAAAACATAAGCCTAGCTAGTAAATAAATAATTAAGAAAAAGTTATTTTATGTCCCTTTAAAGCAACTAAATGAATGAAATTTGTGATTTTTTAGTATAAACTCAAGACAGCCCAATAAGTTTACTAATTTTGTCCAAAAAATTCGTTTAAAAAAATTAACCCAAACGAGAAATAAATCATTTCGAAAAAAATTATTTTAAGATGCTTAAATCGACTAATTGGAGCAAATTAAGGTTTTTTGTGTATTATACCAATACATTACAATAAGTTTAGTAGTTTTGTCCAAAAAGTTCCTTTAAAAAAATTAACCCTAACGAGAAATAAATCGTTTTGAGAAAAATTATTTTAAGATGCCTTAAATCGACTAATTGGAGCAAATTAAGGTTTTTTGTGTATTACACCAATACACTACAATAAGTTTAGTAGTTTTGTCCAAAAAGTTCCTTTAAAAAAATTAACCCTAACGAGAAATAAATCGTTTTGAGAAAAATTATTTTAAGATGCCTTAAATCGACTAATTGGAGCAAATTAAGGTTTTTTGTGTATTATACCAATACACTACAATAAGTTTAGTAGTTTTGTCCAAAAAGTTCCTTTAAAAAAATTAACCCTAACGAGAAATAAATCGTTTTGAGAAAAATTATTTTAAGATGCCTTAAATCGACTAATTGGAGGAAATTAAGGTTTTTTTCGTATTATACCATTACAGTACAATATGTTTAGTAGTTTTGTCCTAAAAGTTCATTTAAAAAACATAAGCCTAGCTAGTAAATAAATAATTAAGAAAAAGTTATTTTATGTCCCTTTAAAGCAACTAAATGAATGAAATTTGTGATTTTTTAGTATAAACTCAAGACAGCCCAATAAGTTTACTAATTTTGTCCAAAAAATTCGTTTAAAAAAATTAACCCAAACGAGAAATAAATCATTTCGAAAAAAATTATTTTAAGATGCTTAAATCGACTAATTGGAGCAAATTAAGGTTTTTTGTGTATTATACCAATACATTACAATAAGTTTAGTAGTTTTGTCCAAAAAGTTCCTTTAAAAAAATTAACCCTAACGAGAAATAAATCGTTTTGAGAAAAATTATTTTAAGATGCCTTAAATCGACTAATTGGAGCAAATTAAGGTTTTTTGTGTATTACACCAATACACTACAATAAGTTTAGTAGTTTTGTCCAAAAAGTTCCTTTAAAAAAATTAACCCTAACGAGAAATAAATCGTTTTGAGAAAAATTATTTTAAGATGCCTTAAATCGACTAATTGGAGCAAATTAAGGTTTTTTGTGTATTATACCAATACACTACAATAAGTTTAGTAGTTTTGTCCAAAAAGTTCCTTTAAAAAAATTAACCCTAACGAGAAATAAATCGTTTTGAGAAAAATTATTTTAAGATGCCTTAAATCGACTAATTGGAGGAAATTAAGGTTTTTTTCGTATTATACCATTACAGTACAATATGTTTAGTAGTTTTGTCCTAAAAGTTCATTTAAAAAACATAAGCCTAGCTAGTAAATAAATAATTAAGAAAAAGTTATTTTATGTCCCTTTAAAGCAACTAAATGAATGAAATTTGTGATTTTTTTGTATAAACTCAAGACAGCCCAATAAGTTTACTAATTTTGTCCAAAAAATTCGTTTAAAAAAATTAACCCAAACGAGAAATAAATCATTTCGAAAAAAATTATTTTAAGATGCTTAAATCGACTAATTGGAGCAAATTAAGGTTTTTTGTGTATTATACCAATACATTACAATAAGTTTAGTAGTTTTGTCCAAAAAGTTCCTTTAAAAAAATTAACCCTAACGAGAAATAAATCGTTTTGAGAAAAATTATTTTAAGATGCCTTAAATCGACTAATTGGAGCAAATTAAGGTTTTTTGTGTATTATACCAATACACTACAATAAGTTTAGTAGTTTTGTCCAAAAAGTTCCTTTAAAAAAATTAACCCTAACGAGAAATAAATCGTTTTGAGAAAAATTATTTTAAGATGCCTTAAATCGACTAATTGGAGGAAATTAAGGTTTTTTTCGTATTATACCATTACAGTACAATAAGTTTAGTAGTTTTGTACTAAAAGTTCATTTAAAAAACATAAGCCTAGCTAGTAAATAAATAATTAAGAAAAAGTTATTTTATGTCCCTTTAAAGCAACTAAATGAATGAAATTTGTGATTTTTTTGTATAAACTCAAGACAGCCTAATAAGTTTACTAATTTTGTCCAAAAAATTCGTTTAAAAAAATTAACCCAAACGAGAAATAAATCATTTCGAAAAAAATTATTTTAAGATGCTTAAATCGACTAATTGGAGCAAATTAAGGTTTTTTGTGTATTATACCAATACATTACAATAAGCTTAGTAGTTTTGTCCAAAAAGTTCCTTTAAAAAAATTAACCCTAACGAGAAATAAATCGTTTTGAGAAAAATTATTTTAAGATGCCTTAAATCGACTAATTGGAGCAAATTAAGGTTTTTTGTGTATTATACCAATACACTACAATAAGTTTAGTAGTTTTGTCCAAAAATTTCCTTTAAAAAAATTAACCCTAACGAGAAATAAATCGTTTTGAGAAAAATTATTTTAAGATGCCTTAAATCGACTAATTGGAGCAAATTAAGGTTTTTTGTGTATTATACCTATACACTACAATAAGTTTAGTAGTTTTGTCCAAAAAGTTCCTTTAAAAAAATTAACCCTAACGAGAAATAAATCGTTTTGAGAAAAATTATTTTAAGATACCTTAAATCGACTAATTGGAGGAAATTAAGGTTTTTTTCGTATTATACCATTACAGTACAATAAGTTTAGTAGTTTTGTCCTAAAAGTTCATTTAAAAAACATAAGCCTAGCTAGTAAATAAATAATTAAGAAAAAGTTATTTTATGTCCCTTTAAAGCAACTAAATGAATGAAATTTGTGATTTTTTTGTATAAACTCAAGACAGCCCAATAAGTTTACTAATTTTGTCCAAAAAGTTCGTTTAAAAAAATTAACCCAAACGAGAAATAAATCATTTCGAAAAAAAATATTTTAAGATGCTTAAATCGACTAATTGGAGCAAATTAAGGTTTTTTGTGTATTATACCAATACATTACAATAAGTTTAGTAGTTTTGTCCAAAAAGTTCCTTTAAAAAAATTAACCCTAACGAGAAATAAATCGTTTTGAGAAAAATTATTTTAAGATGCCTTAAATCGACTAATTGGAGCAAATTAAGGTTTTTTGTGTATTATACCAATACACTACAATAAGTTTAGTAGTTTTGTCCAAAAAGTTCCTTTAAAAAAATTAACCCTAACGAGAAATAAATCGTTTTGAGAAAAATTATTTTAAGATGCCTTAAATCGACTAATTGGAGGAAATTAAGGTTTTTTTCGTATTATACCATTACAGTACAATAAGTTTAGTAGTTTTGTCCTAAAAGTTCATTTAAAAAACATAAGCCTAGCTAGTAAATAAATAATTAAGAAAAAGTTATTTTATGTCCCTTTAAAGCAACTAAATGAATGAAATTTGTGATTTTTTTGCATAAACTCAAGACAGCCCAATAAGTTTACTAATATTGTCCAAAAAGTTCGTTTAAAAAAATTAACCCAAACGAGAAATAAATCATTTCGAAAAAAATTATTTTAAGATGCTTAAATCGACTAATTGGAGCAAATTAAGGTTTTTTGTGTATTATACCAATACATTACAATAAGTTTAGTAGTTTTGTCCAAAAAGTTCCTTTAAAAAAATTAACCCTAACGAGAAATAAATCGTTTTGAGAAAAATTATTTTAAGATGCCTTAAATCGACTAATTGGAGCAAATTAAGGTTTTTTGTGTATTATACCAATACACTACAATAAGTTTAGTAGTTTTGTCCAAAAAGTTCCTTTAAAAAAATTAACCCTAACGACAAATAAATCGTTTTGAGAAAAATTATTTTAAGATGCCTTAAATCGACTAATTGGAGCAAATTAAGGTTTTTTGTGTATTATACCAATACACTACAATAAGTTTAGTAGTTTTGTCCAAAAAGTTCCTTTTAAAAAGTTAACCCTAGCGAGAAATAAATAATTTTGAAAAAAATTATAATTGGAGGAAATGTTAAGACGGCAGGAGTGATATTCTTCTGATAAAAACAATATTTTATCTTAGGAACGCCAATAATTTCGTTCTTTAATCTGTTCGCAGGCCTTCGGGCCGCCAAAAATATAGTTTGGGGATAATTGGATACCATAAAACCGCTGAAAGATATACCGCAAACGCTATGGCGCTAAGATGATGTAGGAGAATGCCCAGTCCACTTTAGTGCCTAACCGCTCCACGCAAGAATTTTCATTTTCCGACGCTAGTGAAAGACAGTCGAGTGGACTTTGAAATATTTCAACGAGAAAACATTTTTGTCCCATAACTCGGAACCGGACGTTCCACTACCAAAAAGTCCTGTATAAGAAATATTCAGGAGACCATTCTGGACAATTCTCCTGTGGCAACCGTTAAAAAATATTGCTAGTGAAAGAAGTTAGCGATATATTTCCATTATACGAGTGGACTTAGAATAATTTTCGAGGAAAATTTACATTTTTTGATTTGTGACACAACCGCTGAAAGATATACCGCAAACACTGTGGCGCTAAGATCATACGCCTAGTGAGTCTGTGACGGTACATACGATTTTTAACGAGAAAAGTTTTGGCATCTTTTATCTTAGAAAAAGATCCTGGCGCATAACAACAATGATGATGTAGAAGAATGCCCAGTCCACTGTCAAATGACGACTGGAAGATCGGATACTAGTCATTGATGCCGGCAATGATAGTATGGAAAATTTTATCGCGGAGCCTTGCCTTACTAACGTCCAGAGAGATGAGAGCTATGTGCCTGGAGAAAAGATTGAGCCAATAGCCGCGCCGACGAAATACGTTAGTGAGAAAGAGGGTTGAAGGTCTCTACGGTAATAAAAGCAACTAAATGAATAAAATGTGTTATTTTTTGTATAAACTCAAGATAGCGCAATAAGTTTACTAGTTTTGTCCAAAAAGTTCGTTTAAAAAAATTAACCCTAACGAGAAATAAATCGTTTTGAGAAAAATTATTTTAAGATGCCTTAAATCGACTAATTGGAGCAAATTAAGGTTTTTTGTGTATTATACCAATACACTACAATAAGTTTAGTAGTTTTGTCCAAAAAGTTCCTTTAAAAAAATTAACCCTAACGAGAAATAAATCGTTTTGAGAAAAATTATTTTAAGATGCCTTAAATCGACTAATTGGAGCAAATTAAGGTTTTTTGTGTATTATACCAATACACTACAATAAGTTTAGTAGTTTTGTCCAAAAAGTTCCTTTTAAAAAGTTAACCCTAGCGAGAAATAAATCATTTTGAAAAAAATTATAATTGGAGGAAATGTTAAGACGGCAGGAGTGATATTCTTCTGATAAAAACAATATTTTATCTTAGGAACGCCAATAATTTCGTTCTTTAGTCTGTTCGCAGGCCTTCGGGCCGCCAAAAATATAGTTTGGGGATAATTGGATACCATAAAACCGCTGAAAGATATACCGCAAACGCTATGGCGCTAAGATGATGTAGGAGAATGCCCAGTCCACTTTAGTGCCTAACCGCTCCACGCAAGAATTTTCATTTTCCGACGCTAGTGAAAGACAGTCGAGTGGACTTAGAAAAATTTCAACGAGAAAACATTTTTGTCCCATAACTCGGAACCGGACGTTCCACTACCAAAAAGTCCTGTATAAGAAATATTCAGGAGACCATTCTGGACAATTCTCCTGTGGGAACCGTTAAAAAATATTGCTAGTGAAAGAAGTTAGCGATATATTTCCATTATACGAGTGGACTTAGAATAATTTTCGAGGAAAATTTACATTTTTTGATTTGTGACACAACCGCTGAAAGATATACCGCAAACACTGTGGCGCTAAGATCATACGCCTAGTGAGTCTGTGACGGTACATACGATTTTTAACGAGAAAAGTTTTGGCATCAGCCCACTGTCAAATGACGACTGGAAGATCGGATACTAGTCATTGATGCCGGCAATGATAGTATGGAAGATTTTATCGCGGAGCCTTGCCTTACTAACGTCCAGAGAGATGAGAGCTATGTGCCTGGAGAAAAGATTGAGCCAATAGCCGCGCCGACGAAATACGTTAGTGAGAAAGAGGGTTGAAGGTCTCTACGGTAATTAAAGCAACTAAATGAATAAAATGTGTGATTTTTTTGTATAAACTCAAGATAGCGCAATAAGTTTACTAGTTTTGTCCAAAAAGTTCGTTTAAAAAAATTAACCCTAACGAGAAATAAATCATTTTGAAAAAAATTATTTTAAGATGCTTAAATCGACTAATTGGAGGAAATTAAGGTTTTTTTCGTATTATACCATTACAGTACAATAAGTTTAGTAGTTTTGTCCTAAAAGTTCATTTAAAAAACATAAGCCTAGCTAGTAAATAAATAATTAAGAAAAAGTTATTTTATGTCCCTTTAAAGCAACTAAATGAATGAAATTTGTGATTTTTTTGTATAAACTCAAGACAGCCCAATAAGTTTACTAATTTTGTCCAAAAAGTTCGTTTAAAAAAATTAACCCAAACGAGAAATAAATCATTTCGAAAAAAATTATTTTAAGATGCTTAAATCGACTAATTGGAGCCAATTAAGGTTTTTTGTGTATTATACCAATACATTACAATAAGTTTAGTAGTTTTGTCCAAAAAGTTCCTTTAAAAAAATTAACCCTAACGAGAAATAAATCGTTTTGAGAAAAATTATTTTAAGATGCCTTAAATCGACTAATTGGAGCAAATTAAGGTTTTTTGTGTATTATACCAATACACTACAATAAGTTTAGTAGTTTTGTCCAAAAAGTTCCTTTAAAAAAATTAACCCTAACGAGAAATAAATCGTTTTGAGAAAAATTATTTTAAGATGCCTTAAATCGACTAATTGGAGGAAATTAAGGTTTTTTTCGTATTATACCATTACAGTACAATAAGTTTAGTAGTTTTGCCCTAAAAGTTCATTTAAAAAACATAAGCCTAGCTAGTAAATAAATAATTAAGAAAAAGTTATTTTATGTCCCTTTAAAGCAACTAAATGAATGAAATTTGTGATTTTTTTGTACAAACTCAAGACAGCCCAATATGTTTACTAATTTTGTCCAAAAAGTTCGTTTAAAAAAATTAACCCAAACGAGAAATAAATCATTTCGAAAAAAATTATTTTAAGATGCTTAAATCGACTAATTGGAGCAAATTAAGGTTTTTTGTGTATTATACCAATACATTACAATAAGTTTAGTAGTTTTGTCCAAAAAGTTCCTTTAAAAAAATTAACCCTAACGAGAAATAAATCGTTTTGAGAAAAAGTATTTTAAGATGCCTTAAATCGACTAATTGGAGCAAATTAAGGTTTTTTGTGTATTATACCAATACACTACAATAAGTTTAGTAGTTTTGTCCAAAAAGTTCCTTTAAAAAAATTAACCCTAACGAGAAATAACTCGTTTTGAGAAAAATTATTTTAAGATGCCTTAAATCGACTAATTGGAGCAAATTAAGGTTTTTTGTGTATTATACCAATACACTACAATAAGTTTAGTAGTTTTGTCCAAAAAGTTCCTTTAAAAAAATTAACCCTAACGAGAAATAAATCGTTTTGAGAAAAATTATTTTAAGATGCCTTAAATCGACTAATTGGAGGAAATTAAGGTTTTTTTCGTATTATACCATTACAGTACAATAAGTTTAGTAGTTTTGTCCTAAAAGTTCATTTAAAAACATAAGCCTAGCTAGTAAATAAATAATTAAGAAAAAGTTATTTTATGTCCCTTTAAAGCAACTAAATGAATGAAATTTGTGATTTTTTTGCATAAACTCAAGACAGCCCAATAAGTTTACTAATATTGTCCAAAAAGTTCGTTTAAAAAAATTAACCCAAACGAGAAATAAATCATTTCGAAAAAAATTATTTTAAGATGCTTAAATCGACTAATTGGAGCAAATTAAGGTTTTTTGTGTATTATACCAATACATTACAATAAGTTTAGTAGTTTTGTCCAAAAAGTTCCTTTAAAAAAATTAACCCTAACGAGAAATAAATCGTTTTGAGAAAAATTATTTTAAGATGCCTTAAATCGACTAATTGGAGCAAATTAAGGTTTTTTGTGTATTATACCAATACACTACAATAAGTTTAGTAGTTTTGTCCAAAAAGTTCCTTTAAAAAAATTAACCCTAACGAGAAATAAATCGTTTTGAGAAAAATTATTTTAAGATGCCTTAAATCGACTAATTGGAGGAAATTAAGGTTTTTTTCGTATTATACCATTACAGTACAATATGTTTAGTAGTTTTGTCCTAAAAGTTCATTTAAAAAACATAAGCCTAGCTAGTAAATAAATAATTAAGAAAAAGTTATTTTATGTACCTTTAAAGCAACTAAATGAATGAAATTTGTGATTTTTTTGTATAAACTCAAGACAGCCCAATAAGTTTACTAATTTTGTCCAAAAAATTCGTTTAAAAAAATTAACCCAAACGAGAAATAAATCATTTCGAAAAAAATTATTTTAAGATGCTTAAATCGACTAATTGGAGCAAATTAAGGTTTTTTGTGTATTATACCAATACATTACAATAAGTTTAGTAGTTTTGTCCAAAAAGTTCCTTTAAAAAAATTAACCCTAACGAGAAATAAATCGTTTTGAGAAAAATTATTTTAAGATGCCTTAAATCGACTAATTGGAGCAAATTAAGGTTTTTTGTGTATTATACCAATACACTACAATAAGTTTAGTAGTTTTGTCCAAAAAGTTCCTTTAAAAAAATTAACCCTAACGAGAAATAAATCGTTTTGAGAAAAATTATTTTAAGATGCCTTAAATCGACTAATTGGAGGAAATTAAGGTTTTTTTCGTATTATACCATTACAGTACAATAAGTTTAGTAGTTTTGTACTAAAAGTTCATTTAAAAAACATAAGCCTAGCTAGTAAATAAATAATTAAGAAAAAGTTATTTTATGTCCCTTTAAAGCAACTAAATGAATGAAATTTGTGATTTTTTAGTATAAACTCAAGACTGCCCAATAAGTTTACTAATTTTGTCCAAAAAATTCGTTTAAAAAAATTAACCCAAACGAGAAATAAATCATTTCGAAAAAAATTATTTTAAGATGCTTAAATCGACTAATTGGAGCAAATTAAGGTTTTTTGTGTATTATACCAATACATTACAATAAGTTTAGTAGTTTTGTCCAAAAAGTTCCTTTAAAAAAATTAACCCTAACGAGAAATAAATCGTTTTGAGAAAAATTATTTTAAGATGCCTTAAATCGACTAATTGGAGCAAATTAAGGTTTTTTGTGTATTACACCAATACACTACAATAAGTTTAGTAGTTTTGTCCAAAAAGTTCCTTTAAAAAAATTAACCCTAACGAGAAATAAATCGTTTTGAGAAAAATTATTTTAAGATGCCTTAAATCGACTAATTGGAGCAAATTAAAGTTTTTTGTGTATTATACCAATACACTACAATAAGTTTAGTAGTTTTGTCCAAAAAGTTCGTTTAAAAAAATTAACCCTAACGAGAAATAAATCATTTTGAAAAAAATTATTTTGAGATGCTTAAATCGACTAATTGGAGGAAATTAAGGTTTTTTTCGTATTATACCATTACAGTACAATAAGTTTAGTAGTTTTGTCCTAAAAGTTCATTTAAAAAACATAAGCCTAGCTAGTAAATAAATAATTAAGAAAAAGTTATTTTATGTCCCTTTAAAGCAACTAAATGAATGAAATTTGTGATTTTTTTGTATAAACTCAAGACAGCCCAATAAGTTTACTAATTTTGTCCAAAAAGTTCGTTTAAAAAAATTAACCCAAACGAGAAATAAATCATTTCGAAAAAAATTATTTTAAGATGCTTAAATCGACTAATTGGAGCAAATTAAGGTTTTTTGTGTATTATACCAATACATTACAATAAGTTTAGTAGTTTTGTCCAAAAAGTTCCTTTAAAAAAATTAACCCTAACGAGAAATAAATCGTTTTGAGAAAAATTATTTTAAGATGCCTTAAATCGACTAATTGGAGCAAATTAAGGTTTTTTGTGTATTATACCAATACACTACAATAAGTTTAGTAGTTTTGTCCAAAAAGTTCCTTTAAAAAAATTAACCCTAACGAGAAATAAATCGTTTTGAGAAAAATTATTTTAAGATGCCTTAAATCGACTAATTGGAGGAAATTAAGGTTTTTTTCGTATTATACCATTACAGTACAATAAGTTTAGTAGTTTTGTCCTAAAAGTTCATTTAAAAAACATAAGCCTAGCTAGTAAATAAATAATTAAGAAAAAGTTATTTTTATGTCCCTTTAAAGCAACTAAATGAATGAAATTTGTGATTTTTTTGTATAAACTCAAGACAGCCCAATAAGTTTACTAATTTTGTCCAAAAAGTTCGTTTAAAAAAATTAACCCAAACGAGAAATAAATCATTTCGAAAAAAATTATTTTAAGATGCTTAAATCGACTAATTGGAGCAAATTAAGGTTTTTTGTGTATTATACCAATACATTACAATAAGTTTAGTAGTTTTGTCCAAAAAGTTCCTTTAAAAAAATTAACCCTAACGAGAAATAAATCGTTTTGAGAAAAATTATTTTAAGATGCCTTAAATCGACTAATTGGAGCAAATTAAGGTTTTTTGTGTATTATACCAATACACTACAATAAGTTTAGTAGTTTTGTCCAAAAAGTTCCTTTAAAAAAATTAACCCTAACGAGAAATAAATCGTTTTGAGAAAAATTATTTTAAGATGCCTTAAATCGACTAATTGGAGCAAATTAAGGTTTTTTGTGTATTATACCAATACACTACAATGAGTTTAGTAGTTTTGTCCAAAAAGTTCCTTTTAAAAAGTTAACCCTAGCGAGAAATAAATCATTTTGAAAAAAATTATAATTGGAGGAAATGTTAAGACGGCAGGAGTGATATTCTTCTGATAAAAACAATATTTTATCTTAGGAACGCCAATAATTTCGTTCTTTAGTCTGTTCGCAGGCCTTCGGGCCGCCAAAAATATAGTTTGGGGATAATTGGATACCATAAAACCGCTGAAAGATATACCGCAAACGCTATGGCGCTAAGATGATGTAGGAGAATGCCCAGTCCACTTTAGTGCCTAACCGCTCCACGCAAGAATTTTCATTTTCCGACGCTAGTGAAAGACAGTCGAGTGGACTTAGAAAAATTTCAACGAGAAAACATTTTTGTCCCATAACTCGGAACCGGACGTTCCACTACCAAAAAGTCCTATATAAGAAATATTCAGGAGACCATTCTGGACAATTCTCCTGTGGGAACCGTTAAAAAATATTGCTAGTGAAAGAAGTTAGCGATATATTTCCATTATACGAGTGACTTAGAATAATTTTCGAGGAAAATTTACATTTTTTGATTTGTGACACAACCGCTGAAGGATATACCGCAAACACTGTGGCGCTAAGATCATACGCCTAGTGAGTCTGTGACGGTACATACGATTTTTAACGAGAAAAGTTTTGGCATCTTTTATCTTAGAAAAAGATCCTGGCGCATTACAACAATGATGATGTAGAAGAATGCCCATTGCCCAGTCCACTGTCAAATGACGACTGGAAGATCGGATACTAGTCATTGATGCCGGCAATGATAGTATGGAAGATTTTATCGCGGAGCCTTGCGTTACTAACGTCCTGAGAGATGAGAGCTATGTGCCTGGAGAAAAGATTGAGCCAATAGCCGCGCCGACGAAATACGTTAGTGAGAAAGAGGGTTAAAGGTCTCTACGGTAATAAAAGCAACTAAATAAATAAAATGTGTGATTTTTTTGTATAAACTCAAGATAGCGCAATAAGTTTACTAGTTTTGTCCAAAAAGTTCGTTTAAAAAAATTAACCCTAACGAGAAATAAATCATTTTGAAAAAAATTATTTTAAGATGCTTAAATCGACTAATTGGAGGAAATTAAGGTTTTTTTCGTATTATACCATTACAGTACAATAAGTTTAGTAGTTTTGTCCTAAAAGTTCATTTAAAAAACATAAGCCTAGCTAGTAAATAAATAATTAAGAAAAAGTTATTTTATGTCCCTTTAAAGCAACTAAATGAATGAAATTTGTGATTTTTTTGTATAAACTCAAGATAGCCCAATAAGTTTACTAATTTTGTCCAAAAAGTTCGTTTAAAAAAATTAACCCAAACGAGAAATAAATCATTTCGAAAAAAATTATTTTAAGATGCTTAAATCGACTAATTGGAGCAAATTAAGGTTTTTTGTGTATTATACCAATACATTACAATAAGTTTAGTAGTTTTGTCCAAAAAGTTCCTTTAAAAAAATTAACCCTAACGAGAAATAAATCGTTTTGAGAAAAACTATTTTAAGATGCCTTAAATCGACTAATTGGAGCAAATTAAGGTTTTTTGTGTATTATACCAATACACTACAATAAGTTTAGTAGTTCTGTCCAAAAAGTTCCTTTAAAAAAATTAACCCTAACGAGAAATAAATCGTTTTGAGAAAAATTATTTTAAGATGCCTTAAATCGACTAATTGGAGGAAATTAAGGTTTTTTTCGTATTATACCATTACAGTACAATAAGTTTAGTAGTTTTGTCCTAAAAGTTCATTTAAAAAACATAAGCCTAGCTAGTAAATAAATAATTAAGAAAAAGTTATTTTATGTCCCTTTAAAGCAACTAAATGAATGAAATTTGTGATTTTTTTGTATAAACTCAAGACAGCCCAATAAGTTTACTAATTTTGTCCAAAAAGTTCGTTTAAAAAAATTAACCCAAACGAGAAATAAATCATTTCGAAAAAAATTATTTTAAGATGCTTAAATCGACTAATTGGAGCAAATTAAGGTTTTTTGTGTATTATACCAATACACTACAATAAGTTTAGTAGTTTTGTCCAAAAAGTTCCTTTTAAAAAGTTAACCCTAGCGAGAAATAAATCATTTTGAAAAAAATTATAATTGGAGGAAATGTTAAGACGGCAGGAGTGATATTCTTCTGATAAAAACAATATTTTATCTTAGGAACGCCAATAATTTCGTTCTTTAGTCTGTTCGCAGGCCTTCGGGCCGCCAAAAATATAGTTTGGGGATAATTGGATACCATAAAACCGCTGAAAGATATACCGCAAACGCTATGGCGCTAAGATGATGTAGGAGAATGCCCAGTCCACTTTAGTGCCTAACCGCTCCACGCAAGAATTTTCATTTTCCGACGCTAGTGAAAGACAGTCGAGTGGACTTAGAAAAATTTCAACGAGAAAACATTTTTGTCCCATAACTCGGAACCGGACGTTCCACTACCAAAAAGTCCTATATAAGAAATATTCAGGAGACCATTCTGGACAATTCTCCTGTGGGAACCGTTAAAAAATATTGCTAGTGAAAGAAGTTAGCGATATATTTCCATTATACGAGTGACTTAGAATAATTTTCGAGGAAAATTTACATTTTTTGATTTGTGACACAACCGCTGAAGGATATACCGCAAACACTGTGGCGCTAAGATCATACGCCTAGTGAGTCTGTGACGGTACATACGATTTTTAACGAGAAAAGTTTTGGCATCTTTTATCTTAGAAAAAGATCCTGGCGCATTACAACAATGATGATGTAGAAGAATGCCCATTGCCCAGTCCACTGTCAAATGACGACTGGAAGATCGGATACTAGTCATTGATGCCGGCAATGATAGTATGGAAGATTTTATCGCGGAGCCTTGCGTTACTAACGTCCTGAGAGATGAGAGCTATGTGCCTGGAGAAAAGATTGAGCCAATAGCCGCGCCGACGAAATACGTTAGTGAGAAAGAGGGTTAAAGGTCTCTACGGTAATAAAAGCAACTAAATAAATAAAATGTGTGATTTTTTTGTATAAACTCAAGATAGCGCAATAAGTTTACTAGTTTTGTCCAAAAAGTTCGTTTAAAAAAATTAACCCTAACGAGAAATAAATCATTTTGAAAAAAATTATTTTAAGATGCTTAAATCGACTAATTGGAGGAAATTAAGGTTTTTTTCGTATTATACCATTACAGTACAATAAGTTTAGTAGTTTTGTCCTAAAAGTTCATTTAAAAAACATAAGCCTAGCTAGTAAATAAATAATTAAGAAAAAGTTATTTTATGTCCCTTTAAAGCAACTAAATGAATGAAATTTGTGATTTTTTTGTATAAACTCAAGATAGCCCAATAAGTTTACTAATTTTGTCCAAAAAGTTCGTTTAAAAAAATTAACCCAAACGAGAAATAAATCATTTCGAAAAAAATTATTTTAAGATGCTTAAATCGACTAATTGGAGCAAATTAAGGTTTTTTGTGTATTATACCAATACATTACAATAAGTTTAGTAGTTTTGTCCAAAAAGTTCCTTTAAAAAAATTAACCCTAACGAGAAATAAATCGTTTTGAGAAAAACTATTTTAAGATGCCTTAAATCGACTAATTGGAGCAAATTAAGGTTTTTTGTGTATTATACCAATACACTACAATAAGTTTAGTAGTTTTGTCCAAAAAGTTCCTTTAAAAAAATTAACCCTAACGAGAAATAAATCGTTTTGAGAAAAATTATTTTAAGATGCCTTAAATCGACTAATTGGAGGAAATTAAGGTTTTTTTCGTATTATACCATTACAGTACAATAAGTTTAGTAGTTTTGTCCTAAAAGTTCATTTAAAAAACATAAGCCTAGCTAGTAAATAAATAATTAAGAAAAAGTTATTTTATGTCCCTTTAAAGCAACTAAATGAATGAAATTTGTGATTTTTTTGTATAAACTCAAGACAGCCCAATAAGTTTACTAATTTTGTCCAAAAAGTTCGTTTAAAAAAATTAACCCAAACGAGAAATAAATCATTTCGAAAAAAATTATTTTAAGATGCTTAAATCGACTAATTGGAGCAAATTAAGGTTTTTTGTGTATTATACCAATACACTACAATAAGTTTAGTAGTTTTGTCCAAAAAGTTCCTTTTAAAAAGTTAACCCTAGCGAGAAATAAATCATTTTGAAAAAAATTATAATTGGAGGAAATGTTAAGACGGCAGGAGTGATATTCTTCTGATAAAAACAATATTTTATCTTAGGAACGCCAATAATTTCGTTCTTTAGTCTGTTCGCAGGCCTTCGGGCCGCCAAAAATATAGTTTGGGGATAATTGGATACCATAAAACCGCTGAAAGATATACCGCAAACGCTATGGCGCTAAGATGATGTAGGAGAATGCCCAGTCCACTTTAGTGCCTAACCGCTCCACGCAAGAATTTTCATTTTCCGACGCTAGTGAAAGACAGTCGAGTGGACTTAGAAAAATTTCAACGAGAAAACATTTTTGTCCCATAACTCGGAACCGGACGTTCCACTACCAAAAAGTCCTATATAAGAAATATTCAGGAGACCATTCTGGACAATTCTCCTGTGGGAACCGTTAAAAAATATTGCTAGTGAAAGAAGTTAGCGATATATTTCCATTATACGAGTGACTTAGAATAATTTTCGAGGAAAATTTACATTTTTTGATTTGTGACACAACCGCTGAAGGATATACCGCAAACACTGTGGCGCTAAGATCATACGCCTAGTGAGTCTGTGACGGTACATACGATTTTTAACGAGAAAAGTTTTGGCATCTTTTATCTTAGAAAAAGATCCTGGCGCATAACAACAATGATGATGTAGAAGAATGCCCAGTCCACTGTCAAATGACGACTGGAAGATCGGATACTAGTCATTGATGCCGGCAATGATAGTATGGAAGATTTTATCGCGGAGCCTTGCCTTACTAACGTCCAGAGAGATGAGAGCTATGTGCCTGGAGAAAAGATTGAGCCAATAGCCGCGCCGACGAAATACGTTAGTGAGAAAGAGGGTTAAAGGTCTCTACGGTAATAAAAGCAACTAAATAAATAAAATGTGTGATTTTTTTGTATAAACTCAAGATAGCGCAATAAGTTTACTAGTTTTGTCCAAAAAGTTCGTTTAAAAAAATTAACCCTAACGAGAAATAAATCATTTTGAAAAAAAATATTTTAAGATGCTTAAATCGACTAATTGGAGGAAATTAAGGTTTTTTTCGTATTATACCATTACAGTACAATAAGTTTAGTAGTTTTGTCCAAAAAGTTCCTTTAAAAAAATTAACCCTAACGAGAAATAAATCGTTTTGAGAAAAATTATTTTAAGATGCCTTAAATCGACTAATTGGAGCAAATTAAGGTTTTTTGTGTATTATACCAATACACTACAATACGTTTAGTAGTTTTGTCCAAAAAGTTCCTTTTAAAAAGTTAACCCTAGCGAGAAATAAATTATTTTGAAAATAATTATAATTGGAGGAAATGTTAAGACGGCAGGAGTGATATTCTTCTGATAAAAACAATATTTTATCTTAGGAACGCCAATAATTTCGTTCTTTAGTCTGTTCGCAGGCCTTCGGGCCGCCAAAAATATAGTTTGGGGATAATTGGATACCATAAAACCGCTGAAAGATATACCGCAAACGCTATGGCGCTAAGATGATGTAGGAGAATGCCCAGTCCACTTTAGTGCCTAACCGCTCCACGCAAGAATTTTCATTTTCCGACGCTAGTGAAAGACAGTCGAGTGGACTTAGAAAAATTTCAACGAGAAAACATTTTTGTCCCATAACTCGGAACCGGACGTTCCACTACCAAAAAGTACTGTATAAGAAATATTCAGGAGACCATTCTGGACAATGCTCCTGTGGGAACCGTTAAAAAATATTGCTAGTGAAAGAAGTTAGCGATATATTTCCATTATACGAGTGGACTTAGAATAATTTTCGAGGAAAATTTACATTTTTTGATTTGTGACACAACCGCTGAAAGATATACCGCAAACACTGTGGCGCTAAGATCATACGCCTAGTGAGTCTGTGACGGTACATACGATTTTTAACGAGAAAAGTTTTGGCATCTTTTATCTTAGAAAAAGATCCTGGCGCATAACAACAATGATGATGTAGAAGAATGCCCATTGCCCAGTCCACTGTCAAATGACGACTGGAAGATCGGATACTAGTCATTGATGCCGGCAATGATAGTATGGAAGATTTTATCGCGGAGCCTTGCCTTACTAATGTCCAGAGAGATGAGAGCTATGTGCCTGGAGAAAAGATTGAGCCAATAGCCGCGCCGACGAAATACGTTAGTGAGAAAGAGGGTTGAAGGTCTCTACGGTAATAAAAGCAACTAAATGAATAAAATGTGTGATTTTTTTGTATAAACTCAAGATAGCGCAATAAGTTTACTAGTTTTGTCCAAAAAGTTCGTTTAAAAAAATTAACCCTAACGAGAAATAAATCATTTTGAAAAAAATTATTTTAAGATGCTTAAATCGACTAATTGGAGGAAATTAAGGTTTTTTTCGTATTATACCATTACAGTACAATAAGTTTAGTAGTTTTGTCCTAAAAGTTCATTTAAAAAACATAAGCCTAGCTAGTAAATAAATAATTAAGAAAAAGTTATTTTATTTCCCTTTAAAACAACTAAATGAATGAAATTTGTGATTTTTTTGTATAAACTCAAGACAGCCCAATAAGTTTACTAGTTTTGTCCAAAAAGTTCGTTTAAAAAAATTAACCCTAACGAGAAATAAATCATTTTGAAAAAAATTATTTTAAGATGCTTAAATCGACTAATTGGAGGAAATTAAGGTTTTTTTCGTATTATACCATTACAGTACAATAAGTTTAGTAGTTTTGTCCTAAAAGTTCATTTAAAAAACATAAGCCTAGCTAGTATATAAATAATTAAGAAAAAGTTATTTTATGTCCCTTTAAAGCAACTAAATGAATGAAATTTGTGATTTTTTTGTATAAACTCAAGACAGCCCAATAAGTTTACTAATTTTGTCCAAAAAGTTCGTTTAAAAAAATTAACCCAAACGAGAAATAAATCATTTCGAAAAAAATTATTTTAAGATGCTTAAATCGACTAATTGGAGCAAATTAAGGTTTTTTGTGTATTATACCAATACATTACAATAAGTTTAGTAGTTTTGTCCAAAAAGTTCCTTTAAAAAAATTAACCCTAACGAGAAATAAATCGTTTTGAGAAAAATTATTTTAAGATGCCTTAAATCGACTAATTGGAGCAAATTAAGGTTTTTTGTGTATTATACCAATACACTACAATAAGTTTAGTAGTTTTGTCCAAAAAGTTCCTTTAAAAAAATTAACCCTAACGAGAAATAAATCGTTTTGAGAAAAATTATTTTAAGATGCCTTAAATCGACTAATTGGAGCAAATTAAGGTTTTTTGTGTATTATACCAATACACTACAATAAGTTTAGTAGTTTTGTCCAAAAAGTTCCTTTAAAAAAATTAACCCTAACGAGAAATAAATCGTTTAGAGAAAAATTATTTTAAGATGCCTTAAATCGACTAATTGGAGGAAATTAAGGTTTTTTTCGTATTATACCATTACAGTACAATAAGTTTAGTAGTTTTGTCCTAAAAGTTCATTTAAAAAACATAAGCCTAGCTAGTAAATAAATAATTAAGAAAAAGTTATTTTATGTCCCTTTAAAGCAACTAAATGAATGAAATTTGTAATTTTTTTGTATAAACTCAAGACAGCCCAATAAGTTTACTAATTTTGTCCAAAAAGTTCGTTTAAAAAAATTAACCCAAACGAGAAATAAATCATTTCGAAAAAAATTATTTTAAGATGCTTAAATCGACTAATTGGAGCAAATTAAGGTTTTTTGTGTATTATACCAATACATTACAATAAGTTTAGTAGTTTTGTCCAAAAAGTTCCTTTAAAAAAATTAACCCTAACGAGAAATAAATCGTTTTGAGAAAAATTATTTTAAGATGCCTTAAATCGACTAATTGGAGCAAATTAAGGTTTTTTGTGTATTATACCAATACACTACAATAAGTTTAGTAGTTTTGTCCAAAAAGTTCCTTTTAAAAAGTTAACCCTAGCGAGAAATAAATCATTTTGAAAAAAATTATAATTGGAGGAAATGTTAAGACGGCAGGAGTGATATTCTTCTGATAAAAACAATATTTTATCTTAGGAACGCCAATAATTTCGTTCTTTAGTCTGTTCGCAGGCCTTCGGGCCGCCAAAAATATAGTTTGGGGATAATTGGATACCATAAAACCGCTGAAAGATATACCGCAAACGCTATGGCGCTAAGATGATGTAGGAGAATGCCCAGTCCACTTTAGTGCCTAACCGCTCCACGCAAGAATTTTCATTTTCCGACGCTAGTGAAAGACAGTCGAGTGGACTTAGAAAAATTTCAACGAGAAAACATTTTTGTCCCATAACTCGGAACCGGACGTTCCACTACCAAAAAGTCCTGTATAAGAAATATTCAGGAGACCATTCTGGACAATTCTCCTGTGGCAACCGTTAAAAAATATTGCTAGTGAAAGAAGTTAGCGATATATTTCCATTATACGAGTGGACTTAGAATAATTTTCGAGGAAAATTTACATTTTTTGATTTGTGACACAACCGCTGAAGGATATACCGCAAACACTGTGGCGCTAAGATCATACGCCTAGTGAGTCTGTGACGGTACATACGATTTTTAACGAGAAAAGTTTTGGCATCTTTTATCTTAGAAAAAGATCCTGGCGCATAACAACAATGATGATGTAGAAGAATGCCCAGTCCACTGTCAAATGACGACTGGAAGATCGGATACTAGTCATTGATGCCGGCAATGATAGTATGGAAAATTTTATCGCGGAGCCTTGCCTTACTAACGTCCAGAGAGATGAGAGCTATGTGCCTGGAGAAAAGATTGAGCCAATAGCCGCGCCGACGAAATACGTTAGTGAGAAAGAGGGTTGAAGGTCTCTACGGTAATAAAAGCAACTAAATGAATAAAATGTGTGATTTTTTTGTATAAACTCAAGATAGCGCAATAAGTTTACTAGTTTTGTCCAAAAAGTTCGTTTAAAAAAATTAACCCTAACGAGAAATAAATCATTTTGAAAAAAATTATTTTAAGATGCTTAAATCGACTAATTGGAGGAAATTAAGGTTTTTTTCGTATTATACCATTACAGTACAATAAGTTTAGTAGTTTTGTCCTAAAAGTTCATTTAAAAAACATAAGCCTAGCTAGTAAATAAATAATTAAGAAAAAGTTATTTTATGTCCCTTTAAAGCAACTAAATGAATGAAATTTGTGATTTTTTTGTATAAACTCAAGACAGCCCAATAAGTTTACTAATTTTGTCCAAAAAATTCGTTTAAAAAAATTAACCCAAACGAGAAATAAATCATTTCGAAAAAAATTATTTTAAGATGCTTAAATCGACTAATTGGAGCAAATTAAGGTTTTTTGTGTATTATACCAATACATTACAATAAGTTTAGTAGTTTTGTCCAAAAAGTTCCTTTAAAAAAATTAACCCTATCGAGAAATAAATCGTTTTGAGAAAAATTATTTTAAGATGCCTTAAATCGACTAATTGGAGCAAATTAAGGTTTTTTTCGTATTATACCATTACAGTACAATAAGTTTAGTAGTTTTGTCCTAAAAGTTCATTTAAAAAACATAAGCCTAGCTAGTAAATAAATAATTAAGAAAAAGTTATTTTATGTCCCTTTAAAGCAACTAAATGAATGAAATTTGTGATTTTTTTGTATAAACTCAAGACAGCCCAATAAGTTTTTCTAATTTTGTCCAAAAAGTTCGTTTAAAAAAATTAACCCAAACGAGAAATAAATCATTTCGAAAAAAATTATTTTAAGATGCTTAAATCGACTAATTGGAGCAAATTAAGGTTTTTTGTGTATTATACCAATACACTACAATAAGTTTAGTAGTTTTGTCCAAAAAGTTCCTTTTAAAAAGTTAACCCTAGCGAGAAATAAATCATTTTGAAAAAAATTATAATTGGAGGAAATGTTAAGACGGCAGGAGTGATATTCTTCTGATAAAAACAATATTTTATCTTAGGAACGCCAATAATTTCGTTCTTTAGTCTGTTCGCAGGCCTTCGGGCCGCCAAAAATATAGTTTGGGGATAATTGGATACCATAAAACCGCTGAAAGATATACCGCAAACGCTATGGCGCTAAGATGATGTAGGAGAATGCCCAGTCCACTTTAGTGCCTAACCGCTCCACGCAAGAATTTTCATTTTCCGACGCTAGTGAAAGACAGTCGAGTGGACTTAGAAAAATTTCAACGAGAAAACATTTTTGTCCCATAACTCGGAACCGGACGTTCCACTACCAAAAAGTCCTGTATAAGAAATATTCAGGAGACCATTCTGGACAATTCTCCTGTGGCAACCGTTAAAAAATATTGCTAGTGAAAGAAGTTAGCGATATATTTCCATTATACGAGTGGACTTAGAATAATTTTCGAGGAAAATTTACATTTTTTGATTTGTGACACAACCGCTGAAAGATATACCGCAAACACTGTGGCGCTAAGATCATACGCCTAGTGAGTCTGTGACGGTACATACGATTTTTAACGAGAAAAGTTTTGGCATCTTTTATCTTAGAAAAAGATCCTGGCGCATAACAACAATGATGATGTAGAAGAATGCCCAGTCCACTGTCAAATGACGACTGGAAGATCGGATACTAGTCATTGATGCCGGCAATGATAGTATGGAAAATTTTATCGCGGAGCCTTGCCTTACTAACGTCCAGAGAGATGAGAGCTATGTGCCTGGAGAAAAGATTGAGCCAATAGCCGCGCCGACGAAATACGTTAGTGAGAAAGAGGGTTGAAGGTCTCTACGGTAATAAAAGCAACTAAATGAATAAAATGTGTGATTTTTTTGTATAAACTCAAGATAGCGCAATAAGTTTACTAGTTTTGTCCAAAAAGTTCGTTTAAAAAAATTAACCCTAACGAGAAATAAATCATTTTGAAAAAAATTATTTTAAGATGCTTAAATCGACTAATTGGAGGAAATTAAGGTTTTTTTCGTATTATACCATTACAGTACAATAAGTTTAGTAGTTTTGTCCTAAAAGTTCATTTAAAAAACATAAGTCTAGCTAGTAAATAAATAATTAAGAAAAAGTTATTTTATGTCCCTTTAAAGCAACTAAATGAATGAAATTTGTGATTTTTTTGTATAAACTCAAGACAGCCCAATAAGTTTACTAATTTTGTCCAAAAAATTCGTTTAAAAAAATTAACCCAAACGAGAAATAAATCATTTCGAAAAAAATTATTTTAAGATGCTTAAATCGACTAATTGGAGCAAATTAAGGTTTTTTGTGTATTATACCAATACATTACAATAAGTTTAGTAGTTTTGTCCAAAAAGTTCCTTTAAAAAAATTAACCCTATCGAGAAATAAATCGTTTTGAGAAAAATTATTTTAAGATGCCTTAAATCGACTAATTGGAGCAAATTAAGGTTTTTTTCGTATTATACCATTACAGTACAATAAGTTTAGTAGTTTTGTCCTAAAAGTTCATTTAAAAAACATAAGCCTAGCTAGTAAATAAATAATTAAGAAAAAGTTATTTTATGTCCCTTTAAAGCAACTAAATGAATGAAATTTGTGATTTTTTTGTATAAACTCAAGACAGCCCAATAAGTTTACTAATTTTGTCCAAAAAGTTCGTTTAAAAAAATTAACCCAAACGAGAAATAAATCATTTCGAAAAAAATTATTTTAAGATGCTTAAATCGACTAATTGGAGCAAATTAAGGTTTTTTGTGTATTATACCAATACATTACAATAAGTTTAGTAGTTTTGTCCAAAAAGTTCCTTTAAAAAAATTAACCCTAACGAGAAATAAATCGTTTTGAGAAAAATTATTTTAAGATGCCTTAAATCGACTAATTGGAGCAAATTAAGGTTTTTTGTGTATTACACCAATACACTACAATAAGTTTAGTAGTTTTGTCCAAAAAGTTCCTTTAAAAAAATTAACCCTAACGAGAAATAAATCGTTTTGAGAAAAATTATTTTAAGATGCCTTAAATCGACTAATTGGAGCAAATTAAGGTTTTTTGTGTATTATACCAATACACTACAATAAGTTTAGTAGTTTTGTCCAAAAAGTTCCTTTAAAAAAATTAACCCTAACGAGAAATAAATCGTTTTGAGAAAAATTATTTTAAGATGCCTTAAATCGACTAATTGGAGGAAATTAAGGTTTTTTTCGTATTATACCATTACAGTACAATATGTTTAGTAGTTTTGTCCTAAAAGTTCATTTAAAAAACATAAGCCTAGCTAGTAAATAAATAATTAAGAAAAAGTTATTTTATGTCCCTTTAAAGCAACTAAATGAATGAAATTTGTGATTTTTTTGTATAAACTCAAGACAGCCCAATAAGTTTACTAATTTTGTCCAAAAAATTCGTTTAAAAAAATTAACCCAAACGAGAAATAAATCATTTCGAAAAAAATTATTTTAAGATGCTTAAATCGACTAATTGGAGCAAATTAAGGTTTTTTGTGTATTATACCAATACATTACAATAAGTTTAGTAGTTTTGTCCAAAAAGTTCCTTTAAAAAAATTAACCCTAACGAGAAATAAATCGTTTTGAGAAAAATTATTTTAAGATGCCTTAAATCGACTAATTGGAGCAAATTAAGGTTTTTTGTGTATTACACCAATACACTACAATAAGTTTAGTAGTTTTGTCCAAAAAGTTCCTTTAAAAAAATTAACCCTAACGAGAAATAAATCGTTTTGAGAAAAATTATTTTAAGATGCCTTAAATCGACTAATTGGAGCAAATTAAGGTTTTTTGTGTATTATACCAATACACTACAATAAGTTTAGTAGTTTTGTCCAAAAAGTTCCTTTAAAAAAATTAACCCTAACGAGAAATAAATCGTTTTGAGAAAAATTATTTTAAGATGCCTTAAATCGACTAATTGGAGGAAATTAAGGTTTTTTTCGTATTATACCATTACAGTACAATAAGTTTAGTAGTTTTGTCCAAAAAGTTCCTTTAAAAAAATTAACCCTAACGAGAAATAAATCGTTTTGAGAAAAATTATTTTAAGATGCCTTAAATCGACTAATTGGAGCAAATTAAGGTTTTTTGTGTATTACACCAATACACTACAATAAGTTTAGTAGTTTTGTCCAAAAAGTTCCTTTAAAAAAATTAACCCTAACGAGAAATAAATCGTTTTGAGAAAAATTATTTTAAGATGCCTTAAATCGACTAATTGGAGCAAATTAAGGTTTTTTGTGTATTATACCAATACACTACAATAAGTTTAGTAGTTTTGTCCAAAAAGTTCCTTTAAAAAACATAAGCCTAGCTAGTAAATAAATAATTAAGAAAAAGTTATTTTATGTCCCTTTAAAGCAACTAAATGAATGAAATTTGTGATTTTTTTGTATAAACTCAAGACAGCCCAATAAGTTTACTAATTTTGTCCAAAAAATTCGTTTAAAAAAATTAACCCAAACGAGAAATAAATCATTTCGAAAAAAATTATTTTAAGATGCTTAAATCGACTAATTGGAGCAAATTAAGGTTTTTTGTGTATTATACCAATACATTACAATAAGTTTAGTAGTTTTGTCCAAAAAGTTCCTTTAAAAAAATTAACCCTAACGAGAAATAAATCGTTTTGAGAAAAATTATTTTAAGATGCCTTAAATCGACTAATTGGAGCAAATTAAGGTTTTTTGTGTATTATACCAATACACTACAATAAGTTTAGTAGTTTTGTCCAAAAAGTTCCTTTAAAAAAATTAACCCTAACGAGAAATAAATCGTTTTGAGAAAAATTATTTTAAGATGCCTTAAATCGACTAATTGGAGGAAATTAAGGTTTTTTTCGTATTATACCATTACAGTACAATAAGTTTAGTAGTTTTGTACTAAAAGTTCATTTAAAAAACATAAGCCTAGCTAGTAAATAAATAATTAAGAAAAAGTTATTTTATGTCCCTTTAAAGCAACTAAATGAATGAAATTTGTGATTTTTTTTGTATAAACTCAAGACAGCCTAATAAGTTTACTAATTTTGTCCAAAAAATTCGTTTAAAAAAATTAACCCAAACGAGAAATAAATCATTTCGAAAAAAATTATTTTAAGATGCTTAAATCGACTAATTGGAGCAAATTAAGGTTTTTTGTGTATTATACCAATACATTACAATAAGTTTAGCAGTTTTGTCCAAAAAGTTCCTTTAAAAAAATTAACCCTAACGAGAAATAAATCGTTTTGAGAAAAATTATTTTAAGATGCCTTAAATCGACTAATTGGAGCAAATTAAGGTTTTTTGTGTATTATACCAATACACTACAATAAGTTTAGTAGTTTTGTCCAAAAATTTCCTTTAAAAAAATTAACCCTAACGAGAAATAAATCGTTTTGAGAAAAATTATTTTAAGATGCCTTAAATCGACTAATTGGAGCAAATTAAGGTTTTTTGTGTATTATAGCTATACACTACAATAAGTTTAGTAGTTTTGTCCAAAAAGTTCCTTTAAAAAAATTAACCCTAACGAGAAATAAATCGTTTTGAGAAAAATTATTTTAAGATACCTTAAATCGACTAATTGGAGGAAATTAAGGTTTCTTTCGTATTATACCATTACAGTACAATAAGTTTAGTAGTTTTGTCCTAAAAGTTCATTTAAAAAACATAAGCCTAGCTAGTAAATAAATAATTAAGAAAAAGTTATTTTATGTCCCTTTAAAGCAACTAAATGAATGAAATTTGTGATTTTTTTGTATAAACTCAAGACAGCCCAATAAGTTTACTAATTTTGTCCAAAAAGTTCGTTTAAAAAAATTAACCCAAACGAGAAATAAATCATTTCGAAAAAAAATATTTTAAGATGCTTAAATCGACTAATTGGAGCCAATTAAGGTTTTTTGTGTATTATACCAATACATTACAATAAGTTTAGTAGTTTTGTCCAAAAAGTTCCTTTAAAAAAATTAACCCTAACGAGAAATAAATCGTTTTGAGAAAAATTATTTTAAGATGCCTTAAATCGACTAATTGGAGCAAATTAAGGTTTTTTGTGTATTATACCAATACACTACAATAAGTTTAGTAGTTTTGTCCAAAAAGTTCCTTTAAAAAAATTAACCCTAACGAGAAATAAATCGTTTTGAGAAAAATTATTTTAAGATGCCTTAAATCGACTAATTGGAGGAAATTAAGGTTTTTTTCGTATTATACCATTACAGTACAATAAGTTTAGTAGTTTTGTCCTAAAAGTTCATTTAAAAAACATAAGCCTAGCTAGTAAATAAATAATTAAGAAAAAGTTATTTTATGTCCCTTTAAAGCAACTAAATGAATGAAATTTGTGATTTTTTTGCATAAACTCAAGACAGCCCAATAAGTTTACTAATATTGTCCAAAAAGTTCGTTTAAAAAAATTAACCCAAACGAGAAATAAATCATTTCGAAAAAAATTATTTTAAGATGCTTAAATCGACTAATTGGAGCAAATTAAGGTTTTTTGTGTATTATACCAATACATTACAATAAGTTTAGTAGTTTTGTCCAAAAAGTTCCTTTAAAAAAATTAACCCTAACGAGAAATAAATCGTTTTGAGAAAAATTATTTTAAGATGCCTTAAATCGACTAATTGGAGCAAATTAAGGTTTTTTTCGTATTATACCATTACAGTACAATAAGTTTAGTAGTTTTGTCCTAAAAGTTCATTTAAAAAACATAAGCCTAGCTAGTAAATAAATAATTAAGAAAAAGTTATTTTATGTCCCTTTAAAGCAACTAAATGAATGAAATTTGTGATTTTTTTGTATAAACTCAAGACAGCCCAATAAGTTTACTAATTTTGTCCAAAAAGTTCGTTTAAAAAAATTAACCCAAACGAGAAATAAATCATTTCGAAAAAAATTATTTTAAGATGCTTAAATCGACTAATTGGAGCAAATTAAGGTTTTTTGTGTATTATACCAATACATTACAATAAGTTTAGTAGTTTTGTCCAAAAAGTTCCTTTAAAAAAATTAACCCTAACGAGAAATAAATCGTTTTGAGAAAAATTATTTTAAGATGCCTTAAATCGACTAATTGGAGCAAATTAAGGTTTTTTGTGTATTACACCAATACACTACAATAAGTTTAGTAGTTTTGTCCAAAAAGTTCCTTTAAAAAAATTAACCCTAACGAGAAATAAATCGTTTTGAGAAAAATTATTTTAAGATGCCTTAAATCGACTAATTGGAGCAAATTAAGGTTTTTTGTGTATTATACCAATACACTACAATAAGTTTAGTAGTTTTGTCCAAAAAGTTCCTTTAAAAAAATTAACCCTAACGAGAAATAAATCGTTTTGAGAAAAATTATTTTAAGATGCCTTAAATCGACTAATTGGAGGAAATTAAGGTTTTTTTCGTATTATACCATTACAGTACAATATGTTTAGTAGTTTTGTCCTAAAAGTTCATTTAAAAAACATAAGCCTAGCTAGTAAATAAATAATTAAGAAAAAGTTATTTTATGTCCCTTTAAAGCAACTAAATGAATGAAATTTGTGATTTTTTAGTATAAACTCAAGACAGCCCAATAAGTTTACTAATTTTGTCCAAAAAATTCGTTTAAAAAAATTAACCCAAACGAGAAATAAATCATTTCGAAAAAAATTATTTTAAGATGCTTAAATCGACTAATTGGAGCAAATTAAGGTTTTTTGTGTATTATACCAATACATTACAATAAGTTTAGTAGTTTTGTCCAAAAAGTTCCTTTAAAAAAATTAACCCTAACGAGAAATAAATCGTTTTGAGAAAAATTATTTTAAGATGCCTTAAATCGACTAATTGGAGCAAATTAAGGTTTTTTGTGTATTACACCAATACACTACAATAAGTTTAGTAGTTTTGTCCAAAAAGTTCCTTTAAAAAAATTAACCCTAACGAGAAATAAATCGTTTTGAGAAAAATTATTTTAAGATGCCTTAAATCGACTAATTGGAGCAAATTAAGGTTTTTTGTGTATTATACCAATACACTACAATAAGTTTAGTAGTTTTGTCCAAAAAGTTCCTTTAAAAAAATTAACCCTAACGAGAAATAAATCGTTTTGAGAAAAATTATTTTAAGATGCCTTAAATCGACTAATTGGAGGAAATTAAGGTTTTTTTCGTATTATACCATTACAGTACAATATGTTTAGTAGTTTTGTCCTAAAAGTTCATTTAAAAAACATAAGCCTAGCTAGTAAATAAATAATTAAGAAAAAGTTATTTTATGTCCCTTTAAAGCAACTAAATGAATGAAATTTGTGATTTTTTTGTATAAACTCAAGACAGCCCAATAAGTTTACTAATTTTGTCCAAAAAATTCGTTTAAAAAAATTAACCCAAACGAGAAATAAATCATTTCGAAAAAAATTATTTTAAGATGCTTAAATCGACTAATTGGAGCAAATTAAGGTTTTTTGTGTATTATACCAATACATTACAATAAGTTTAGTAGTTTTGTCCAAAAAGTTCCTTTAAAAAAATTAACCCTAACGAGAAATAAATCGTTTTGAGAAAAATTATTTTAAGATGCCTTAAATCGACTAATTGGAGCAAATTAAGGTTTTTTGTGTATTATACCAATACACTACAATAAGTTTAGTAGTTTTGTCCAAAAAGTTCCTTTAAAAAAATTAACCCTAACGAGAAATAAATCGTTTTGAGAAAAATTATTTTAAGATGCCTTAAATCGACTAATTGGAGGAAATTAAGGTTTTTTTCGTATTATACCATTACAGTACAATAAGTTTAGTAGTTTTGTACTAAAAGTTCATTTAAAAAACATAAGCCTAGCTAGTAAATAAATAATTAAGAAAAAGTTATTTTATGTCCCTTTAAAGCAACTAAATGAATGAAATTTGTGATTTTTTTGTATAAACTCAAGACAGCCTAATAAGTTTACTAATTTTGTCCAAAAAATTCGTTTAAAAAAATTAACCCAAACGAGAAATAAATCATTTCGAAAAAAATTATTTTAAGATGCTTAAATCGACTAATTGGAGCAAATTAAGGTTTTTTGTGTATTATACCAATACATTACAATAAGCTTAGTAGTTTTGTCCAAAAAGTTCCTTTAAAAAAATTAACCCTAACGAGAAATAAATCGTTTTGAGAAAAATTATTTTAAGATGCCTTAAATCGACTAATTGGAGCAAATTAAGGTTTTTTGTGTATTACACCAATACACTACAATAAGTTTAGTAGTTTTGTCCAAAAATTTCCTTTAAAAAAATTAACCCTAACGAGAAATAAATCGTTTTGAGAAAAATTATTTTAAGATGCCTTAAATCGACTAATTGGAGCAAATTAAGGTTTTTTGTGTATTATACCTATACACTACAATAAGTTTAGTAGTTTTGTCCAAAAAGTTCCTTTAAAAAAATTAACCCTAACGAGAAATAAATCGTTTTGAGAAAAATTATTTTAAGATACCTTAAATCGACTAATTGGAGGAAATTAAGGTTTTTTTCGTATTATACCATTACAGTACAATAAGTTTAGTAGTTTTGTCCTAAAAGTTCATTTAAAAAACATAAGCCTAGCTAGTAAATAAATAATTAAGAAAAAGTTATTTTATGTCCCTTTAAAGCAACTAAATGAATGAAATTTGTGATTTTTTTGTATAAACTCAAGACAGCCCAATAAGTTTACTAATTTTGTCCAAAAAGTTCGTTTAAAAAAATTAACCCAAACGAGAAATAAATCATTTCGAAAAAAAATATTTTAAGATGCTTAAATCGACTAATTGGAGCAAATTAAGGTTTTTTGTGTATTATACCAATACATTACAATAAGTTTAGTAGTTTTGTCCAAAAAGTTCCTTTAAAAAAATTAACCCTAACGAGAAATAAATCGTTTTGAGAAAAATTATTTTAAGATGCCTTAAATCGACTAATTGGAGCAAATTAAGGTTTTTTGTGTATTATACCAATACACTACAATAAGTTTAGTAGTTTTGTCCAAAAAGTTCCTTTAAAAAAATTAACCCTAACGAGAAATAAATCGTTTTGAGAAAAATTATTTTAAGATGCCTTAAATCGACTAATTGGAGGAAATTAAGGTTTTTTTCGTATTATACCATTACAGTACAATAAGTTTAGTAGTTTTGTCCTAAAAGTTCATTTAAAAAACATAAGCCTAGCTAGTAAATAAATAATTAAGAAAAAGTTATTTTATGTCCCTTTAAAGCAACTAAATGAATGAAATTTGTTATTTTTTTGCATAAACTCAAGACAGCCCAATAAGTTTACTAATATTGTCCAAAAAGTTCGTTTAAAAAAATTAACCCAAACGAGAAATAAATCATTTCGAAAAAAATTATTTTAAGATGCTTAAATCGACTAATTGGAGCAAATTAAGGTTTTTTGTGTATTATACCAATACATTACAATAAGTTTAGTAGTTTTGTCCAAAAAGTTCCTTTAAAAAAATTAACCCTAACGAGAAATAAATCGTTTTGAGAAAAATTATTTTAAGATGCCTTAAATCGACTAATTGGAGCAAATTAAGGTTTTTTGTGTATTATACCAATACACTACAATAAGTTTAGTAGTTTTGTCCAAAAAGTTCCTTTAAAAAAATTAACCCTAACGACAAATAAATCGTTTTGAGAAAAATTATTTTAAGATGCCGTAAATCGACTAATTGGAGCAAATTAAGGTTTTTTGTGTATTATACCAATACACTACAATAAGTTTAGTAGTTTTGTCCAAAAAGTTCCTTTTAAAAAGTTAACCCTAGCGAGAAATAAATAATTTTGAAAAAAATTATAATTGGAGGAAATGTTAAGACGGCAGGAGTGATATTCTTCTGATAAAAACAATATTTTATCTTAGGAACGCCAATAATTTCGTTCTTTAATCTGTTCGCAGGCCTTCGGGCCGCCAAAAATATAGTTTGGGGATAATTGGATACCATAAAACCGCTGAAAGATATACCGCAAACGCTATGGCGCTAAGATGATGTAGGAGAATGCCCAGTCCACTTTAGTGCCTAACCGCTCCACGCAAGAATTTTCATTTTCCGACGCTAGTGAAAGACAGTCGAGTGGACTTTGAAATATTTCAACGAGAAAACATTTTTGTCCCATAACTCGGAACCGGACGTTCCACTACCAAAAAGTCCTGTATAAGAAATATTCAGGAGACCATTCTGGACAATTCTCCTGTGGCAACCGTTAAAAAATATTGCTAGTGAAAGAAGTTAGCGATATATTTCCATTATACGAGTGGACTTAGAATAATTTTCGAGGAAAATTTACATTTTTTGATTTGTGACACAACCGCTGAAAGATATACCGCAAACACTGTGGCGCTAAGATCATACGCCTAGTGAGTCTGTGACGGTACATACGATTTTTAACGAGAAAAGTTTTGGCATCTTTTATCTTAGAAAAAGATCCTGGCGCATAACAACAATGATGATGTAGAAGAATGCCCAGTCCACTGTCAAATGACGACTGGAAGATCGGATACTAGTCATTGATGCCGGCAATGATAGTATGGAAAATTTTATCGCGGAGCCTTGCCTTACTAACGTCCAGAGAGATGAGAGCTATGTGCCTGGAGAAAAGATTGAGCCAATAGCCGCGCCGACGAAATACGTTAGTGAGAAAGAGGGTTGAAGGTCTCTACGGTAATAAAAGCAACTAAATGAATAAAATGTGTTATTTTTTGTATAAACTCAAGATAGCGCAATAAGTTTACTAGTTTTGTCCAAAAAGTTCGTTTAAAAAAATTAACCCTAACGAGAAATAAATCGTTTTGAGAAAAATTATTTTAAGATGCCTTAAATCGACTAATTGGAGCAAATTAAGGTTTTTTGTGTATTATACCAATACACTACAATAAGTTTAGTAGTTTTGTCCAAAAAGTTCCTTTAAAAAAATTAACCCTAACGAGAAATAAATCGTTTTGAGAAAAATTATTTTAAGATGCCTTAAATCGACTAATTGGAGCAAATTAAGGTTTTTTGTGTATTATACCAATACACTACAATAAGTTTAGTAGTTTTGTCCAAAAAGTTCCTTTTAAAAAGTTAACCCTAGCGAGAAATAAATCATTTTGAAAAAAATTATAATTGGAGGAAATGTTAAGACGGCAGGAGTGATATTCTTCTGATAAAAACAATATTTTATCTTAGGAACGCCAATAATTTCGTTCTTTAGTCTGTTCGCAGGCCTTCGGGCCGCCAAAAATATAGTTTGGGGATAATTGGATACCATAAAACCGCTGAAAGATATACCGCAAACGCTATGGCGCTAAGATGATGTAGGAGAATGCCCAGTCCACTTTAGTGCCTAACCGCTCCACGCAAGAATTTTCATTTTCCGACGCTAGTGAAAGACAGTCGAGTGGACTTAGAAAAATTTCAACGAGAAAACATTTTTGTCCCATAACTCGGAACCGGACGTTCCACTACCAAAAAGTCCTGTATAAGAAATATTCAGGAGACCATTCTGGACAATTCTCCTGTGGGAACCGTTAAAAAATATTGCTAGTGAAAGAAGTTAGCGATATATTTCCATTATACGAGTGGACTTAGAATAATTTTCGAGGAAAATTTACATTTTTTGATTTGTGACACAACCGCTGAAAGATATACCGCAAACACTGTGGCGCTAAGATCATACGCCTAGTGAGTCTGTGACGGTACATACGATTTTTAACGAGAAAAGTTTTGGCATCAGCCCACTGTCAAATGACGACTGGAAGATCGGATACTAGTCATTGATGCCGGCAATGATAGTATGGAAGATTTTATCGCGGAGCCTTGCCTTACTAACGTCCAGAGAGATGAGAGCTATGTGCCTGGAGAAAAGATTGAGCCAATAGCCGCGCCGACGAAATACGTTAGTGAGAAAGAGGGTTGAAGGTCTCTACGGTAATTAAAGCAACTAAATGAATAAAATGTGTGATTTTTTTGTATAAACTCAAGATAGCGCAATAAGTTTACTAGTTTTGTCCAAAAAGTTCGTTTAAAAAAATTAACCCTAACGAGAAATAAATCATTTTGAAAAAAATTATTTTAAGATGCTTAAATCGACTAATTGGAGGAAATTAAGGTTTTTTTCGTATTATACCATTACAGTACAATAAGTTTAGTAGTTTTGTCCTAAAAGTTCATTTAAAAAACATAAGCCTAGCTAGTAAATAAATAATTAAGAAAAAGTTATTTTATGTCCCTTTAAAGCAACTAAATGAATGAAATTTGTGATTTTTTTGTATAAACTCAAGACAGCCCAATAAGTTTACTAATTTTGTCCAAAAAGTTCGTTTAAAAAAATTAACCCAAACGAGAAATAAATCATTTCGAAAAAAATTATTTTAAGATGCTTAAATCGACTAATTGGAGCCAATTAAGGTTTTTTGTGTATTATACCAATACATTACAATAAGTTTAGTAGTTTTGTCCAAAAAGTTCCTTTAAAAAAATTAACCCTAACGAGAAATAAATCGTTTTGAGAAAAATTATTTTAAGATGCCTTAAATCGACTAATTGGAGCAAATTAAGGTTTTTTGTGTATTATACCAATACACTACAATAAGTTTAGTAGTTTTGTCCAAAAAGTTCCTTTAAAAAAATTAACCCTAACGAGAAATAAATCGTTTTGAGAAAAATTATTTTAAGATGCCTTAAATCGACTAATTGGAGGAAATTAAGGTTTTTTTCGTATTATACCATTACAGTACAATAAGTTTAGTAGTTTTGCCCTAAAAGTTCATTTAAAAAACATAAGCCTAGCTAGTAAATAAATAATTAAGAAAAAGTTATTTTATGTCCCTTTAAAGCAACTAAATGAATGAAATTTGTGATTTTTTTGTACAAACTCAAGACAGCCCAATATGTTTACTAATTTTGTCCAAAAAGTTCGTTTAAAAAAATTAACCCAAACGAGAAATAAATCATTTCGAAAAAAATTATTTTAAGATGCTTAAATCGACTAATTGGAGCAAATTAAGGTTTTTTGTGTATTATACCAATACATTACAATAAGTTTAGTAGTTTTGTCCAAAAAGTTCCTTTAAAAAAATTAACCCTAACGAGAAATAAATCGTTTTGAGAAAAAGTATTTTAAGATGCCTTAAATCGACTAATTGGAGCAAATTAAGGTTTTTTGTGTATTATACCAATACACTACAATAAGTTTAGTAGTTTTGTCCAAAAAGTTCCTTTAAAAAAATTAACCCTAACGAGAAATAACTCGTTTTGAGAAAAATTATTTTAAGATGCCTTAAATCGACTAATTGGAGCAAATTAAGGTTTTTTGTGTATTATACCAATACACTACAATAAGTTTAGTAGTTTTGTCCAAAAAGTTCCTTTAAAAAAATTAACCCTAACGAGAAATAAATCGTTTTGAGAAAAATTATTTTAAGATGCCTTAAATCGACTAATTGGAGGAAATTAAGGTTTTTTTCGTATTATACCATTACAGTACAATAAGTTTAGTAGTTTTGTCCTAAAAGTTCATTTAAAAACATAAGCCTAGCTAGTAAATAAATAATTAAGAAAAAGTTATTTTATGTCCCTTTAAAGCAACTAAATGAATGAAATTTGTGATTTTTTTGCATAAACTCAAGACAGCCCAATAAGTTTACTAATATTGTCCAAAAAGTTCGTTTAAAAAAATTAACCCAAACGAGAAATAAATCATTTCGAAAAAAATTATTTTAAGATGCTTAAATCGACTAATTGGAGCAAATTAAGGTTTTTTGTGTATTATACCAATACATTACAATAAGTTTAGTAGTTTTGTCCAAAAAGTTCCTTTAAAAAAATTAACCCTAACGAGAAATAAATCGTTTTGAGAAAAATTATTTTAAGATGCCTTAAATCGACTAATTGGAGCAAATTAAGGTTTTTTGTGTATTATACCAATACACTACAATAAGTTTAGTAGTTTTGTCCAAAAAGTTCCTTTAAAAAAATTAACCCTAACGAGAAATAAATCGTTTTGGGAAAAATTATTTTAAGATGCCTTAAATCGACTAATTGGAGGAAATTAAGGTTTTTTTCGTATTATACCATTACAGTACAATATGTTTAGTAGTTTTGTCCTAAAAGTTCATTTAAAAAACATAAGCCTAGCTAGTAAATAAATAATTAAGAAAAAGTTATTTTATGTCCCTTTAAAGCAACTAAATGAATGAAATTTGTGATTTTTTTGTATAAACTCAAGACAGCCCAATAAGTTTACTAATTTTGTCCAAAAAATTCGTTTAAAAAAATTAACCCAAACGAGAAATAAATCATTTCGAAAAAAATTATTTTAAGATGCTTAAATCGACTAATTGGAGCAAATTAAGGTTTTTTGTGTATTATACCAATACATTACAATAAGTTTAGTAGTTTTGTCCAAAAAGTTCCTTTAAAAAAATTAACCCTAACGAGAAATAAATCGTTTTGAGAAAAATTATTTTAAGATGCCTTAAATCGACTAATTGGAGCAAATTAAGGTTTTTTGTGTATTATACCAATACACTACAATAAGTTTAGTAGTTTTGTCCAAAAAGTTCCTTTAAAAAAATTAACCCTAACGAGAAATAAATCGTTTTGAGAAAAATTATTTTAAGATGCCTTAAATCGACTAATTGGAGGAAATTAAGGTTTTTTTCGTATTATACCATTACAGTACAATAAGTTTAGTAGTTTTGTACTAAAAGTTCATTTAAAAAACATAAGCCTAGCTAGTAAATAAATAATTAAGAAAAAGTTATTTTATGTCCCTTTAAAGCAACTAAATGAATGAAATTTGTGATTTTTTAGTATAAACTCAAGACAGCCCAATAAGTTTACTAATTTTGTCCAAAAAATTCGTTTAAAAAAATTAACCCAAACGAGAAATAAATCATTTCGAAAAAAATTATTTTAAGATGCTTAAATCGACTAATTGGAGCAAATTAAGGTTTTTTGTGTATTATACCAATACATTACAATAAGTTTAGTAGTTTTGTCCAAAAAGTTCCTTTAAAAAAATTAACCCTAACGAGAAATAAATCGTTTTGAGAAAAATTATTTTAAGATGCCTTAAATCGACTAATTGGAGCAAATTAAGGTTTTTTGTGTATTACACCAATACACTACAATAAGTTTAGTAGTTTTGTCCAAAAAGTTCCTTTAAAAAAATTAACCCTAACGAGAAATAAATCGTTTTGAGAAAAATTATTTTAAGATGCCTTAACTCGACTAATTGGAGCAAATTAAAGTTTTTTGTGTATTATACCAATACACTACAATAAGTTTAGTAGTTTTGTCCAAAAAGTTCCTTTAAAAAAATTAATCCTAACGAGAAATAAATCGTTTTGAGAAAAATTATTTTAAGATGCCTTAAATCGACTAATTGGAGGAAATTAAGGTTTTTTTCGTATTATACCATTACAGTACAATATGTTTAGTAGTTTTGTCCTAAAAGTTCATTTAAAAAACATAAGCCTAGCTAGTAAATAAATAATTAAGAAAAAGTTATTTTATGTCCCTTTAAAGCAACTAAATGAATGAAATTTGTGATTTTTTTGTATAAACTCAAGACAGCCCAATAAGTTTACTAATTTTGTCCAAAAAATTCGTTTAAAAAAATTAACCCAAACGAGAAATAAATCATTTCGAAAAAAATTATTTTAAGATGCTTAAATCGACTAATTGGAGCAAATTAAGGTTTTTTGTGTATTATACCAATACATTACAATAAGTTTAGTAGTTTTGTCCAAAAAGTTCCTTTAAAAAAATTAACCCTAACGAGAAATAAATCGTTTTGAGAAAAATTATTTTAAGATGCCTTAAATCGACTAATTGGAGCAAATTAAGGTTTTTTGTGTATTATACCAATACACTACAATAAGTTTAGTAGTTTTGTCCAAAAAGTTCCTTTAAAAAAATTAACCCTAACGAGAAATAAATCGTTTTGAGAAAAATTATTTTAAGATGCCTTAAATCGACTAATTGGAGGAAATTAAGGTTTTTTTCGTATTATACCATTACAGTACAATAAGTTTAGTAGTTTTGTACTAAAAGTTCATTTAAAAAACATAAGCCTAGCTAGTAAATAAATAATTAAGAAAAAGTTATTTTATGTCCCTTTAAAGCAACTAAATGAATGAAATTTGTGATTTTTTTGTATAAACTCAAGACAGCCTAATAAGTTTACTAATTTTGTCCAAAAAATTCGTTTAAAAAAATTAACCCAAACGAGAAATAAATCATTTCGAAAAAAATTATTTTAAGATGCTTAAATCGACCAATTGGAGCAAATTAAGGTTTTTTGTGTATTATACCAATACATTACAATAAGTTTAGTAGTTTTGTCCAAAAAGTTCCTTTAAAAAAATTAACCCTAACGAGAAATAAATCGTTTTGAGAAAAATTATTTTAAGATGCCTTAAATCGACTAATTGGAGCAAATTAAGGTTTTTTGTGCATTATACCAATACACTACAATAAGTTTAGTAGTTTTGTCCAAAAATTTCCTTTAAAAAAATTAACCCTAACGAGAAATAAATCGTTTTGAGAAAAATTATTTTAAGATGCCTTAAATCGACTAATTGGAGCAAATTAAGGTTTTTTGTGTATTATACCTATACACTACAATAAGTTTAGTAGTTTTGTCCAAAAAGTTCCTTTAAAAAAATTAACCCTAACGAGAAATAAATCGTTTTGAGAAAAATTATTTTAAGATACCTTAAATCGACTAATTGGAGGAAATTAAGGTTTTTTTCCTATTATACCATTACAGTACAATAAGTTTAGTAGTTTTGTCCTAAAAGTTCATTTAAAAAACATAAGCCTAGCTAGTAAATAAATAATTAAGAAAAAGTTATTTTATGTCCCTTTAAAGCAACTAAATGAATGAAATTTGTGATTTTTTTGCATAAACTCAAGACAGCCCAATAAGTTTACTAATATTGTCCAAAAAGTTCGTTTAAAAAAATTAACCCAAACGAGAAATAAATCATTTCGAAAAAAATTATTTTAAGATGCTTAAATCGACTAATTGGAGCAAATTAAGGTTTTTTGTGTATTATACCAATACATTACAATAAGTTTAGTAGTTTTGTCCAAAAAGTTCCTTTAAAAAAATTAACCCTAACGAGAAATAAATCGTTTTGAGAAAAATTATTTTAAGATGCCTTAAATCGACTAATTGGAGCAAATTAAGGTTTTTTGTGTATTATACCAATACACTACAATAAGTTTAGTAGTTTTGTCCAAAAAGTTCCTTTAAAAAAATTAACCCTAACGACAAATAAATCGTTTTGAGAAAAATTATTTTAAGATGCCTTAAATCGACTAATTGGAGCAAATTAAGGTTTTTTGTGTATTATACCAATACACTACAATAAGTTTAGTAGTTTTGTCCAAAAAGTTCCTTTTAAAAAGTTCACCCTAGCGAGAAATAAATCATTTTGAAAAAAATTATAATTGGAGGAAATGTTAAGACGGCAGGAGTGATATTCTTCTGATAAAAACAATATTTTATCTTAGGAACGCCAATAATTTCGTTCTTTAGTCTGTTCGCAGGCCTTCGGGCCGCCAAAAATATAGTTTGGGGATAATTGGATACCATAAAACCGCTGAAAGATATACCGCAAACGCTATGGCGCTAAGATGATGTAGGAGAATGCCCAGTCCACTTTAGTGCCTAACCGCTCCACGCAAGAATTTTCATTTTCCGACGCTAGTGAAAGACAGTCGAGTGGACTTAGAAAAATTTCAACGAGAAAACATTTTTGTCCCATAACTCGGAACCGGACGTTCCACTACCAAAAAGTCCTGTATAAGAAATATTCAGGAGACCATTCTGGACAATTCTCCTGTGGGAACCGTTAAAAAATATTGCTAGTGAAAGAAGTTAGCGATATATTTCCATTATACGAGTGGACTTAGAATAATTTTCGAGGAAAATTTACATTTTTTGATTTGTGACACAACCGCTGAAAGATATACCGCAAACACTGTGGCGCTAAGATCATACGCCTAGTGAGTCTGTGACGGTACATACGATTTTTAACGAGAAAAGTTTTGACATCTTTTATCTTAGAAAAAGATCCTGGCGCATAACAACAATGATGATGTAGAAGAATGCCCAGTCCACTGTCAAATGACGACTGGAAGATCGGATACTAGTCATTGATGCCGGCAATGATAGTATGGAAAATTTTATCGCGGAGCCTTGCCTTACTAACGTCCAGAGAGATGAGAGCTATGTGCCTGGAGAAAAGATTGAGCCAATAGCCGCGCCGACGAAATACGTTAGTGAGAAAGAGGGTTGAAGGTCTCTACGGTAATAAAAGCAACTAAATGAATAAAATGTGTGATTTTTTGTATAAACTCAAGATAGCGCAATAAGTTTACTAGTTTTGTCCAAAAAGTTCGTTTAAAAAAATTAACCCTAACGAGAAATAAATCGTTTTGAGAAAAATTATTTTAAGATGCCTTAAATCGACTAATTGGAGCAAATTAAGGTTTTTTGTGTATTATACCAATACACTACAATAAGTTTAGTAGTTTTGTCCAAAAAGTTCCTTTAAAAAAATTAACCCTAACGAGAAATAAATCGTTTTGAGAAAAATTATTTTAAGATGCCTTAAATCGACTAATTGGAGCAAATTAAGGTTTTTTGTGTATTATACCAATACACTACAATAAGTTTAGTAGTTTTGTCCAAAAAGTTCCTTTTAAAAAGTTAACCCTAGCGAGAAATAAATCATTTTGAAAAAAATTATAATTGGAGGAAATGTTAAGACGGCAGGAGTGATATTCTTCTGATAAAAACAATATTTTATCTTAGGAACGCCAATAATTTCGTTCTTTAGTCTGTTCGCAGGCCTTCGGGCCGCCAAAAATATAGTTTGGGGATAATTGGATACCATAAAACCGCTGAAAGATATACCGCAAACGCTATGGCGCTAAGATGATGTAGGAGAATGCCCAGTCCACTTTAGTGCCTAACCGCTCCACGCAAGAATTTTCATTTTCCGACGCTAGTGAAAGACAGTCGAGTGGACTTAGAAAAATTTCAACGAGAAAACATTTTTGTCCCATAACTCGGAACCGGACGTTCCACTACCAAAAAGTCCTGTATAAGAAATATTCAGGAGACCATTCTGGACAATTCTCCTGTGGGAACCGTTAAAAAATATTGCTAGTGAAAGAAGTTAGCGATATATTTCCATTATACGAGTGGACTTAGAATAATTTTCGAGGAAAATTTACATTTTTTGATTTGTGACACAACCGCTGAAAGATATACCGCAAACACTGTGGCGCTAAGATCATACGCCTAGTGAGTCTGTGACGGTACATACGATTTTTAACGAGAAAAGTTTTGGCATCAGCCCACTGTCAAATGACGACTGGAAGATCGGATACTAGTCATTGATGCCGGCAATGATAGTATGGAAGATTTTATCGCGGAGCCTTGCCTTACTAACGTCCAGAGAGATGAGAGCTATGTGCCTGGAGAAAAGATTGAGCCAATAGCCGCGCCGACGAAATACGTTAGTGAGAAAGAGGGTTGAAGGTCTCTACGGTAATTAAAGCAACTAAATGAATAAAATGTGTGATTTTTTTGTATAAACTCAAGATAGCGCAATAAGTTTACTAGTTTTGTCCAAAAAGTTCGTTTAAAAAAATTAACCCTAACGAGAAATAAATCATTTTGAAAAAAATTATTTTAAGATGCTTAAATCGACTAATTGGAGGAAATTAAGGTTTTTTTCGTATTATACCATTACAGTACAATAAGTTTAGTAGTTTTGTCCTAAAAGTTCATTTAAAAAACATAAGCCTAGCTAGTAAATAAATAATTAAGAAAAAGTTATTTTATGTCCCTTTAAAGCAACTAAATGAATGAAATTTGTGATTTTTTTGTATAAACTCAAGACAGCCCAATAAGTTTACTAATTTTGTCCAAAAAGTTCGTTTAAAAAAATTAACCCAAACGAGAAATAAATCATTTCGAAAAAAATTATTTTAAGATGCTTAAATCGACTAATTGGAGCCAATTAAGGTTTTTTGTGTATTATACCAATACATTACAATAAGTTTAGTAGTTTTGTCCAAAAAGTTCCTTTAAAAAAATTAACCCTAACGAGAAATAAATCGTTTTGAGAAAAATTATTTTAAGATGCCTTAAATCGACTAATTGGAGCAAATTAAGGTTTTTTGTGTATTATACCAATACACTACAATAAGTTTAGTAGTTTTGTCCAAAAAGTTCCTTTAAAAAAATTAACCCTAACGAGAAATAAATCGTTTTGAGAAAAATTATTTTAAGATGCCTTAAATCGACTAATTGGAGGAAATTAAGGTTTTTTTCGTATTATACCATTACAGTACAATAAGTTTAGTAGTTTTGTCCTAAAAGTTCATTTAAAAAACATAAGCCTAGCTAGTAAATAAATAATTAAGAAAAAGTTATTTTATGTCCCTTTAAAGCAACTAAATGAATGAAATTTGTGATTTTTTTGTACAAACTCAAGACAGCCCAATATGTTTACTAATTTTGTCCAAAAAGTTCGTTTAAAAAAATTAACCCAAACGAGAAATAAATCATTTCGAAAAAAATTATTTTAAGATGCTTAAATCGACTAATTGGAGCAAATTAAGGTTTTTTGTGTATTATACCAATACATTACAATAAGTTTAGTAGTTTTGTCCAAAAAGTTCCTTTAAAAAAATTAACCCTAACGAGAAATAAATCGTTTTGAGAAAAAGTATTTTAAGATGCCTTAAATCGACTAATTGGAGCAAATTAAGGTTTTTTGTGTATTATACCAATACACTACAATAAGTTTAGTAGTTTTGTCCAAAAAGTTCCTTTAAAAAAACTAACCCTAACGAGAAATAACTCGTTTTGAGAAAAATTATTTTAAGATGCCTTAAATCGACTAATTGGAGCAAATTAAGGTTTTTTGTGTATTATACCAATACACTACAATAAGTTTAGTAGTTTTGTCCAAAAAGTTCCTTTAAAAAAATTAACCCTAACGAGAAATAAATCGTTTTGAGAAAAATTATTTTAAGATGCCTTAAATCGACTAATTGGAGGAAATTAAGGTTTTTTTCGTATTATACCATTACAGTACAATAAGTTTAGTAGTTTTGTCCTAAAAGTTCATTTAAAAACATAAGCCTAGCTAGTAAATAAATAATTAAGAAAAAGTTATTTTATGTCCCTTTAAAGCAACTAAATGAATGAAATTTGTGATTTTTTTGCATAAACTCAAGACAGCCCAATAAGTTTACTAATATTGTCCAAAAAGTTCGTTTAAAAAAATTAACCCAAACGAGAAATAAATCATTTCGAAAAAAATTATTTTAAGATGCTTAAATCGACTAATTGGAGCAAATTAAGGTTTTTTGTGTATTATACCAATACATTACAATAAGTTTAGTAGTTTTGTCCAAAAAGTTCCTTTAAAAAAATTAACCCTAACGAGAAATAAATCGTTTTGAGAAAAATTATTTTAAGATGCCTTAAATCGACTAATTGGAGCAAATTAAGGTTTTTTGTGTATTATACCAATACACTACAATAAGTTTAGTAGTTTTGTCCAAAAAGTTTCTTTAAAAAAATTAACCCTAACGAGAAATAAATCGTTTTGAGAAAAATTATTTTAAGATGCCTTAAATCGACTAATTGGAGGAAATTAAGGTTTTTTTCGTATTATACCATTACAGTACAATATGTTTAGTAGTTTTGTCCTAAAAGTTCATTTAAAAAACATAAGCCTAGCTAGTAAATAAATAATTAAGAAAAAGTTATTTTATGTCCCTTTAAAGCAACTAAATGAATGAAATTTGTGATTTTTTTGTATAAACTCAAGACAGCCCAATAAGTTTACTAATTTTGTCCAAAAAATTCGTTTAAAAAAATTAACCCAAACGAGAAATAAATCATTTCGAAAAAAATTATTTTAAGATGCTTAAATCGACTAATTGGAGCAAATTAAGGTTTTTTGTGTATTATACCAATACATTACAATAAGTTTAGTAGTTTTGTCCAAAAAGTTCCTTTAAAAAAATTAACCCTAACGAGAAATAAATCGTTTTGAGAAAAATTATTTTAAGATGCCTTAAATCGACTAATTGGAGGAAATTAAGGTTTTTTTCGTATTATACCATTACAGTACAATAAGTTTAGTAGTTTTGTACTAAAAGTTCATTTAAAAAACATAAGCCTAGCTAGTAAATAAATAATTAAGAAAAAGTTATTTTATGTCCCTTTAAAGCAACTAAATGAATGAAATTTGTGATTTTTTTGTATAAACTCAAGACAGCCTAATAAGTTTACTAATTTTGTCCAAAAAATTCGTTTAAAAAAATTAACCCAAACGAGAAATAAATCATTTCGAAAAAAATTATTTTAAGATGCTTAAATCGACTAATTGGAGCAAATTAAGGTTTTTTGTGTATTATACCAATACACTACAATAAGTTTAGTAGTTTTGTCCAAAAATTTCCTTTAAAAAAATTAACCCTAACGAGAAATAAATCGTTTTGAGAAAAATTATTTTAAGATGCCTTAAATCGACTAATTGGAGCAAATTAAGGTTTTTTGTGTATTATACCTATACACTACAATAAGTTTAGTAGTTTTGTCCAAAAAGTTCCTTTAAAAAAATTAACCCTAACGAGAAATAAATCGTTTTGAGAAAAATTATTTTAAGATACCTTAAATCGACTAATTGGAGGAAATTAAGGTTTTTTTCGTATTATACCATTACAGTACAATAAGTTTAGTAGTTTTGTCCTAAAAGTTCATTTAAAAAACATAAGCCTAGCTAGTAAATAAATAATTAAGAAAAAGTTATTTTATGTCCCTTTAAAGCAACTAAATGAATGAAATTTGTGATTTTTTTGTATAAACTCAAGACAGCCCAATAAGTTTACTAATTTTGTCCAAAAAGTTCGTTTAAAAAAATTAACCCAAACGAGAAATAAATCATTTCGAAAAAAAATATTTTAAGATGCTTAAATCGACTAATTGGAGCAAATTAAGGTTTTTTGTGTATTATACCAATACATTACAATAAGTTTAGTAGTTTTGTCCAAAAAGTTCCTTTAAAAAAATTAACCCTAACGAGAAATAAATCGTTTTGAGAAAAATTATTTTAAGATGCCTTAAATCGACTAATTGGAGCAAATTAAGGTTTTTTGTGTATTATACCAATACACTACAATAAGTTTAGTAGTTTTGTCCAAAAAGTTCCTTTAAAAAAATTAACCCTAACGAGAAATAAATCGTTTTGAGAAAAATTATTTTAAGATGCCTTAAATCGACTAATTGGAGGAAATTAAGGTTTTTTTCGTATTATACCATTACAGTACAATAAGTTTAGTAGTTTTGTCCTAAAAGTTCATTTAAAAAACATAAGCCTAGCTAGTAAATAAATAATTAAGAAAAAGTTATTTTATGTCCCTTTAAAGCAACTAAATGAATGAAATTTGTGATTTTTTTGCATAAACTCAAGACAGCCCAATAAGTTTACTAATATTGTCCAAAAAGTTCGTTTAAAAAAATTAACCCAAACGAGAAATAAATCATTTCGAAAAAAATTATTTTAAGATGCTTAAATCGACTAATTGGAGCAAATTAAGGTTTTTTGTGTATTATACCAATACATTACAATAAGTTTAGTAGTTTTGTCCAAAAAGTTCCTTTAAAAAAATTAACCCTAACGAGAAATAAATCGTTTTGAGAAAAATTATTTTAAGATGCCTTAAATCGACTAATTGGAGCAAATTAAGGTTTTTTGTGTATTATACCAATACACTACAATAAGTTTAGTAGTTTTGTCCAAAAAGTTCCTTTAAAAAAATTAACCCTAACGACAAATAAATCGTTTTGAGAAAAATTATTTTAAGATGCCTTAAATCGACTAATTGGAGCAAATTAAGGTTTTTTGTGTATTATACCAATACACTACAATAAGTTTAGTAGTTTTGTCCAAAAAGTTCCTTTTAAAAAGTTAACCCTAGCGAGAAATAAATAATTTTGAAAAAAATTATAATTGGAGGAAATGTTAAGACGGCAGGAGTGATATTCTTCTGATAAAAACAATATTTTATCTTAGGAACGCCAATAATTTCGTTCTTTAGTCTGTTCGCAGGCCTTCGGGCCGCCAAAAATATAGTTTGGGGATAATTGGATACCATAAAACCGCTGAAAGATATACCGCAAACGCTATGGCGCTAAGATGATGTAGGAGAATGCCCAGTCCACTTTAGTGCCTAACCGCTCCACGCAAGAATTTTCATTTTCCGACGCTAGTGAAAGACAGTCGAGTGGACTTTGAAATATTTCAACGAGAAAACATTTTTGTCCCATAACTCGGAACCGGACGTTCCACTACCAAAAAGTCCTGTATAAGAAATATTCAGGAGACCATTCTGGACAATTCTCCTGTGGCAACCGTTAAAAAATATTGCTAGTGAAAGAAGTTAGCGATATATTTCCATTATACGAGTGGACTTAGAATAATTTTCGAGGAAAATTTACATTTTTTGATTTGTGACACAACCGCTGAAAGATATACCGCAAACACTGTGGCGCTAAGATCATACGCCTAGTGAGTCTGTGACGGTACATACGATTTTTAACGAGAAAAGTTTTGGCATCTTTTATCTTAGAAAAAGATCCTGGCGCATAACAACAATGATGATGTAGAAGAATGCCCAGTCCACTGTCAAATGACGACTGGAAGATCGGATACTAGTCATTGATGCCGGCAATGATAGTATGGAAAATTTTATCGCGGAGCCTTGCCTTACTAATGTCCAGAGAGATGAGAGCTATGTGCCTGGAGAAAAGATTGAGCCAATAGCCGCGCCGACGAAATACGTTAGTGAGAAAGAGGGTTGAAGGTCTCTACGGTAATAAAAGCAACTAAATGAATAAAATGTGTGATTTTTTTGTATAAACTCAAGATAGCGCAATAAGTTTACTAGTTTTGTCCAAAAAGTTCGTTTAAAAAAATTAACCCTAACGAGAAATAAATCGTTTTGAGAAAAATTATTTTAAGATGCCTTAAATCGACTAATTGGAGCAAATTAAGGTTTTTTGTGTATTATACCAATACACTACAATAAGTTTAGTAGTTTTGTCCAAAAAGTTCCTTTTAAAAAGTTAACCCTAGCGAGAAATAAATAATTTTGAAAAAAATTATAATTGGAGGAAATGTTAAGACGGCAGGAGTGATATTCTTCTGATAAAAACAATATTTTATCTTAGGAACGCCAATAATTTCGTTCTTTAGTCTGTTCGCAGGCCTTCGGGCCGCCAAAAATATAGTTTGGGGATAATTGGATACCATAAAACCGCTGAAGGATATACCGCAAACACTGTGGCGCTAAGATCATACGCCTAGTGAGTCTGTGACGGTACATACGATTTTTAACGAGAAAAGTTTTGGCATCTTTTATCTTAGAAAAAGATCCTGGCGCATAACAACAATGATGATGTAGAAGAATGCCCAGTCCACTGTCAAATGACGACTGGAAGATCGGATACTAGTCATTGATGCCGGCAATGATAGTATGGAAGATTTTATCGCGGAGCCTTGCCTTACTAACGTCCAGAGAGATGAGAGCTATGTGCCTGGAGAAAAGATTGAGCCAATAGCCGCGCCGACGAAATACGTTAGTGAGAAAGAGGGTTAAAGGTCTCTACGGTAATAAAAGCAACTAAATAAATAAAATGTGTGATTTTTTTGTATAAACTCAAGATAGCGCAATAAGTTTACTAGTTTTGTCCAAAAAGTTCGTTTAAAAAAATTAACCCTAACGAGAAATAAATCATTTTGAAAAAAAATATTTTAAGATGCTTAAATCGACTAATTGGAGGAAATTAAGGTTTTTTTCGTATTATACCATTACAGTACAATAAGTTTAGTAGTTTTGTCCAAAAAGTTCCTTTAAAAAAATTAACCCTAACGAGAAATAAATCGTTTTGAGAAAAATTATTTTAAGATGCCTTAAATCGACTAATTGGAGCAAATTAAGGTTTTTTGTGTATTATACCAATACACTACAATACGTTTAGTAGTTTTGTCCAAAAAGTTCCTTTTAAAAAGTTAACCCTAGCGAGAAATAAATCATTTTGAAAAAAATTATAATTGGAGGAAATGTTAAGACGGCAGGAGTGATATTCTTCTGATAAAAACAATATTTTATCTTAGGAACGCCAATAATTTCGTTCTTTAGTCTGTTCGCAGGCCTTCGGGCCGCCAAAAATATAGTTTGGGGATAATTGGATACCATAAAACCGCTGAAAGATATACCGCAAACGCTATGGCGCTAAGATGATGTAGGAGAATGCCCAGTCCACTTTAGTGCCTAACCGCTCCACGCAAGAATTTTCATTTTCCGACGCTAGTGAAAGACAGTCGAGTGGACTTAGAAAAATTTCAACGAGAAAACATTTTTGTCCCATAACTCGGAACCGGACGTTCCACTACCAAAAAGTACTGTATAAGAAATATTCAGGAGACCATTCTGGACAATGCTCCTGTGGGAACCGTTAAAAAATATTGCTAGTGAAAGAAGTTAGCGATATATTTCCATTATACGAGTGGACTTAGAATAATTTTCGAGGAAAATTTACATTTTTTGATTTGTGACACAACCGCTGAAAGATATACCGCAAACACTGTGGCGCTAAGATCATACGCCTAGTGAGTCTGTGACGGTACATACGATTTTTAACGAGAAAAGTTTTGGCATCTTTTATCTTAGAAAAAGATCCTGGCGCATAACAACAATGATGATGTAGAAGAATGCCCATTGCCCAGTCCACTGTCAAATGACGACTGGAAGATCGGATACTAGTCATTGATGCCGGCAATGATAGTATGGAAGATTTTATCGCGGAGCCTTGCCTTACTAATGTCCAGAGAGATGAGAGCTATGTGCCTGGAGAAAAGATTGAGCCAATAGCCGCGCCGACGAAATACGTTAGTGAGAAAGAGGGTTGAAGGTCTCTACGGTAATAAAAGCAACTAAATGAATAAAATGTGTGATTTTTTTGTATAAACTCAAGATAGCGCAATAAGTTTACTAGTTTTGTCCAAAAAGTTCGTTTAAAAAAATTAACCCTAACGAGAAATAAATCATTTTGAAAAAAATTATTTTAAGATGCTTAAATCGACTAATTGGAGGAAATTAAGGTTTTTTTCGTATTATACCATTACAGTACAATAAGTTTAGTAGTTTTGTCCTAAAAGTTCATTTAAAAAACATAAGCCTAGCTAGTAAATAAATAATTAAGAAAAAGTTATTTTATTTCCCTTTAAAACAACTAAATGAATGAAATTTGTGATTTTTTTGTATAAACTCAAGACAGCCCAATAAGTTTACTAGTTTTGTCCAAAAAGTTCGTTTAAAAAAATTAACCCTAACGAGAAATAAATCATTTTGAAAAAAATTATTTTAAGATGCTTAAATCGACTAATTGGAGGAAATTAAGGTTTTTTTCGTATTATACCATTACAGTACAATAAGTTTAGTAGTTTTGTCCTAAAAGTTCATTTAAAAAACATAAGCCTAGCTAGTATATAAATAATTAAGAAAAAGTTATTTTATGTCCCTTTAAAGCAACTAAATGAATGAAATTTGTGATTTTTTTGTATAAACTCAAGACAGCCCAATAAGTTTACTAATTTTGTCCAAAAAGTTCGTTTAAAAAAATTAACCCAAACGAGAAATAAATCATTTCGAAAAAAATTATTTTAAGATGCTTAAATCGACTAATTGGAGCAAATTAAGGTTTTTTGTGTATTATACCAATACATTACAATAAGTTTAGTAGTTTTGTCCAAAAAGTTCCTTTAAAAAAATTAACCCTAACGAGAAATAAATCGTTTTGAGAAAAATTATTTTAAGATGCCTTAAATCGACTAATTGGAGCAAATTAAGGTTTTTTGTGTATTATACCAATACACTACAATAAGTTTAGTAGTTTTGTCCAAAAAGTTCCTTTAAAAAAATTAACCCTAACGAGAAATAAATCGTTTTGAGAAAAATTATTTTAAGATGCCTTAAATCGACTAATTGGAGCAAATTAAGGTTTTTTGTGTATTATACCAATACACTACAATAAGTTTAGTAGTTTTGTCCAAAAAGTTCCTTTAAAAAAATTAACCCTAACGAGAAATAAATCGTTTAGAGAAAAATTATTTTAAGATGCCTTAAATCGACTAATTGGAGGAAATTAAGGTTTTTTTCGTATTATACCATTACAGTACAATAAGTTTAGTAGTTTTGTCCTAAAAGTTCATTTAAAAAACATAAGCCTAGCTAGTAAATAAATAATTAAGAAAAAGTTATTTTATGTCCCTTTAAAGCAACTAAATGAATGAAATTTGTGATTTTTTTGTATAAACTCAAGATAGCCCAATAAGTTTACTAATTTTGTCCAAAAAGTTCGTTTAAAAAAATTAACCCAAACGAGAAATAAATCATTTCGAAAAAAATTATTTTAAGATGCTTAAATCGACTAATTGGAGCAAATTAAGGTTTTTTGTGTATTATACCAATACATTACAATAAGTTTAGTAGTTTTGTCCAAAAAGTTCCTTTAAAAAAATTAACCCTAACGAGAAATAAATCGTTTTGAGAAAAATTATTTTAAGATGCCTTAAATCGACTAATTGGAGCAAATTAAGGTTTTTTGTGTATTATACCAATACACTACAATAAGTTTAGTAGTTTTGTCCAAAAAGTTCCTTTTAAAAAGTTAACCCTAGCGAGAAATAAATCATTTTGAAAAAAATTATAATTGGAGGAAATGTTAAGACGGCAGGAGTGATATTCTTCTGATAAAAACAATATTTTATCTTAGGAACGCCAATAATTTCGTTCTTTAGTCTGTTCGCAGGCCTTCGGGCCGCCAAAAATATAGTTTGGGGATAATTGGATACCATAAAACCGCTGAAAGATATACCGCAAACGCTATGGCGCTAAGATGATGTAGGAGAATGCCCAGTCCACTTTAGTGCCTAACCGCTCCACGCAAGAATTTTCATTTTCCGACGCTAGTGAAAGACAGTCGAGTGGACTTAGAAAAATTTCAACGAGAAAACATTTTTGTCCCATAACTCGGAACCGGACGTTCCACTACCAAAAAGTCCTGTATAAGAAATATTCAGGAGACCATTCTGGACAATTCTCCTGTGGCAACCGTTAAAAAATATTGCTAGTGAAAGAAGTTAGCGATATATTTCCATTATACGAGTGGACTTAGAATAATTTTCGAGGAAAATTTACATTTTTTGATTTGTGACACAACCGCTGAAGGATATACCGCAAACACTGTGGCGCTAAGATCATACGCCTAGTGAGTCTGTGACGGTACATACGATTTTTAACGAGAAAAGTTTTGGCATCTTTTATCTTAGAAAAAGATCCTGGCGCATAACAACAATGATGATGTAGAAGAATGCCCAGTCCACTGTCAAATGACGACTGGAAGATCGGATACTAGTCATTGATGCCGGCAATGATAGTATGGAAAATTTTATCGCGGAGCCTTGCCTTACTAACGTCCAGAGAGATGAGAGCTATGTGCCTGGAGAAAAGATTGAGCCAATAGCCGCGCCGACGAAATACGTTAGTGAGAAAGAGGGTTGAAGGTCTCTACGGTAATAAAAGCAACTAAATGAATAAAATGTGTGATTTTTTTGTATAAACTCAAGATAGCGCAATAAGTTTACTAGTTTTGTCCAAAAAGTTCGTTTAAAAAAATTAACCCTAACGAGAAATAAATCATTTTGAAAAAAATTATTTTAAGATGCTTAAATCGACTAATTGGAGGAAATTAAGGTTTTTTTCGTATTATACCATTACAGTACAATAAGTTTAGTAGTTTTGTCCTAAAAGTTCATTTAAAAAACATAAGCCTAGCTAGTAAATAAATAATTAAGAAAAAGTTATTTTATGTCCCTTTAAAGCAACTAAATGAATGAAATTTGTGATTTTTTTGTATAAACTCAAGACAGCCCAATAAGTTTACTAATTTTGTCCAAAAAATTCGTTTAAAAAAATTAACCCAAACGAGAAATAAATCATTTCGAAAAAAATTATTTTAAGATGCTTAAATCGACTAATTGGAGCAAATTAAGGTTTTTTGTGTATTATACCAATACATTACAATAAGTTTAGTAGTTTTGTCCAAAAAGTTCCTTTAAAAAAATTAACCCTATCGAGAAATAAATCGTTTTGAGAAAAATTATTTTAAGATGCCTTAAATCGACTAATTGGAGCAAATTAAGGTTTTTTTCGTATTATACCATTACAGTACAATAAGTTTAGTAGTTTTGTCCTAAAAGTTCATTTAAAAAACATAAGCCTAGCTAGTAAATAAATAATTAAGAAAAAGTTATTTTATGTCCCTTTAAAGCAACTAAATGAATGAAATTTGTGATTTTTTTGTATAAACTCAAGACAGCCCAATAAGTTTACTAATTTTGTCCAAAAAGTTCGTTTAAAAAAATTAACCCAAACGAGAAATAAATCATTTCGAAAAAAATTATTTTAAGATGCTTAAATCGACTAATTGGAGCAAATTAAGGTTTTTTGTGTATTATACCAATACACTACAATAAGTTTAGTAGTTTTGTCCAAAAAGTTCCTTTAAAAAAATTAACCCTAACGAGAAATAAATCGTTTTGAGAAAAATTATTTTAAGATGCCTTAAATCGACTAATTGGAGCAAATTAAGGTTTTTTGTGTATTACACCAATACACTACAATAAGTTTAGTAGTTTTGTCCAAAAAGTTCCTTTAAAAAAATTAACCCTAACGAGAAATAAATCGTTTTGAGAAAAATTATTTTAAGATGCCTTAAATCGACTAATTGGAGCAAATTAAGGTTTTTTGTGTATTATACCAATACACTACAATAAGTTTAGTAGTTTTGTCCAAAAAGTTCCTTTAAAAAAATTAACCCTAACGAGAAATAAATCGTTTTGAGAAAAATTATTTTAAGATGCCTTAAATCGACTAATTGGAGGAAATTAAGGTTTTTTTCGTATTATACCATTACAGTACAATATGTTTAGTAGTTTTGTCCTAAAAGTTCATTTAAAAAACATAAGCCTAGCTAGTAAATAAATAATTAAGAAAAAGGTATTTTATGTCCCTTTAAAGCAACTAAATGAATGAAATTTGTGATTTTTTTGTATAAACTCAAGACAGCCCAATAAGTTTACTAATTTTGTCCAAAAAATTCGTTTAAAAAAATTAACCCAAACGAGAAATAAATCATTTCGAAAAAAATTATTTTAAGATGCTTAAATCGACTAATTGGAGCAAATTAAGGTTTTTTGTGTATTATACCAATACATTACAATAAGTTTAGTAGTTTTGTCCAAAAAGTTCCTTTAAAAAAATTAACCCTAACGAGAAATAAATCGTTTTGAGAAAAATTATTTTAAGATGCCTTAAATCGACTAATTGGAGCAAATTAAGGTTTTTTGTGTATTATACCAATACACTACAATAAGTTTAGTAGTTTTGTCCAAAAAGTTCCTTTAAAAAAATTAACCCTAACGAGAAATAAATCGTTTTGAGAAAAATTATTTTAAGATGCCTTAAATCGACTAATTGGAGGAAATTAAGGTTTTTTTCGTATTATACCATTACAGTACAATAAGTTTAGTAGTTTTGTACTAAAAGTTCATTTAAAAAACATAAGCCTAGCTAGTAAATAAATAATTAAGAAAAAGTTATTTTATGTCCCTTTAAAGCAACTAAATGAATGAAATTTGTGATTTTTTTTGTATAAACTCAAGACAGCCTAATAAGTTTACTAATTTTGTCCAAAAAATTCGTTTAAAAAAATTAACCCAAACGAGAAATAAATCATTTCGAAAAAAATTATTTTAAGATGCTTAAATCGACTAATTGGAGCAAATTAAGGTTTTTTGTGTATTATACCAATACATTACAATAAGTTTAGCAGTTTTGTCCAAAAAGTTCCTTTAAAAAAATTAACCCTAACGAGAAATAAATCGTTTTGAGAAAAATTATTTTAAGATGCCTTAAATCGACTAATTGGAGCAAATTAAGGTTTTTTGTGTATTATACCAATACACTACAATAAGTTTAGTAGTTTTGTCCAAAAATTTCCTTTAAAAAAATTAACCCTAACGAGAAATAAATCGTTTTGAGAAAAATTATTTTAAGATGCCTTAAATCGACTAATTGGAGCAAATTAAGGTTTTTTGTGTATTATACCTATACACTACAATAAGTTTAGTAGTTTTGTCCAAAAAGTTCCTTTAAAAAAATTAACCCTAACGAGAAATAAATCGTTTTGAGAAAAATTATTTTAAGATACCTTAAATCGACTAATTGGAGGAAATTAAGGTTTCTTTCGTATTATACCATTACAGTACAATAAGTTTAGTAGTTTTGTCCTAAAAGTTCATTTAAAAAACATAAGCCTAGCTAGTAAATAAATAATTAAGAAAAAGTTATTTTATGTCCCTTTAAAGCAACTAAATGAATGAAATTTGTGATTTTTTTGTATAAACTCAAGACAGCCCAATAAGTTTACTAATTTTGTCCAAAAAGTTCGTTTAAAAAAATTAACCCAAACGAGAAATAAATCATTTCGAAAAAAAATATTTTAAGATGCTTAAATCGACTAATTGGAGCAAATTAAGGTTTTTTTCGTATTATACCATTACAGTACAATAAGTTTAGTAGTTTTGTACTAAAAGTTCATTTAAAAAACATAAGCCTAGCTAGTAAATAAATAATTAAGAAAAAGTTATTTTATGTCCCTTTAAAGCAACTAAATGAATGAAATTTGTGATTTTTTTGTATAAACTCAAGACAGCCTAATAAGTTTACTAATTTTGTCCAAAAAATTCGTTTAAAAAAATTAACCCAAACGAGAAATAAATCATTTCGAAAAAAATTATTTTAAGATGCTTAAATCGACTAATTGGAGCAAATTAAGGTTTTTTGTGTATTATACCAATACACTACAATAAGTTTAGTAGTTTTGTCCAAAAAGTTCCTTTAAAAAAATTAACCCTAACGAGAAATAAATCGTTTTGAGAAAAATTATTTTAAGATGCCTTAAATCGACTAATTGGAGGAAATTAAGGTTTTTTTCGTATTATACCATTACAGTACAATAAGTTTAGTAGTTTTATCCTAAAAGTTCATTTAAAAAAATTAACCCTAACGAGAAATAAATCGTTTTGAGAAAAATTATTTTAAGATACCTTAAATCGACTAATTGGAGGAAATTAAGGTTTTTTTCGTATTATACCATTACAGTACAATAAGTTTAGTAGTTTTGTCCTAAAAGTTCATTTAAAAAACATAAGCCTAGCTAGTAAATAAATAATTAAGAAAAAGTTATTTTATGTCCCTTTAAAGCAACTAAATGAATGAAATTTGTGATTTTTTTGTATAAACTCAAGACAGCCCAATAAGTTTACTAATTTTGTCCAAAAAGTTCGTTTAAAAAAATTAACCCAAACGAGAAATAAATCATTTCGAAAAAAAATATTTTAAGATGCTTAAATCGACTAATTGGAGCAAATTAAGGTTTTTTGTGTATTATACCAATACATTACAATAAGTTTAGTAGTTTTGTCCAAAAAGTTCCTTTAAAAAAATTAACCCTAACGAGAAATAAATCGTTTTGAGAAAAATTATTTTAAGATGCCTTAAATCGACTAATTGGAGCAAATTAAGGTTTTTTGTGTATTATACCAATACACTACAATAAGTTTAGTAGTTTTGTCCAAAAAGTTCCTTTAAAAAAATTAACCCTAACGAGAAATAAATCGTTTTGAGAAAAATTATTTTAAGATGCCTTAAATCGACTAATTGGAGGAAATTAAGGTTTTTTTCGTATTATACCATTACAGTACAATAAGTTTAGTAGTTTTGTCCTAAAAGTTCATTTAAAAAACATAAGCCTAGCTAGTAAATAAATAATTAAGAAAAAGTTATTTTATGTCCCTTTAAAGCAACTAAATGAATGAAATTTGTGATTTTTTTGCATAAACTCAAGACAGCCCAATAAGTTTACTAATATTGTCCAAAAAGTTCGTTTAAAAAAATTAACCCAAACGAGAAATAAATCATTTCGAAAAAAATTATTTTAAGATGCTTAAATCGACTAATTGGAGCAAATTAAGGTTTTTTGTGTATTATACCAATACATTACAATAAGTTTAGTAGTTTTGTCCAAAAAGTTCCTTTAAAAAAATTAACCCTAACGAGAAATAAATCGTTTTGAGAAAAATTATTTTAAGATGCCTTAAATCGACTAATTGGAGCAAATTAAGGTTTTTTGTGTATTATACCAATACACTACAATAAGTTTAGTAGTTTTGTCCAAAAAGTTCCTTTAAAAAAATTAACCCTAACGACAAATAAATCGTTTTGAGAAAAATTATTTTAAGATGCCTTAAATCGACTAATTGGAGCAAATTAAGGTTTTTTGTGTATTATACCAATACACTACAATAAGTTTAGTAGTTTTGTCCAAAAAGTTCCTTTTAAAAAGTTAACCCTAGCGAGAAATAAATAATTTTGAAAAAAATTATAATTGGAGGAAATGTTAAGACGGCAGGAGTGATATTCTTCTGATAAAAACAATATTTTATCTTAGGAACGCCAATAATTTCGTTCTTTAGTCTGTTCGCAGGCCTTCGGGCCGCCAAAAATATAGTTTGGGGATAATTGGATACCATAAAACCGCTGAAAGATATACCGCAAACGCTATGGCGCTAAGATGATGTAGGAGAATGCCCAGTCCACTTTAGTGCCTAACCGCTCCACGCAAGAATTTTCATTTTCCGACGCTAGTGAAAGACAGTCGAGTGGACTTTGAAATATTTCAACGAGAAAACATTTTTGTCCCATAACTCGGAACCGGACGTTCCACTACCAAAAAGTCCTGTATAAGAAATATTCAGGAGACCATTCTGGACAATTCTCCTGTGGCAACCGTTAAAAAATATTGCTAGTGAAAGAAGTTAGCGATATATTTCCATTATACGAGTGGACTTAGAATAATTTTCGAGGAAAATTTACATTTTTTGATTTGTGACACAACCGCTGAAAGATATACCGCAAACACTGTGGCGCTAAGATCATACGCCTAGTGAGTCTGTGACGGTACATACGATTTTTAACGAGAAAAGTTTTGGCATCTTTTATCTTAGAAAAAGATCCTGGCGCATAACAACAATGATGATGTAGAAGAATGCCCAGTCCACTGTCAAATGACGACTGGAAGATCGGATACTAGTCATTGATGCCGGCAATGATAGTATGGAAAATTTTATCGCGGAGCCTTGCCTTACTAATGTCCAGAGAGATGAGAGCTATGTGCCTGGAGAAAAGATTGAGCCAATAGCCGCGCCGACGAAATACGTTAGTGAGAAAGAGGGTTGAAGGTCTCTACGGTAATAAAAGCAACTAAATGAATAAAATGTGTGATTTTTTTGTATAAACTCAAGATAGCGCAATAAGTTTACTAGTTTTGTCCAAAAAGTTCGTTTAAAAAAATTAACCCTAACGAGAAATAAATCGTTTTGAGAAAAATTATTTTAAGATGCCTTAAATCGACTAATTGGAGCAAATTAAGGTTTTTTGTGTATTATACCAATACACTACAATAAGTTTAGTAGTTTTGTCCAAAAAGTTCCTTTTAAAAAGTTAACCCTAGCGAGAAATAAATAATTTTGAAAAAAATTATAATTGGAGGAAATGTTAAGACGGCAGGAGTGATATTCTTCTGATAAAAACAATATTTTATCTTAGGAACGCCAATAATTTCGTTCTTTAGTCTGTTCGCAGGCCTTCGGGCCGCCAAAAATATAGTTTGGGGATAATTGGATACCATAAAACCGCTGAAGGATATACCGCAAACACTGTGGCGCTAAGATCATACGCCTAGTGAGTCTGTGACGGTACATACGATTTTTAACGAGAAAAGTTTTGGCATCTTTTATCTTAGAAAAAGATCCTGGCGCATAACAACAATGATGATGTAGAAGAATGCCCAGTCCACTGTCAAATGACGACTGGAAGATCGGATACTAGTCATTGATGCCGGCAATGATAGTATGGAAGATTTTATCGCGGAGCCTTGCCTTACTAACGTCCAGAGAGATGAGAGCTATGTGCCTGGAGAAAAGATTGAGCCAATAGCCGCGCCGACGAAATACGTTAGTGAGAAAGAGGGTTAAAGGTCTCTACGGTAATAAAAGCAACTAAATAAATAAAATGTGTGATTTTTTTGTATAAACTCAAGATAGCGCAATAAGTTTACTAGTTTTGTCCAAAAAGTTCGTTTAAAAAAATTAACCCTAACGAGAAATAAATCATTTTGAAAAAAAATATTTTAAGATGCTTAAATCGACTAATTGGAGGAAATTAAGGTTTTTTTCGTATTATACCATTACAGTACAATAAGTTTAGTAGTTTTGTCCAAAAAGTTCCTTTAAAAAAATTAACCCTAACGAGAAATAAATCGTTTTGAGAAAAATTATTTTAAGATGCCTTAAATCGACTAATTGGAGCAAATTAAGGTTTTTTGTGTATTATACCAATACACTACAATACGTTTAGTAGTTTTGTCCAAAAAGTTCCTTTTAAAAAGTTAACCCTAGCGAGAAATAAATCATTTTGAAAAAAATTATAATTGGAGGAAATGTTAAGACGGCAGGAGTGATATTCTTCTGATAAAAACAATATTTTATCTTAGGAACGCCAATAATTTCGTTCTTTAGTCTGTTCGCAGGCCTTCGGGCCGCCAAAAATATAGTTTGGGGATAATTGGATACCATAAAACCGCTGAAAGATATACCGCAAACGCTATGGCGCTAAGATGATGTAGGAGAATGCCCAGTCCACTTTAGTGCCTAACCGCTCCACGCAAGAATTTTCATTTTCCGACGCTAGTGAAAGACAGTCGAGTGGACTTAGAAAAATTTCAACGAGAAAACATTTTTGTCCCATAACTCGGAACCGGACGTTCCACTACCAAAAAGTACTGTATAAGAAATATTCAGGAGACCATTCTGGACAATGCTCCTGTGGGAACCGTTAAAAAATATTGCTAGTGAAAGAAGTTAGCGATATATTTCCATTATACGAGTGGACTTAGAATAATTTTCGAGGAAAATTTACATTTTTTGATTTGTGACACAACCGCTGAAAGATATACCGCAAACACTGTGGCGCTAAGATCATACGCCTAGTGAGTCTGTGACGGTACATACGATTTTTAACGAGAAAAGTTTTGGCATCTTTTATCTTAGAAAAAGATCCTGGCGCATAACAACAATGATGATGTAGAAGAATGCCCATTGCCCAGTCCACTGTCAAATGACGACTGGAAGATCGGATACTAGTCATTGATGCCGGCAATGATAGTATGGAAGATTTTATCGCGGAGCCTTGCCTTACTAATGTCCAGAGAGATGAGAGCTATGTGCCTGGAGAAAAGATTGAGCCAATAGCCGCGCCGACGAAATACGTTAGTGAGAAAGAGGGTTGAAGGTCTCTACGGTAATAAAAGCAACTAAATGAATAAAATGTGTGATTTTTTTGTATAAACTCAAGATAGCGCAATAAGTTTACTAGTTTTGTCCAAAAAGTTCGTTTAAAAAAATTAACCCTAACGAGAAATAAATCATTTTGAAAAAAATTATTTTAAGATGCTTAAATCGACTAATTGGAGGAAATTAAGGTTTTTTTCGTATTATACCATTACAGTACAATAAGTTTAGTAGTTTTGTCCTAAAAGTTCATTTAAAAAACATAAGCCTAGCTAGTAAATAAATAATTAAGAAAAAGTTATTTTATTTCCCTTTAAAACAACTAAATGAATGAAATTTGTGATTTTTTTGTATAAACTCAAGACAGCCCAATAAGTTTACTAGTTTTGTCCAAAAAGTTCGTTTAAAAAAATTAACCCTAACGAGAAATAAATCATTTTGAAAAAAATTATTTTAAGATGCTTAAATCGACTAATTGGAGGAAATTAAGGTTTTTTTCGTATTATACCATTACAGTACAATAAGTTTAGTAGTTTTGTCCTAAAAGTTCATTTAAAAAACATAAGCCTAGCTAGTATATAAATAATTAAGAAAAAGTTATTTTATGTCCCTTTAAAGCAACTAAATGAATGAAATTTGTGATTTTTTTGTATAAACTCAAGACAGCCCAATAAGTTTACTAATTTTGTCCAAAAAGTTCGTTTAAAAAAATTAACCCAAACGAGAAATAAATCATTTCGAAAAAAATTATTTTAAGATGCTTAAATCGACTAATTGGAGCAAATTAAGGTTTTTTGTGTATTATACCAATACATTACAATAAGTTTAGTAGTTTTGTCCAAAAAGTTCCTTTAAAAAAATTAACCCTAACGAGAAATAAATCGTTTTGAGAAAAATTATTTTAAGATGCCTTAAATCGACTAATTGGAGCAAATTAAGGTTTTTTGTGTATTATACCAATACACTACAATAAGTTTAGTAGTTTTGTCCAAAAAGTTCCTTTAAAAAAATTAACCCTAACGAGAAATAAATCGTTTTGAGAAAAATTATTTTAAGATGCCTTAAATCGACTAATTGGAGCAAATTAAGGTTTTTTGTGTATTATACCAATACACTACAATAAGTTTAGTAGTTTTGTCCAAAAAGTTCCTTTAAAAAAATTAACCCTAACGAGAAATAAATCGTTTAGAGAAAAATTATTTTAAGATGCCTTAAATCGACTAATTGGAGGAAATTAAGGTTTTTTTCGTATTATACCATTACAGTACAATAAGTTTAGTAGTTTTGTCCTAAAAGTTCATTTAAAAAACATAAGCCTAGCTAGTAAATAAATAATTAAGAAAAAGTTATTTTATGTCCCTTTAAAGCAACTAAATGAATGAAATTTGTGATTTTTTTGTATAAACTCAAGATAGCCCAATAAGTTTACTAATTTTGTCCAAAAAGTTCGTTTAAAAAAATTAACCCAAACGAGAAATAAATCATTTCGAAAAAAATTATTTTAAGATGCTTAAATCGACTAATTGGAGCAAATTAAGGTTTTTTGTGTATTATACCAATACATTACAATAAGTTTAGTAGTTTTGTCCAAAAAGTTCCTTTAAAAAAATTAACCCTAACGAGAAATAAATCGTTTTGAGAAAAATTATTTTAAGATGCCTTAAATCGACTAATTGGAGCAAATTAAGGTTTTTTGTGTATTATACCAATACACTACAATAAGTTTAGTAGTTTTGTCCAAAAAGTTCCTTTTAAAAAGTTAACCCTAGCGAGAAATAAATCATTTTGAAAAAAATTATAATTGGAGGAAATGTTAAGACGGCAGGAGTGATATTCTTCTGATAAAAACAATATTTTATCTTAGGAACGCCAATAATTTCGTTCTTTAGTCTGTTCGCAGGCCTTCGGGCCGCCAAAAATATAGTTTGGGGATAATTGGATACCATAAAACCGCTGAAAGATATACCGCAAACGCTATGGCGCTAAGATGATGTAGGAGAATGCCCAGTCCACTTTAGTGCCTAACCGCTCCACGCAAGAATTTTCATTTTCCGACGCTAGTGAAAGACAGTCGAGTGGACTTAGAAAAATTTCAACGAGAAAACATTTTTGTCCCATAACTCGGAACCGGACGTTCCACTACCAAAAAGTCCTGTATAAGAAATATTCAGGAGACCATTCTGGACAATTCTCCTGTGGCAACCGTTAAAAAATATTGCTAGTGAAAGAAGTTAGCGATATATTTCCATTATACGAGTGGACTTAGAATAATTTTCGAGGAAAATTTACATTTTTTGATTTGTGACACAACCGCTGAAGGATATACCGCAAACACTGTGGCGCTAAGATCATACGCCTAGTGAGTCTGTGACGGTACATACGATTTTTAACGAGAAAAGTTTTGGCATCTTTTATCTTAGAAAAAGATCCTGGCGCATAACAACAATGATGATGTAGAAGAATGCCCAGTCCACTGTCAAATGACGACTGGAAGATCGGATACTAGTCATTGATGCCGGCAATGATAGTATGGAAAATTTTATCGCGGAGCCTTGCCTTACTAACGTCCAGAGAGATGAGAGCTATGTGCCTGGAGAAAAGATTGAGCCAATAGCCGCGCCGACGAAATACGTTAGTGAGAAAGAGGGTTGAAGGTCTCTACGGTAATAAAAGCAACTAAATGAATAAAATGTGTGATTTTTTTGTATAAACTCAAGATAGCGCAATAAGTTTACTAGTTTTGTCCAAAAAGTTCGTTTAAAAAAATTAACCCTAACGAGAAATAAATCATTTTGAAAAAAATTATTTTAAGATGCTTAAATCGACTAATTGGAGGAAATTAAGGTTTTTTTCGTATTATACCATTACAGTACAATAAGTTTAGTAGTTTTGTCCTAAAAGTTCATTTAAAAAACATAAGCCTAGCTAGTAAATAAATAATTAAGAAAAAGTTATTTTATGTCCCTTTAAAGCAACTAAATGAATGAAATTTGTGATTTTTTTGTATAAACTCAAGACAGCCCAATAAGTTTACTAATTTTGTCCAAAAAATTCGTTTAAAAAAATTAACCCAAACGAGAAATAAATCATTTCGAAAAAAATTATTTTAAGATGCTTAAATCGACTAATTGGAGCAAATTAAGGTTTTTTGTGTATTATACCAATACATTACAATAAGTTTAGTAGTTTTGTCCAAAAAGTTCCTTTAAAAAAATTAACCCTATCGAGAAATAAATCGTTTTGAGAAAAATTATTTTAAGATGCCTTAAATCGACTAATTGGAGCAAATTAAGGTTTTTTTCGTATTATACCATTACAGTACAATAAGTTTAGTAGTTTTGTCCTAAAAGTTCATTTAAAAAACATAAGCCTAGCTAGTAAATAAATAATTAAGAAAAAGTTATTTTATGTCCCTTTAAAGCAACTAAATGAATGAAATTTGTGATTTTTTTGTATAAACTCAAGACAGCCCAATAAGTTTACTAATTTTGTCCAAAAAGTTCGTTTAAAAAAATTAACCCAAACGAGAAATAAATCATTTCGAAAAAAATTATTTTAAGATGCTTAAATCGACTAATTGGAGCAAATTAAGGTTTTTTGTGTATTATACCAATACACTACAATAAGTTTAGTAGTTTTGTCCAAAAAGTTCCTTTAAAAAAATTAACCCTAACGAGAAATAAATCGTTTTGAGAAAAATTATTTTAAGATGCCTTAAATCGACTAATTGGAGCAAATTAAGGTTTTTTGTGTATTACACCAATACACTACAATAAGTTTAGTAGTTTTGTCCAAAAAGTTCCTTTAAAAAAATTAACCCTAACGAGAAATAAATCGTTTTGAGAAAAATTATTTTAAGATGCCTTAAATCGACTAATTGGAGCAAATTAAGGTTTTTTGTGTATTATACCAATACACTACAATAAGTTTAGTAGTTTTGTCCAAAAAGTTCCTTTAAAAAAATTAACCCTAACGAGAAATAAATCGTTTTGAGAAAAATTATTTTAAGATGCCTTAAATCGACTAATTGGAGGAAATTAAGGTTTTTTTCGTATTATACCATTACAGTACAATATGTTTAGTAGTTTTGTCCTAAAAGTTCATTTAAAAAACATAAGCCTAGCTAGTAAATAAATAATTAAGAAAAAGTTATTTTATGTCCCTTTAAAGCAACTAAATGAATGAAATTTGTGATTTTTTTGTATAAACTCAAGACAGCCCAATAAGTTTACTAATTTTGTCCAAAAAATTCGTTTAAAAAAATTAACCCAAACGAGAAATAAATCATTTCGAAAAAAATTATTTTAAGATGCTTAAATCGACTAATTGGAGCAAATTAAGGTTTTTTGTGTATTATACCAATACATTACAATAAGTTTAGTAGTTTTGTCCAAAAAGTTCCTTTAAAAAAATTAACCCTAACGAGAAATAAATCGTTTTGAGAAAAATTATTTTAAGATGCCTTAAATCGACTAATTGGAGCAAATTAAGGTTTTTTGTGTATTATACCAATACACTACAATAAGTTTAGTAGTTTTGTCCAAAAAGTTCCTTTAAAAAAATTAACCCTAACGAGAAATAAATCGTTTTGAGAAAAATTATTTTAAGATGCCTTAAATCGACTAATTGGAGGAAATTAAGGTTTTTTTCGTATTATACCATTACAGTACAATAAGTTTAGTAGTTTTGTACTAAAAGTTCATTTAAAAAACATAAGCCTAGCTAGTAAATAAATAATTAAGAAAAAGTTATTTTATGTCCCTTTAAAGCAACTAAATGAATGAAATTTGTGATTTTTTTTGTATAAACTCAAGACAGCCTAATAAGTTTACTAATTTTGTCCAAAAAATTCGTTTAAAAAAATTAACCCAAACGAGAAATAAATCATTTCGAAAAAAATTATTTTAAGATGCTTAAATCGACTAATTGGAGCAAATTAAGGTTTTTTGTGTATTATACCAATACATTACAATAAGTTTAGCAGTTTTGTCCAAAAAGTTCCTTTAAAAAAATTAACCCTAACGAGAAATAAATCGTTTTGAGAAAAATTATTTTAAGATGCCTTAAATCGACTAATTGGAGCAAATTAAGGTTTTTTGTGTATTATACCAATACACTACAATAAGTTTAGTAGTTTTGTCCAAAAATTTCCTTTAAAAAAATTAACCCTAACGAGAAATAAATCGTTTTGAGAAAAATTATTTTAAGATGCCTTAAATCGACTAATTGGAGCAAATTAAGGTTTTTTGTGTATTATACCTATACACTACAATAAGTTTAGTAGTTTTGTCCAAAAAGTTCCTTTAAAAAAATTAACCCTAACGAGAAATAAATCGTTTTGAGAAAAATTATTTTAAGATACCTTAAATCGACTAATTGGAGGAAATTAAGGTTTCTTTCGTATTATACCATTACAGTACAATAAGTTTAGTAGTTTTGTCCTAAAAGTTCATTTAAAAAACATAAGCCTAGCTAGTAAATAAATAATTAAGAAAAAGTTATTTTATGTCCCTTTAAAGCAACTAAATGAATGAAATTTGTGATTTTTTTGTATAAACTCAAGACAGCCCAATAAGTTTACTAATTTTGTCCAAAAAGTTCGTTTAAAAAAATTAACCCAAACGAGAAATAAATCATTTCGAAAAAAAATATTTTAAGATGCTTAAATCGACTAATTGGAGCAAATTAAGGTTTTTTGTGTATTATACCAATACATTACAATAAGTTTAGTAGTTTTGTCCGAAAAGTTCCTTTAAAAAAATTAACCCTAACGAGAAATAAATCGTTTTGAGAAAAATTATTTTAAGATGCCTTAAATCGACTAATTGGAGCAAATTAAGGTTTTTTGTGTATTATACCAATACACTACAATAAGTTTAGTAGTTTTGTCCAAAAAGTTCCTTTAAAAAAATTAACCCTAACGAGAAATAAATCGTTTTGAGAAAAATTATTTTAAGATGCCTTAAATCGACTAATTGGAGGAAATTAAGGTTTTTTTCGTATTATACCATTACAGTACAATAAGTTTAGTAGTTTTATCCTAAAAGTTCATTTAAAAAACATAAGCCTAGCTAGTAAATAAATAATTAAGAAAAAGTTATTTTATGTCCCTTTAAAGCAACTAAATGAATGAAATTTGTGATTTTTTTGCATAAACTCAAGACAGCCCAATAAGTTTACTAATATTGTCCAAAAAGTTCGTTTAAAAAAATTAACCCAAACGAGAAATAAATCATTTCGAAAAAAATTATTTTAAGATGCTTAAATCGACTAATTGGAGCAAATTAAGGTTTTTTGTGTATTATACCAATACATTACAATAAGTTTAGTAGTTTTGTCCAAAAAGTTCCTTTAAAAAAATTAACCCTAACGAGAAATAAATCGTTTTGAGAAAAATTATTTTAAGATGCCTTAAATCGACTAATTGGAGCAAATTAAGGTTTTTTTCGTATTATACCATTACAGTACAATAAGTTTAGTAGTTTTGTCCTAAAAGTTCATTTAAAAAACATAAGCCTAGCTAGTAAATAAATAATTAAGAAAAAGTTATTTTATGTCCCTTTAAAGCAACTAAATGAATGAAATTTGTGATTTTTTTGTATAAACTCAAGACAGCCCAATAAGTTTACTAATTTTGTCCAAAAAGTTCGTTTAAAAAAATTAACCCAAACGAGAAATAAATCATTTCGAAAAAAATTATTTTAAGATGCTTAAATCGACTAATTGGAGCAAATTAAGGTTTTTTGTGTATTATACCAATACATTACAATAAGTTTAGTAGTTTTGTCCAAAAAGTTCCTTTAAAAAAATTAACCCTAACGAGAAATAAATCGTTTTGAGAAAAATTATTTTAAGATGCCTTAAATCGACTAATTGGAGCAAATTAAGGTTTTTTGTGTATTACACCAATACACTACAATAAGTTTAGTAGTTTTGTCCAAAAAGTTCCTTTAAAAAAATTAACCCTAACGAGAAATAAATCGTTTTGAGAAAAATTATTTTAAGATGCCTTAAATCGACTAATTGGAGCAAATTAAGGTTTTTTGTGTATTATACCAATACACTACAATAAGTTTAGTAGTTTTGTCCAAAAAGTTCCTTTAAAAAAATTAACCCTAACGAGAAATAAATCGTTTTGAGAAAAATTATTTTAAGATGCCTTAAATCGACTAATTGGAGGAAATTAAGGTTTTTTTCGTATTATACCATTACAGTACAATATGTTTAGTAGTTTTGTCCTAAAAGTTCATTTAAAAAACATAAGCCTAGCTAGTAAATAAATAATTAAGAAAAAGTTATTTTATGTCCCTTTAAAGCAACTAAATGAATGAAATTTGTGATTTTTTTGTATAAACTCAAGACAGCCCAATAAGTTTACTAATTTTGTCCAAAAAGTTCGTTTAAAAAAATTAACCCAAACGAGAAATAAATCATTTCGAAAAAAATTATTTTAAGATGCTTAAATCGACTAATTGGAGCAAATTAAGGTTTTTTGTGTATTATACCAATACATTACAATAAGTTTAGTAGTTTTGTCCAAAAAGTTCCTTTAAAAAAATTAACCCTAACGAGAAATAAATCGTTTTGAGAAAAATTATTTTAAGATGCCTTAAATCGACTAATTGGAGCAAATTAAGGTTTTTTGTGTATTACACCAATACACTACAATAAGTTTAGTAGTTTTGTCCAAAAAGTTCCTTTAAAAAAATTAACCCTAACGAGAAATAAATCGTTTTGAGAAAAATTATTTTAAGATGCCTTAAATCGACTAATTGGAGCAAATTAAGGTTTTTTGTGTATTATACCAATACACTACAATAAGTTTAGTAGTTTTGTCCAAAAAGTTCCTTTAAAAAAATTAACCCTAACGAGAAATAAATCGTTTTGAGAAAAATTATTTTAAGATGCCTTAAATCGACTAATTGGAGGAAATTAAGGTTTTTTTCGTATTATACCATTACAGTACAATATGTTTAGTAGTTTTGTCCTAAAAGTTCATTTAAAAAACATAAGCCTAGCTAGTAAATAAATAATTAAGAAAAAGTTATTTTATGTCCCTTTAAAGCAACTAAATGAATGAAATTTGTGATTTTTTTGTATAAACTCAAGACAGCCCAATAAGTTTACTAATTTTGTCCAAAAAATTCGTTTAAAAAAATTAACCCAAACGAGAAATAAATCATTTCGAAAAAAATTATTTTAAGATGCTTAAATCGACTAATTGGAGCAAATTAAGGTTTTTTGTGTATTATACCAATACATTACAATAAGTTTAGTAGTTTTGTCCAAAAAGTTCCTTTAAAAAAATTAACCCTAACGAGAAATAAATCGTTTTGAGAAAAATTATTTTAAGATGCCTTAAATCGACTAATTGGAGCAAATTAAGGTTTTTTGTGTATTATACCAATACACTACAATAAGTTTAGTAGTTTTGTCCAAAAAGTTCCTTTAAAAAAATTAACCCTAACGAGAAATAAATCGTTTTGAGAAAAATTATTTTAAGATGCCTTAAATCGACTAATTGGAGCAAATTAAGGTTTTTTGTGTATTATACCAATACACTACAATAAGTTTAGTAGTTTTGTCCAAAAATTTCCTTTAAAAAAATTAACCCTAACGAGAAATAAATCGTTTTGAGAAAAATTATTTTAAGATGCCTTAAATCGACTAATTGGAGCAAATTAAGGTTTTTTGTGTATTATACCTATACACTACAATAAGTTTAGTAGTTTTGTCCAAAAAGTTCCTTTAAAAAAATTAACCCTAACGAGAAATAAATCGTTTTGAGAAAAATTATTTTAAGATACCTTAAATCGACTAATTGGAGGAAATTAAGGTTTCTTTCGTATTATACCATTACAGTACAATAAGTTTAGTAGTTTTGTCCTAAAAGTTCATTTAAAAAACATAAGCCTAGCTAGTAAATAAATAATTAAGAAAAAGTTATTTTATGTCCCTTTAAAGCAACTAAATGAATGAAATTTGTGATTTTTTTGTATAAACTCAAGACAGCCCAATAAGTTTACTAATTTTGTCCAAAAAATTCGTTTAAAAAAATTAACCCAAACGAGAAATAAATCATTTCGAAAAAAATTATTTTAAGATGCTTAAATCGACTAATTGGAGCAAATTAAGGTTTTTTGTGTATTATACCAATACATTACAATAAGTTTAGTAGTTTTGTCCAAAAAGTTCCTTTAAAAAAATTAACCCTAACGAGAAATAAATCGTTTTGAGAAAAATTATTTTAAGATGCCTTAAATCGACTAATTGGAGCAAATTAAGGTTTTTTGTGTATTACACCAATACACTACAATAAGTTTAGTAGTTTTGTCCAAAAAGTTCCTTTAAAAAAATTAACCCTAACGAGAAATAAATCGTTTTGAGAAAAATTATTTTAAGATGCCTTAAATCGACTAATTGGAGCAAATTAAGGTTTTTTGTGTATTATACCAATACACTACAATAAGTTTAGTAGTTTTGTCCAAAAAGTTCCTTTAAAAAAATTAACCCTAACGAGAAATAAATCGTTTTGAGAAAAATTATTTTAAGATGCCTTAAATCGACTAATTGGAGGAAATTAAGGTTTTTTTTGTATTATACCATTACAGTACAATATGTTTAGTAGTTTTGTCCTAAAAGTTCATTTAAAAAACATAAGCCTAGCTAGTAAATAAATAATTAAGAAAAAGTTATTTTATGTCCCTTTAAAGCAACTAAATGAATGAAATTTGTGATTTTTTTGTATAAACTCAAGACAGCCCAATAAGTTTACTAATTTTGTCCAAAAAATTCGTTTAAAAAAATTAACCCAAACGAGAAATAAATCATTTCGAAAAAAATTATTTTAAGATGCTTAAATCGACTAATTGGAGCAAATTAAGGTTTTTTGTGTATTATACCAATACATTACAATAAGTTTAGTAGTTTTGTCCAAAAAGTTCCTTTAAAAAAATTAACCCTAACGAGAAATAAATCGTTTTGAGAAAAATTATTTTAAGATGCCTTAAATCGACTAATTGGAGCAAATTAAGGTTTTTTGTGTATTATACCAATACACTACAATAAGTTTAGTAGTTTTGTCCAAAAAGTTCCTTTAAAAAAATTAACCCTAACGAGAAATAAATCGTTTTGAGAAAAATTATTTTAAGATGCCTTAAATCGACTAATTGGAGGAAATTAAGGTTTTTTTCGTATTATACCATTACAGTACAATAAGTTTAGTAGTTTTGTACTAAAAGTTCATTTAAAAAACATAAGCCTAGCTAGTAAATAAATAATTAAGAAAAAGTTATTTTATGTCCCTTTAAAGCAACTAAATGAATGAAATTTGTGATTTTTTTGTATAAACTCAAGACAGCCTAATAAGTTTACTAATTTTGTCCAAAAAATTCGTTTAAAAAAATTAACCCAAACGAGAAATAAATCATTTCGAAAAAAATTATTTTAAGATGCTTAAATCGACTAATTGGAGCAAATTAAGGTTTTTTGTGTATTATACCAATACATTACAATAAGCTTAGTAGTTTTGTCCAAAAAGTTCCTTTAAAAAAATTAACCCTAACGAGAAATAAATCGTTTTGAGAAAAATTATTTTAAGATGCCTTAAATCGACTAATTGGAGCAAATTAAGGTTTTTTGTGTATTATACCAATACACTACAATAAGTTTAGTAGTTTTGTCCAAAAATTTCCTTTAAAAAAATTAACCCTAACGAGAAATAAATCGTTTTGAGAAAAATTATTTTAAGATGCCTTAAATCGACTAATTGGAGCAAATTAAGGTTTTTTGTGTATTATACCTATACACTACAATAAGTTTAGTAGTTTTGTCCAAAAAGTTCCTTTAAAAAAATTAACCCTAACGAGAAATAAATCGTTTTGAGAAAAATTATTTTAAGATACCTTAAATCGACTAATTGGAGGAAATTAAGGTTTTTTTCGTATTATACCATTACAGTACAATAAGTTTAGTAGTTTTGTCCTAAAAGTTCATTTAAAAAACATAAGCCTAGCTAGTAAATAAATAATTAAGAAAAAGTTATTTTATGTCCCTTTAAAGCAACTAAATGAATGAAATTTGTGATTTTTTTGTATAAACTCAAGACAGCCCAATAAGTTTACTAATTTTGTCCAAAAAGTTCGTTTAAAAAAATTAACCCAAACGAGAAATAAATCATTTCGAAAAAAAATATTTTAAGATGCTTAAATCGACTAATTGGAGCAAATTAAGGTTTTTTGTGTATTATACCAATACATTACAATAAGTTTAGTAGTTTTGTCCAAAAAGTTCCTTTAAAAAAATTAACCCTAACGAGAAATAAATCGTTTTGAGAAAAATTATTTTAAGATGCCTTAAATCGACTAATTGGAGCAAATTAAGGTTTTTTGTGTATTATACCAATACACTACAATAAGTTTAGTAGTTTTGTCCAAAAAGTTCCTTTAAAAAAATTAACCCTAACGAGAAATAAATCGTTTTGAGAAAAATTATTTTAAGATGCCTTAAATCGACTAATTGGAGGAAATTAAGGTTTTTTTCGTATTATACCATTACAGTACAATAAGTTTAGTAGTTTTGTCCTAAAAGTTCATTTAAAAAACATAAGCCTAGCTAGTAAATAAATAATTAAGAAAAAGTTATTTTATGTCCCTTTAAAGCAACTAAATGAATGAAATTTGTGATTTTTTTGCATAAACTCAAGACAGCCCAATAAGTTTACTAATATTGTCCAAAAAGTTCGTTTAAAAAAATTAACCCAAACGAGAAATAAATCATTTCGAAAAAAATTATTTTAAGATGCTTAAATCGACTAATTGGAGCAAATTAAGGTTTTTTGTGTATTATACCAATACATTACAATAAGTTTAGTAGTTTTGTCCAAAAAGTTCCTTTAAAAAAATTAACCCTAACGAGAAATAAATCGTTTTGAGAAAAATTATTTTAAGATGCCTTAAATCGACTAATTGGAGCAAATTAAGGTTTTTTGTGTATTATACCAATACACTACAATAAGTTTAGTAGTTTTGTCCAAAAAGTTCCTTTAAAAAAATTAACCCTAACGACAAATAAATCGTTTTGAGAAAAATTATTTTAAGATGCCTTAAATCGACTAATTGGAGCAAATTAAGGTTTTTTGTGTATTATACCAATACACTACAATAAGTTTAGTAGTTTTGTCCAAAAAGTTCCTTTTAAAAAGTTAACCCTAGCGAGAAATAAATAATTTTGAAAAAAATTATAATTGGAGGAAATGTTAAGACGGCAGGAGTGATATTCTTCTGATAAAAACAATATTTTATCTTAGGAACGCCAATAATTTCGTTCTTTAATCTGTTCGCAGGCCTTCGGGCCGCCAAAAATATAGTTTGGGGATAATTGGATACCATAAAACCGCTGAAAGATATACCGCAAACGCTATGGCGCTAAGATGATGTAGGAGAATGCCCAGTCCACTTTAGTGCCTAACCGCTCCACGCAAGAATTTTCATTTTCCGACGCTAGTGAAAGACAGTCGAGTGGACTTTGAAATATTTCAACGAGAAAACATTTTTGTCCCATAACTCGGAACCGGACGTTCCACTACCAAAAAGTCCTGTATAAGAAATATTCAGGAGACCATTCTGGACAATTCTCCTGTGGCAACCGTTAAAAAATATTGCTAGTGAAAGAAGTTAGCGATATATTTCCATTATACGAGTGGACTTAGAATAATTTTCGAGGAAAATTTACATTTTTTGATTTGTGACACAACCGCTGAAAGATATACCGCAAACACTGTGGCGCTAAGATCATACGCCTAGTGAGTCTGTGACGGTACATACGATTTTTAACGAGAAAAGTTTTGGCATCTTTTATCTTAGAAAAAGATCCTGGCGCATAACAACAATGATGATGTAGAAGAATGCCCAGTCCACTGTCAAATGACGACTGGAAGATCGGATACTAGTCATTGATGCCGGCAATGATAGTATGGAAAATTTTATCGCGGAGCCTTGCCTTACTAACGTCCAGAGAGATGAGAGCTATGTGCCTGGAGAAAAGATTGAGCCAATAGCCGCGCCGACGAAATACGTTAGTGAGAAAGAGGGTTGAAGGTCTCTACGGTAATAAAAGCAACTAAATGAATAAAATGTGTTATTTTTTGTATAAACTCAAGATAGCGCAATAAGTTTACTAGTTTTGTCCAAAAAGTTCGTTTAAAAAAATTAACCCTAACGAGAAATAAATCGTTTTGAGAAAAATTATTTTAAGATGCCTTAAATCGACTAATTGGAGCAAATTAAGGTTTTTTGTGTATTATACCAATACACTACAATAAGTTTAGTAGTTTTGTCCAAAAAGTTCCTTTAAAAAAATTAACCCTAACGAGAAATAAATCGTTTTGAGAAAAATTATTTTAAGATGCCTTAAATCGACTAATTGGAGCAAATTAAGGTTTTTTGTGTATTATACCAATACACTACAATAAGTTTAGTAGTTTTGTCCAAAAAGTTCCTTTAAAAAAATTAACCCTAACGAGAAATAAATCGTTTTGAGAAAAATTATTTTAAGATGCCTTAAATCGACTAATTGGAGGAAATTAAGGTTTTTTTCGTATTATACCATTACAGTACAATAAGTTTAGTAGTTTTGCCCTAAAAGTTCATTTAAAAAACATAAGCCTAGCTAGTAAATAAATAATTAAGAAAAAGTTATTTTATGTCCCTTTAAAGCAACTAAATGAATGAAATTTGTGATTTTTTTGTACAAACTCAAGACAGCCCAATATGTTTACTAATTTTGTCCAAAAAGTTCGTTTAAAAAAATTAACCCAAACGAGAAATAAATCATTTCGAAAAAAATTATTTTAAGATGCTTAAATCGACTAATTGGAGCAAATTAAGGTTTTTTGTGTATTATACCAATACATTACAATAAGTTTAGTAGTTTTGTCCAAAAAGTTCCTTTAAAAAAATTAACCCTAACGAGAAATAAATCGTTTTGAGAAAAAGTATTTTAAGATGCCTTAAATCGACTAATTGGAGCAAATTAAGGTTTTTTGTGTATTATACCAATACACTACAATAAGTTTAGTAGTTTTGTCCAAAAAGTTCCTTTAAAAAAATTAACCCTAACGAGAAATAACTCGTTTTGAGAAAAATTATTTTAAGATGCCTTAAATCGACTAATTGGAGCAAATTAAGGTTTTTTGTGTATTATACCAATACACTACAATAAGTTTAGTAGTTTTGTCCAAAAAGTTCCTTTAAAAAAATTAACCCTAACGAGAAATAAATCGTTTTGAGAAAAATTATTTTAAGATGCCTTAAATCGACTAATTGGAGGAAATTAAGGTTTTTTTCGTATTATACCATTACAGTACAATAAGTTTAGTAGTTTTGTCCTAAAAGTTCATTTAAAAACATAAGCCTAGCTAGTAAATAAATAATTAAGAAAAAGTTATTTTATGTCCCTTTAAAGCAACTAAATGAATGAAATTTGTGATTTTTTTGCATAAACTCAAGACAGCCCAATAAGTTTACTAATATTGTCCAAAAAGTTCGTTTAAAAAAATTAACCCAAACGAGAAATAAATCATTTCGAAAAAAATTATTTTAAGATGCTTAAATCGACTAATTGGAGCAAATTAAGGTTTTTTGTGTATTATACCAATACATTACAATAAGTTTAGTAGTTTTGTCCAAAAAGTTCCTTTAAAAAAATTAACCCTAACGAGAAATAAATCGTTTTGAGAAAAATTATTTTAAGATGCCTTAAATCGACTAATTGGAGCAAATTAAGGTTTTTTGTGTATTATACCAATACACTACAATAAGTTTAGTAGTTTTGTCCAAAAAGTTCCTTTAAAAAAATTAACCCTAACGAGAAATAAATCGTTTTGAGAAAAATTATTTTAAGATGCCTTAAATCGACTAATTGGAGGAAATTAAGGTTTTTTTCGTATTATACCATTACAGTACAATATGTTTAGTAGTTTTGTCCTAAAAGTTCATTTAAAAAACATAAGCCTAGCTAGTAAATAAATAATTAAGAAAAAGTCCCTTTAAAGCAACTAAATGAATGAAATTTGTGATTTTTTTGTATAAACTCAAGACAGCCCAATAAGTTTACTAATTTTGTCCAAAAAATTCGTTTAAAAAAATTAACCCAAACGAGAAATAAATCATTTCGAAAAAAATTATTTTAAGATGCTTAAATCGACCAATTGGAGCAAATTAAGGTTTTTTGTGTATTATACCAATACATTACAATAAGTTTAGTAGTTTTGTCCAAAAAGTTCCTTTAAAAAAATTAACCCTAACGAGAAATAAATCGTTTTGAGAAAAATTATTTTAAGATGCCTTAAATCGACTAATTGGAGCAAATTAAGGTTTTTTGTGTATTATACCAATACACTACAATAAGTTTAGTAGTTTTGTCCAAAAAGTTCCTTTAAAAAAATTAACCCTAACGAGAAATAAATCGTTTTGAGAAAAATTATTTTAAGATGCCTTAAATCGACTAATTGGAGGAAATTAAGGTTTTTTTCGTATTATACCATTACAGTACAATAAGTTTAGTAGTTTTGTACTAAAAGTTCATTTAAAAAACATAAGCCTAGCTAGTAAATAAATAATTAAGAAAAAGTTATTTTATGTCCCTTTAAAGCAACTAAATGAATGAAATTTGTGATTTTTTAGTATAAACTCAAGACAGCCCAATAAGTTTACTAATTTTTTCCAAAAAATTCGTTTAAAAAAATTAACCCAAACGAGAAATAAATCATTTCGAAAAAAATTATTTTAAGATGCTTAAATCGACTAATTGGAGCAAATTAAGGTTTTTTGTGTATTATACCAATACATTACAATAAGTTTAGTAGTTTTGTCCAAAAAGTTCCTTTAAAAAAATTAACCCTAACGAGAAATAAATCGTTTTGAGAAAAATTATTTTAAGATGCCTTAAATCGACTAATTGGAGCAAATTAAGGTTTTTTGTGTATTACACCAATACACTACAATAAGTTTAGTAGTTTTGTCCAAAAAGTTCCTTTAAAAAAATTAACCCTAACGAGAAATAAATCGTTTTGAGAAAAATTATTTTAAGATGCCTTAAATCGACTAATTGGAGCAAATTAAAGTTTTTTGTGTATTATACCAATACACTACAATAAGTTTAGTAGTTTTGTCCAAAAAGTTCCTTTAAAAAAATTAATCCTAACGAGAAATAAATCGTTTTGAGAAAAATTATTTTAAGATGCCTTAAATCGACTAATTGGAGGAAATTAAGGTTTTTTTCGTATTATACCATTACAGTACAATATGTTTAGTAGTTTTGTCCTAAAAGTTCATTTAAAAAACATAAGCCTAGCTAGTAAATAAATAATTAAGAAAAAGTTATTTTATGTCCCTTTAAAGCAACTAAATGAATGAAATTTGTGATTTTTTTGTATAAACTCAAGACAGCCCAATAAGTTTACTAATTTTGTCCAAAAAATTCGTTTAAAAAAATTAACCCAAACGAGAAATAAATCATTTCGAAAAAAATTATTTTAAGATGCTTAAATCGACTAATTGGAGCAAATTAAGGTTTTTTGTGTATTATACCAATACATTACAATAAGTTTAGTAGTTTTGTCCAAAAAGTTCCTTTAAAAAAATTAACCCTAACGAGAAATAAATCGTTTTGAGAAAAATTATTTTAAGATGCCTTAAATCGACTAATTGGAGCAAATTAAGGTTTTTTGTGTATTATACCAATACACTACAATAAGTTTAGTAGTTTTGTCCAAAAAGTTCCTTTAAAAAAATTAACCCTAACGAGAAATAAATCGTTTTGAGAAAAATTATTTTAAGATGCCTTAAATCGACTAATTGGAGGAAATTAAGGTTTTTTTCGTATTATACCATTACAGTACAATAAGTTTAGTAGTTTTGTACTAAAAGTTCATTTAAAAAACATAAGCCTAGCTAGTAAATAAATAATTAAGAAAAAGTTATTTTATGTCCCTTTAAAGCAACTAAATGAATGAAATTTGTGATTTTTTTTGTATAAACTCAAGACAGCCTAATAAGTTTACTAATTTTGTCCAAAAAATTCGTTTAAAAAAATTAACCCAAACGAGAAATAAATCATTTCGAAAAAAATTATTTTAAGATGCTTAAATCGACCAATTGGAGCAAATTAAGGTTTTTTGTGTATTATACCAATACATTACAATAAGTTTAGTAGTTTTGTCCAAAAAGTTCCTTTAAAAAAATTAACCCTAACGAGAAATAAATCGTTTTGAGAAAAATTATTTTAAGATGCCTTAAATCGACTAATTGGAGCAAATTAAGGTTTTTTGTGTATTATACCAATACACTACAATAAGTTTAGTAGTTTTGTCCAAAAATTTCCTTTAAAAAAATTAACCCTAACGAGAAATAAATCGTTTTGAGAAAAATTATTTTAAGATGCCTTAAATCGACTAATTGGAGCAAATTAAGGTTTTTTGTGTATTATACCTATACACTACAATAAGTTTAGTAGTTTTGTCCAAAAAGTTCCTTTAAAAAAATTAACCCTAACGAGAAATAAATCGTTTTGAGAAAAATTATTTTAAGATACCTTAAATCGACTAATTGGAGGAAATTAAGGTTTTTTTTTCTATTATACCATTACAGTACAATAAGTTTAGTAGTTTTGTCCTAAAAGTTCATTTAAAAAACATAAGCCTAGCTAGTAAATAAATAATTAAGAAAAAGTTATTTTATGTCCCTTTAAAGCAACTAAATGAATGAAATTTGTGATTTTTTTGCATAAACTCAAGACAGCCCAATAAGTTTACTAATATTGTCCAAAAAGTTCGTTTAAAAAAATTAACCCAAACGAGAAATAAATCATTTCGAAAAAAATTATTTTAAGATGCTTAAATCGACTAATTGGAGCAAATTAAGGTTTTTTGTGTATTATACCAATACATTACAATAAGTTTAGTAGTTTTGTCCAAAAAGTTCCTTTAAAAAAATTAACCCTAACGAGAAATAAATCGTTTTGAGAAAAATTATTTTAAGATGCCTTAAATCGACTAATTGGAGCAAATTAAGGTTTTTTGTGTATTATACCAATACACTACAATAAGTTTAGTAGTTTTGTCCAAAAAGTTCCTTTAAAAAAATTAACCCTAACGACAAATAAATCGTTTTGAGAAAAATTATTTTAAGATGCCTTAAATCGACTAATTGGAGCAAATTAAGGTTTTTTGTGTATTATACCAATACACTACAATAAGTTTAGTAGTTTTGTCCAAAAAGTTCCTTTTAAAAAGTTAACCCTAGCGAGAAATAAATCATTTTGAAAAAAATTATAATTGGAGGAAATGTTAAGACGGCAGGAGTGATATTCTTCTGATAAAAACAATATTTTATCTTAGGAACGCCAATAATTTCGTTCTTTAGTCTGTTCGCAGGCCTTCGGGCCGCCAAAAATATAGTTTGGGGATAATTGGATACCATAAAACCGCTGAAAGATATACCGCAAACGCTATGGCGCTAAGATGATGTAGGAGAATGCCCAGTCCACTTTAGTGCCTAACCGCTCCACGCAAGAATTTTCATTTTCCGACGCTAGTGAAAGACAGTCGAGTGGACTTAGAAAAATTTCAACGAGAAAACATTTTTGTCCCATAACTCGGAACCGGACGTTCCACTACCAAAAAGTCCTGTATAAGAAATATTCAGGAGACCATTCTGGACAATTCTCCTGTGGGAACCGTTAAAAAATATTGCTAGTGAAAGAAGTTAGCGATATATTTCCATTATACGAGTGGACTTAGAATAATTTTCGAGGAAAATTTACATTTTTTGATTTGTGACACAACCGCTGAAAGATATACCGCAAACACTGTGGCGCTAAGATCATACGCCTAGTGAGTCTGTGACGGTACATACGATTTTTAACGAGAAAAGTTTTGGCATCAGCCCACTGTCAAATGACGACTGGAAGATCGGATACTAGTCATTGATGCCGGCAATGATAGTATGGAAGATTTTATCGCGGAGCCTTGCCTTACTAACGTCCAGAGAGATGAGAGTTATGTGCCTGGAGAAAAGATTGAGCCAATAGCCGCGCCGACGAAATACGTTAGTGAGAAAGAGGGTTGAAGGTCTCTACGGTAATTAAAGCAACTAAATGAATAAAATGTGTGATTTTTTTGTATAAACTCAAGATAGCGCAATAAGTTTACTAGTTTTGTCCAAAAAGTTCGTTTAAAAAAATTAACCCTAACGAGAAATAAATCATTTTGAAAAAAATTATTTTAAGATGCTTAAATCGACTAATTGGAGGAAATTAAGGTTTTTTTCGTATTATACCATTACAGTACAATAAGTTTAGTAGTTTTGTCCTAAAAGTTCATTTAAAAAACATAAGCCTAGCTAGTAAATAAATAATTAAGAAAAAGTTATTTTATGTCCCTTTAAAGCAACTAAATGAATGAAATTTGTGATTTTTTTGTATAAACTCAAGACAGCCCAATAAGTTTACTAATTTTGTCCAAAAAGTTCGTTTAAAAAAATTAACCCAAACGAGAAATAAATCATTTCGAAAAAAATTATTTTAAGATGCTTAAATCGACTAATTGGAGCCAATTAAGGTTTTTTGTGTATTATACCAATACATTACAATAAGTTTAGTAGTTTTGTCCAAAAAGTTCCTTTAAAAAAATTAACCCTAACGAGAAATAAATCGTTTTGAGAAAAATTATTTTAAGATGCCTTAAATCGACTAATTGGAGCAAATTAAGGTTTTTTGTGTATTATACCAATACACTACAATAAGTTTAGTAGTTTTGTCCAAAAAGTTCCTTTAAAAAAATTAACCCTAACGAGAAATAAATCGTTTTGAGAAAAATTATTTTAAGATGCCTTAAATCGACTAATTGGAGGAAATTAAGGTTTTTTTCGTATTATACCATTACAGTACAATAAGTTTAGTAGTTTTGTCCTAAAAGTTCATTTAAAAAACATAAGCCTAGCTAGTAAATAAATAATTAAGAAAAAGTTATTTTATGTCCCTTTAAAGCAACTAAATGAATGAAATTTGTGATTTTTTTGTACAAACTCAAGACAGCCCAATATGTTTACTAATTTTGTCCAAAAAGTTCGTTTAAAAAAATTAACCCAAACGAGAAATAAATCATTTCGAAAAAAATTATTTTAAGATGCTTAAATCGACTAATTGGAGCAAATTAAGGTTTTTTGTGTATTATACCAATACATTACAATAAGTTTAGTAGTTTTGTCCAAAAAGTTCCTTTAAAAAAATTAACCCTAACGAGAAATAAATCGTTTTGAGAAAAAGTATTTTAAGATGCCTTAAATCGACTAATTGGAGCAAATTAAGGTTTTTTGTGTATTATACCAATACACTACAATAAGTTTAGTAGTTTTGTCCAAAAAGTTCCTTTAAAAAAATTAACCCTAACGAGAAATAACTCGTTTTGAGAAAAATTATTTTAAGATGCCTTAAATCGACTAATTGGAGCAAATTAAGGTTTTTTGTGTATTATACCAATACACTACAATAAGTTTAGTAGTTTTGTCCAAAAAGTTCCTTTAAAAAAATTAACCCTAACGAGAAATAAATCGTTTTGAGAAAAATTATTTTAAGATGCCTTAAATCGACTAATTGGAGGAAATTAAGGTTTTTTTCGTATTATACCATTACAGTACAATAAGTTTAGTAGTTTTGTCCTAAAAGTTCATTTAAAAACATAAGCCTAGCTAGTAAATAAATAATTAAGAAAAAGTTATTTTATGTCCCTTTAAAGCAACTAAATGAATGAAATTTGTGATTTTTTTGCATAAACTCAAGACAGCCCAATAAGTTTACTAATATTGTCCAAAAAGTTCGTTTAAAAAAATTAACCCAAACGAGAAATAAATCATTTCGAAAAAAATTATTTTAAGATGCTTAAATCGACTAATTGGAGCAAATTAAGGTTTTTTGTGTATTATACCAATACATTACAATAAGTTTAGTAGTTTTGTCCAAAAAGTTCCTTTAAAAAAATTAACCCTAACGAGAAATAAATCGTTTTGAGAAAAATTATTTTAAGATGCCTTAAATCGACTAATTGGAGCAAATTAAGGTTTTTTGTGTATTATACCAATACACTACAATAAGTTTAGTAGTTTTGTCCAAAAAGTTCCTTTAAAAAAATTAACCCTAACGAGAAATAAATCGTTTTGAGAAAAATTATTTTAAGATGCCTTAAATCGACTAATTGGAGGAAATTAAGGTTTTTTTCGTATTATACCATTACAGTACAATATGTTTAGTAGTTTTGTCCTAAAAGTTCATTTAAAAAACATAAGCCTAGCTAGTAAATAAATAATTAAGAAAAAGTTATTTTATGTCCCTTTAAAGCAACTAAATGAATGAAATTTGTGTTTTTATTGTATAAACTCAAGACAGCCCAATAAGTTTACTAATTTTGTCCAAAAAATTCGTTTAAAAAAATTAACCCAAACGAGAAATAAATCATTTCGAAAAAAATTATTTTAAGATGCTTAAATCGACTAATTGGAGCAAATTAAGGTTTTTTGTGTATTATACCAATACATTACAATAAGTTTAGTAGTTTTGTCCAAAAAGTTCCTTTAAAAAAATTAACCCTAACGAGAAATAAATCGTTTTGAGAAAAATTATTTTAAGATGCCTTAAATCGACTAATTGGAGGAAATTAAGGTTTTTTTCATATTATACCATTACAGTACAATAAGTTTAGTAGTTTTGTACTAAAAGTTCATTTAAAAAACATAAGCCTAGCTAGTAAATAAATAATTAAGAAAAAGTTATTTTATGTCCCTTTAAAGCAACTAAATGAATGAAATTTGTGATTTTTTTGTATAAACTCAAGACAGCCTAATAAGTTTACTAATTTTGTCCAAAAAATTCGTTTAAAAAAATTAACCCAAACGAGAAATAAATCATTTCGAAAAAAATTATTTTAAGATGCTTAAATCGACTAATTGGAGCAAATTAAGGTTTTTTGTGTATTATACCAATACACTACAATAAGTTTAGTAGTTTTGTCCAAAAATTTCCTTTAAAAAAATTAACCCTAACGAGAATTAAATCGTTTTGAGAAAAATTATTTTAAGATGCCTTAAATCGACTAATTGGAGCAAATTAAGGTTTTTTGTGTATTATACCTATACACTACAATAAGTTTAGTAGTTTTGTCCAAAAAGTTCCTTTAAAAAAATTAACCCTAACGAGAAATAAATCGTTTTGAGAAAAATTATTTTAAGATACCTTAAATCGACTAATTGGAGGAAATTAAGGTTTTTTTCGTATTATACCATTACAGTACAATAAGTTTAGTAGTTTTGTCCTAAAAGTTCATTTAAAAAACATAAGCCTAGCTAGTAAATAAATAATTAAGAAAAAGTTATTTTATGTCCCTTTAAAGCAACTAAATGAATGAAATTTGTGATTTTTTTGTATAAACTCAAGACAGCCCAATAAGTTTACTAATTTTGTCCAAAAAGTTCGTTTAAAAAAATTAACCCAAACGAGAAATAAATCATTTCGAAAAAAAATATTTTAAGATGCTTAAATCGACTAATTGGAGCAAATTAAGGTTTTTTGTGTATTATACCAATACATTACAATAAGTTTAGTAGTTTTGTCCAAAAAGTTCCTTTAAAAAAATTAACCCTAACGAGAAATAAATCGTTTTGAGAAAAATTATTTTAAGATGCCTTAAATCGACTAATTGGAGCAAATTAAGGTTTTTTGTGTATTATACCAATACACTACAATAAGTTTAGTAGTTTTGTCCAAAAAGTTCCTTTAAAAAAATTAACCCTAACGAGAAATAAATCGTTTTGAGAAAAATTATTTTAAGATGCCTTAAATCGACTAATTGGAGGAAATTAAGGTTTTTTTCGTATTATACCATTACAGTACAATAAGTTTAGTAGTTTTGTCCTAAAAGTTCATTTAAAAAACATAAGCCTAGCTAGTAAATAAATAATTAAGAAAAAGTTATTTTATGTCCCTTTAAAGCAACTAAATGAATGAAATTTGTGATTTTTTTGCATAAACTCAAGACAGCCCAATAAGTTTACTAATATTGTCCAAAAAGTTCGTTTAAAAAAATTAACCCAAACGAGAAATAAATCATTTCGAAAAAAATTATTTTAAGATGCTTAAATCGACTAATTGGAGCAAATTAAGGTTTTTTGTGTATTATACCAATACATTACAATAAGTTTAGTAGTTTTGTCCAAAAAGTTCCTTTAAAAAAATTAACCCTAACGAGAAATAAATCGTTTTGAGAAAAATTATTTTAAGATGCCTTAAATCGACTAATTGGAGCAAATTAAGGTTTTTTGTGTATTATACCAATACACTACAATAAGTTTAGTAGTTTTGTCCAAAAAGTTCCTTTAAAAAAATTAACCCTAACGACAAATAAATCGTTTTGAGAAAAATTATTTTAAGATGCCTTAAATCGACTAATTGGAGCAAATTAAGGTTTTTTGTGTATTATACCAATACACTACAATAAGTTTAGTAGTTTTGTCCAAAAAGTTCCTTTTAAAAAGTTAACCCTAGCGAGAAATAAATAATTTTGAAAAAAATTATAATTGGAGGAAATGTTAAGACGGCAGGAGTGATATTCTTCTGATAAAAACAATATTTTATCTTAGGAACGCCAATAATTTCGTTCTTTAGTCTGTTCGCAGGCCTTCGGGCCGCCAAAAATATAGTTTGGGGATAATTGGATACCATAAAACCGCTGAAAGATATACCGCAAACGCTATGGCGCTAAGATGATGTAGGAGAATGCCCAGTCCACTTTAGTGCCTAACCGCTCCACGCAAGAATTTTCATTTTCCGACGCTAGTGAAAGACAGTCGAGTGGACTTTGAAATATTTCAACGAGAAAACATTTTTGTCCCATAACTCGGAACCGGACGTTCCACTACCAAAAAGTCCTGTATAAGAAATATTCAGGAGACCATTCTGGACAATTCTCCTGTGGCAACCGTTAAAAAATATTGCTAGTGAAAGAAGTTAGCGATATATTTCCATTATACGAGTGGACTTAGAATAATTTTCGAGGAAAATTTACATTTTTTGATTTGTGACACAACCGCTGAAAGATATACCGCAAACACTGTGGCGCTAAGATCATACGCCTAGTGAGTCTGTGACGGTACATACGATTTTTAACGAGAAAAGTTTTGGCATCTTTTATCTTAGAAAAAGATCCTGGCGCATAACAACAATGATGATGTAGAAGAATGCCCAGTCCACTGTCAAATGACGACTGGAAGATCGGATACTAGTCATTGATGCCGGCAATGATAGTATGGAAAATTTTATCGCGGAGCCTTGCCTTACTAACGTCCAGAGAGATGAGAGCTATGTGCCTGGAGAAAAGATTGAGCCAATAGCCGCGCCGACGAAATACGTTAGTGAGAAAGAGGGTTGAAGGTCTCTACGGTAATAAAAGCAACTAAATGAATAAAATGTGTGATTTTTTGTATAAACTCAAGATAGCGCAATAAGTTTACTAGTTTTGTCCAAAAAGTTCGTTTAAAAAAATTAACCCTAACGAGAAATAAATCGTTTTGAGAAAAATTATTTTAAGATGCCTTAAATCGACTAATTGGAGCAAATTAAGGTTTTTTGTGTATTATACCAATACACTACAATAAGTTTAGTAGTTTTGTCCAAAAAGTTCCTTTTAAAAAGTTAACCCTAGCGAGAAATAAATCATTTTGAAAAAAATTATAATTGGAGGAAATGTTAAGACGGCAGGAGTGATATTCTTCTGATAAAAACAATATTTTATCTTAGGAACGCCAATAATTTCGTTCTTTAGTCTGTTCGCAGGCCTTCGGGCCGCCAAAAATATAGTTTGGGGATAATTGGATACCATAAAACCGCTGAAAGATATACCGCAAACGCTATGGCGCTAAGATGATGTAGGAGAATGCCCAGTCCACTTTAGTGCCTAACCGCTCCACGCAAGAATTTTCATTTTCCGACGCTAGTGAAAGACAGTCGAGTGGACTTAGAAAAATTTCAACGAGAAAACATTTTTGTCCCATAACTCGGAACCGGACGTTCCACTACCAAAAAGTCCTGTATAAGAAATATTCAGGAGACCATTCTGGACAATTCTCCTGTGGGAACCGTTAAAAAATATTGCTAGTGAAAGAAGTTAGCGATATATTTCCATTATACGAGTGGACTTAGAATAATTTTCGAGGAAAATTTACATTTTTTGATTTGTGACACAACCGCTGAAAGATATACCGCAAACACTGTGGCGCTAAGATCATACGCCTAGTGAGTCTGTGACGGTACATACGATTTTTAACGAGAAAAGTTTTGGCATCAGCCCACTGTCAAATGACGACTGGAAGATCGGATACTAGTCATTGATGCCGGCAATGATAGTATGGAAGATTTTATCGCGGAGCCTTGCCTTACTAACGTCCAGAGAGATGAGAGCTATGTGCCTGGAGAAAAGATTGAGCCAATAGCCGCGCCGACGAAATACGTTAGTGAGAAAGAGGGTTGAAGGTCTCTACGGTAATTAAAGCAACTAAATGAATAAAATGTGTGATTTTTTTGTATAAACTCAAGATAGCGCAATAAGTTTACTAGTTTTGTCCAAAAAGTTCGTTTAAAAAAATTAACCCTAACGAGAAATAAATCATTTTGAAAAAAATTATTTTAAGATGCTTAAATCGACTAATTGGAGGAAATTAAGGTTTTTTTCGTATTATACCATTACAGTACAATAAGTTTAGTAGTTTTGTCTTAAAAGTTCATTTAAAAAACATAAGCCTAGCTAGTAAATAAATAATTAAGAAAAAGTTATTTTATGTCCCTTTAAAGCAACTAAATGAATGAAATTTGTGATTTTTTTGTATAAACTCAAGACAGCCCAATAAGTTTACTAATTTTGTCCAAAAAGTTCGTTTAAAAAAATTAACCCAAACGAGAAATAAATCATTTCGAAAAAAATTATTTTAAGATGCTTAAATCGACTAATTGGAGCCAATTAAGGTTTTTTGTGTATTATACCAATACATTACAATAAGTTTAGTAGTTTTGTCCAAAAAGTTCCTTTAAAAAAATTAACCCTAACGAGAAATAAATCGTTTTGAGAAAAATTATTTTAAGATGCCTTAAATCGACTAATTGGAGCAAATTAAGGTTTTTTGTGTATTATACCAATACACTACAATAAGTTTAGTAGTTTTGTCCAAAAATTCCTTTAAAAAAATTAACCCTAACGAGAAATAAATCGTTTTGAGAAAAATTATTTTAAGATGCCTTAAATCGACTAATTGGAGGAAATTAAGGTTTTTTTCGTGTTATACCATTACAGTACAATAAGTTTAGTAGTTTTGTCCTAAAAGTTCATTTAAAAAACATAAGCCTAGCTAGTAAATAAATAATTAAGAAAAAGTTATTTTATGTCCCTTTAAAGCAACTAAATGAATGAAATTTGTGATTTTTTTGTACAAACTCAAGACAGCCCAATATGTTTACTAATTTTGTCCGAAAAGTTCGTTTAAAAAAATTAACCCAAACGAGAAATAAATCATTTCGAAAAAAACTATTTTAAGATGCTTAAATCGACTAATTGGAGCAAATTAAGGTTTTTTGTGTATTATACCAATACATTACAATAAGTTTAGTAGTTTTGTCCAAAAAGTTCCTTTAAAAAAATTAACCCTAACGAGAAATAAATCGTTTTGAGAAAAAGTATTTTAAGATGCCTTAAATCGACTAATTGGAGCAAATTAAGGTTTTTTGTGTATTATACCAATACACTACAATAAGTTTAGTAGTTTTGTCCAAAAAGTTCCTTTAAAAAAATTAACCCTAACGAGAAATAACTCGTTTTGAGAAAAATTATTTTAAGATGCCTTAAATCGACTAATTGGAGCAAATTAAGGTTTTTTGTGTATTATACCAATACACTACAATAAGTTTAGCAGTTTTGTCCAAAAAGTTCCTTTTAAAAAGTTAACCCTAGCGAGAAATAAATCATTTTGAAAAAAATTATAATTGGAGGAAATGTTAAGACGGCAGGAGTGATATTCTTCTGATAAAAACAATATTTTATCTTAGGAACGCCAATAATTTCGTTCTTTAGTCTGTTCGCAGGCCTTCGGGCCGCCAAAAATATAGTTTGGGGATAATTGGATACCATAAAACCGCTGAAAGATATACCGCAAACGCTATGGCGCTAAGATGATGTAGGAGAATGCCCAGTCCACTTTAGTGCCTAACCGCTCCACGCAAGAATTTTCATTTTCCGACGCTAGTGAAAGACAGTCGAGTGTACTTAGAAAAATTTCAACGAGAAAACATTTTTGTCCCATAACTCGGAACCGGACGTTCCACTACCAAAAAGTCCTGTATAAGAAATATTCAGGAGACCATTCTGGACAATTCTCCTGTGGCAACCGTTAAAAAATATTGCTAGTGAAAGAAGTTAGCGATATATTTCCATTATACGAGTGGACTTAGAATAATTTTCGAGGAAAATTTACATTTTTTGATTTGTGACACAACCGCTGAAAGATATACCGCAAACACTGTGGCGCTAAGATCATACGCCTAGTGAGTCTGTGACGGTACATACGATTTTTAACGAGAAAAGTTTTGGCATCTTTTATCTTAGAAAAAGATCCTGGCGCATAACAACAATGATGATGTAGAAGAATGCCCAGTCCACTGTCAAATGACGACTGGAAGATCGGATACTAGTCATTGATGCCGGCAATGATAGTATGGAAAATTTTATCGCGGAGCCTTGCCTTACTAACGTCCAGAGAGATGAGAGCTATGTGCCTGGAGAAAAGATTGAGCCAATAGCCGCGCCGACGAAATACGTTAGTGAGAAAGAGGGTTGAAGGTCTCTACGGTAATAAAAGCAACTAAATGAATAAAATGTGTGATTTTTTTGTATAAACTCAAGATAGCGCAATAAGTTTACTAGTTTTGTCCAAAAAGTTCGTTTAAAAAAATTAACCCTAACGAGAAATAAATCGTTTTGAGAAAAATTATTTTAAGATGCCTTAAATCGACTAATTGGAGCAAATTAAGGTTTTTTGTGTATTATACCAATACACTACAATAAGTTTAGTAGTTTTGTCCAAAAAGTTCCTTTAAAAAAATTAACCCTAACGAGAAATAAATCGTTTTGAGAAAAATTATTTTAAGATGCCTTAAATCGACTAATTGGAGCAAATTAAGGTTTTTTGTGTATTATACCAATACACTACAATAAGTTTAGTAGTTTTGTCCAAAAAGTTCCTTTAAAAAAATTAACCCTAACGAGAAATAAATCGTTTTAGAAAAATTATTTTAAGATGCCTTAAATCGACTAATTGGAGCAAATTAAGGTTTTTTGTGTATTATACCAATACACTACAATAAGTTTAGTAGTTTTGTCCAAAAAGTTCCTTTTAAAAAGTTAACCCTAGCGAGAAATAAATCATTTTGAAAAAAATTATAATTGGAGGAAATGTTAAGACGGCAGGAGTGATATTCTTCTGATAAAAACAATATTTTATCTTAGGAACGCCAATAATTTCGTTCTTTAGTCTGTTCGCAGGCCTTCGGGCCGCCAAAAATATAGTTTGGGGATAATTGGATACCATAAAACCGCTGAAAGATATACCGCAAACGCTATGGCGCTAAGATGATGTAGGAGAATGCCCAGTCCACTTTAGTGCCTAACCGCTCCACGCAAGAATTTTCATTTTCCGACGCTAGTGAAAGACAGTCGAGTGGACTTAGAAAAATTTCAACGAGAAAACATTTTTGTCCCATAACTCGGAACCGGACGTTCCACTACCAAAAAGTCCTGTATAAGAAATATTCAGGAGACCATTCTGGACAATTCTCCTGTGGGAACCGTTAAAAAATATTGCTAGTGAAAGAAGTTAGCGATATATTTCCATTATACGAGTGGACTTAGAATAATTTTCGAGGAAAATTTACATTTTTTGATTTGTGACACAACCGCTGAAAGATATACCGCAAACACTGTGGCGCTAAGATCATACGCCTAGTGAGTCTGTGACGGTACATACGATTTTTAACGAGAAAAGTTTTGGCATCAGCCCACTGTCAAATGACGACTGGAAGATCGGATACTAGTCATTGATGCCGGCAATGATAGTATGGAAGATTTTATCGCGGAGCCTTGCCTTACTAACGTCCAGAGAGATGAGAGCTATGTGCCTGGAGAAAAGATTGAGCCAATAGCCGCGCCGACGAAATACGTTAGTGAGAAAGAGGGTTGAAGGTCTCTACGGTAATTAAAGCAACTAAATGAATAAAATGTGTGATTTTTTTGTATAAACTCAAGATAGCGCAATAAGTTTACTAGTTTTGTCCAAAAAGTTCGTTTAAAAAAATTAACCTTAACGAGAAATAAATCATTTTGAAAAAAATTATTTTAAGATGCTTAAATCGACTAATTGGAGGAAATTAAGGTTTTTTTCGTATTATACCATTACAGTACAATAAGTTTAGTAGTTTTGTCCTAAAAGTTCATTTAAAAAACATAAGCCTAGCTAGTAAATAAATAATTAAGAAAAAGTTATTTTATGTCCCTTTAAAGCAACTAAATGAATGAAATTTGTGATTTTTTTGTATAAACTCAAGACAGCCCAATAAGTTTACTAATTTTGTCCAAAAAGTTCGTTTAAAAAAATTAACCCAAACGAGAAATAAATCATTTCGAAAAAAATTATTTTAAGATGCTTAAATCGACTAATTGGAGCCAATTAAGGTTTTTTGTGTATTATACCAATACATTACAATAAGTTTAGTAGTTTTGTCCAAAAAGTTCCTTTAAAAAAATTAACCCTAACGAGAAATAAATCGTTTTGAGAAAAATTATTTTAAGATGCCTTAAATCGACTAATTGGAGCAAATTAAGGTTTTTTGTGTATTATACCAATACACTACAATAAGTTTAGTAGTTTTGTCCAAAAAGTTCCTTTAAAAAAATTAACCCTAACGAGAAATAAATCGTTTTGAGAAAAATTATTTTAAGATGCCTTAAATCGACTAATTGGAGGAAATTAAGGTTTTTTTCGTATTATACCATTACAGTACAATTAGTTTAGTAGTTTTGTCCTAAAAGTTCATTTAAAAAACATAAGCCTAGCTAGTAAATAAATAATTAAGAAAAAGTTATTTTATGTCCCTTTAAAGCAACTAAATGAATGAAATTTGTGATTTTTTTGTACAAACTCAAGACAGCCCAATATGTTTACTAATTTTGTCCAAAAAGTTCGTTTAAAAAAATTAACCCAAACGAGAAATAAATCATTTCGAAAAAAATTATTTTAAGATGCTTAAATCGACTAATTGGAGCAAATTAAGGTTTTTTGTGTATTATACCAATACATTACAATAAGTTTAGTAGTTTTGTCCAAAAAGTTCCTTTAAAAAAATTAACCCTAACGAGAAATAAATCGTTTTGAGAAAAAGTATTTTAAGATGCCTTAAATCGACTAATTGGAGCAAATTAAGGTTTTTTGTGTATTATACCAATACACTACAATAAGTTTAGTAGTTTTGTCCAAAAAGTTCCTTTAAAAAAATTAACCCTAACGAGAAATAACTCGTTTTGAGAAAAATTATTTTAAGATGCCTTAAATCGACTAATTGGAGCAAATTAAGGTTTTTTGTGTATTATACCAATACACTACAATAAGTTTAGCAGTTTTGTCCAAAAAGTTCCTTTTAAAAAGTTAACCCTAGCGAGAAATAAATCATTTTGAAAAAAATTATAATTGGAGGAAATGTTAAGACGGCAGGAGTGATATTCTTCTGATAAAAACAATATTTTATCTTAGGAACGCCAATAATTTCGTTCTTTAGTCTGTTCGCAGGCCTTCGGGCCGCCAAAAATATAGTTTGGGGATAATTGGATACCATAAAACCGCTGAAAGATATACCGCAAACGCTATGGCGCTAAGATGATGTAGGAGAATGCCCAGTCCACTTTAGTGCCTAACCGCTCCACGCAAGAATTTTCATTTTCCGACGCTAGTGAAAGACAGTCGAGTGTACTTAGAAAAATTTCAACGAGAAAACATTTTTGTCCCATAACTCGGAACCGGACGTTCCACTACCAAAAAGTCCTGTATAAGAAATATTCAGGAGACCATTCTGGACAATTCTCCTGTGGCAACCGTTAAAAAATATTGCTAGTGAAAGAAGTTAGCGATATATTTCCATTATACGAGTGGACTTAGAATAATTTTCGAGGAAAATTTACATTTTTTGATTTGTGACACAACCGCTGAAAGATATACCGCAAACACTGTGGCGCTAAGATCATACGCCTAGTGAGTCTGTGACGGTACATACGATTTTTAACGAGAAAAGTTTTGGCATCAGCCCACTGTCAAATGACGACTGGAAGATCGGATACTAGTCATTGATGCCGGCAATGATAGTATGGAAGATTTTATCGCGGAGCCTTGCCTTACTAACGTCCAGAGAGATGAGAGCTATGTGCCTGGAGAAAAGATTGAGCCAATAGCCGCGCCGACGAAATACGTTAGTGAGAAAGAGGGTTGAAGGTCTCTACGGTAATTAAAGCAACTAAATGAATAAAATGTGTGATTTTTTTGTATAAACTCAAGATAGCGCAATAAGTTTACTAGTTTTGTCCAAAAAGTTCGTTTAAAAAAATTAACCCTAACGAGAAATTAATCATTTTGAAAAAAAATATTTTAAGATGCTTAAATCGACTAATTGGAGGAAATTAAGGTTTTTTTCGTATTATACCATTACAGTACAATAAGTTTAGTAGTTTTGTCCTAAAAGTTCATTTAAAAAACATAAGCCTAGCTAGTAAATAAATAATTAAGAAAAAGTTATTTTATGTCCCTTTAAAGCAACTAAATGAATGAAATTTGTGATTTTTTTGTATAAACTCAAGACAGCCCAATAAGTTTACTAATTTTGTCCAAAAAGTTCGTTTAAAAAAATTAACCCAAACGAGAAATAAATCATTTCGAAAAAAATTATTTTAAGATGCTTAAATCGACTAATTGGAGCAAATTAAGGTTTTTTGTGTATTATACCAATACATTACAATAAGTTTAGTAGTTTTGTCCAAAAAGTTCCTTTAAAAAAATTAACCCTAACGAGAAATAAATCGTTTTGAGAAAAATTATTTTAAGATGCCTTAAATCGACTAATTGGAGCAAATTAAGGTTTTTCGTGTATTATACCAATACACTACAATAAGATTAGTAGTTTTGTCCAAAAAGTTCCTTTAAAAAAATTAACCCTAACGAGAAATAAATCGTTTTGAGAAAAATTATTTTAAGATGCCTTAAATCGACTAATTGGAGGAAATTAAGGTTTTTTTCGTATTATACCATTACAGTACAATAAGTTTAGTAGTTTTGTCCTAAAAGTTCATTTAAAAAACATAAGCCTAGCTAGTAAATAAATAATTAAGAAAAAGTTATTTTATGTCCCTTTAAAGCAACTAAATGAATGAAATTTGTGATTTTTTTGTACAAACTCAAGACAGCCCAATATGTTTACTAATTTTGTCCAAAAAGTTCGTTTAAAAAAATTAACCCAAACGAGAAATAAATCATTTCGAAAAAAATTATTTTAAGATGCTTAAATCGACTAATTGGAGCAAATTAAGGTTTTTTGTGTATTATACCAATACATTACAATAAGTTTAGTAGTTTTGTCCAAAAAGTTCCTTTAAAAAAATTAACCCTAACGAGAAATAAATCGTTTTGAGAAAAAGTATTTTAAGATGCCTTAAATCGACTAATTGGAGCAAATTAAGGTTTTTTGTGTATTATACCAATACACTACAATAAGTTTAGTAGTTTTGTCCAAAAAGTTCCTTTAAAAAAATTAACCCTAACGAGAAATAACTCGTTTTGAGAAAAATTATTTTAAGATGCCTTAAATCGACTAATTGGAGCAAATTAAGGTTTTTTGTGTATTATACCAATACACTACAATAAGTTTAGCAGTTTTGTCCAAAAAGTTCCTTTTAAAAAGTTAACCCTAGCGAGAAATAAATCATTTTGAAAAAAATTATAATTGGAGGAAATGTTAAGACGGCAGGAGTGATATTCTTCTGATAAAAACAATATTTTATCTTAGGAACGCCAATAATTTCGTTCTTTAGTCTGTTCGCAGGCCTTCGGGCCGCCAAAAATATAGTTTGGGGATAATTGGATACCATAAAACCGCTGAAAGATATACCGCAAACGCTATGGCGCTAAGATGATGTAGGAGAATGCCCAGTCCACTTTAGTGCCTAACCGCTCCACGCAAGAATTTTCATTTTCCGACGCTAGTGAAAGACAGTCGAGTGTACTTAGAAAAATTTCAACGAGAAAACATTTTTGTCCCATAACTCGGAACCGGACGTTCCACTACCAAAAAGTCCTGTATAAGAAATATTCAGGAGACCATTCTGGACAATTCTCCTGTGGCAACCGTTAAAAAATATTGCTAGTGAAAGAAGTTAGCGATATATTTCCATTATACGAGTGGACTTAGAATAATTTTCGAGGAAAATTTACATTTTTTGATTTGTGACACAACCGCTGAAAGATATACCGCAAACACTGTGGCGCTAAGATCATACGCCTAGTGAGTCTGTGACGGTACATACGATTTTTAACGAGAAAAGTTTTGGCATCTTTTATCTTAGAAAAAGATCCTGGCGCATAACAACAATGATGATGTAGAAGAATGCCCAGTCCACTGTCAAATGACGACTGGAAGATCGGATACTAGTCATTGATGCCGGCAATGATAGTATGGAAAATTTTATCGCGGAGCCTTGCCTTACTAACGTCCAGAGAGATGAGAGCTATGTGCCTGGAGAAAAGAGTGAGCCAATAGCCGCGCCGACGAAATACGTTAGTGAGAAAGAGGGTTGAAGGTCTCTACGGTAATAAAAGCAACTAAATGAATAAAATGTGTGATTTTTTTGTATAAACTCAAGATAGCGCAATAAGTTTACTAGTTTTGTCCAAAAAGTTCGTTTAAAAAAATTAACCCTAACGAGAAATAAATCGTTTTGAGAAAAATTATTTTAAGATGCCTTAAATCGACTAATTGGAGCAAATTAAGGTTTTTTGTGTATTATACCAATACACTACAATAAGTTTAGTAGTTTTGTCCAAAAAGTTCCTTTAAAAAAATTAACCCTAACGAGAAATAAATCGTTTTGAGAAAAATTATTTTAAGATGCCTTAAATCGACTAATTGGAGCAAATTAAGGTTTTTTGTGTATTATACCAATACACTACAATAAGTTTAGTAGTTTTGTCCAAAAAGTTCCTTTTAAAAAGTTAACCCTAGCGAGAAATAAATCATTTTGAAAAAAATTATAATTGGAGGAAATGTTAAGACGGCAGGAGTGATATTCTTCTGATAAAAACAATATTTTATCTTAGGAACGCCAATAATTTCGTTCTTTAGTCTGTTCGCAGGCCTTCGGGCCGCCAAAAATATAGTTTGGGGATAATTGGATACCATAAAACCGCTGAAAGATATACCGCAAACGCTATGGCGCTAAGATGATGTAGGAGAATGCCCAGTCCACTTTAGTGCCTAACCGCTCCACGCAAGAATTTTCATTTTCCGACGCTAGTGAAAGACAGTCGAGTGGACTTAGAAAAATTTCAACGAGAAAACATTTTTGTCCCATAACTCGGAACCGGACGTTCCACTACCAAAAAGTCCTGTATAAGAAATATTCAGGAGACCATTCTGGACAATTCTCCTGTGGGAACCGTTAAAAAATATTGCTAGTGAAAGAAGTTAGCGATATATTTCCATTATACGAGTGGACTTAGAATAATTTTCGAGGAAAATTTACATTTTTTGATTTGTGACACAACCGCTGAAAGATATACCGCAAACACTGTGGCGCTAAGATCATACGCCTAGTGAGTCTGTGACGGTACATACGATTTTTAACGAGAAAAGTTTTGGCATCAGCCCACTGTCAAATGACGACTGGAAGATCGGATACTAGTCATTGATGCCGGCAATGATAGTATGGAAGATTTTATCGCGGAGCCTTGCCTTACTAACGTCCAGAGAGATGAGAGCTATGTGCCTGGAGAAAAGATTGAGCCAATAGCCGCGCCGACGAAATACGTTAGTGAGAAAGAGGGTTGAAGGTCTCTACGGTAATTAAAGCAACTAAATGAATAAAATGTGTGATTTTTTTGTATAAACTCAAGATAGCGCAATAAGTTTACTAGTTTTGTCCAAAAAGTTCGTTTAAAAAAATTAACCTTAACGAGAAATAAATCATTTTGAAAAAAATTATTTTAAGATGCTTAAATCGACTAATTGGAGGAAATTAAGGTTTTTTTCGTATTATACCATTACAGTACAATAAGTTTAGTAGTTTTGTCCTAAAAGTTCATTTAAAAAACATAAGCCTAGCTAGTAAATAAATAATTAAGAAAAAGTTATTTTATGTCCCTTTAAAGCAACTAAATGAATGAAATTTGTGATTTTTTTGTATAAACTCAAGACAGCCCAATAAGTTTACTAATTTTGTCCAAAAAGTTCGTTTAAAAAAATTAACCCAAACGAGACATAAATCATTTCGAAAAAAATTATTTTAAGATGCTTAAATCGACTAATTGGAGCCAATTAAGGTTTTTTGTGTATTATACCAATACATTACAATAAGTTTAGTAGTTTTGTCCAAAAAGTTCCTTTAAAAAAATTAACCCTAACGAGAAATAAATCGTTTTGAGAAAAATTATTTTAAGATGCCTTAAATCGACTAATTGGAGCAAATTAAGGTTTTTTGTGTATTATACCAATACACTACAATAAGTTTAGTAGTTTTGTCCAAAAAGTTCCTTTAAAAAAATTAACCCTAACGAGAAATAAATCGTTTTGAGAAAAATTATTTTAAGATGCCTTAAATCGACTAATTGGAGGAAATTAAGGTTTTTTTCGTATTATACCATTACAGTACAATAAGTTTAGTAGTTTTGTCCTAAAAGTTCATTTAAAAAACATAAGCCTAGCTAGTAAATAAATAATTAAGAAAAAGTTATTTTATGTCCCTTTAAAGCAACTAAATGAATGAAATTTGTGATTTTTTTGTACAAACTCAAGACAGCCCAATATGTTTACTAATTTTGTCCAAAAAGTTCGTTTAAAAAAATTAACCCAAACGAGAAATAAATCATTTCGAAAAAAATTATTTTAAGATGCTTAAATCGACTAATTGGAGCAAATTAAGGTTTTTTGTGTATTATACCAATACATTACAATAAGTTTAGTAGTTTTGTCCAAAAAGTTCCTTTAAAAAAATTAACCCTAACGAGAAATAAATCGTTTTGAGAAAAAGTATTTTAAGATGCCTTAAATCGACTAATTGGAGCAAATTAAGGTTTTTTGTGTATTATACCAATACACTACAATAAGTTTAGTAGTTTTGTCCAAAAAGTTCCTTTAAAAAAATTAACCCTAACGAGAAATAACTCGTTTTGAGAAAAATTATTTTAAGATGCCTTAAATCGACTAATTGGAGCAAATTAAGGTTTTTTGTGTATTATACCAATACACTACAATAAGTTTAGCAGTTTTGTCCAAAAAGTTCCTTTTAAAAAGTTAACCCTAGCGAGAAATAAATCATTTTGAAAAAAATTATAATTGGAGGAAATGTTAAGACGGCAGGAGTGATATTCTTCTGATAAAAACAATATTTTATCTTAGGAACGCCAATAATTTCGTTCTTTAGTCTGTTCGCAGGCCTTCGGGCCGCCAAAAATATAGTTTGGGGATAATTGGATACCATAAAACCGCTGAAAGATATACCGCAAACGCTATGGCGCTAAGATGATGTAGGAGAATGCCCAGTCCACTTTAGTGCCTAACCGCTCCACGCAAGAATTTTCATTTTCCGACGCTAGTGAAAGACAGTCGAGTGTACTTAGAAAAATTTCAACGAGAAAACATTTTTGTCCCATAACTCGGAACCGGACGTTCCACTACCAAAAAGTCCTGTATAAGAAATATTCAGGAGTCCATTCTGGACAATTCTCCTGTGGCAACCGTTAAAAAATATTGCTAGTGAAAGAAGTTAGCGATATATTTCCATTATACGAGTGGACTTAGAATAATTTTCGAGGAAAATTTACATTTTTTGATTTGTGACACAACCGCTGAAAGATATACCGCAAACACTGTGGCGCTAAGATCATACGCCTAGTGAGTCTGTGACGGTACATACGATTTTTAACGAGAAAAGTTTTGGCATCAGCCCACTGTCAAATGACGACTGGAAGATCGGATACTAGTCATTGATGCCGGCAGTGATAGTATGGAAGATTTTATCGCGGAGCCTTGCCTTACTAACGTCCAGAGAGATGAGAGCTATGTGCCTGGAGAAAAGATTGAGCCAATAGCCGCGCCGACGAAATACGTTAGTGAGAAAGAGGGTTGAAGGTCTCTACGGTAATTAAAGCAACTAAATGAATAAAATGTGTGATTTTTTTGTATAAACTCAAGATAGCGCAATAAGTTTACTAGTTTTGTCCAAAAAGTTCGTTTAAAAAAATTAACCCTAACGAGAAATTAATCATTTTGAAAAAAAATATTTTAAGATGCTTAATTCGACTAATTGGAGGAAATTAAGGTTTTTTTCGTATTATACCATTACAGTACAATAAGTTTAGTAGTTTTGTCCTAAAAGTTCATTTAAAAAACATAAGCCTAGCTAGTAAATAAATAATTAAGAAAAAGTTATTTTATGTCCCTTTAAAGCAACTAAATGAATGAAATTTGTGATTTTTTTGTATAAACTCAAGACAGCCCAATAAGTTTACTAATTTTGTCCAAAAAGTTCGTTTAAAAAAATTAACCCAAACGAGAAATAAATCATTTCGAAAAAAATTATTTTAAGATGCTTAAATCGACTAATTGGAGCAAATTAAGGTTTTTTGTGTATTATACCAATACATTACAATAAGTTTAGTGGTTTTGTCCAAAAAGTTCCTTTAAAAAAATTAACCCTAACGAGAAATAAATCGTTTTGAGAAAAATTATTTTAAGATGCCTTAAATCGACTAATTGGAGCAAATTAAGGTTTTTCGTGTATTATACCAATACACTACAATAAGATTAGTAGTTTTGTCCAAAAAGTTCCTTTAAAAAAATTAACCCTAACGAGAAATAAATCGTTTTGAGAAAAATTATTTTAAGATGCCTTAAATCGACTAATTGGAGGAAATTAAGGTTTTTTTCGTATTATACCATTACAGTACAATAAGTTTAGTAGTTTTGTCCTAAAAGTTCATTTAAAAAACATAAGCCTAGCTAGTAAATAAATAATTAAGAAAAAGTTATTTTATGTCCCTTTAAAGCAACTAAATGAATGAAATTTGTGATTTTTTTGTACAAACTCAAGACAGCCCAATATGTTTACTAATTTTGTCCAAAAAGTTCGTTTAAAAAAATTAACCCAAACGAGAAATAAATCATTTCGAAAAAAATTATTTTAAGATGCTTAAATCGACTAATTGGAGCAAATTAAGGTTTTTTGTGTATTATACCCATACATTACAATAAGTTTAGTAGTTTTGTCCAAAAAGTTCCTTTAAAAAAATTAACCCTAACGAGAAATAAATCGTTTTGAGAAAAAGTATTTTAAGATGCCTTAAATCGACTAATTGGAGCAAATTAAGGTTTTTTGTGTATTATACCAATACACTACAATAAGTTTAGTAGTTTTGTCCAAAAAGTTCCTTTAAAAAAATTAACCCTAACGAGAAATAACTCGTTTTGAGAAAAATTATTTTAAGATGCCTTAAATCGACTAATTGGAGCAAATTAAGGTTTTTTGTGTATTATACCAATACACTACAATAAGTTTAGCAGTTTTGTCCAAAAAGTTCCTTTTAAAAAGTTAACCCTAGCGAGAAATAAATCATTTTGAAAAAAATTATAATTGGAGGAAATGTTAAGACGGCAGGAGTGATATTCTTCTGATAAAAACAATATTTTATCTTAGGAACGCCAATAATTTCGTTCTTTAGTCTGTTCGCAGGCCTTCGGGCCGCCAAAAATATAGTTTGGGGATAATTGGATACCATAAAACCGCTGAAAGATATACCGCAAACGCTATGGCGCTAAGATGATGTAGGAGAATGCCCAGTCCACTTTAGTGCCTAACCGCTCCACGCAAGAATTTTCATTTTCCGACGCTAGTGAAAGACAGTCGAGTGTACTTAGAAAAATTTCAACGAGAAAACATTTTTGTCCCATAACTCGGAACCGGACGTTCCACTACCAAAAAGTCCTGTATAAGAAATATTCAGGAGTCCATTCTGGACAATTCTCCTGTGGCAACCGTTAAAAAATATTGCTAGTGAAAGAAGTTAGCGATATATTTCCATTATACGAGTGGACTTAGAATAATTTTCGAGGAAAATTTACATTTTTTGATTTGTGACACAACCGCTGAAAGATATACCGCAAACACTGTGGCGCTAAGATCATACGCCTAGTGAGTCTGTGACGGTACATACGATTTTTAACGAGAAAAGTTTTGGCATCAGCCCACTGTCAAATGACGACTGGAAGATCGGATACTAGTCATTGATGCCGGCAGTGATAGTATGGAAGATTTTATCGCGGAGCCTTGCCTTACTAACTAACGTCCAGAGAGATGAGAGCTATGTGCCTGGAGAAAAGATTGAGCCAATAGCCGCGCCGACGAAATACGTTAGTGAGAAAGAGGGTTGAAGGTCTCTACGGTAATTAAAGCAACTAAATGAATAAAATGTGTGATTTTTTTGTATAAACTCAAGATAGCGCAATAAGTTTACTAGTTTTGTCCAAAAAGTTCGTTTAAAAAAATTAACCCTAACGAGAAATTAATCATTTTGAAAAAAAATATTTTAAGATGCTTAAATCGACTAATTGGAGGAAATTAAGGTTTTTTTCGTATTATACCATTACAGTACAATAAGTTTAGTAGTTTTGTCCTAAAAGTTCATTTAAAAAACATAAGCCTAGCTAGTAAATAAATAATTAAGAAAAAGTTATTTTATGTCCCTTTAAAGCAACTAAATGAATGAAATTTGTGATTTTTTTGTATAAACTCAAGACAGCCCAATAAGTTTACTAATTTTGTCCAAAAAGTTCGTTTAAAAAAATTAACCCAAACGAGAAATAAATCATTTCGAAAAAAATTATTTTAAGATGCTTAAATCGACTAATTGGAGCAAATTAAGGTTTTTTGTGTATTATACCAATACATTACAATAAGTTTAGTAGTTTTGTCCAAAAAGTTCCTTTAAAAAAATTAACCCTAACGAGAAATAAATCGTTTTGAGAAAAATTATTTTAAGATGCCTTAAATCGACTAATTGGAGCAAATTAAGGTTTTTCGTGTATTATACCAATACACTACAATAAGATTAGTAGTTTTGTCCAAAAAGTTCCTTTAAAAAAATTAACCCTAACGAGAAATAAATCGTTTTGAGAAAAATTATTTTAAGATGCCTTAAATCGACTAATTGGAGGAAATTAAGGTTTTTTTCGTATTATACCATTACAGTACAATAAGTTTAGTAGTTTTGTCCTAAAAGTTCATTTAAAAAACATAAGCCTAGCTAGTAAATAAATAATTAAGAAAAAGTTATTTTATGTCCCTTTAAAGCAACTAAATGAATGAAATTTGTGATTTTTTTGTACAAACTCAAGACAGCCCAATATGTTTACTAATTTTGTCCAAAAAGTTCGTTTAAAAAAATTAACCCAAACGAGAAATAAATCATTTCGAAAAAAATTATTTTAAGATGCTTAAATCGACTAATTGGAGCAAATTAAGGTTTTTTGTGTATTATACCAATACACTACAATAAGTTTAGTAGTTTTGTCCAAAAAGTTCCTTTAAAAAAATTAACCCTAACGAGAAATAACTCGTTTTGAGAAAAATTATTTTAAGATGCCTTAAATCGACTAATTGGAGCAAATTAAGGTTTTTTGTGTATTATACCAATACACTACAATAAGTTTAGCAGTTTTGTCCAAAAAGTTCCTTTTAAAAAGTTAACCCTAGCGAGAAATAAATCATTTTGAAAAAAATTATAATTGGAGGAAATGTTAAGACGGCAGGAGTGATATTCTTCTGATAAAAACAATATTTTATCTTAGGAACGCCAATAATTTCGTTCTTTAGTCTGTTCGCAGGCCTTCGGGCCGCCAAAAATATAGTTTGGGGATAATTGGATACCATAAAACCGCTGAAAGATATACCGCAAACGCTATGGCGCTAAGATGATGTAGGAGAATGCCCAGTCCACTTTAGTGCCTAACCGCTCCACGCAAGAATTTTCATTTTCCGACGCTAGTGAAAGACAGTCGAGTGGACTTAGAAAAATTTCAACGAGAAAACATTTTTGTCCCATAACTCGGAACCGGACGTTCCACTACCAAAAAGTCCTGTATAAGAAATATTCAGGAGACCATTCTGGACAATTCTCCTGTGGCAACCGTTAAAAAATATTGCTAGTGAAAGAAGTTAGCGATATATTTCCATTATACGAGTGGACTTAGAATAATTTTCGAGGAAAATTTACATTTTTTGATTTGTGACACAACCGCTGAAAGATATACCGCAAACACTGTGGCGCTAAGATCATACGCCTAGTGAGTCTGTGACGGTACATACGATTTTTAACGAGAAAAGTTTTGGCATCTTTTATCTTAGAAAAAGATCCTGGCGCATAACAACAATGATGATGTAGAAGAATGCCCAGTCCACTGTCAAATGACGACTGGAAGATCGGATACTAGTCATTGATGCCGGCAATGATAGTATGGAAAATTTTATCGCGGAGCCTTGCCTTACTAACGTCCAGAGAGATGAGAGCTATGTGCCTGGAGAAAAGATTGAGCCAATAGCCGCGCCGACGAAATACGTTAGTGAGAAAGAGGGTTGAAGGTCTCTACGGTAATAAAAGCAACTAAATGAATAAAATGTGTGATTTTTTTGTATAAACTCAAGATAGCGCAATAAGTTTACTAGTTTTGTCCAAAAAGTTCGTTTAAAAAAATTAACCCTAACGAGAAATAAATCGTTTTGAGAAAAATTATTTTAAGATGCCTTAAATCGACTAATTGGAGCAAATTAAGGTTTTTTGTGTATTATACCAATACACTACAATAAGTTTAGTAGTTTTGTCCAAAAAGTTCCTTTAAAAAAATTAACCCTAACGAGAAATAAATCGTTTTGAGAAAAATTATTTTAAGATGCCTTAAATCGACTAATTGGAGCAAATTAAGGTTTTTTGTGTATTATACCAATACACTACAATAAGTTTAGTAGTTTTGTCCAAAAAGTTCCTTTAAAAAAATTAACCCTAACGAGAAATAAATCGTTTTGAGAAAAATTATTTTAAGATGCCTTAAATCGACTAATTGGAGGAAATTAAGGTTTTTTTCGTATTATACCATTACAGTACAATAAGTTTAGTAGTTTTGTCCTAAAAGTTCATTTAAAAAACATAAGCCTAGCTAGTAAATAAATAATTAAGAAAAAGTTATTTTATGTCCCTTTAAAGCAACTAAATGAATGAAATTTGTGATTTTTTTGTACAAACTCAAGACAGCCCAATATGTTTACTAATTTTGTCCAAAAAGTTCGTTTAAAAAAATTAACCCAAACGAGAAATAAATCATTTCGAAAAAAATTATTTTAAGATGCTTAAATCGACTAATTGGAGCAAATTAAGGTTTTTTGTGTATTATACCAATACATTACAATAAGTTTAGTAGTTTTGTCCAAAAAGTTCCTTTAAAAAAATTAACCCTAACGAGAAATAAATCGTTTTGAGAAAAAGTATTTTAAGATGCCTTAAATCGACTAATTGGAGCAAATTAAGGTTTTTTGTGTATTATACCAATACACTATAATAAGTTTAGTAGTTTTGTCCAAAAAGTTCCTTTAAAAAAATTAACCCTAACGAGAAATAACTCGTTTTGAGAAAAATTATTTTAAGATGCCTTAAATCGACTAATTGGAGCAAATTAAGGTTTTTTGTGTATTATACCAATACACTACAATAAGTTTAGCAGTTTTGTCCAAAAAGTTCCTTTTAAAAAGTTAACCCTAGCGAGAAATAAATCATTTTGAAAAAAATTATAATTGGAGGAAATGTTAAGACGGCAGGAGTGATATTCTTCTGATAAAAACAATATTTTATCTTAGGAACGCCAATAATTTCGTTCTTTAGTCTGTTCGCAGGCCTTCGGGCCGCCAAAAATATAGTTTGGGGATAATTGGATACCATAAAACCGCTGAAAGATATACCGCAAACGCTATGGCGCTAAGATGATGTAGGAGAATGCCCAGTCCACTTTAGTGCCTAACCGCTCCACGCAAGAATTTTCATTTTCCGACGCTAGTGAAAGACAGTCGAGTGGACTTAGAAAAATTTCAACGAGAAAACATTTTTGTCCCATAACTCGGAACCGGACGTTCCACTACCAAAAAGTCCTGTATAAGAAATATTCAGGAGACCATTCTGGACAATTCTCCTGTGGGAACCGTTAAAAAATATTGCTAGTGAAAGAAGTTAGCGATATATTTCCATTATACGAGTGGACTTGGAATAATTTTCGAGGAAAATTTACATTTTTTGATTTGTGACACAACCGCTGAAAGATATACCGCAAACACTGTGGCGCTAAGATCATACGCCTAGTGAGTCTGTGACGGTACATACGATTTTTAACGAGAAAAGTTTTGGCATCTTTTATCTTAGAAAAAGATCCTGGCGCATAACAACAATGATGATGTAGAAGAATGCCCAGTCCACTGTCAAATGACGACTGGAAGATCGGATACTAGTCATTGATGCCGGCAATGATAGTATGGAAAATTTTATCGCGGAGCCTTGCCTTACTAACGTCCAGAGAGATGAGAGCTATGTGCCTGGAGAAAAGATTGAGCCAATAGCCGCGCCGACGAAATACGTTAGTGAGAAAGAGGGTTGAAGGTCTCTACGGTAATAAAAGCAACTAAATGAATAAAATGTGTGATTTTTTTGTATAAACTCAAGATAGCGCAATAAGTTTACTAGTTTTGTCCAAAAAGTTCGTTTAAAAAAATTAACCCTAACGAGAAATAAATCGTTTTGAGAAAAATTATTTTAAGATCCCTTAAATCGACTAATTGGAGCAAATTAAGGTTTTTTGTGTATTATACCAATACACTACAATAAGTTTAGTAGTTTTGTCCAAAAAGTTCCTTTAAAAAAATTAACCCTAACGAGAAATAAATCGTTTTGAGAAAAATTATTTTAAGATGCCTTAAATCGACTAATTGGAGCAAATTAAGGTTTTTTGTGTATTATACCAATACACTACAATAAGTTTAGTAGTTTTGTCCAAAAAGTTCCTTTAAAAAAATTAACCCTAACGAGAAATAAATCGTTTTGAGAAAAATTATTTTAAGATGCCTTAAATCGACTAATTGGAGCAAATTAAGGTTTTTTGTGTATTATACCAATACACTACAATAAGTTTAGTAGTTTTGTCCAAAAAGTTCCTTTTAAAAAGTTAACCCTAGCGAGAAATAAATCATTTTGAAAAAAATTATAATTGGAGGAAATGTTAAGACGGCAGGAGTGATATTCTTCTGATAAAAACAATATTTTATCTTAGGAACGCCAATAATTTCGTTCTTTAGTCTGTTCGCAGGCCTTCGGGCCGCCAAAAATATAGTTTGGGGATAATTGGATACCATAAAACCGCTGAAAGATATACCGCAAACGCTATGGCGCTAAGATGATGTAGGAGAATGCCCAGTCCACTTTAGTGCCTAACCGCTCCACGCAAGAATTTTCATTTTCCGACGCTAGTGAAAGACAGTCGAGTGGACTTAGAGAAATTTCAACGAGAAAACATTTTTGTCCCATAACTCGGAACCGGACGTTCCACTACCAAAAAGTCCTGTATAAGAAATATTCAGGAGACCATTCTAGACAATTCTCCTGTGGGAACCGTTAAAAAATATTGCTAGTGAAAGAAGTTAGCGATATATTTCCATTATACGAGTGGACTTAGAATAATTTTCGAGGAAAATTTACATTTTTTGATTTGTGACACAACCGCTGAAAGATATACCGCAAACACTGTGGCGCTAAGATCATACGCCTAGTGAGTCTGTGACGGTACATACGATTTTTAACGAGAAAAGTTTTGGCATCAGCCCACTGTCAAATGACGACTGGAAGATCGGATACTAGTCATTGATGCCGGCAATGATAGTATGGAAGATTTTATCGCGGAGCCTTGCCTTACTAACGTCCAGAGAGATGAGAGCTATGTGCCTGGAGAAAAGATTGAGCCAATAGCCGCGCCGACGAAATACGTTAGTGAGAAAGAGGGTTGAAGGTCTCTACGGTAATTAAAGCAACTAAATGAATAAAATGTGTGATTTTTTTGTATAAACTCAAGATAGCGCAATAAGTTTACTAGTTTTGTCCAAAAAGTTCGTTTAAAAAAATTAACCCTAACGAGAAATAAATCATTTTGAAAAAAATTATTTTAAGATGCTTAAATCGACTAATTGGAGGAAATTAAGGTTTTTTTCGTATTATACCATTACAGTACAATAAGTTTAGTAGTTTTGTCCTAAAAGTTCATTTAAAAAACATAAGCCTAGCTAGTAAATAAATAATTAAGAAAAAGTTATTTTATGTCCCTTTAAAGCAACTAAATGAATGAAATTTGTGATTTTTTTGTATAAACTCAAGACAGCCCAATAAGTTTACTAATTTTGTCCAAAAAGTTCGTTTAAAAAAATTAACCCAAACGAGAAATAAATCATTTCGAAAAAAATTATTTTAAGATGCTTAAATCGACTAATTGGAGCAAATTAAGGTTTTTTGTGTATTATACCAATACATTACAATAAGTTTAGTAGTTTTGTCCAAAAAGTTCCTTTAAAAAAATTAACCCTAACGAGAAATAAATCGTTTTGAGAAAAATTATTTTAAGATGCCTTAAATCGACTAATTGGAGCAAATTAAGGTTTTTTGTGTATTATACCAATACACTACAATAAGTTTAGTAGTTTTGTCCAAAAAGTTCCTTTAAAAAAATTAACCCTAACGAGAAATAAATCGTTTTGAGAAAAATTATTTTAAGATGCCTTAAATCGACTAATTGGAGGAAATTAAGGTTTTTTTCGTATTATACCATTACAGTACAATAAGTTTAGTAGTTTTGTCCTAAAAGTTCATTTAAAAAACATAAGCCTAGCTAGTAAATAAATAATTAAGAAAAAGTTATTTTATGTCCCTTTAAAGCAACTAAATGAATGAAATTTGTGATTTTTTTGTACAAACTCAAGACAGCCCAATATGTTTACTAATTTTGTCCAAAAAGTTCGTTTAAAAAAATTAACCCAAACGAGAAATAAATCATTTCGAAAAAAATTATTTTAAGATGCTTAAATCGACTAATTGGAGCAAATTAAGGTTTTTTGTGTATTATACCAATACATTACAATAAGTTTAGTAGTTTTGTCCAAAAAGTTCCTTTAAAAAAATTAACCCTAACGAGAAATAAATCGTTTTGAGAAAAAGTATTTTAAGATGCCTTAAATCGACTAATTGGAGCAAATTAAGGTTTTTTGTGTATTATACCAATACACTACAATAAGTTTAGTAGTTTTGTCCAAAAAGTTCCTTTAAAAAAATTAACCCTAACGAGAAATAACTCGTTTTGAGAAAAATTATTTTAAGATGCCTTAAATCGACTAATTGGAGCAAATTAAGGTTTTTTGTGTATTATACCAATACACTACAATAAGTTTAGCAGTTTTGTCCAAAAAGTTCCTTTTAAAAAGTTAACCCTAGCGAGAAATAAATCATTTTGAAAAAAATTATAATTGGAGGAAATGTTAAGACGGCAGGAGTGATATTCTTCTGATAAAAACAATATTTTATCTTAGGAACGCCAATAATTTCGTTCTTTAGTCTGTTCGCAGGCCTTCGGGCCGCCAAAAATATAGTTTGGGGATAATTGGATACCATAAAACCGCTGAAAGATATACCGCAAACGCTATGGCGCTAAGATGATGTAGGAGAATGCCCAGTCCACTTTAGTGCCTAACCGCTCCACGCAAGAATTTTCATTTTCCGACGCTAGTGAAAGACAGTCGAGTGGACTTAGAAAAATTTCAACGAGAAAACATTTTTGTCCCATAACTCGGAACCGGACGTTCCACTACCAAAAAGTCCTGTATAAGAAATATTCAGGAGACCATTCTGGACAATTCTCCTGTGGCAACCGTTAAAAAATATTGCTAGTGAAAGAAGTTAGCGATATATTTCCATTATACGAGTGGACTTAGAATAATTTTCGAGGAAAATTTACATTTTTTGATTTGTGACACAACCGCTGAAAGATATACCGCAAACACTGTGGCGCTAAGATCATACGCCTAGTGAGTCTGTGACGGTACATACGATTTTTAACGAGAAAAGTTTTGGCATCTTTTATCTTAGAAAAAGATCCTGGCGCATAACAACAATGATGATGTAGAAGAATGCCCAGTCCACTGTCAAATGACGACTGGAAGATCGGATACTAGTCATTGATGCCGGCAATGATAGTATGGAAAATTTTATCGCGGAGCCTTGCCTTACTAACGTCCAGAGAGATGAGAGCTATGTGCCTGGAGAAAAGATTGAGCCAATAGCCGCGCCGACGAAATACGTTAGTGAGAAAGAGGGTTGAAGGTCTCTACGGTAATAAAAGCAACTAAATGAATAAAATGTGTGATTTTTTTGTATAAACTCAAGATAGCGCAATAAGTTTACTAGTTTTGTCCAAAAAGTTCGTTTAAAAAAATTAACCCTAACGAGAAATAAATCGTTTTGAGAAAAATTATTTTAAGATGCCTTAAATCGACTAATTGGAGCAAATTAAGGTTTTTTGTGTATTATACCAATACACTACAATAAGTTTAGTAGTTTTGTCCAAAAAGTTCCTTTAAAAAAATTAACCCTAACGAGAAATAAATCGTTTTGAGAAAAATTATTTTAAGATGCCTTAAATCGACTAATTGGAGGAAATTAAGGTTTTTTTCGTATTATACCATTACAGTACAATAAGTTTAGTAGTTTTGTCCTAAAAGTTCATTTAAAAAACATAAGCCTAGCTAGTAAATAAATAATTAAGAAAAAGTTATTTTATGTCCCTTTAAAGCAACTAAATGAATGAAATTTGTGATTTTTTTGTACAAACTCAAGACAGCCCAATATGTTTACTAATTTTGTCCAAAAAGTTCGTTTAAAAAAATTAACCCAAACGAGAAATAAATCATTTCGAAAAAAATTATTTTAAGATGCTTAAATCGACTAATTGGAGCAAATTAAGGTTTTTTGTGTATTATACCAATACATTACAATAAGTTTAGTAGTTTTGTCCAAAAAGTTCCTTTAAAAAAATTAACCCTAACGAGAAATAAATCGTTTTGAGAAAAAGTATTTTAAGATGCCTTAAATCGACTAATTGGAGCAAATTAAGGTTTTTTGTGTATTATACCAATACACTACAATAAGTTTAGTAGTTTTGTCCAAAAAGTTCCTTTAAAAAAATTAACCCTAACGAGAAATAAATCGTTTTGAGAAAAATTATTTTAAGATGCCTTAAATCGACTAATTGGAGCAAATTAAGGTTTTTTGTGTATTATACCAATACACTACAATAAGTTTAGTAGTTTTGTCCAAAAAGTTCCTTTAAAAAAATTAACCCTAACGAGAAATAAATCGTTTTGAGAAAAATTATTTTAAGATGCCTTAAATCGACTAATTGGAGCAAATTAAGGTTTTTTGTGTATTATACCAATACACTACAATAAGTTTAGTAGTTTTGTCCAAAAAGTTCCTTTTAAAAAGTTAACCCTAGCGAGAAATAAATCATTTTGAAAAAAATTATAATTGGAGGAAATGTTAAGACGGCAGGAGTGATATTCTTCTGATAAAAACAATATTTTATCTTAGGAACGCCAATAATTTCGTTCTTTAGTCTGTTCGCAGGCCTTCGGGCCGCCAAAAATATAGTTTGGGGATAATTGGATACCATAAAACCGCTGAAAGATATACCGCAAACGCTATGGCGCTAAGATGATGTAGGAGAATGCCCAGTCCACTTTAGTGCCTAACCGCTCCACGCAAGAATTTTCATTTTCCGACGCTAGTGAAAGACAGTCGAGTGGACTTAGAGAAATTTCAACGAGAAAACATTTTTGTCCCATAACTCGGAACCGGACGTTCCACTACCAAAAAGTCCTGTATAAGAAATATTCAGGAGACCATTCTAGACAATTCTCCTGTGGGAACCGTTAAAAAATATTGCTAGTGAAAGAAGTTAGCGATATATTTCCATTATACGAGTGGACTTAGAATAATTTTCGAGGAAAATTTACATTTTTTGATTTGTGACACAACCGCTGAAAGATATACCGCAAACACTGTGGCGCTAAGATCATACGCCTAGTGAGTCTGTGACGGTACATACGATTTTTAACGAGAAAAGTTTTGGCATCAGCCCACTGTCAAATGACGACTGGAAGATCGGATACTAGTCATTGATGCCGGCAATGATAGTATGGAAGATTTTATCGCGGAGCCTTGCCTTACTAACGTCCAGAGAGATGAGAGCTATGTGCCTGGAGAAAAGATTGAGCCAATAGCCGCGCCGACGAAATACGTTAGTGAGAAAGAGGGTTGAAGGTCTCTACGGTAATTAAAGCAACTAAATGAATAAAATGTGTGATTTTTTTGTATAAACTCAAGATAGCGCAATAAGTTTACTAGTTTTGTCCAAAAAGTTCGTTTAAAAAAATTAACCCTAACGAGAAATAAATCATTTTGAAAAAAATTATTTTAAGATGCTTAAATCGACTAATTGGAGGAAATTAAGGTTTTTTTCGTATTATACCATTACAGTACAATAAGTTTAGTAGTTTTGTCCTAAAAGTTCATTTAAAAAACATAAGCCTAGCTAGTAAATAAATAATTAAGAAAAAGTTATTTTATGTCCCTTTAAAGCAACTAAATGAATGAAATTTGTGATTTTTTTGTATAAACTCAAGACAGCCCAATAAGTTTACTAATTTTGTCCAAAAAGTTCGTTTAAAAAAATTAACCCAAACGAGAAATAAATCATTTCGAAAAAAATTATTTTAAGATGCTTAAATCGACTAATTGGAGCAAATTAAGGTTTTTTGTGTATTATACCAATACATTACAATAAGTTTAGTAGTTTTGTCCAAAAAGTTCCTTTAAAAAAATTAACCCTAACGAGAAATAAATCGTTTTGAGAAAAATTATTTTAAGATGCCTTAAATCGACTAATTGGAGCAAATTAAGGTTTTTTGTGTATTATACCAATACACTACAATAAGTTTAGTAGTTTTGTCCAAAAAGTTCCTTTAAAAAAATTAACCCTAACGAGAAATAAATCGTTTTGAGAAAAATTATTTTAAGATGCCTTAAATCGACTAATTGGAGGAAATTAAGGTTTTTTTCGTATTATACCATTACAGTACAATAAGTTTAGTAGTTTTGTCCTAAAAGTTCATTTAAAAAACATAAGCCTAGCTAGTAAATAAATAATTAAGAAAAAGTTATTTTATGTCCCTTTAAAGCAACTAAATGAATGAAATTTGTGATTTTTTTGTACAAACTCAAGACAGCCCAATATGTTTACTAATTTTGTCCAAAAAGTTCGTTTAAAAAAATTAACCCAAACGAGAAATAAATCATTTCGAAAAAAATTATTTTAAGATGCTTAAATCGACTAATTGGAGCAAATTAAGGTTTTTTGTGTATTATACCAATACATTACAATAAGTTTAGTAGTTTTGTCCAAAAAGTTCCTTTAAAAAAATTAACCCTAACGAGAAATAAATCGTTTTGAGAAAAAGTATTTTAAGATGCCTTAAATCGACTAATTGGAGCAAATTAAGGTTTTTTGTGTATTATACCAATACACTACAATAAGTTTAGTAGTTTTGTCCAAAAAGTTCCTTTAAAAAAATTAACCCTAACGAGAAATAACTCGTTTTGAGAAAAATTATTTTAAGATGCCTTAAATCGACTAATTGGAGCAAATTAAGGTTTTTTGTGTATTATACCAATACACTACAATAAGTTTAGCAGTTTTGTCCAAAAAGTTCCTTTTAAAAAGTTAACCCTAGCGAGAAATAAATCATTTTGAAAAAAATTATAATTGGAGGAAATGTTAAGACGGCAGGAGTGATATTCTTCTGATAAAAACAATATTTTATCTTAGGAACGCCAATAATTTCGTTCTTTAGTCTGTTCGCAGGCCTTCGGGCCGCCAAAAATATAGTTTGGGGATAATTGGATACCATAAAACCGCTGAAAGATATACCGCAAACGCTATGGCGCTAAGATGATGTAGGAGAATGCCCAGTCCACTTTAGTGCCTAACCGCTCCACGCAAGAATTTTCATTTTCCGACGCTAGTGAAAGACAGTCGAGTGGACTTAGAAAAATTTCAACGAGAAAACATTTTTGTCCCATAACTCGGAACCGGACGTTCCACTACCAAAAAGTCCTGTATAAGAAATATTCAGGAGACCATTCTGGACAATTCTCCTGTGGCAACCGTTAAAAAATATTGCTAGTGAAAGAAGTTAGCGATATATTTCCATTATACGAGTGGACTTAGAATAATTTTCGAGGAAAATTTACATTTTTTGATTTGTGACACAACCGCTGAAAGATATACCGCAAACACTGTGGCGCTAAGATCATACGCCTAGTGAGTCTGTGACGGTACATACGATTTTTAACGAGAAAAGTTTTGGCATCTTTTATCTTAGAAAAAGATCCTGGCGCATAACAACAATGATGATGTAGAAGAATGCCCAGTCCACTGTCAAATGACGACTGGAAGATCGGATACTAGTCATTGATGCCGGCAATGATAGTATGGAAAATTTTATCGCGGAGCCTTGCCTTACTAACGTCCAGAGAGATGAGAGCTATGTGCCTGGAGAAAAGATTGAGCCAATAGCCGCGCCGACGAAATACGTTAGTGAGAAAGAGGGTTGAAGGTCTCTACGGTAATAAAAGCAACTAAATGAATAAAATGTGTTATTTTTTGTATAAACTCAAGATAGCGCAATAAGTTTACTAGTTTTGTCCAAAAAGTTCGTTTAAAAAAATTAACCCTAACGAGAAATAAATCGTTTTGAGAAAAATTATTTTAAGATGCCTTAAATCGACTAATTGGAGCAAATTAAGGTTTTTTGTGTATTATACCAATACACTACAATAAGTTTAGTAGTTTTGTCCAAAAAGTTCCTTTAAAAAAATTAACCCTAACGAGAAATAAATCGTTTTGAGAAAAATTATTTTAAGATGCCTTAAATCGACTAATTGGAGCAAATTAAGGTTTTTTGTGTATTATACCAATACACTACAATAAGTTTAGTAGTTTTGTCCAAAAAGTTCCTTTAAAAAAATTAACCCTAACGAGAAATAAATCGTTTTGAGAAAAATTATTTTAAGATGCCTTAAATCGACTAATTGGAGGAAATTAAGGTTTTTTTCGTATTATACCATTACAGTACAATAAGTTTAGTAGTTTTGCCCTAAAAGTTCATTTAAAAAACATAAGCCTAGCTAGTAAATAAATAATTAAGAAAAAGTTATTTTATGTCCCTTTAAAGCAACTAAATGAATGAAATTTGTGATTTTTTTGTACAAACTCAAGACAGCCCAATATGTTTACTAATTTTGTCCAAAAAGTTCGTTTAAAAAAATTAACCCAAACGAGAAATAAATCATTTCGAAAAAAATTATTTTAAGATGCTTAAATCGACTAATTGGAGCAAATTAAGGTTTTTTGTGTATTATACCAATACATTACAATAAGTTTAGTAGTTTTGTCCAAAAAGTTCCTTTAAAAAAATTAACCCTAACGAGAAATAAATCGTTTTGAGAAAAAGTATTTTAAGATGCCTTAAATCGACTAATTGGAGCAAATTAAGGTTTTTTGTGTATTATACCAATACACTACAATAAGTTTAGTAGTTTTGTCCAAAAAGTTCCTTTAAAAAAATTAACCCTAACGAGAAATAACTCGTTTTGAGAAAAATTATTTTAAGATGCCTTAAATCGACTAATTGGAGCAAATTAAGGTTTTTTGTGTATTATACCAATACACTACAATAAGTTTAGTAGTTTTGTCCAAAAAGTTCCTTTAAAAAAATTAACCCTAACGAGAAATAAATCGTTTTGAGAAAAATTATTTTAAGATGCCTTAAATCGACTAATTGGAGGAAATTAAGGTTTTTTTCGTATTATACCATTACAGTACAATAAGTTTAGTAGTTTTGTCCTAAAAGTTCATTTAAAAACATAAGCCTAGCTAGTAAATAAATAATTAAGAAAAAGTTATTTTATGTCCCTTTAAAGCAACTAAATGAATGAAATTTGTGATTTTTTTGCATAAACTCAAGACAGCCCAATAAGTTTACTAATATTGTCCAAAAAGTTCGTTTAAAAAAATTAACCCAAACGAGAAATAAATCATTTCGAAAAAAATTATTTTAAGATGCTTAAATCGACTAATTGGAGCAAATTAAGGTTTTTTGTGTATTATACCAATACATTACAATAAGTTTAGTAGTTTTGTCCAAAAAGTTCCTTTAAAAAAATTAACCCTAACGAGAAATAAATCGTTTTGAGAAAAATTATTTTAAGATGCCTTAAATCGACTAATTGGAGCAAATTAAGGTTTTTTGTGTATTATACCAATACACTACAATAAGTTTAGTAGTTTTGTCCAAAAAGTTCCTTTAAAAAAATTAACCCTAACGAGAAATAAATCGTTTTGAGAAAAATTATTTTAAGATGCCTTAAATCGACTAATTGGAGGAAATTAAGGTTTTTTTCGTATTATACCATTACAGTACAATATGTTTAGTAGTTTTGTCCTAAAAGTTCATTTAAAAAACATAAGCCTAGCTAGTAAATAAATAATTAAGAAAAAGTCCCTTTAAAGCAACTAAATGAATGAAATTTGTGATTTTTTTGTATAAACTCAAGACAGCCCAATAAGTTTACTAATTTTGTCCAAAAAATTCGTTTAAAAAAATTAACCCAAACGAGAAATAAATCATTTCGAAAAAAATTATTTTAAGATGCTTAAATCGACTAATTGGAGCAAATTAAGGTTTTTTGTGTATTATACCAATACATTACAATAAGTTTAGTAGTTTTGTCCAAAAAGTTCCTTTAAAAAAATTAACCCTAACGAGAAATAAATCGTTTTGAGAAAAATTATTTTAAGATGCCTTAAATCGACTAATTGGAGCAAATTAAGGTTTTTTGTGTATTATACCAATACACTACAATAAGTTTAGTAGTTTTGTCCAAAAAGTTCCTTTAAAAAAATTAACCCTAACGAGAAATAAATCGTTTTGAGAAAAATTATTTTAAGATGCCTTAAATCGACTAATTGGAGGAAATTAAGGTTTTTTTCGTATTATACCATTACAGTACAATAAGTTTAGTAGTTTTGTACTAAAAGTTCATTTAAAAAACATAAGCCTAGCTAGTAAATAAATAATTAAGAAAAAGTTATTTTATGTCCCTTTAAAGCAACTAAATGAATGAAATTTGTGATTTTTTAGTATAAACTCAAGACAGCCCAATAAGTTTACTAATTTTTTCCAAAAAATTCGTTTAAAAAAATTAACCCAAACGAGAAATAAATCATTTCGAAAAAAATTATTTTAAGATGCTTAAATCGACTAATTGGAGCAAATTAAGGTTTTTTGTGTATTATACCAATACATTACAATAAGTTTAGTAGTTTTGTCCAAAAAGTTCCTTTAAAAAAATTAACCCTAACGAGAAATAAATCGTTTTGAGAAAAATTATTTTAAGATGCCTTAAATCGACTAATTGGAGCAAATTAAGGTTTTTTGTGTATTACACCAATACACTACAATAAGTTTAGTAGTTTTGTCCAAAAAGTTCCTTAAAAAAAATTAACCCTAACGAGAAATAAATCGTTTTGAGAAAAATTATTTTAAGATGCCTTAAATCGACTAATTGGAGCAAATTAAAGTTTTTTGTGTATTATACCAATACACTACAATAAGTTTAGTAGTTTTGTCCAAAAAGTTCCTTTAAAAAAATTAATCCTAACGAGAAATAAATCGTTTTGAGAAAAATTATTTTAAGATGCCTTAAATCGACTAATTGGAGGAAATTAAGGTTTTTTTCGTATTATACCATTACAGTACAATATGTTTAGTAGTTTTGTCCTAAAAGTTCATTTAAAAAACATAAGCCTAGCTAGTAAATAAATAATTAAGAAAAAGTTATTTTATGTCCCTTTAAAGCAACTAAATGAATGAAATTTGTGATTTTTTTGTATAAACTCAAGACAGCCCAATAAGTTTACTAATTTTGTCCAAAAAATTCGTTTAAAAAAATTAACCCAAACGAGAAATAAATCATTTCGAAAAAAATTATTTTAAGATGCTTAAATCGACTAATTGGAGCAAATTAAGGTTTTTTGTGTATTATACCAATACATTACAATAAGTTTAGTAGTTTTGTCCAAAAAGTTCCTTTAAAAAAATTAACCCTAACGAGAAATAAATCGTTTTGAGAAAAATTATTTTAAGATGCCTTAAATCGACTAATTGGAGCAAATTAAGGTTTTTTGTGTATTATACCAATACACTACAATAAGTTTAGTAGTTTTGTCCAAAAAGTTCCTTTAAAAAAATTAACCCTAACGAGAAATAAATCGTTTTGAGAAAAATTATTTTAAGATGCCTTAAATCGACTAATTGGAGGAAATTAAGGTTTTTTTCGTATTATACCATTACAGTACAATAAGTTTAGTAGTTTTGTACTAAAAGTTCATTTAAAAAACATAAGCCTAGCTAGTAAATAAATAATTAAGAAAAAGTTATTTTATGTCCCTTTAAAGCAACTAAATGAATGAAATTTGTGATTTTTTTTGTATAAACTCAAGACAGCCTAATAAGTTTACTAATTTTGTCCAAAAAATTCGTTTAAAAAAATTAACCCAAACGAGAAATAAATCATTTCGAAAAAAATTATTTTAAGATGCTTAAATCGACCAATTGGAGCAAATTAAGGTTTTTTGTGTATTATACCAATACATTACAATAAGTTTAGTAGTTTTGTCCAAAAAGTTCCTTTAAAAAAATTAACCCTAACGAGAAATAAATCGTTTTGAGAAAAATTATTTTAAGATGCCTTAAATCGACTAATTGGAGCAAATTAAGGTTTTTTGTGTATTATACCAATACACTACAATAAGTTTAGTAGTTTTGTCCAAAAATTTCCTTTAAAAAAATTAACCCTAACGAGAAATAAATCGTTTTGAGAAAAATTATTTTAAGATGCCTTAAATCGACTAATTGGAGCAAATTAAGGTTTTTTGTGTATTATACCTATACACTACAATAAGTTTAGTAGTTTTGTCCAAAAAGTTCCTTTAAAAAAATTAACCCTAACGAGAAATAAATCGTTTTGAGAAAAATTATTTTAAGATACCTTAAATCGACTAATTGGAGGAAATTAAGGTTTTTTTTTCTATTATACCATTACAGTACAATAAGTTTAGTAGTTTTGTCCTAAAAGTTCATTTAAAAAACATAAGCCTAGCTAGTAAATAAATAATTAAGAAAAAGTTATTTTATGTCCCTTTAAAGCAACTAAATGAATGAAATTTGTGATTTTTTTGCATAAACTCAAGACAGCCCAATAAGTTTACTAATATTGTCCAAAAAGTTCGTTTAAAAAAATTAACCCAAACGAGAAATAAATCATTTCGAAAAAAATTATTTTAAGATGCTTAAATCGACTAATTGGAGCAAATTAAGGTTTTTTGTGTATTATACCAATACATTACAATAAGTTTAGTAGTTTTGTCCAAAAAGTTCCTTTAAAAAAATTAACCCTAACGAGAAATAAATCGTTTTGAGAAAAATTATTTTAAGATGCCTTAAATCGACTAATTGGAGCAAATTAAGGTTTTTTGTGTATTATACCAATACACTACAATAAGTTTAGTAGTTTTGTCCAAAAAGTTCCTTTAAAAAAATTAACCCTAACGACAAATAAATCGTTTTGAGAAAAATTATTTTAAGATGCCTTAAATCGACTAATTGGAGCAAATTAAGGTTTTTTGTGTATTATACCAATACACTACAATAAGTTTAGTAGTTTTGTCCAAAAAGTTCCTTTTAAAAAGTTAACCCTAGCGAGAAATAAATCATTTTGAAAAAAATTATAATTGGAGGAAATGTTAAGACGGCAGGAGTGATATTCTTCTGATAAAAACAATATTTTATCTTAGGAACGCCAATAATTTCGTTCTTTAGTCTGTTCGCAGGCCTTCGGGCCGCCAAAAATATAGTTTGGGGATAATTGGATACCATAAAACCGCTGAAAGATATACCGCAAACGCTATGGCGCTAAGATGATGTAGGAGAATGCCCAGTCCACTTTAGTGCCTAACCGCTCCACGCAAGAATTTTCATTTTCCGACGCTAGTGAAAGACAGTCGAGTGGACTTAGAAAAATTTCAACGAGAAAACATTTTTGTCCCATAACTCGGAACCGGACGTTCCACTACCAAAAAGTCCTGTATAAGAAATATTCAGGAGACCATTCTGGACAATTCTCCTGTGGGAACCGTTAAAAAATATTGCTAGTGAAAGAAGTTAGCGATATATTTCCATTATACGAGTGGACTTAGAATAATTTTCGAGGAAAATTTACATTTTTTGATTTGTGACACAACCGCTGAAAGATATACCGCAAACACTGTGGCGCTAAGATCATACGCCTAGTGAGTCTGTGACGGTACATACGATTTTTAACGAGAAAAGTTTTGGCATCAGCCCACTGTCAAATGACGACTGGAAGATCGGATACTAGTCATTGATGCCGGCAATGATAGTATGGAAGATTTTATCGCGGAGCCTTGCCTTACTAACGTCCAGAGAGATGAGAGTTATGTGCCTGGAGAAAAGATTGAGCCAATAGCCGCGCCGACGAAATACGTTAGTGAGAAAGAGGGTTGAAGGTCTCTACGGTAATTAAAGCAACTAAATGAATAAAATGTGTGATTTTTTTGTATAAACTCAAGATAGCGCAATAAGTTTACTAGTTTTGTCCAAAAAGTTCGTTTAAAAAAATTAACCCTAACGAGAAATAAATCATTTTGAAAAAAATTATTTTAAGATGCTTAAATCGACTAATTGGAGGAAATTAAGGTTTTTTTCGTATTATACCATTACAGTACAATAAGTTTAGTAGTTTTGTCCTAAAAGTTCATTTAAAAAACATAAGCCTAGCTAGTAAATAAATAATTAAGAAAAAGTTATTTTATGTCCCTTTAAAGCAACTAAATGAATGAAATTTGTGATTTTTTTGTATAAACTCAAGACAGCCCAATAAGTTTACTAATTTTGTCCAAAAAGTTCGTTTAAAAAAATTAACCCAAACGAGAAATAAATCATTTCGAAAAAAATTATTTTAAGATGCTTAAATCGACTAATTGGAGCCAATTAAGGTTTTTTGTGTATTATACCAATACATTACAATAAGTTTAGTAGTTTTGTCCAAAAAGTTCCTTTAAAAAAATTAACCCTAACGAGAAATAAATCGTTTTGAGAAAAATTATTTTAAGATGCCTTAAATCGACTAATTGGAGCAAATTAAGGTTTTTTGTGTATTATACCAATACACTACAATAAGTTTAGTAGTTTTGTCCAAAAAGTTCCTTTAAAAAAATTAACCCTAACGAGAAATAAATCGTTTTGAGAAAAATTATTTTAAGATGCCTTAAATCGACTAATTGGAGGAAATTAAGGTTTTTTTCGTATTATACCATTACAGTACAATAAGTTTAGTAGTTTTGTCCTAAAAGTTCATTTAAAAAACATAAGCCTAGCTAGTAAATAAATAATTAAGAAAAAGTTATTTTATGTCCCTTTAAAGCAACTAAATGAATGAAATTTGTGATTTTTTTGTACAAACTCAAGACAGCCCAATATGTTTACTAATTTTGTCCAAAAAGTTCGTTTAAAAAAATTAACCCAAACGAGAAATAAATCATTTCGAAAAAAATTATTTTAAGATGCTTAAATCGACTAATTGGAGCAAATTAAGGTTTTTTGTGTATTATACCAATACATTACAATAAGTTTAGTAGTTTTGTCCAAAAAGTTCCTTTAAAAAAATTAACCCTAACGAGAAATAAATCGTTTTGAGAAAAAGTATTTTAAGATGCCTTAAATCGACTAATTGGAGCAAATTAAGGTTTTTTGTGTATTATACCAATACACTACAATAAGTTTAGTAGTTTTGTCCAAAAAGTTCCTTTAAAAAAATTAACCCTAACGAGAAATAACTCGTTTTGAGAAAAATTATTTTAAGATGCCTTAAATCGACTAATTGGAGCAAATTAAGGTTTTTTGTGTATTATACCAATACACTACAATAAGTTTAGTAGTTTTGTCCAAAAAGTTCCTTTAAAAAAATTAACCCTAACGAGAAATAAATCGTTTTGAGAAAAATTATTTTAAGATGCCTTAAATCGACTAATTGGAGGAAATTAAGGTTTTTTTCGTATTATACCATTACAGTACAATAAGTTTAGTAGTTTTGTCCTAAAAGTTCATTTAAAAACATAAGCCTAGCTAGTAAATAAATAATTAAGAAAAAGTTATTTTATGTCCCTTTAAAGCAACTAAATGAATGAAATTTGTGATTTTTTTGCATAAACTCAAGACAGCCCAATAAGTTTACTAATATTGTCCAAAAAGTTCGTTTAAAAAAATTAACCCAAACGAGAAATAAATCATTTCGAAAAAAATTATTTTAAGATGCTTAAATCGACTAATTGGAGCAAATTAAGGTTTTTTGTGTATTATACCAATACATTACAATAAGTTTAGTAGTTTTGTCCAAAAAGTTCCTTTAAAAAAATTAACCCTAACGAGAAATAAATCGTTTTGAGAAAAATTATTTTAAGATGCCTTAAATCGACTAATTGGAGCAAATTAAGGTTTTTTGTGTATTATACCAATACACTACAATAAGTTTAGTAGTTTTGTCCAAAAAGTTCCTTTAAAAAAATTAACCCTAACGAGAAATAAATCGTTTTGAGAAAAATTATTTTAAGATGCCTTAAATCGACTAATTGGAGGAAATTAAGGTTTTTTTCGTATTATACCATTACAGTACAATATGTTTAGTAGTTTTGTCCTAAAAGTTCATTTAAAAAACATAAGCCTAGCTAGTAAATAAATAATTAAGAAAAAGTTATTTTATGTCCCTTTAAAGCAACTAAATGAATGAAATTTGTGTTTTTATTGTATAAACTCAAGACAGCCCAATAAGTTTACTAATTTTGTCCAAAAAATTCGTTTAAAAAAATTAACCCAAACGAGAAATAAATCATTTCGAAAAAAATTATTTTAAGATGCTTAAATCGACTAATTGGAGCAAATTAAGGTTTTTTGTGTATTATACCAATACATTACAATAAGTTTAGTAGTTTTGTCCAAAAAGTTCCTTTAAAAAAATTAACCCTAACGAGAAATAAATCGTTTTGAGAAAAATTATTTTAAGATGCCTTAAATCGACTAATTGGAGGAAATTAAGGTTTTTTTCGTATTATACCATTACAGTACAATAAGTTTAGTAGTTTTGTACTAAAAGTTCATTTAAAAAACATAAGCCTAGCTAGTAAATAAATAATTAAGAAAAAGTTATTTTATGTCCCTTTAAAGCAACTAAATGAATGAAATTTGTGATTTTTTTGTATAAACTCAAGACAGCCTAATAAGTTTACTAATTTTGTCCAAAAAATTCGTTTAAAAAAATTAACCCAAACGAGAAATAAATCATTTCGAAAAAAATTATTTTAAGATGCTTAAATCGACTAATTGGAGCAAATTAAGGTTTTTTGTGTATTATACCAATACACTACAATAAGTTTAGTAGTTTTGTCCAAAAATTTCCTTTAAAAAAATTAACCCTAACGAGAATTAAATCGTTTTGAGAAAAATTATTTTAAGATGCCTTAAATCGACTAATTGGAGCAAATTAAGGTTTTTTGTGTATTATACCTATACACTACAATAAGTTTAGTAGTTTTGTCCAAAAAGTTCCTTTAAAAAAATTAACCCTAACGAGAAATAAATCGTTTTGAGAAAAATTATTTTAAGATACCTTAAATCGACTAATTGGAGGAAATTAAGGTTTTTTTCGTATTATACCATTACAGTACAATAAGTTTAGTAGTTTTGTCCTAAAAGTTCATTTAAAAAACATAAGCCTAGCTAGTAAATAAATAATTAAGAAAAAGTTATTTTATGTCCCTTTAAAGCAACTAAATGAATGAAATTTGTGATTTTTTTGTATAAACTCAAGACAGCCCAATAAGTTTACTAATTTTGTCCAAAAAGTTCGTTTAAAAAAATTAACCCAAACGAGAAATAAATCATTTCGAAAAAAAATATTTTAAGATGCTTAAATCGACTAATTGGAGCAAATTAAGGTTTTTTGTGTATTATACCAATACATTACAATAAGTTTAGTAGTTTTGTCCAAAAAGTTCCTTTAAAAAAATTAACCCTAACGAGAAATAAATCGTTTTGAGAAAAATTATTTTAAGATGCCTTAAATCGACTAATTGGAGCAAATTAAGGTTTTTTGTGTATTATACCAATACACTACAATAAGTTTAGTAGTTTTGTCCAAAAAGTTCCTTTAAAAAAATTAACCCTAACGAGAAATAAATCGTTTTGAGAAAAATTATTTTAAGATGCCTTAAATCGACTAATTGGAGGAAATTAAGGTTTTTTTCGTATTATACCATTACAGTACAATAAGTTTAGTAGTTTTGTCCTAAAAGTTCATTTAAAAAACATAAGCCTAGCTAGTAAATAAATAATTAAGAAAAAGTTATTTTATGTCCCTTTAAAGCAACTAAATGAATGAAATTTGTGATTTTTTTGCATAAACTCAAGACAGCCCAATAAGTTTACTAATATTGTCCAAAAAGTTCGTTTAAAAAAATTAACCCAAACGAGAAATAAATCATTTCGAAAAAAATTATTTTAAGATGCTTAAATCGACTAATTGGAGCAAATTAAGGTTTTTTGTGTATTATACCAATACATTACAATAAGTTTAGTAGTTTTGTCCAAAAAGTTCCTTTAAAAAAATTAACCCTAACGAGAAATAAATCGTTTTGAGAAAAATTATTTTAAGATGCCTTAAATCGACTAATTGGAGCAAATTAAGGTTTTTTGTGTATTATACCAATACACTACAATAAGTTTAGTAGTTTTGTCCAAAAAGTTCCTTTAAAAAAATTAACCCTAACGACAAATAAATCGTTTTGAGAAAAATTATTTTAAGATGCCTTAAATCGACTAATTGGAGCAAATTAAGGTTTTTTGTGTATTATACCAATACACTACAATAAGTTTAGTAGTTTTGTCCAAAAAGTTCCTTTTAAAAAGTTAACCCTAGCGAGAAATAAATAATTTTGAAAAAAATTATAATTGGAGGAAATGTTAAGACGGCAGGAGTGATATTCTTCTGATAAAAACAATATTTTATCTTAGGAACGCCAATAATTTCGTTCTTTAGTCTGTTCGCAGGCCTTCGGGCCGCCAAAAATATAGTTTGGGGATAATTGGATACCATAAAACCGCTGAAAGATATACCGCAAACGCTATGGCGCTAAGATGATGTAGGAGAATGCCCAGTCCACTTTAGTGCCTAACCGCTCCACGCAAGAATTTTCATTTTCCGACGCTAGTGAAAGACAGTCGAGTGGACTTTGAAATATTTCAACGAGAAAACATTTTTGTCCCATAACTCGGAACCGGACGTTCCACTACCAAAAAGTCCTGTATAAGAAATATTCAGGAGACCATTCTGGACAATTCTCCTGTGGCAACCGTTAAAAAATATTGCTAGTGAAAGAAGTTAGCGATATATTTCCATTATACGAGTGGACTTAGAATAATTTTCGAGGAAAATTTACATTTTTTGATTTGTGACACAACCGCTGAAAGATATACCGCAAACACTGTGGCGCTAAGATCATACGCCTAGTGAGTCTGTGACGGTACATACGATTTTTAACGAGAAAAGTTTTGGCATCTTTTATCTTAGAAAAAGATCCTGGCGCATAACAACAATGATGATGTAGAAGAATGCCCAGTCCACTGTCAAATGACGACTGGAAGATCGGATACTAGTCATTGATGCCGGCAATGATAGTATGGAAAATTTTATCGCGGAGCCTTGCCTTACTAACGTCCAGAGAGATGAGAGCTATGTGCCTGGAGAAAAGATTGAGCCAATAGCCGCGCCGACGAAATACGTTAGTGAGAAAGAGGGTTGAAGGTCTCTACGGTAATAAAAGCAACTAAATGAATAAAATGTGTGATTTTTTGTATAAACTCAAGATAGCGCAATAAGTTTACTAGTTTTGTCCAAAAAGTTCGTTTAAAAAAATTAACCCTAACGAGAAATAAATCGTTTTGAGAAAAATTATTTTAAGATGCCTTAAATCGACTAATTGGAGCAAATTAAGGTTTTTTGTGTATTATACCAATACACTACAATAAGTTTAGTAGTTTTGTCCAAAAAGTTCCTTTTAAAAAGTTAACCCTAGCGAGAAATAAATCATTTTGAAAAAAATTATAATTGGAGGAAATGTTAAGACGGCAGGAGTGATATTCTTCTGATAAAAACAATATTTTATCTTAGGAACGCCAATAATTTCGTTCTTTAGTCTGTTCGCAGGCCTTCGGGCCGCCAAAAATATAGTTTGGGGATAATTGGATACCATAAAACCGCTGAAAGATATACCGCAAACGCTATGGCGCTAAGATGATGTAGGAGAATGCCCAGTCCACTTTAGTGCCTAACCGCTCCACGCAAGAATTTTCATTTTCCGACGCTAGTGAAAGACAGTCGAGTGGACTTAGAAAAATTTCAACGAGAAAACATTTTTGTCCCATAACTCGGAACCGGACGTTCCACTACCAAAAAGTCCTGTATAAGAAATATTCAGGAGACCATTCTGGACAATTCTCCTGTGGGAACCGTTAAAAAATATTGCTAGTGAAAGAAGTTAGCGATATATTTCCATTATACGAGTGGACTTAGAATAATTTTCGAGGAAAATTTACATTTTTTGATTTGTGACACAACCGCTGAAAGATATACCGCAAACACTGTGGCGCTAAGATCATACGCCTAGTGAGTCTGTGACGGTACATACGATTTTTAACGAGAAAAGTTTTGGCATCAGCCCACTGTCAAATGACGACTGGAAGATCGGATACTAGTCATTGATGCCGGCAATGATAGTATGGAAGATTTTATCGCGGAGCCTTGCCTTACTAACGTCCAGAGAGATGAGAGCTATGTGCCTGGAGAAAAGATTGAGCCAATAGCCGCGCCGACGAAATACGTTAGTGAGAAAGAGGGTTGAAGGTCTCTACGGTAATTAAAGCAACTAAATGAATAAAATGTGTGATTTTTTTGTATAAACTCAAGATAGCGCAATAAGTTTACTAGTTTTGTCCAAAAAGTTCGTTTAAAAAAATTAACCCTAACGAGAAATAAATCATTTTGAAAAAAATTATTTTAAGATGCTTAAATCGACTAATTGGAGGAAATTAAGGTTTTTTTCGTATTATACCATTACAGTACAATAAGTTTAGTAGTTTTGTCTTAAAAGTTCATTTAAAAAACATAAGCCTAGCTAGTAAATAAATAATTAAGAAAAAGTTATTTTATGTCCCTTTAAAGCAACTAAATGAATGAAATTTGTGATTTTTTTGTATAAACTCAAGACAGCCCAATAAGTTTACTAATTTTGTCCAAAAAGTTCGTTTAAAAAAATTAACCCAAACGAGAAATAAATCATTTCGAAAAAAATTATTTTAAGATGCTTAAATCGACTAATTGGAGCCAATTAAGGTTTTTTGTGTATTATACCAATACATTACAATAAGTTTAGTAGTTTTGTCCAAAAAGTTCCTTTAAAAAAATTAACCCTAACGAGAAATAAATCGTTTTGAGAAAAAGTATTTTAAGATGCCTTAAATCGACTAATTGGAGCAAATTAAGGTTTTTTGTGTATTATACCAATACACTACAATAAGTTTAGTAGTTTTGTCCAAAAAGTTCCTTTAAAAAAATTAACCCTAACGAGAAATAACTCGTTTTGAGAAAAATTATTTTAAGATGCCTTAAATCGACTAATTGGAGCAAATTAAGGTTTTTTGTGTATTATACCAATACACTACAATAAGTTTAGCAGTTTTGTCCAAAAAGTTCCTTTTAAAAAGTTAACCCTAGCGAGAAATAAATCATTTTGAAAAAAATTATAATTGGAGGAAATGTTAAGACGGCAGGAGTGATATTCTTCTGATAAAAACAATATTTTATCTTAGGAACGCCAATAATTTCGTTCTTTAGTCTGTTCGCAGGCCTTCGGGCCGCCAAAAATATAGTTTGGGGATAATTGGATACCATAAAACCGCTGAAAGATATACCGCAAACGCTATGGCGCTAAGATGATGTAGGAGAATGCCCAGTCCACTTTAGTGCCTAACCGCTCCACGCAAGAATTTTCATTTTCCGACGCTAGTGAAAGACAGTCGAGTGTACTTAGAAAAATTTCAACGAGAAAACATTTTTGTCCCATAACTCGGAACCGGACGTTCCACTACCAAAAAGTCCTGTATAAGAAATATTCAGGAGACCATTCTGGACAATTCTCCTGTGGCAACCGTTAAAAAATATTGCTAGTGAAAGAAGTTAGCGATATATTTCCATTATACGAGTGGACTTAGAATAATTTTCGAGGAAAATTTACATTTTTTGATTTGTGACACAACCGCTGAAAGATATACCGCAAACACTGTGGCGCTAAGATCATACGCCTAGTGAGTCTGTGACGGTACATACGATTTTTAACGAGAAAAGTTTTGGCATCTTTTATCTTAGAAAAAGATCCTGGCGCATAACAACAATGATGATGTAGAAGAATGCCCAGTCCACTGTCAAATGACGACTGGAAGATCGGATACTAGTCATTGATGCCGGCAATGATAGTATGGAAAATTTTATCGCGGAGCCTTGCCTTACTAACGTCCAGAGAGATGAGAGCTATGTGCCTGGAGAAAAGATTGAGCCAATAGCCGCGCCGACGAAATACGTTAGTGAGAAAGAGGGTTGAAGGTCTCTACGGTAATAAAAGCAACTAAATGAATAAAATGTGTGATTTTTTGTATAAACTCAAGATAGCGCAATAAGTTTACTAGTTTTGTCCAAAAAGTTCGTTTAAAAAAATTAACCCTAACGAGAAATAAATCGTTTTGAGAAAAATTATTTTAAGATGCCTTAAATCGACTAATTGGAGCAAATTAAGGTTTTTTGTGTATTATACCAATACACTACAATAAGTTTAGTAGTTTTGTCCAAAAAGTTCCTTTTAAAAAGTTAACCCTAGCGAGAAATAAATCATTTTGAAAAAAATTATAATTGGAGGAAATGTTAAGACGGCAGGAGTGATATTCTTCTGATAAAAACAATATTTTATCTTAGGAACGCCAATAATTTCGTTCTTTAGTCTGTTCGCAGGCCTTCGGGCCGCCAAAAATATAGTTTGGGGATAATTGGATACCATAAAACCGCTGAAAGATATACCGCAAACGCTATGGCGCTAAGATGATGTAGGAGAATGCCCAGTCCACTTTAGTGCCTAACCGCTCCACGCAAGAATTTTCATTTTCCGACGCTAGTGAAAGACAGTCGAGTGGACTTAGAAAAATTTCAACGAGAAAACATTTTTGTCCCATAACTCGGAACCGGACGTTCCACTACCAAAAAGTCCTGTATAAGAAATATTCAGGAGACCATTCTGGACAATTCTCCTGTGGGAACCGTTAAAAAATATTGCTAGTGAAAGAAGTTAGCGATATATTTCCATTATACGAGTGGACTTAGAATAATTTTCGAGGAAAATTTACATTTTTTGATTTGTGACACAACCGCTGAAAGATATACCGCAAACACTGTGGCGCTAAGATCATACGCCTAGTGAGTCTGTGACGGTACATACGATTTTTAACGAGAAAAGTTTTGGCATCAGCCCACTGTCAAATGACGACTGGAAGATCGGATACTAGTCATTGATGCCGGCAATGATAGTATGGAAGATTTTATCGCGGAGCCTTGCCTTACTAACGTCCAGAGAGATGAGAGCTATGTGCCTGGAGAAAAGATTGAGCCAATAGCCGCGCCGACGAAATACGTTAGTGAGAAAGAGGGTTGAAGGTCTCTACGGTAATTAAAGCAACTAAATGAATAAAATGTGTGATTTTTTTGTATAAACTCAAGATAGCGCAATAAGTTTACTAGTTTTGTCCAAAAAGTTCGTTTAAAAAAATTAACCCTAACGAGAAATAAATCATTTTGAAAAAAATTATTTTAAGATGCTTAAATCGACTAATTGGAGGAAATTAAGGTTTTTTTCGTATTATACCATTACAGTACAATAAGTTTAGTAGTTTTGTCTTAAAAGTTCATTTAAAAAACATAAGCCTAGCTAGTAAATAAATAATTAAGAAAAAGTTATTTTATGTCCCTTTAAAGCAACTAAATGAATGAAATTTGTGATTTTTTTGTATAAACTCAAGACAGCCCAATAAGTTTACTAATTTTGTCCAAAAAGTTCGTTTAAAAAAATTAACCCAAACGAGAAATAAATCATTTCGAAAAAAATTATTTTAAGATGCTTAAATCGACTAATTGGAGCCAATTAAGGTTTTTTGTGTATTATACCAATACATTACAATAAGTTTAGTAGTTTTGTCCAAAAAGTTCCTTTAAAAAAATTAACCCTAACGAGAAATAAATCGTTTTGAGAAAAATTATTTTAAGATGCCTTAAATCGACTAATTGGAGCAAATTAAGGTTTTTTGTGTATTATACCAATACACTACAATAAGTTTAGTAGTTTTGTCCAAAAATTCCTTTAAAAAAATTAACCCTAACGAGAAATAAATCGTTTTGAGAAAAATTATTTTAAGATGCCTTAAATCGACTAATTGGAGGAAATTAAGGTTTTTTTCGTGTTATACCATTACAGTACAATAAGTTTAGTAGTTTTGTCCTAAAAGTTCATTTAAAAAACATAAGCCTAGCTAGTAAATAAATAATTAAGAAAAAGTTATTTTATGTCCCTTTAAAGCAACTAAATGAATGAAATTTGTGATTTTTTTGTACAAACTCAAGACAGCCCAATATGTTTACTAATTTTGTCCGAAAAGTTCGTTTAAAAAAATTAACCCAAACGAGAAATAAATCATTTCGAAAAAAACTATTTTAAGATGCTTAAATCGACTAATTGGAGCAAATTAAGGTTTTTTGTGTATTATACCAATACATTACAATAAGTTTAGTAGTTTTGTCCAAAAAGTTCCTTTAAAAAAATTAACCCTAACGAGAAATAAATCGTTTTGAGAAAAAGTATTTTAAGATGCCTTAAATCGACTAATTGGAGCAAATTAAGGTTTTTTGTGTATTATACCAATACACTACAATAAGTTTAGTAGTTTTGTCCAAAAAGTTCCTTTAAAAAAATTAACCCTAACGAGAAATAACTCGTTTTGAGAAAAATTATTTTAAGATGCCTTAAATCGACTAATTGGAGCAAATTAAGGTTTTTTGTGTATTATACCAATACACTACAATAAGTTTAGCAGTTTTGTCCAAAAAGTTCCTTTTAAAAAGTTAACCCTAGCGAGAAATAAATCATTTTGAAAAAAATTATAATTGGAGGAAATGTTAAGACGGCAGGAGTGATATTCTTCTGATAAAAACAATATTTTATCTTAGGAACGCCAATAATTTCGTTCTTTAGTCTGTTCGCAGGCCTTCGGGCCGCCAAAAATATAGTTTGGGGATAATTGGATACCATAAAACCGCTGAAAGATATACCGCAAACGCTATGGCGCTAAGATGATGTAGGAGAATGCCCAGTCCACTTTAGTGCCTAACCGCTCCACGCAAGAATTTTCATTTTCCGACGCTAGTGAAAGACAGTCGAGTGTACTTAGAAAAATTTCAACGAGAAAACATTTTTGTCCCATAACTCGGAACCGGACGTTCCACTACCAAAAAGTCCTGTATAAGAAATATTCAGGAGACCATTCTGGACAATTCTCCTGTGGCAACCGTTAAAAAATATTGCTAGTGAAAGAAGTTAGCGATATATTTCCATTATACGAGTGGACTTAGAATAATTTTCGAGGAAAATTTACATTTTTTGATTTGTGACACAACCGCTGAAAGATATACCGCAAACACTGTGGCGCTAAGATCATACGCCTAGTGAGTCTGTGACGGTACATACGATTTTTAACGAGAAAAGTTTTGGCATCTTTTATCTTAGAAAAAGATCCTGGCGCATAACAACAATGATGATGTAGAAGAATGCCCAGTCCACTGTCAAATGACGACTGGAAGATCGGATACTAGTCATTGATGCCGGCAATGATAGTATGGAAAATTTTATCGCGGAGCCTTGCCTTACTAACGTCCAGAGAGATGAGAGCTATGTGCCTGGAGAAAAGATTGAGCCAATAGCCGCGCCGACGAAATACGTTAGTGAGAAAGAGGGTTGAAGGTCTCTACGGTAATAAAAGCAACTAAATGAATAAAATGTGTGATTTTTTTGTATAAACTCAAGATAGCGCAATAAGTTTACTAGTTTTGTCCAAAAAGTTCGTTTAAAAAAATTAACCCTAACGAGAAATAAATCGTTTTGAGAAAAATTATTTTAAGATGCCTTAAATCGACTAATTGGAGCAAATTAAGGTTTTTTGTGTATTATACCAATACACTACAATAAGTTTAGTAGTTTTGTCCAAAAAGTTCCTTTAAAAAAATTAACCCTAACGAGAAATAAATCGTTTTGAGAAAAATTATTTTAAGATGCCTTAAATCGACTAATTGGAGCAAATTAAGGTTTTTTGTGTATTATACCAATACACTACAATAAGTTTAGTAGTTTTGTCCAAAAAGTTCCTTTAAAAAAATTAACCCTAACGAGAAATAAATCGTTTTAGAAAAATTATTTTAAGATGCCTTAAATCGACTAATTGGAGCAAATTAAGGTTTTTTGTGTATTATACCAATACACTACAATAAGTTTAGTAGTTTTGTCCAAAAAGTTCCTTTTAAAAAGTTAACCCTAGCGAGAAATAAATCATTTTGAAAAAAATTATAATTGGAGGAAATGTTAAGACGGCAGGAGTGATATTCTTCTGATAAAAACAATATTTTATCTTAGGAACGCCAATAATTTCGTTCTTTAGTCTGTTCGCAGGCCTTCGGGCCGCCAAAAATATAGTTTGGGGATAATTGGATACCATAAAACCGCTGAAAGATATACCGCAAACGCTATGGCGCTAAGATGATGTAGGAGAATGCCCAGTCCACTTTAGTGCCTAACCGCTCCACGCAAGAATTTTCATTTTCCGACGCTAGTGAAAGACAGTCGAGTGGACTTAGAAAAATTTCAACGAGAAAACATTTTTGTCCCATAACTCGGAACCGGACGTTCCACTACCAAAAAGTCCTGTATAAGAAATATTCAGGAGACCATTCTGGACAATTCTCCTGTGGGAACCGTTAAAAAATATTGCTAGTGAAAGAAGTTAGCGATATATTTCCATTATACGAGTGGACTTAGAATAATTTTCGAGGAAAATTTACATTTTTTGATTTGTGACACAACCGCTGAAAGATATACCGCAAACACTGTGGCGCTAAGATCATACGCCTAGTGAGTCTGTGACGGTACATACGATTTTTAACGAGAAAAGTTTTGGCATCAGCCCACTGTCAAATGACGACTGGAAGATCGGATACTAGTCATTGATGCCGGCAATGATAGTATGGAAGATTTTATCGCGGAGCCTTGCCTTACTAACGTCCAGAGAGATGAGAGCTATGTGCCTGGAGAAAAGATTGAGCCAATAGCCGCGCCGACGAAATACGTTAGTGAGAAAGAGGGTTGAAGGTCTCTACGGTAATTAAAGCAACTAAATGAATAAAATGTGTGATTTTTTTGTATAAACTCAAGATAGCGCAATAAGTTTACTAGTTTTGTCCAAAAAGTTCGTTTAAAAAAATTAACCTTAACGAGAAATAAATCATTTTGAAAAAAATTATTTTAAGATGCTTAAATCGACTAATTGGAGGAAATTAAGGTTTTTTTCGTATTATACCATTACAGTACAATAAGTTTAGTAGTTTTGTCCTAAAAGTTCATTTAAAAAACATAAGCCTAGCTAGTAAATAAATAATTAAGAAAAAGTTATTTTATGTCCCTTTAAAGCAACTAAATGAATGAAATTTGTGATTTTTTTGTATAAACTCAAGACAGCCCAATAAGTTTACTAATTTTGTCCAAAAAGTTCGTTTAAAAAAATTAACCCAAACGAGAAATAAATCATTTCGAAAAAAATTATTTTAAGATGCTTAAATCGACTAATTGGAGCCAATTAAGGTTTTTTGTGTATTATACCAATACATTACAATAAGTTTAGTAGTTTTGTCCAAAAAGTTCCTTTAAAAAAATTAACCCTAACGAGAAATAAATCGTTTTGAGAAAAATTATTTTAAGATGCCTTAAATCGACTAATTGGAGCAAATTAAGGTTTTTTGTGTATTATACCAATACACTACAATAAGTTTAGTAGTTTTGTCCAAAAAGTTCCTTTAAAAAAATTAACCCTAACGAGAAATAAATCGTTTTGAGAAAAATTATTTTAAGATGCCTTAAATCGACTAATTGGAGGAAATTAAGGTTTTTTTCGTATTATACCATTACAGTACAATTAGTTTAGTAGTTTTGTCCTAAAAGTTCATTTAAAAAACATAAGCCTAGCTAGTAAATAAATAATTAAGAAAAAGTTATTTTATGTCCCTTTAAAGCAACTAAATGAATGAAATTTGTGATTTTTTTGTACAAACTCAAGACAGCCCAATATGTTTACTAATTTTGTCCAAAAAGTTCGTTTAAAAAAATTAACCCAAACGAGAAATAAATCATTTCGAAAAAAATTATTTTAAGATGCTTAAATCGACTAATTGGAGCAAATTAAGGTTTTTTGTGTATTATACCAATACATTACAATAAGTTTAGTAGTTTTGTCCAAAAAGTTCCTTTAAAAAAATTAACCCTAACGAGAAATAAATCGTTTTGAGAAAAAGTATTTTAAGATGCCTTAAATCGACTAATTGGAGCAAATTAAGGTTTTTTGTGTATTATACCAATACACTACAATAAGTTTAGTAGTTTTGTCCAAAAAGTTCCTTTAAAAAAATTAACCCTAACGAGAAATAACTCGTTTTGAGAAAAATTATTTTAAGATGCCTTAAATCGACTAATTGGAGCAAATTAAGGTTTTTTGTGTATTATACCAATACACTACAATAAGTTTAGCAGTTTTGTCCAAAAAGTTCCTTTTAAAAAGTTAACCCTAGCGAGAAATAAATCATTTTGAAAAAAATTATAATTGGAGGAAATGTTAAGACGGCAGGAGTGATATTCTTCTGATAAAAACAATATTTTATCTTAGGAACGCCAATAATTTCGTTCTTTAGTCTGTTCGCAGGCCTTCGGGCCGCCAAAAATATAGTTTGGGGATAATTGGATACCATAAAACCGCTGAAAGATATACCGCAAACGCTATGGCGCTAAGATGATGTAGGAGAATGCCCAGTCCACTTTAGTGCCTAACCGCTCCACGCAAGAATTTTCATTTTCCGACGCTAGTGAAAGACAGTCGAGTGTACTTAGAAAAATTTCAACGAGAAAACATTTTTGTCCCATAACTCGGAACCGGACGTTCCACTACCAAAAAGTCCTGTATAAGAAATATTCAGGAGACCATTCTGGACAATTCTCCTGTGGCAACCGTTAAAAAATATTGCTAGTGAAAGAAGTTAGCGATATATTTCCATTATACGAGTGGACTTAGAATAATTTTCGAGGAAAATTTACATTTTTTGATTTGTGACACAACCGCTGAAAGATATACCGCAAACACTGTGGCGCTAAGATCATACGCCTAGTGAGTCTGTGACGGTACATACGATTTTTAACGAGAAAAGTTTTGGCATCAGCCCACTGTCAAATGACGACTGGAAGATCGGATACTAGTCATTGATGCCGGCAATGATAGTATGGAAGATTTTATCGCGGAGCCTTGCCTTACTAACGTCCAGAGAGATGAGAGCTATGTGCCTGGAGAAAAGATTGAGCCAATAGCCGCGCCGACGAAATACGTTAGTGAGAAAGAGGGTTGAAGGTCTCTACGGTAATTAAAGCAACTAAATGAATAAAATGTGTGATTTTTTTGTATAAACTCAAGATAGCGCAATAAGTTTACTAGTTTTGTCCAAAAAGTTCGTTTAAAAAAATTAACCCTAACGAGAAATTAATCATTTTGAAAAAAAATATTTTAAGATGCTTAAATCGACTAATTGGAGGAAATTAAGGTTTTTTTCGTATTATACCATTACAGTACAATAAGTTTAGTAGTTTTGTCCTAAAAGTTCATTTAAAAAACATAAGCCTAGCTAGTAAATAAATAATTAAGAAAAAGTTATTTTATGTCCCTTTAAAGCAACTAAATGAATGAAATTTGTGATTTTTTTGTATAAACTCAAGACAGCCCAATAAGTTTACTAATTTTGTCCAAAAAGTTCGTTTAAAAAAATTAACCCAAACGAGAAATAAATCATTTCGAAAAAAATTATTTTAAGATGCTTAAATCGACTAATTGGAGCAAATTAAGGTTTTTTGTGTATTATACCAATACATTACAATAAGTTTAGTAGTTTTGTCCAAAAAGTTCCTTTAAAAAAATTAACCCTAACGAGAAATAAATCGTTTTGAGAAAAATTATTTTAAGATGCCTTAAATCGACTAATTGGAGCAAATTAAGGTTTTTCGTGTATTATACCAATACACTACAATAAGATTAGTAGTTTTGTCCAAAAAGTTCCTTTAAAAAAATTAACCCTAACGAGAAATAAATCGTTTTGAGAAAAATTATTTTAAGATGCCTTAAATCGACTAATTGGAGGAAATTAAGGTTTTTTTCGTATTATACCATTACAGTACAATAAGTTTAGTAGTTTTGTCCTAAAAGTTCATTTAAAAAACATAAGCCTAGCTAGTAAATAAATAATTAAGAAAAAGTTATTTTATGTCCCTTTAAAGCAACTAAATGAATGAAATTTGTGATTTTTTTGTACAAACTCAAGACAGCCCAATATGTTTACTAATTTTGTCCAAAAAGTTCGTTTAAAAAAATTAACCCAAACGAGAAATAAATCATTTCGAAAAAAATTATTTTAAGATGCTTAAATCGACTAATTGGAGCAAATTAAGGTTTTTTGTGTATTATACCAATACATTACAATAAGTTTAGTAGTTTTGTCCAAAAAGTTCCTTTAAAAAAATTAACCCTAACGAGAAATAAATCGTTTTGAGAAAAAGTATTTTAAGATGCCTTAAATCGACTAATTGGAGCAAATTAAGGTTTTTTGTGTATTATACCAATACACTACAATAAGTTTAGTAGTTTTGTCCAAAAAGTTCCTTTAAAAAAATTAACCCTAACGAGAAATAACTCGTTTTGAGAAAAATTATTTTAAGATGCCTTAAATCGACTAATTGGAGCAAATTAAGGTTTTTTGTGTATTATACCAATACACTACAATAAGTTTAGCAGTTTTGTCCAAAAAGTTCCTTTTAAAAAGTTAACCCTAGCGAGAAATAAATCATTTTGAAAAAAATTATAATTGGAGGAAATGTTAAGACGGCAGGAGTGATATTCTTCTGATAAAAACAATATTTTATCTTAGGAACGCCAATAATTTCGTTCTTTAGTCTGTTCGCAGGCCTTCGGGCCGCCAAAAATATAGTTTGGGGATAATTGGATACCATAAAACCGCTGAAAGATATACCGCAAACGCTATGGCGCTAAGATGATGTAGGAGAATGCCCAGTCCACTTTAGTGCCTAACCGCTCCACGCAAGAATTTTCATTTTCCGACGCTAGTGAAAGACAGTCGAGTGTACTTAGAAAAATTTCAACGAGAAAACATTTTTGTCCCATAACTCGGAACCGGACGTTCCACTACCAAAAAGTCCTGTATAAGAAATATTCAGGAGACCATTCTGGACAATTCTCCTGTGGCAACCGTTAAAAAATATTGCTAGTGAAAGAAGTTAGCGATATATTTCCATTATACGAGTGGACTTAGAATAATTTTCGAGGAAAATTTACATTTTTTGATTTGTGACACAACCGCTGAAAGATATACCGCAAACACTGTGGCGCTAAGATCATACGCCTAGTGAGTCTGTGACGGTACATACGATTTTTAACGAGAAAAGTTTTGGCATCAGCCCACTGTCAAATGACGACTGGAAGATCGGATACTAGTCATTGATGCCGGCAATGATAGTATGGAAGATTTTATCGCGGAGCCTTGCCTTACTAACGTCCAGAGAGATGAGAGCTATGTGCCTGGAGAAAAGATTGAGCCAATAGCCGCGCCGACGAAATACGTTAGTGAGAAAGAGGGTTGAAGGTCTCTACGGTAATTAAAGCAACTAAATGAATAAAATGTGTGATTTTTTTGTATAAACTCAAGATAGCGCAATAAGTTTACTAGTTTTGTCCAAAAAGTTCGTTTAAAAAAATTAACCCTAACGAGAAATAAATCATTTTGAAAAAAATTATTTTAAGATGCTTAAATCGACTAATTGGAGGAAATTAAGGTTTTTTTCGTATTATACCATTACAGTACAATAAGTTTAGTAGTTTTGTCTTAAAAGTTCATTTAAAAAACATAAGCCTAGCTAGTAAATAAATAATTAAGAAAAAGTTATTTTATGTCCCTTTAAAGCAACTAAATGAATGAAATTTGTGATTTTTTTGTATAAACTCAAGACAGCCCAATAAGTTTACTAATTTTGTCCAAAAAGTTCGTTTAAAAAAATTAACCCAAACGAGAAATAAATCATTTCGAAAAAAATTATTTTAAGATGCTTAAATCGACTAATTGGAGCCAATTAAGGTTTTTTGTGTATTATACCAATACATTACAATAAGTTTAGTAGTTTTGTCCAAAAAGTTCCTTTAAAAAAATTAACCCTAACGAGAAATAAATCGTTTTGAGAAAAATTATTTTAAGATGCCTTAAATCGACTAATTGGAGCAAATTAAGGTTTTTTGTGTATTATACCAATACACTACAATAAGTTTAGTAGTTTTGTCCAAAAATTCCTTTAAAAAAATTAACCCTAACGAGAAATAAATCGTTTTGAGAAAAATTATTTTAAGATGCCTTAAATCGACTAATTGGAGGAAATTAAGGTTTTTTTCGTGTTATACCATTACAGTACAATAAGTTTAGTAGTTTTGTCCTAAAAGTTCATTTAAAAAACATAAGCCTAGCTAGTAAATAAATAATTAAGAAAAAGTTATTTTATGTCCCTTTAAAGCAACTAAATGAATGAAATTTGTGATTTTTTTGTACAAACTCAAGACAGCCCAATATGTTTACTAATTTTGTCCGAAAAGTTCGTTTAAAAAAATTAACCCAAACGAGAAATAAATCATTTCGAAAAAAACTATTTTAAGATGCTTAAATCGACTAATTGGAGCAAATTAAGGTTTTTTGTGTATTATACCAATACATTACAATAAGTTTAGTAGTTTTGTCCAAAAAGTTCCTTTAAAAAAATTAACCCTAACGAGAAATAAATCGTTTTGAGAAAAAGTATTTTAAGATGCCTTAAATCGACTAATTGGAGCAAATTAAGGTTTTTTGTGTATTATACCAATACACTACAATAAGTTTAGTAGTTTTGTCCAAAAAGTTCCTTTAAAAAAATTAACCCTAACGAGAAATAACTCGTTTTGAGAAAAATTATTTTAAGATGCCTTAAATCGACTAATTGGAGCAAATTAAGGTTTTTTGTGTATTATACCAATACACTACAATAAGTTTAGCAGTTTTGTCCAAAAAGTTCCTTTTAAAAAGTTAACCCTAGCGAGAAATAAATCATTTTGAAAAAAATTATAATTGGAGGAAATGTTAAGACGGCAGGAGTGATATTCTTCTGATAAAAACAATATTTTATCTTAGGAACGCCAATAATTTCGTTCTTTAGTCTGTTCGCAGGCCTTCGGGCCGCCAAAAATATAGTTTGGGGATAATTGGATACCATAAAACCGCTGAAAGATATACCGCAAACGCTATGGCGCTAAGATGATGTAGGAGAATGCCCAGTCCACTTTAGTGCCTAACCGCTCCACGCAAGAATTTTCATTTTCCGACGCTAGTGAAAGACAGTCGAGTGTACTTAGAAAAATTTCAACGAGAAAACATTTTTGTCCCATAACTCGGAACCGGACGTTCCACTACCAAAAAGTCCTGTATAAGAAATATTCAGGAGACCATTCTGGACAATTCTCCTGTGGCAACCGTTAAAAAATATTGCTAGTGAAAGAAGTTAGCGATATATTTCCATTATACGAGTGGACTTAGAATAATTTTCGAGGAAAATTTACATTTTTTGATTTGTGACACAACCGCTGAAAGATATACCGCAAACACTGTGGCGCTAAGATCATACGCCTAGTGAGTCTGTGACGGTACATACGATTTTTAACGAGAAAAGTTTTGGCATCTTTTATCTTAGAAAAAGATCCTGGCGCATAACAACAATGATGATGTAGAAGAATGCCCAGTCCACTGTCAAATGACGACTGGAAGATCGGATACTAGTCATTGATGCCGGCAATGATAGTATGGAAAATTTTATCGCGGAGCCTTGCCTTACTAACGTCCAGAGAGATGAGAGCTATGTGCCTGGAGAAAAGATTGAGCCAATAGCCGCGCCGACGAAATACGTTAGTGAGAAAGAGGGTTGAAGGTCTCTACGGTAATAAAAGCAACTAAATGAATAAAATGTGTGATTTTTTTGTATAAACTCAAGATAGCGCAATAAGTTTACTAGTTTTGTCCAAAAAGTTCGTTTAAAAAAATTAACCCTAACGAGAAATAAATCGTTTTGAGAAAAATTATTTTAAGATGCCTTAAATCGACTAATTGGAGCAAATTAAGGTTTTTTGTGTATTATACCAATACACTACAATAAGTTTAGTAGTTTTGTCCAAAAAGTTCCTTTAAAAAAATTAACCCTAACGAGAAATAAATCGTTTTGAGAAAAATTATTTTAAGATGCCTTAAATCGACTAATTGGAGCAAATTAAGGTTTTTTGTGTATTATACCAATACACTACAATAAGTTTAGTAGTTTTGTCCAAAAAGTTCCTTTAAAAAAATTAACCCTAACGAGAAATAAATCGTTTTAGAAAAATTATTTTAAGATGCCTTAAATCGACTAATTGGAGCAAATTAAGGTTTTTTGTGTATTATACCAATACACTACAATAAGTTTAGTAGTTTTGTCCAAAAAGTTCCTTTTAAAAAGTTAACCCTAGCGAGAAATAAATCATTTTGAAAAAAATTATAATTGGAGGAAATGTTAAGACGGCAGGAGTGATATTCTTCTGATAAAAACAATATTTTATCTTAGGAACGCCAATAATTTCGTTCTTTAGTCTGTTCGCAGGCCTTCGGGCCGCCAAAAATATAGTTTGGGGATAATTGGATACCATAAAACCGCTGAAAGATATACCGCAAACGCTATGGCGCTAAGATGATGTAGGAGAATGCCCAGTCCACTTTAGTGCCTAACCGCTCCACGCAAGAATTTTCATTTTCCGACGCTAGTGAAAGACAGTCGAGTGGACTTAGAAAAATTTCAACGAGAAAACATTTTTGTCCCATAACTCGGAACCGGACGTTCCACTACCAAAAAGTCCTGTATAAGAAATATTCAGGAGACCATTCTGGACAATTCTCCTGTGGGAACCGTTAAAAAATATTGCTAGTGAAAGAAGTTAGCGATATATTTCCATTATACGAGTGGACTTAGAATAATTTTCGAGGAAAATTTACATTTTTTGATTTGTGACACAACCGCTGAAAGATATACCGCAAACACTGTGGCGCTAAGATCATACGCCTAGTGAGTCTGTGACGGTACATACGATTTTTAACGAGAAAAGTTTTGGCATCAGCCCACTGTCAAATGACGACTGGAAGATCGGATACTAGTCATTGATGCCGGCAATGATAGTATGGAAGATTTTATCGCGGAGCCTTGCCTTACTAACGTCCAGAGAGATGAGAGCTATGTGCCTGGAGAAAAGATTGAGCCAATAGCCGCGCCGACGAAATACGTTAGTGAGAAAGAGGGTTGAAGGTCTCTACGGTAATTAAAGCAACTAAATGAATAAAATGTGTGATTTTTTTGTATAAACTCAAGATAGCGCAATAAGTTTACTAGTTTTGTCCAAAAAGTTCGTTTAAAAAAATTAACCTTAACGAGAAATAAATCATTTTGAAAAAAATTATTTTAAGATGCTTAAATCGACTAATTGGAGGAAATTAAGGTTTTTTTCGTATTATACCATTACAGTACAATAAGTTTAGTAGTTTTGTCCTAAAAGTTCATTTAAAAAACATAAGCCTAGCTAGTAAATAAATAATTAAGAAAAAGTTATTTTATGTCCCTTTAAAGCAACTAAATGAATGAAATTTGTGATTTTTTTGTATAAACTCAAGACAGCCCAATAAGTTTACTAATTTTGTCCAAAAAGTTCGTTTAAAAAAATTAACCCAAACGAGAAATAAATCATTTCGAAAAAAATTATTTTAAGATGCTTAAATCGACTAATTGGAGCCAATTAAGGTTTTTTGTGTATTATACCAATACATTACAATAAGTTTAGTAGTTTTGTCCAAAAAGTTCCTTTAAAAAAATTAACCCTAACGAGAAATAAATCGTTTTGAGAAAAATTATTTTAAGATGCCTTAAATCGACTAATTGGAGCAAATTAAGGTTTTTTGTGTATTATACCAATACACTACAATAAGTTTAGTAGTTTTGTCCAAAAAGTTCCTTTAAAAAAATTAACCCTAACGAGAAATAAATCGTTTTGAGAAAAATTATTTTAAGATGCCTTAAATCGACTAATTGGAGGAAATTAAGGTTTTTTTCGTATTATACCATTACAGTACAATTAGTTTAGTAGTTTTGTCCTAAAAGTTCATTTAAAAAACATAAGCCTAGCTAGTAAATAAATAATTAAGAAAAAGTTATTTTATGTCCCTTTAAAGCAACTAAATGAATGAAATTTGTGATTTTTTTGTACAAACTCAAGACAGCCCAATATGTTTACTAATTTTGTCCAAAAAGTTCGTTTAAAAAAATTAACCCAAACGAGAAATAAATCATTTCGAAAAAAATTATTTTAAGATGCTTAAATCGACTAATTGGAGCAAATTAAGGTTTTTTGTGTATTATACCAATACATTACAATAAGTTTAGTAGTTTTGTCCAAAAAGTTCCTTTAAAAAAATTAACCCTAACGAGAAATAAATCGTTTTGAGAAAAAGTATTTTAAGATGCCTTAAATCGACTAATTGGAGCAAATTAAGGTTTTTTGTGTATTATACCAATACACTACAATAAGTTTAGTAGTTTTGTCCAAAAAGTTCCTTTAAAAAAATTAACCCTAACGAGAAATAACTCGTTTTGAGAAAAATTATTTTAAGATGCCTTAAATCGACTAATTGGAGCAAATTAAGGTTTTTTGTGTATTATACCAATACACTACAATAAGTTTAGCAGTTTTGTCCAAAAAGTTCCTTTTAAAAAGTTAACCCTAGCGAGAAATAAATCATTTTGAAAAAAATTATAATTGGAGGAAATGTTAAGACGGCAGGAGTGATATTCTTCTGATAAAAACAATATTTTATCTTAGGAACGCCAATAATTTCGTTCTTTAGTCTGTTCGCAGGCCTTCGGGCCGCCAAAAATATAGTTTGGGGATAATTGGATACCATAAAACCGCTGAAAGATATACCGCAAACGCTATGGCGCTAAGATGATGTAGGAGAATGCCCAGTCCACTTTAGTGCCTAACCGCTCCACGCAAGAATTTTCATTTTCCGACGCTAGTGAAAGACAGTCGAGTGTACTTAGAAAAATTTCAACGAGAAAACATTTTTGTCCCATAACTCGGAACCGGACGTTCCACTACCAAAAAGTCCTGTATAAGAAATATTCAGGAGACCATTCTGGACAATTCTCCTGTGGCAACCGTTAAAAAATATTGCTAGTGAAAGAAGTTAGCGATATATTTCCATTATACGAGTGGACTTAGAATAATTTTCGAGGAAAATTTACATTTTTTGATTTGTGACACAACCGCTGAAAGATATACCGCAAACACTGTGGCGCTAAGATCATACGCCTAGTGAGTCTGTGACGGTACATACGATTTTTAACGAGAAAAGTTTTGGCATCAGCCCACTGTCAAATGACGACTGGAAGATCGGATACTAGTCATTGATGCCGGCAATGATAGTATGGAAGATTTTATCGCGGAGCCTTGCCTTACTAACGTCCAGAGAGATGAGAGCTATGTGCCTGGAGAAAAGATTGAGCCAATAGCCGCGCCGACGAAATACGTTAGTGAGAAAGAGGGTTGAAGGTCTCTACGGTAATTAAAGCAACTAAATGAATAAAATGTGTGATTTTTTTGTATAAACTCAAGATAGCGCAATAAGTTTACTAGTTTTGTCCAAAAAGTTCGTTTAAAAAAATTAACCCTAACGAGAAATTAATCATTTTGAAAAAAAATATTTTAAGATGCTTAAATCGACTAATTGGAGGAAATTAAGGTTTTTTTCGTATTATACCATTACAGTACAATAAGTTTAGTAGTTTTGTCCTAAAAGTTCATTTAAAAAACATAAGCCTAGCTAGTAAATAAATAATTAAGAAAAAGTTATTTTATGTCCCTTTAAAGCAACTAAATGAATGAAATTTGTGATTTTTTTGTATAAACTCAAGACAGCCCAATAAGTTTACTAATTTTGTCCAAAAAGTTCGTTTAAAAAAATTAACCCAAACGAGAAATAAATCATTTCGAAAAAAATTATTTTAAGATGCTTAAATCGACTAATTGGAGCAAATTAAGGTTTTTTGTGTATTATACCAATACATTACAATAAGTTTAGTAGTTTTGTCCAAAAAGTTCCTTTAAAAAAATTAACCCTAACGAGAAATAAATCGTTTTGAGAAAAATTATTTTAAGATGCCTTAAATCGACTAATTGGAGCAAATTAAGGTTTTTCGTGTATTATACCAATACACTACAATAAGATTAGTAGTTTTGTCCAAAAAGTTCCTTTAAAAAAATTAACCCTAACGAGAAATAAATCGTTTTGAGAAAAATTATTTTAAGATGCCTTAAATCGACTAATTGGAGGAAATTAAGGTTTTTTTCGTATTATACCATTACAGTACAATAAGTTTAGTAGTTTTGTCCTAAAAGTTCATTTAAAAAACATAAGCCTAGCTAGTAAATAAATAATTAAGAAAAAGTTATTTTATGTCCCTTTAAAGCAACTAAATGAATGAAATTTGTGATTTTTTTGTACAAACTCAAGACAGCCCAATATGTTTACTAATTTTGTCCAAAAAGTTCGTTTAAAAAAATTAACCCAAACGAGAAATAAATCATTTCGAAAAAAATTATTTTAAGATGCTTAAATCGACTAATTGGAGCAAATTAAGGTTTTTTGTGTATTATACCAATACATTACAATAAGTTTAGTAGTTTTGTCCAAAAAGTTCCTTTAAAAAAATTAACCCTAACGAGAAATAAATCGTTTTGAGAAAAAGTATTTTAAGATGCCTTAAATCGACTAATTGGAGCAAATTAAGGTTTTTTGTGTATTATACCAATACACTACAATAAGTTTAGTAGTTTTGTCCAAAAAGTTCCTTTAAAAAAATTAACCCTAACGAGAAATAACTCGTTTTGAGAAAAATTATTTTAAGATGCCTTAAATCGACTAATTGGAGCAAATTAAGGTTTTTTGTGTATTATACCAATACACTACAATAAGTTTAGCAGTTTTGTCCAAAAAGTTCCTTTTAAAAAGTTAACCCTAGCGAGAAATAAATCATTTTGAAAAAAATTATAATTGGAGGAAATGTTAAGACGGCAGGAGTGATATTCTTCTGATAAAAACAATATTTTATCTTAGGAACGCCAATAATTTCGTTCTTTAGTCTGTTCGCAGGCCTTCGGGCCGCCAAAAATATAGTTTGGGGATAATTGGATACCATAAAACCGCTGAAAGATATACCGCAAACGCTATGGCGCTAAGATGATGTAGGAGAATGCCCAGTCCACTTTAGTGCCTAACCGCTCCACGCAAGAATTTTCATTTTCCGACGCTAGTGAAAGACAGTCGAGTGTACTTAGAAAAATTTCAACGAGAAAACATTTTTGTCCCATAACTCGGAACCGGACGTTCCACTACCAAAAAGTCCTGTATAAGAAATATTCAGGAGACCATTCTGGACAATTCTCCTGTGGCAACCGTTAAAAAATATTGCTAGTGAAAGAAGTTAGCGATATATTTCCATTATACGAGTGGACTTAGAATAATTTTCGAGGAAAATTTACATTTTTTGATTTGTGACACAACCGCTGAAAGATATACCGCAAACACTGTGGCGCTAAGATCATACGCCTAGTGAGTCTGTGACGGTACATACGATTTTTAACGAGAAAAGTTTTGGCATCTTTTATCTTAGAAAAAGATCCTGGCGCATAACAACAATGATGATGTAGAAGAATGCCCAGTCCACTGTCAAATGACGACTGGAAGATCGGATACTAGTCATTGATGCCGGCAATGATAGTATGGAAAATTTTATCGCGGAGCCTTGCCTTACTAACGTCCAGAGAGATGAGAGCTATGTGCCTGGAGAAAAGAGTGAGCCAATAGCCGCGCCGACGAAATACGTTAGTGAGAAAGAGGGTTGAAGGTCTCTACGGTAATAAAAGCAACTAAATGAATAAAATGTGTGATTTTTTTGTATAAACTCAAGATAGCGCAATAAGTTTACTAGTTTTGTCCAAAAAGTTCGTTTAAAAAAATTAACCCTAACGAGAAATAAATCGTTTTGAGAAAAATTATTTTAAGATGCCTTAAATCGACTAATTGGAGCAAATTAAGGTTTTTTGTGTATTATACCAATACACTACAATAAGTTTAGTAGTTTTGTCCAAAAAGTTCCTTTAAAAAAATTAACCCTAACGAGAAATAAATCGTTTTGAGAAAAATTATTTTAAGATGCCTTAAATCGACTAATTGGAGCAAATTAAGGTTTTTTGTGTATTATACCAATACACTACAATAAGTTTAGTAGTTTTGTCCAAAAAGTTCCTTTTAAAAAGTTAACCCTAGCGAGAAATAAATCATTTTGAAAAAAATTATAATTGGAGGAAATGTTAAGACGGCAGGAGTGATATTCTTCTGATAAAAACAATATTTTATCTTAGGAACGCCAATAATTTCGTTCTTTAGTCTGTTCGCAGGCCTTCGGGCCGCCAAAAATATAGTTTGGGGATAATTGGATACCATAAAACCGCTGAAAGATATACCGCAAACGCTATGGCGCTAAGATGATGTAGGAGAATGCCCAGTCCACTTTAGTGCCTAACCGCTCCACGCAAGAATTTTCATTTTCCGACGCTAGTGAAAGACAGTCGAGTGGACTTAGAAAAATTTCAACGAGAAAACATTTTTGTCCCATAACTCGGAACCGGACGTTCCACTACCAAAAAGTCCTGTATAAGAAATATTCAGGAGACCATTCTGGACAATTCTCCTGTGGGAACCGTTAAAAAATATTGCTAGTGAAAGAAGTTACCGATATATTTCCATTATACGAGTGGACTTAGAATAATTTTCGAGGAAAATTTACATTTTTTGATTTGTGACACAACCGCTGAAAGATATACCGCAAACACTGTGGCGCTAAGATCATACGCCTAGTGAGTCTGTGACGGTACATACGATTTTTAACGAGAAAAGTTTTGGCATCAGCCCACTGTCAAATGACGACTGGAAGATCGGATACTAGTCATTGATGCCGGCAATGATAGTATGGAAGATTTTATCGCGGAGCCTTGCCTTACTAACGTCCAGAGAGATGAGAGCTATGTGCCTGGAGAAAAGATTGAGCCAATAGCCGCGCCGACGAAATACGTTAGTGAGAAAGAGGGTTGAAGGTCTCTACGGTAATTAAAGCAACTAAATGAATAAAATGTGTGATTTTTTTGTATAAACTCAAGATAGCGCAATAAGTTTACTAGTTTTGTCCAAAAAGTTCGTTTAAAAAAATTAACCTTAACGAGAAATAAATCATTTTGAAAAAAATTATTTTAAGATGCTTAAATCGACTAATTGGAGGAAATTAAGGTTTTTTTCGTATTATACCATTACAGTACAATAAGTTTAGTAGTTTTGTCCTAAAAGTTCATTTAAAAAACATAAGCCTAGCTAGTAAATAAATAATTAAGAAAAAGTTATTTTATGTCCCTTTAAAGCAACTAAATGAATGAAATTTGTGATTTTTTTGTATAAACTCAAGACAGCCCAATAAGTTTACTAATTTTGTCCAAAAAGTTCGTTTAAAAAAATTAACCCAAACGAGACATAAATCATTTCGAAAAAAATTATTTTAAGATGCTTAAATCGACTAATTGGAGCCAATTAAGGTTTTTTGTGTATTATACCAATACATTACAATAAGTTTAGTAGTTTTGTCCAAAAAGTTCCTTTAAAAAAATTAACCCTAACGAGAAATAAATCGTTTTGAGAAAAATTATTTTAAGATGCCTTAAATCGACTAATTGGAGCAAATTAAGGTTTTTTGTGTATTATACCAATACACTACAATAAGTTTAGTAGTTTTGTCCAAAAAGTTCCTTTAAAAAAATTAACCCTAACGAGAAATAAATCGTTTTGAGAAAAATTATTTTAAGATGCCTTAAATCGACTAATTGGAGGAAATTAAGGTTTTTTTCGTATTATACCATTACAGTACAATAAGTTTAGTAGTTTTGTCCTAAAAGTTCATTTAAAAAACATAAGCCTAGCTAGTAAATAAATAATTAAGAAAAAGTTATTTTATGTCCCTTTAAAGCAACTAAATGAATGAAATTTGTGATTTTTTTGTACAAACTCAAGACAGCCCAATATGTTTACTAATTTTGTCCAAAAAGTTCGTTTAAAAAAATTAACCCAAACGAGAAATAAATCATTTCGAAAAAAATTATTTTAAGATGCTTAAATCGACTAATTGGAGCAAATTAAGGTTTTTTGTGTATTATACCAATACATTACAATAAGTTTAGTAGTTTTGTCCAAAAAGTTCCTTTAAAAAAATTAACCCTAACGAGAAATAAATCGTTTTGAGAAAAAGTATTTTAAGATGCCTTAAATCGACTAATTGGAGCAAATTAAGGTTTTTTGTGTATTATACCAATACACTACAATAAGTTTAGTAGTTTTGTCCAAAAAGTTCCTTTAAAAAAATTAACCCTAACGAGAAATAACTCGTTTTGAGAAAAATTATTTTAAGATGCCTTAAATCGACTAATTGGAGCAAATTAAGGTTTTTTGTGTATTATACCAATACACTACAATAAGTTTAGCAGTTTTGTCCAAAAAGTTCCTTTTAAAAAGTTAACCCTAGCGAGAAATAAATCATTTTGAAAAAAATTATAATTGGAGGAAATGTTAAGACGGCAGGAGTGATATTCTTCTGATAAAAACAATATTTTATCTTAGGAACGCCAATAATTTCGTTCTTTAGTCTGTTCGCAGGCCTTCGGGCCGCCAAAAATATAGTTTGGGGATAATTGGATACCATAAAACCGCTGAAAGATATACCGCAAACGCTATGGCGCTAAGATGATGTAGGAGAATGCCCAGTCCACTTTAGTGCCTAACCGCTCCACGCAAGAATTTTCATTTTCCGACGCTAGTGAAAGACAGTCGAGTGTACTTAGAAAAATTTCAACGAGAAAACATTTTTGTCCCATAACTCGGAACCGGACGTTCCACTACCAAAAAGTCCTGTATAAGAAATATTCAGGAGTCCATTCTGGACAATTCTCCTGTGGCAACCGTTAAAAAATATTGCTAGTGAAAGAAGTTAGCGATATATTTCCATTATACGAGTGGACTTAGAATAATTTTCGAGGAAAATTTACATTTTTTGATTTGTGACACAACCGCTGAAAGATATACCGCAAACACTGTGGCGCTAAGATCATACGCCTAGTGAGTCTGTGACGGTACATACGATTTTTAACGAGAAAAGTTTTGGCATCAGCCCACTGTCAAATGACGACTGGAAGATCGGATACTAGTCATTGATGCCGGCAGTGATAGTATGGAAGATTTTATCGCGGAGCCTTGCCTTACTAACGTCCAGAGAGATGAGAGCTATGTGCCTGGAGAAAAGATTGAGCCAATAGCCGCGCCGACGAAATACGTTAGTGAGAAAGAGGGTTGAAGGTCTCTACGGTAATTAAAGCAACTAAATGAATAAAATGTGTGATTTTTTTGTATAAACTCAAGATAGCGCAATAAGTTTACTAGTTTTGTCCAAAAAGTTCGTTTAAAAAAATTAACCCTAACGAGAAATTAATCATTTTGAAAAAAAATATTTTAAGATGCTTAATTCGACTAATTGGAGGAAATTAAGGTTTTTTTCGTATTATACCATTACAGTACAATAAGTTTAGTAGTTTTGTCCTAAAAGTTCATTTAAAAAACATAAGCCTAGCTAGTAAATAAATAATTAAGAAAAAGTTATTTTATGTCCCTTTAAAGCAACTAAATGAATGAAATTTGTGATTTTTTTGTATAAACTCAAGACAGCCCAATAAGTTTACTAATTTTGTCCAAAAAGTTCGTTTAAAAAAATTAACCCAAACGAGAAATAAATCATTTCGAAAAAAATTATTTTAAGATGCTTAAATCGACTAATTGGAGCAAATTAAGGTTTTTTGTGTATTATACCAATACATTACAATAAGTTTAGTGGTTTTGTCCAAAAAGTTCCTTTAAAAAAATTAACCCTAACGAGAAATAAATCGTTTTGAGAAAAATTATTTTAAGATGCCTTAAATCGACTAATTGGAGCAAATTAAGGTTTTTCGTGTATTATACCAATACACTACAATAAGATTAGTAGTTTTGTCCAAAAAGTTCCTTTAAAAAAATTAACCCTAACGAGAAATAAATCGTTTTGAGAAAAATTATTTTAAGATGCCTTAAATCGACTAATTGGAGGAAATTAAGGTTTTTTTCGTATTATACCATTACAGTACAATAAGTTTAGTAGTTTTGTCCTAAAAGTTCATTTAAAAAACATAAGCCTAGCTAGTAAATAAATAATTAAGAAAAAGTTATTTTATGTCCCTTTAAAGCAACTAAATGAATGAAATTTGTGATTTTTTTGTACAAACTCAAGACAGCCCAATATGTTTACTAATTTTGTCCAAAAAGTTCGTTTAAAAAAATTAACCCAAACGAGAAATAAATCATTTCGAAAAAAATTATTTTAAGATGCTTAAATCGACTAATTGGAGCAAATTAAGGTTTTTTGTGTATTATACCCATACATTACAATAAGTTTAGTAGTTTTGTCCAAAAAGTTCCTTTAAAAAAATTAACCCTAACGAGAAATAAATCGTTTTGAGAAAAAGTATTTTAAGATGCCTTAAATCGACTAATTGGAGCAAATTAAGGTTTTTTGTGTATTATACCAATACACTACAATAAGTTTAGTAGTTTTGTCCAAAAAGTTCCTTTAAAAAAATTAACCCTAACGAGAAATAACTCGTTTTGAGAAAAATTATTTTAAGATGCCTTAAATCGACTAATTGGAGCAAATTAAGGTTTTTTGTGTATTATACCAATACACTACAATAAGTTTAGCAGTTTTGTCCAAAAAGTTCCTTTTAAAAAGTTAACCCTAGCGAGAAATAAATCATTTTGAAAAAAATTATAATTGGAGGAAATGTTAAGACGGCAGGAGTGATATTCTTCTGATAAAAACAATATTTTATCTTAGGAACGCCAATAATTTCGTTCTTTAGTCTGTTCGCAGGCCTTCGGGCCGCCAAAAATATAGTTTGGGGATAATTGGATACCATAAAACCGCTGAAAGATATACCGCAAACGCTATGGCGCTAAGATGATGTAGGAGAATGCCCAGTCCACTTTAGTGCCTAACCGCTCCACGCAAGAATTTTCATTTTCCGACGCTAGTGAAAGACAGTCGAGTGTACTTAGAAAAATTTCAACGAGAAAACATTTTTGTCCCATAACTCGGAACCGGACGTTCCACTACCAAAAAGTCCTGTATAAGAAATATTCAGGAGTCCATTCTGGACAATTCTCCTGTGGCAACCGTTAAAAAATATTGCTAGTGAAAGAAGTTAGCGATATATTTCCATTATACGAGTGGACTTAGAATAATTTTCGAGGAAAATTTACATTTTTTGATTTGTGACACAACCGCTGAAAGATATACCGCAAACACTGTGGCGCTAAGATCATACGCCTAGTGAGTCTGTGACGGTACATACGATTTTTAACGAGAAAAGTTTTGGCATCAGCCCACTGTCAAATGACGACTGGAAGATCGGATACTAGTCATTGATGCCGGCAGTGATAGTATGGAAGATTTTATCGCGGAGCCTTGCCTTACTAACTAACGTCCAGAGAGATGAGAGCTATGTGCCTGGAGAAAAGATTGAGCCAATAGCCGCGCCGACGAAATACGTTAGTGAGAAAGAGGGTTGAAGGTCTCTACGGTAATTAAAGCAACTAAATGAATAAAATGTGTGATTTTTTTGTATAAACTCAAGATAGCGCAATAAGTTTACTAGTTTTGTCCAAAAAGTTCGTTTAAAAAAATTAACCCTAACGAGAAATTAATCATTTTGAAAAAAAATATTTTAAGATGCTTAAATCGACTAATTGGAGGAAATTAAGGTTTTTTTCGTATTATACCATTACAGTACAATAAGTTTAGTAGTTTTGTCCTAAAAGTTCATTTAAAAAACATAAGCCTAGCTAGTAAATAAATAATTAAGAAAAAGTTATTTTATGTCCCTTTAAAGCAACTAAATGAATGAAATTTGTGATTTTTTTGTATAAACTCAAGACAGCCCAATAAGTTTACTAATTTTGTCCAAAAAGTTCGTTTAAAAAAATTAACCCAAACGAGAAATAAATCATTTCGAAAAAAATTATTTTAAGATGCTTAAATCGACTAATTGGAGCAAATTAAGGTTTTTTGTGTATTATACCAATACATTACAATAAGTTTAGTAGTTTTGTCCAAAAAGTTCCTTTAAAAAAATTAACCCTAACGAGAAATAAATCGTTTTGAGAAAAATTATTTTAAGATGCCTTAAATCGACTAATTGGAGCAAATTAAGGTTTTTCGTGTATTATACCAATACACTACAATAAGATTAGTAGTTTTGTCCAAAAAGTTCCTTTAAAAAAATTAACCCTAACGAGAAATAAATCGTTTTGAGAAAAATTATTTTAAGATGCCTTAAATCGACTAATTGGAGGAAATTAAGGTTTTTTTCGTATTATACCATTACAGTACAATAAGTTTAGTAGTTTTGTCCTAAAAGTTCATTTAAAAAACATAAGCCTAGCTAGTAAATAAATAATTAAGAAAAAGTTATTTTATGTCCCTTTAAAGCAACTAAATGAATGAAATTTGTGATTTTTTTGTACAAACTCAAGACAGCCCAATATGTTTACTAATTTTGTCCAAAAAGTTCGTTTAAAAAAATTAACCCAAACGAGAAATAAATCATTTCGAAAAAAATTATTTTAAGATGCTTAAATCGACTAATTGGAGCAAATTAAGGTTTTTTGTGTATTATACCAATACACTACAATAAGTTTAGTAGTTTTGTCCAAAAAGTTCCTTTAAAAAAATTAACCCTAACGAGAAATAACTCGTTTTGAGAAAAATTATTTTAAGATGCCTTAAATCGACTAATTGGAGCAAATTAAGGTTTTTTGTGTATTATACCAATACACTACAATAAGTTTAGCAGTTTTGTCCAAAAAGTTCCTTTTAAAAAGTTAACCCTAGCGAGAAATAAATCATTTTGAAAAAAATTATAATTGGAGGAAATGTTAAGACGGCAGGAGTGATATTCTTCTGATAAAAACAATATTTTATCTTAGGAACGCCAATAATTTCGTTCTTTAGTCTGTTCGCAGGCCTTCGGGCCGCCAAAAATATAGTTTGGGGATAATTGGATACCATAAAACCGCTGAAAGATATACCGCAAACGCTATGGCGCTAAGATGATGTAGGAGAATGCCCAGTCCACTTTAGTGCCTAACCGCTCCACGCAAGAATTTTCATTTTCCGACGCTAGTGAAAGACAGTCGAGTGGACTTAGAAAAATTTCAACGAGAAAACATTTTTGTCCCATAACTCGGAACCGGACGTTCCACTACCAAAAAGTCCTGTATAAGAAATATTCAGGAGACCATTCTGGACAATTCTCCTGTGGCAACCGTTAAAAAATATTGCTAGTGAAAGAAGTTAGCGATATATTTCCATTATACGAGTGGACTTAGAATAATTTTCGAGGAAAATTTACATTTTTTGATTTGTGACACAACCGCTGAAAGATATACCGCAAACACTGTGGCGCTAAGATCATACGCCTAGTGAGTCTGTGACGGTACATACGATTTTTAACGAGAAAAGTTTTGGCATCTTTTATCTTAGAAAAAGATCCTGGCGCATAACAACAATGATGATGTAGAAGAATGCCGAGTCCACTGTCAAATGACGACTGGAAGATCGGATACTAGTCATTGATGCCGGCAATGATAGTATGGAAAATTTTATCGCGGAGCCTTGCCTTACTAACGTCCAGAGAGATGAGAGCTATGTGCCTGGAGAAAAGATTGAGCCAATAGCCGCGCCGACGAAATACGTTAGTGAGAAAGAGGGTTGAAGGTCTCTACGGTAATAAAAGCAACTAAATGAATAAAATGTGTGATTTTTTTGTATAAACTCAAGATAGCGCAATAAGTTTACTAGTTTTGTCCAAAAAGTTCGTTTAAAAAAATTAACCCTAACGAGAAATAAATCGTTTTGAGAAAAATTATTTTAAGATGCCTTAAATCGACTAATTGGAGCAAATTAAGGTTTTTTGTGTATTATACCAATACACTACAATAAGTTTAGTAGTTTTGTCCAAAAAGTTCCTTTAAAAAAATTAACCCTAACGAGAAATAAATCGTTTTGAGAAAAATTATTTTAAGATGCCTTAAATCGACTAATTGGAGCAAATTAAGGTTTTTTGTGTATTATACCAATACACTACAATAAGTTTAGTAGTTTTGTCCAAAAAGTTCCTTTAAAAAAATTAACCCTAACGAGAAATAAATCGTTTTGAGAAAAATTATTTTAAGATGCCTTAAATCGACTAATTGGAGGAAATTAAGGTTTTTTTCGTATTATACCATTACAGTACAATAAGTTTAGTAGTTTTGTCCTAAAAGTTCATTTAAAAAACATAAGCCTAGCTAGTAAATAAATAATTAAGAAAAAGTTATTTTATGTCCCTTTAAAGCAACTAAATGAATGAAATTTGTGATTTTTTTGTACAAACTCAAGACAGCCCAATATGTTTACTAATTTTGTCCAAAAAGTTCGTTTAAAAAAATTAACCCAAACGAGAAATAAATCATTTCGAAAAAAATTATTTTAAGATGCTTAAATCGACTAATTGGAGCAAATTAAGGTTTTTTGTGTATTATACCAATACATTACAATAAGTTTAGTAGTTTTGTCCAAAAAGTTCCTTTAAAAAAATTAACCCTAACGAGAAATAAATCGTTTTGAGAAAAAGTATTTTAAGATGCCTTAAATCGACTAATTGGAGCAAATTAAGGTTTTTTGTGTATTATACCAATACACTATAATAAGTTTAGTAGTTTTGTCCAAAAAGTTCCTTTAAAAAAATTAACCCTAACGAGAAATAACTCGTTTTGAGAAAAATTATTTTAAGATGCCTTAAATCGACTAATTGGAGCAAATTAAGGTTTTTTGTGTATTATACCAATACACTACAATAAGTTTAGCAGTTTTGTCCAAAAAGTTCCTTTTAAAAAGTTAACCCTAGCGAGAAATAAATCATTTTGAAAAAAATTATAATTGGAGGAAATGTTAAGACGGCAGGAGTGATATTCTTCTGATAAAAACAATATTTTATCTTAGGAACGCCAATAATTTCGTTCTTTAGTCTGTTCGCAGGCCTTCGGGCCGCCAAAAATATAGTTTGGGGATAATTGGATACCATAAAACCGCTGAAAGATATACCGCAAACGCTATGGCGCTAAGATGATGTAGGAGAATGCCCAGTCCACTTTAGTGCCTAACCGCTCCACGCAAGAATTTTCATTTTCCGACGCTAGTGAAAGACAGTCGAGTGGACTTAGAAAAATTTCAACGAGAAAACATTTTTGTCCCATAACTCGGAACCGGACGTTCCACTACCAAAAAGTCCTGTATAAGAAATATTCAGGAGACCATTCTGGACAATTCTCCTGTGGGAACCGTTAAAAAATATTGCTAGTGAAAGAAGTTAGCGATATATTTCCATTATACGAGTGGACTTGGAATAATTTTCGAGGAAAATTTACATTTTTTGATTTGTGACACAACCGCTGAAAGATATACCGCAAACACTGTGGCGCTAAGATCATACGCCTAGTGAGTCTGTGACGGTACATACGATTTTTAACGAGAAAAGTTTTGGCATCTTTTATCTTAGAAAAAGATCCTGGCGCATAACAACAATGATGATGTAGAAGAATGCCCAGTCCACTGTCAAATGACGACTGGAAGATCGGATACTAGTCATTGATGCCGGCAATGATAGTATGGAAAATTTTATCGCGGAGCCTTGCCTTACTAACGTCCAGAGAGATGAGAGCTATGTGCCTGGAGAAAAGATTGAGCCAATAGCCGCGCCGACGAAATACGTTAGTGAGAAAGAGGGTTGAAGGTCTCTACGGTAATAAAAGCAACTAAATGAATAAAATGTGTGATTTTTTTGTATAAACTCAAGATAGCGCAATAAGTTTACTAGTTTTGTCCAAAAAGTTCGTTTAAAAAAATTAACCCTAACGAGAAATAAATCGTTTTGAGAAAAATTATTTTAAGATGCCTTAAATCGACTAATTGGAGCAAATTAAGGTTTTTTGTGTATTATACCAATACACTACAATAAGTTTAGTAGTTTTGTCCAAAAAGTTCCTTTAAAAAAATTAACCCTAACGAGAAATAAATCGTTTTGAGAAAAATTATTTTAAGATGCCTTAAATCGACTAATTGGAGCAAATTAAGGTTTTTTGTGTATTATACCAATACACTACAATAAGTTTAGTAGTTTTGTCCAAAAAGTTCCTTTAAAAAAATTAACCCTAACGAGAAATAAATCGTTTTGAGAAAAATTATTTTAAGATGCCTTAAATCGACTAATTGGAGCAAATTAAGGTTTTTTGTGTATTATACCAATACACTACAATAAGTTTAGTAGTTTTGTCCAAAAAGTTCCTTTTAAAAAGTTAACCCTAGCGAGAAATAAATCATTTTGAAAAAAATTATAATTGGAGGAAATGTTAAGACGGCAGGAGTGATATTCTTCTGATAAAAACAATATTTTATCTTAGGAACGCCAATAATTTCGTTCTTTAGTCTGTTCGCAGGCCTTCGGGCCGCCAAAAATATAGTTTGGGGATAATTGGATACCATAAAACCGCTGAAAGATATACCGCAAACGCTATGGCGCTAAGATGATGTAGGAGAATGCCCAGTCCACTTTAGTGCCTAACCGCTCCACGCAAGAATTTTCATTTTCCGACGCTAGTGAAAGACAGTCGAGTGGACTTAGAGAAATTTCAACGAGAAAACATTTTTGTCCCATAACTCGGAACCGGACGTTCCACTACCAAAAAGTCCTGTATAAGAAATATTCAGGAGACCATTCTAGACAATTCTCCTGTGGGAACCGTTAAAAAATATTGCTAGTGAAAGAAGTTAGCGATATATTTCCATTATACGAGTGGACTTAGAATAATTTTCGAGGAAAATTTACATTTTTTGATTTGTGACACAACCGCTGAAAGATATACCGCAAACACTGTGGCGCTAAGATCATACGCCTAGTGAGTCTGTGACGGTACATACGATTTTTAACGAGAAAAGTTTTGGCATCAGCCCACTGTCAAATGACGACTGGAAGATCGGATACTAGTCATTGATGCCGGCAATGATAGTATGGAAGATTTTATCGCGGAGCCTTGCCTTACTAACGTCCAGAGAGATGAGAGCTATGTGCCTGGAGAAAAGATTGAGCCAATAGCCGCGCCGACGAAATACGTTAGTGAGAAAGAGGGTTGAAGGTCTCTACGGTAATTAAAGCAACTAAATGAATAAAATGTGTGATTTTTTTGTATAAACTCAAGATAGCGCAATAAGTTTACTAGTTTTGTCCAAAAAGTTCGTTTAAAAAAATTAACCCTAACGAGAAATAAATCATTTTGAAAAAAATTATTTTAAGATGCTTAAATCGACTAATTGGAGGAAATTAAGGTTTTTTTCGTATTATACCATTACAGTACAATAAGTTTAGTAGTTTTGTCCTAAAAGTTCATTTAAAAAACATAAGCCTAGCTAGTAAATAAATAATTAAGAAAAAGTTATTTTATGTCCCTTTAAAGCAACTAAATGAATGAAATTTGTGATTTTTTTGTATAAACTCAAGACAGCCCAATAAGTTTACTAATTTTGTCCAAAAAGTTCGTTTAAAAAAATTAACCCAAACGAGAAATAAATCATTTCGAAAAAAATTATTTTAAGATGCTTAAATCGACTAATTGGAGCAAATTAAGGTTTTTTGTGTATTATACCAATACATTACAATAAGTTTAGTAGTTTTGTCCAAAAAGTTCCTTTAAAAAAATTAACCCTAACGAGAAATAAATCGTTTTGAGAAAAATTATTTTAAGATGCCTTAAATCGACTAATTGGAGCAAATTAAGGTTTTTTGTGTATTATACCAATACACTACAATAAGTTTAGTAGTTTTGTCCAAAAAGTTCCTTTAAAAAAATTAACCCTAACGAGAAATAAATCGTTTTGAGAAAAATTATTTTAAGATGCCTTAAATCGACTAATTGGAGGAAATTAAGGTTTTTTTCGTATTATACCATTACAGTACAATAAGTTTAGTAGTTTTGTCCTAAAAGTTCATTTAAAAAACATAAGCCTAGCTAGTAAATAAATAATTAAGAAAAAGTTATTTTATGTCCCTTTAAAGCAACTAAATGAATGAAATTTGTGATTTTTTTGTACAAACTCAAGACAGCCCAATATGTTTACTAATTTTGTCCAAAAAGTTCGTTTAAAAAAATTAACCCAAACGAGAAATAAATCATTTCGAAAAAAATTATTTTAAGATGCTTAAATCGACTAATTGGAGCAAATTAAGGTTTTTTGTGTATTATACCAATACATTACAATAAGTTTAGTAGTTTTGTCCAAAAAGTTCCTTTAAAAAAATTAACCCTAACGAGAAATAAATCGTTTTGAGAAAAAGTATTTTAAGATGCCTTAAATCGACTAATTGGAGCAAATTAAGGTTTTTTGTGTATTATACCAATACACTACAATAAGTTTAGTAGTTTTGTCCAAAAAGTTCCTTTAAAAAAATTAACCCTAACGAGAAATAACTCGTTTTGAGAAAAATTATTTTAAGATGCCTTAAATCGACTAATTGGAGCAAATTAAGGTTTTTTGTGTATTATACCAATACACTACAATAAGTTTAGCAGTTTTGTCCAAAAAGTTCCTTTTAAAAAGTTAACCCTAGCGAGAAATAAATCATTTTGAAAAAAATTATAATTGGAGGAAATGTTAAGACGGCAGGAGTGATATTCTTCTGATAAAAACAATATTTTATCTTAGGAACGCCAATAATTTCGTTCTTTAGTCTGTTCGCAGGCCTTCGGGCCGCCAAAAATATAGTTTGGGGATAATTGGATACCATAAAACCGCTGAAAGATATACCGCAAACGCTATGGCGCTAAGATGATGTAGGAGAATGCCCAGTCCACTTTAGTGCCTAACCGCTCCACGCAAGAATTTTCATTTTCCGACGCTAGTGAAAGACAGTCGAGTGGACTTAGAAAAATTTCAACGAGAAAACATTTTTGTCCCATAACTCGGAACCGGACGTTCCACTACCAAAAAGTCCTGTATAAGAAATATTCAGGAGACCATTCTGGACAATTCTCCTGTGGCAACCGTTAAAAAATATTGCTAGTGAAAGAAGTTAGCGATATATTTCCATTATACGAGTGGACTTAGAATAATTTTCGAGGAAAATTTACATTTTTTGATTTGTGACACAACCGCTGAAAGATATACCGCAAACACTGTGGCGCTAAGATCATACGCCTAGTGAGTCTGTGACGGTACATACGATTTTTAACGAGAAAAGTTTTGGCATCTTTTATCTTAGAAAAAGATCCTGGCGCATAACAACAATGATGATGTAGAAGAATGCCCAGTCCACTGTCAAATGACGACTGGAAGATCGGATACTAGTCATTGATGCCGGCAATGATAGTATGGAAAATTTTATCGCGGAGCCTTGCCTTACTAACGTCCAGAGAGATGAGAGCTATGTGCCTGGAGAAAAGATTGAGCCAATAGCCGCGCCGACGAAATACGTTAGTGAGAAAGAGGGTTGAAGGTCTCTACGGTAATAAAAGCAACTAAATGAATAAAATGTGTGATTTTTTTGTATAAACTCAAGATAGCGCAATAAGTTTACTAGTTTTGTCCAAAAAGTTCGTTTAAAAAAATTAACCCTAACGAGAAATAAATCGTTTTGAGAAAAATTATTTTAAGATGCCTTAAATCGACTAATTGGAGCAAATTAAGGTTTTTTGTGTATTATACCAATACACTACAATAAGTTTAGTAGTTTTGTCCAAAAAGTTCCTTTAAAAAAATTAACCCTAACGAGAAATAAATCGTTTTGAGAAAAATTATTTTAAGATGCCTTAAATCGACTAATTGGAGGAAATTAAGGTTTTTTTCGTATTATACCATTACAGTACAATAAGTTTAGTAGTTTTGTCCTAAAAGTTCATTTAAAAAACATAAGCCTAGCTAGTAAATAAATAATTAAGAAAAAGTTATTTTATGTCCCTTTAAAGCAACTAAATGAATGAAATTTGTGATTTTTTTGTACAAACTCAAGACAGCCCAATATGTTTACTAATTTTGTCCAAAAAGTTCGTTTAAAAAAATTAACCCAAACGAGAAATAAATCATTTCGAAAAAAATTATTTTAAGATGCTTAAATCGACTAATTGGAGCAAATTAAGGTTTTTTGTGTATTATACCAATACATTACAATAAGTTTAGTAGTTTTGTCCAAAAAGTTCCTTTAAAAAAATTAACCCTAACGAGAAATAAATCGTTTTGAGAAAAAGTATTTTAAGATGCCTTAAATCGACTAATTGGAGCAAATTAAGGTTTTTTGTGTATTATACCAATACACTACAATAAGTTTAGTAGTTTTGTCCAAAAAGTTCCTTTAAAAAAATTAACCCTAACGAGAAATAAATCGTTTTGAGAAAAATTATTTTAAGATGCCTTAAATCGACTAATTGGAGCAAATTAAGGTTTTTTGTGTATTATACCAATACACTACAATAAGTTTAGTAGTTTTGTCCAAAAAGTTCCTTTAAAAAAATTAACCCTAACGAGAAATAAATCGTTTTGAGAAAAATTATTTTAAGATGCCTTAAATCGACTAATTGGAGCAAATTAAGGTTTTTTGTGTATTATACCAATACACTACAATAAGTTTAGTAGTTTTGTCCAAAAAGTTCCTTTTAAAAAGTTAACCCTAGCGAGAAATAAATCATTTTGAAAAAAATTATAATTGGAGGAAATGTTAAGACGGCAGGAGTGATATTCTTCTGATAAAAACAATATTTTATCTTAGGAACGCCAATAATTTCGTTCTTTAGTCTGTTCGCAGGCCTTCGGGCCGCCAAAAATATAGTTTGGGGATAATTGGATACCATAAAACCGCTGAAAGATATACCGCAAACGCTATGGCGCTAAGATGATGTAGGAGAATGCCCAGTCCACTTTAGTGCCTAACCGCTCCACGCAAGAATTTTCATTTTCCGACGCTAGTGAAAGACAGTCGAGTGGACTTAGAGAAATTTCAACGAGAAAACATTTTTGTCCCATAACTCGGAACCGGACGTTCCACTACCAAAAAGTCCTGTATAAGAAATATTCAGGAGACCATTCTAGACAATTCTCCTGTGGGAACCGTTAAAAAATATTGCTAGTGAAAGAAGTTAGCGATATATTTCCATTATACGAGTGGACTTAGAATAATTTTCGAGGAAAATTTACATTTTTTGATTTGTGACACAACCGCTGAAAGATATACCGCAAACACTGTGGCGCTAAGATCATACGCCTAGTGAGTCTGTGACGGTACATACGATTTTTAACGAGAAAAGTTTTGGCATCAGCCCACTGTCAAATGACGACTGGAAGATCGGATACTAGTCATTGATGCCGGCAATGATAGTATGGAAGATTTTATCGCGGAGCCTTGCCTTACTAACGTCCAGAGAGATGAGAGCTATGTGCCTGGAGAAAAGATTGAGCCAATAGCCGCGCCGACGAAATACGTTAGTGAGAAAGAGGGTTGAAGGTCTCTACGGTAATTAAAGCAACTAAATGAATAAAATGTGTGATTTTTTTGTATAAACTCAAGATAGCGCAATAAGTTTACTAGTTTTGTCCAAAAAGTTCGTTTAAAAAAATTAACCCTAACGAGAAATAAATCATTTTGAAAAAAATTATTTTAAGATGCTTAAATCGACTAATTGGAGGAAATTAAGGTTTTTTTCGTATTATACCATTACAGTACAATAAGTTTAGTAGTTTTGTCCTAAAAGTTCATTTAAAAAACATAAGCCTAGCTAGTAAATAAATAATTAAGAAAAAGTTATTTTATGTCCCTTTAAAGCAACTAAATGAATGAAATTTGTGATTTTTTTGTATAAACTCAAGACAGCCCAATAAGTTTACTAATTTTGTCCAAAAAGTTCGTTTAAAAAAATTAACCCAAACGAGAAATAAATCATTTCGAAAAAAATTATTTTAAGATGCTTAAATCGACTAATTGGAGCAAATTAAGGTTTTTTGTGTATTATACCAATACATTACAATAAGTTTAGTAGTTTTGTCCAAAAAGTTCCTTTAAAAAAATTAACCCTAACGAGAAATAAATCGTTTTGAGAAAAATTATTTTAAGATGCCTTAAATCGACTAATTGGAGCAAATTAAGGTTTTTTGTGTATTATACCAATACACTACAATAAGTTTAGTAGTTTTGTCCAAAAAGTTCCTTTAAAAAAATTAACCCTAACGAGAAATAAATCGTTTTGAGAAAAATTATTTTAAGATGCCTTAAATCGACTAATTGGAGGAAATTAAGGTTTTTTTCGTATTATACCATTACAGTACAATAAGTTTAGTAGTTTTGTCCTAAAAGTTCATTTAAAAAACATAAGCCTAGCTAGTAAATAAATAATTAAGAAAAAGTTATTTTATGTCCCTTTAAAGCAACTAAATGAATGAAATTTGTGATTTTTTTGTACAAACTCAAGACAGCCCAATATGTTTACTAATTTTGTCCAAAAAGTTCGTTTAAAAAAATTAACCCAAACGAGAAATAAATCATTTCGAAAAAAATTATTTTAAGATGCTTAAATCGACTAATTGGAGCAAATTAAGGTTTTTTGTGTATTATACCAATACATTACAATAAGTTTAGTAGTTTTGTCCAAAAAGTTCCTTTAAAAAAATTAACCCTAACGAGAAATAAATCGTTTTGAGAAAAAGTATTTTAAGATGCCTTAAATCGACTAATTGGAGCAAATTAAGGTTTTTTGTGTATTATACCAATACACTACAATAAGTTTAGTAGTTTTGTCCAAAAAGTTCCTTTAAAAAAATTAACCCTAACGAGAAATAACTCGTTTTGAGAAAAATTATTTTAAGATGCCTTAAATCGACTAATTGGAGCAAATTAAGGTTTTTTGTGTATTATACCAATACACTACAATAAGTTTAGCAGTTTTGTCCAAAAAGTTCCTTTTAAAAAGTTAACCCTAGCGAGAAATAAATCATTTTGAAAAAAATTATAATTGGAGGAAATGTTAAGACGGCAGGAGTGATATTCTTCTGATAAAAACAATATTTTATCTTAGGAACGCCAATAATTTCGTTCTTTAGTCTGTTCGCAGGCCTTCGGGCCGCCAAAAATATAGTTTGGGGATAATTGGATACCATAAAACCGCTGAAAGATATACCGCAAACGCTATGGCGCTAAGATGATGTAGGAGAATGCCCAGTCCACTTTAGTGCCTAACCGCTCCACGCAAGAATTTTCATTTTCCGACGCTAGTGAAAGACAGTCGAGTGGACTTAGAAAAATTTCAACGAGAAAACATTTTTGTCCCATAACTCGGAACCGGACGTTCCACTACCAAAAAGTCCTGTATAAGAAATATTCAGGAGACCATTCTGGACAATTCTCCTGTGGCAACCGTTAAAAAATATTGCTAGTGAAAGAAGTTAGCGATATATTTCCATTATACGAGTGGACTTAGAATAATTTTCGAGGAAAATTTACATTTTTTGATTTGTGACACAACCGCTGAAAGATATACCGCAAACACTGTGGCGCTAAGATCATACGCCTAGTGAGTCTGTGACGGTACATACGATTTTTAACGAGAAAAGTTTTGGCATCTTTTATCTTAGAAAAAGATCCTGGCGCATAACAACAATGATGATGTAGAAGAATGCCCAGTCCACTGTCAAATGACGACTGGAAGATCGGATACTAGTCATTGATGCCGGCAATGATAGTATGGAAAATTTTATCGCGGAGCCTTGCCTTACTAACGTCCAGAGAGATGAGAGCTATGTGCCTGGAGAAAAGATTGAGCCAATAGCCGCGCCGACGAAATACGTTAGTGAGAAAGAGGGTTGAAGGTCTCTACGGTAATAAAAGCAACTAAATGAATAAAATGTGTGATTTTTTTGTATAAACTCAAGATAGCGCAATAAGTTTACTAGTTTTGTCCAAAAAGTTCGTTTAAAAAAATTAACCCTAACGAGAAATAAATCGTTTTGAGAAAAATTATTTTAAGATGCCTTAAATCGACTAATTGGAGCAAATTAAGGTTTTTTGTGTATTATACCAATACACTACAATAAGTTTAGTAGTTTTGTCCAAAAAGTTCCTTTAAAAAAATTAACCCTAACGAGAAATAAATCGTTTTGAGAAAAATTATTTTAAGATGCCTTAAATCGACTAATTGGAGGAAATTAAGGTTTTTTTCGTATTATACCATTACAGTACAATAAGTTTAGTAGTTTTGTCCTAAAAGTTCATTTAAAAAACATAAGCCTAGCTAGTAAATAAATAATTAAGAAAAAGTTATTTTATGTCCCTTTAAAGCAACTAAATGAATGAAATTTGTGATTTTTTTGTACAAACTCAAGACAGCCCAATATGTTTACTAATTTTGTCCAAAAAGTTCGTTTAAAAAAATTAACCCAAACGAGAAATAAATCATTTCGAAAAAAATTATTTTAAGATGCTTAAATCGACTAATTGGAGCAAATTAAGGTTTTTTGTGTATTATACCAATACATTACAATAAGTTTAGTAGTTTTGTCCAAAAAGTTCCTTTAAAAAAATTAACCCTAACGAGAAATAAATCGTTTTGAGAAAAAGTATTTTAAGATGCCTTAAATCGACTAATTGGAGCAAATTAAGGTTTTTTGTGTATTATACCAATACACTACAATAAGTTTAGTAGTTTTGTCCAAAAAGTTCCTTTAAAAAAATTAACCCTAACGAGAAATAAATCGTTTTGAGAAAAATTATTTTAAGATGCCTTAAATCGACTAATTGGAGCAAATTAAGGTTTTTTGTGTATTATACCAATACACTACAATAAGTTTAGTAGTTTTGTCCAAAAAGTTCCTTTAAAAAAATTAACCCTAACGAGAAATAAATCGTTTTGAGAAAAATTATTTTAAGATGCCTTAAATCGACTAATTGGAGCAAATTAAGGTTTTTTGTGTATTATACCAATACACTACAATAAGTTTAGTAGTTTTGTCCAAAAAGTTCCTTTTAAAAAGTTAACCCTAGCGAGAAATAAATCATTTTGAAAAAAATTATAATTGGAGGAAATGTTAAGACGGCAGGAGTGATATTCTTCTGATAAAAACAATATTTTATCTTAGGAACGCCAATAATTTCGTTCTTTAGTCTGTTCGCAGGCCTTCGGGCCGCCAAAAATATAGTTTGGGGATAATTGGATACCATAAAACCGCTGAAAGATATACCGCAAACGCTATGGCGCTAAGATGATGTAGGAGAATGCCCAGTCCACTTTAGTGCCTAACCGCTCCACGCAAGAATTTTCATTTTCCGACGCTAGTGAAAGACAGTCGAGTGGACTTAGAGAAATTTCAACGAGAAAACATTTTTGTCCCATAACTCGGAACCGGACGTTCCACTACCAAAAAGTCCTGTATAAGAAATATTCAGGAGACCATTCTAGACAATTCTCCTGTGGGAACCGTTAAAAAATATTGCTAGTGAAAGAAGTTAGCGATATATTTCCATTATACGAGTGGACTTAGAATAATTTTCGAGGAAAATTTACATTTTTTGATTTGTGACACAACCGCTGAAAGATATACCGCAAACACTGTGGCGCTAAGATCATACGCCTAGTGAGTCTGTGACGGTACATACGATTTTTAACGAGAAAAGTTTTGGCATCAGCCCACTGTCAAATGACGACTGGAAGATCGGATACTAGTCATTGATGCCGGCAATGATAGTATGGAAGATTTTATCGCGGAGCCTTGCCTTACTAACGTCCAGAGAGATGAGAGCTATGTGCCTGGAGAAAAGATTGAGCCAATAGCCGCGCCGACGAAATACGTTAGTGAGAAAGAGGGTTGAAGGTCTCTACGGTAATTAAAGCAACTAAATGAATAAAATGTGTGATTTTTTTGTATAAACTCAAGATAGCGCAATAAGTTTACTAGTTTTGTCCAAAAAGTTCGTTTAAAAAAATTAACCCTAACGAGAAATAAATCATTTTGAAAAAAATTATTTTAAGATGCTTAAATCGACTAATTGGAGGAAATTAAGGTTTTTTTCGTATTATACCATTACAGTACAATAAGTTTAGTAGTTTTGTCCTAAAAGTTCATTTAAAAAACATAAGCCTAGCTAGTAAATAAATAATTAAGAAAAAGTTATTTTATGTCCCTTTAAAGCAACTAAATGAATGAAATTTGTGATTTTTTTGTATAAACTCAAGACAGCCCAATAAGTTTACTAATTTTGTCCAAAAAGTTCGTTTAAAAAAATTAACCCAAACGAGAAATAAATCATTTCGAAAAAAATTATTTTAAGATGCTTAAATCGACTAATTGGAGCAAATTAAGGTTTTTTGTGTATTATACCAATACATTACAATAAGTTTAGTAGTTTTGTCCAAAAAGTTCCTTTAAAAAAATTAACCCTAACGAGAAATAAATCGTTTTGAGAAAAATTATTTTAAGATGCCTTAAATCGACTAATTGGAGCAAATTAAGGTTTTTTGTGTATTATACCAATACACTACAATAAGTTTAGTAGTTTTGTCCAAAAAGTTCCTTTAAAAAAATTAACCCTAACGAGAAATAAATCGTTTTGAGAAAAATTATTTTAAGATGCCTTAAATCGACTAATTGGAGGAAATTAAGGTTTTTTTCGTATTATACCATTACAGTACAATAAGTTTAGTAGTTTTGTCCTAAAAGTTCATTTAAAAAACATAAGCCTAGCTAGTAAATAAATAATTAAGAAAAAGTTATTTTATGTCCCTTTAAAGCAACTAAATGAATGAAATTTGTGATTTTTTTGTACAAACTCAAGACAGCCCAATATGTTTACTAATTTTGTCCAAAAAGTTCGTTTAAAAAAATTAACCCAAACGAGAAATAAATCATTTCGAAAAAAATTATTTTAAGATGCTTAAATCGACTAATTGGAGCAAATTAAGGTTTTTTGTGTATTATACCAATACATTACAATAAGTTTAGTAGTTTTGTCCAAAAAGTTCCTTTAAAAAAATTAACCCTAACGAGAAATAAATCGTTTTGAGAAAAAGTATTTTAAGATGCCTTAAATCGACTAATTGGAGCAAATTAAGGTTTTTTGTGTATTATACCAATACACTACAATAAGTTTAGTAGTTTTGTCCAAAAAGTTCCTTTAAAAAAATTAACCCTAACGAGAAATAACTCGTTTTGAGAAAAATTATTTTAAGATGCCTTAAATCGACTAATTGGAGCAAATTAAGGTTTTTTGTGTATTATACCAATACACTACAATAAGTTTAGCAGTTTTGTCCAAAAAGTTCCTTTTAAAAAGTTAACCCTAGCGAGAAATAAATCATTTTGAAAAAAATTATAATTGGAGGAAATGTTAAGACGGCAGGAGTGATATTCTTCTGATAAAAACAATATTTTATCTTAGGAACGCCAATAATTTCGTTCTTTAGTCTGTTCGCAGGCCTTCGGGCCGCCAAAAATATAGTTTGGGGATAATTGGATACCATAAAACCGCTGAAAGATATACCGCAAACGCTATGGCGCTAAGATGATGTAGGAGAATGCCCAGTCCACTTTAGTGCCTAACCGCTCCACGCAAGAATTTTCATTTTCCGACGCTAGTGAAAGACAGTCGAGTGGACTTAGAAAAATTTCAACGAGAAAACATTTTTGTCCCATAACTCGGAACCGGACGTTCCACTACCAAAAAGTCCTGTATAAGAAATATTCAGGAGACCATTCTGGACAATTCTCCTGTGGCAACCGTTAAAAAATATTGCTAGTGAAAGAAGTTAGCGATATATTTCCATTATACGAGTGGACTTAGAATAATTTTCGAGGAAAATTTACATTTTTTGATTTGTGACACAACCGCTGAAAGATATACCGCAAACACTGTGGCGCTAAGATCATACGCCTAGTGAGTCTGTGACGGTACATACGATTTTTAACGAGAAAAGTTTTGGCATCTTTTATCTTAGAAAAAGATCCTGGCGCATAACAACAATGATGATGTAGAAGAATGCCCAGTCCACTGTCAAATGACGACTGGAAGATCGGATACTAGTCATTGATGCCGGCAATGATAGTATGGAAAATTTTATCGCGGAGCCTTGCCTTACTAACGTCCAGAGAGATGAGAGCTATGTGCCTGGAGAAAAGATTGAGCCAATAGCCGCGCCGACGAAATACGTTAGTGAGAAAGAGGGTTGAAGGTCTCTACGGTAATAAAAGCAACTAAATGAATAAAATGTGTGATTTTTTTGTATAAACTCAAGATAGCGCAATAAGTTTACTAGTTTTGTCCAAAAAGTTCGTTTAAAAAAATTAACCCTAACGAGAAATAAATCGTTTTGAGAAAAATTATTTTAAGATGCCTTAAATCGACTAATTGGAGCAAATTAAGGTTTTTTGTGTATTATACCAATACACTACAATAAGTTTAGTAGTTTTGTCCAAAAAGTTCCTTTAAAAAAATTAACCCTAACGAGAAATAAATCGTTTTGAGAAAAATTATTTTAAGATGCCTTAAATCGACTAATTGGAGCAAATTAAGGTTTTTTGTGTATTATACCAATACACTACAATAAGTTTAGTAGTTTTGTCCAAAAAGTTCCTTTAAAAAAATTAACCCTAACGAGAAATAAATCGTTTTGAGAAAAATTATTTTAAGATGCCTTAAATCGACTAATTGGAGGAAATTAAGGTTTTTTTCGTATTATACCATTACAGTACAATAAGTTTAGTAGTTTTGTCCTAAAAGTTCATTTAAAAAACATAAGCCTAGCTAGTAAATAAATAATTAAGAAAAAGTTATTTTATGTCCCTTTAAAGCAACTAAATGAATGAAATTTGTGATTTTTTTGTACAAACTCAAGACAGCCCAATATGTTTACTAATTTTGTCCAAAAAGTTCGTTTAAAAAAATTAACCCAAACGAGAAATAAATCATTTCGAAAAAAATTATTTTAAGATGCTTAAATCGACTAATTGGAGCAAATTAAGGTTTTTTGTGTATTATACCAATACATTACAATAAGTTTAGTAGTTTTGTCCAAAAAGTTCCTTTAAAAAAATTAACCCTAACGAGAAATAAATCGTTTTGAGAAAAAGTATTTTAAGATGCCTTAAATCGACTAATTGGAGCAAATTAAGGTTTTTTGTGTATTATACCAATACACTATAATAAGTTTAGTAGTTTTGTCCAAAAAGTTCCTTTAAAAAAATTAACCCTAACGAGAAATAACTCGTTTTGAGAAAAATTATTTTAAGATGCCTTAAATCGACTAATTGGAGCAAATTAAGGTTTTTTGTGTATTATACCAATACACTACAATAAGTTTAGCAGTTTTGTCCAAAAAGTTCCTTTTAAAAAGTTAACCCTAGCGAGAAATAAATCATTTTGAAAAAAATTATAATTGGAGGAAATGTTAAGACGGCAGGAGTGATATTCTTCTGATAAAAACAATATTTTATCTTAGGAACGCCAATAATTTCGTTCTTTAGTCTGTTCGCAGGCCTTCGGGCCGCCAAAAATATAGTTTGGGGATAATTGGATACCATAAAACCGCTGAAAGATATACCGCAAACGCTATGGCGCTAAGATGATGTAGGAGAATGCCCAGTCCACTTTAGTGCCTAACCGCTCCACGCAAGAATTTTCATTTTCCGACGCTAGTGAAAGACAGTCGAGTGGACTTAGAAAAATTTCAACGAGAAAACATTTTTGTCCCATAACTCGGAACCGGACGTTCCACTACCAAAAAGTCCTGTATAAGAAATATTCAGGAGACCATTCTGGACAATTCTCCTGTGGCAACCGTTAAAAAATATTGCTAGTGAAAGAAGTTAGCGATATATTTCCATTATACGAGTGGACTTAGAATAATTTTCGAGGAAAATTTACATTTTTTGATTTGTGACACAACCGCTGAAAGATATACCGCAAACACTGTGGCGCTAAGATCATACGCCTAGTGAGTCTGTGACGGTACATACGATTTTTAACGAGAAAAGTTTTGGCATCTTTTATCTTAGAAAAAGATCCTGGCGCATAACAACAATGATGATGTAGAAGAATGCCCAGTCCACTGTCAAATGACGACTGGAAGATCGGATACTAGTCATTGATGCCGGCAATGATAGTATGGAAAATTTTATCGCGGAGCCTTGCCTTACTAACGTCCAGAGAGATGAGAGCTATGTGCCTGGAGAAAAGATTGAGCCAATAGCCGCGCCGACGAAATACGTTAGTGAGAAAGAGGGTTGAAGGTCTCTACGGTAATAAAAGCAACTAAATGAATAAAATGTGTGATTTTTTTGTATAAACTCAAGATAGCGCAATAAGTTTACTAGTTTTGTCCAAAAAGTTCGTTTAAAAAAATTAACCCTAACGAGAAATAAATCGTTTTGAGAAAAATTATTTTAAGATGCCTTAAATCGACTAATTGGAGCAAATTAAGGTTTTTTGTGTATTATACCAATACACTACAATAAGTTTAGTAGTTTTGTCCAAAAAGTTCCTTTAAAAAAATTAACCCTAACGAGAAATAAATCGTTTTGAGAAAAATTATTTTAAGATGCCTTAAATCGACTAATTGGAGCAAATTAAGGTTTTTTGTGTATTATACCAATACACTACAATAAGTTTAGTAGTTTTGTCCAAAAAGTTCCTTTAAAAAAATTAACCCTAACGAGAAATAAATCGTTTTGAGAAAAATTATTTTAAGATGCCTTAAATCGACTAATTGGAGCAAATTAAGGTTTTTTGTGTATTATACCAATACACTACAATAAGTTTAGTAGTTTTGTCCAAAAAGTTCCTTTTAAAAAGTTAACCCTAGCGAGAAATAAATCATTTTGAAAAAAATTATAATTGGAGGAAATGTTAAGACGGCAGGAGTGATATTCTTCTGATAAAAACAATATTTTATCTTAGGAACGCCAATAATTTCGTTCTTTAGTCTGTTCGCAGGCCTTCGGGCCGCCAAAAATATAGTTTGGGGATAATTGGATACCATAAAACCGCTGAAAGATATACCGCAAACGCTATGGCGCTAAGATGATGTAGGAGAATGCCCAGTCCACTTTAGTGCCTAACCGCTCCACGCAAGAATTTTCATTTTCCGACGCTAGTGAAAGACAGTCGAGTGGACTTAGAGAAATTTCAACGAGAAAACATTTTTGTCCCATAACTCGGAACCGGACGTTCCACTACCAAAAAGTCCTGTATAAGAAATATTCAGGAGACCATTCTAGACAATTCTCCTGTGGGAACCGTTAAAAAATATTGCTAGTGAAAGAAGTTAGCGATATATTTCCATTATACGAGTGGACTTAGAGTAATTTTCGAGGAAAATTTACATTTTTTGATTTGTGACACAACCGCTGAAAGATATACCGCAAACACTGTGGCGCTAAGATCATACGCCTAGTGAGTCTGTGACGGTACATACGATTTTTAACGAGAAAAGTTTTGGCATCAGCCCACTGTCAAATGACGACTGGAAGATCGGATACTAGTCATTGATGCCGGCAATGATAGTATGGAAGATTTTATCGCGGAGCCTTGCCTTACTAACGTCCAGAGAGATGAGAGCTATGTGCCTGGAGAAAAGATTGAGCCAATAGCCGCGCCGACGAAATACGTTAGTGAGAAAGAGGGTTGAAGGTCTCTACGGTAATTAAAGCAACTAAATGAATAAAATGTGTGATTTTTTTGTATAAACTCAAGATAGCGCAATAAGTTTACTAGTTTTGTCCAAAAAGTTCGTTTAAAAAAATTAACCCTAACGAGAAATAAATCATTTTGAAAAAAATTATTTTAAGATGCTTAAATCGACTAATTGGAGGAAATTAAGGTTTTTTTCGTATTATACCATTACAGTACAATAAGTTTAGTAGTTTTGTCCAAAAAGTTCCTTTAAAAAAATTAACCCTAACGAGAAATAAATCGTTTTGAGAAAAATTATTTTAAGATGCCTTAAATCGACTAATTGGAGCAAATTAAGGTTTTTTGTGTATTATACCAATACACTACAATAAGTTTAGTAGTTTTGTCCAAAAAGTTCCTTTAAAAAAATTAACCCTAACGAGAAATAAATCGTTTTGAGAAAAATTATTTTAAGATGCCTTAAATCGACTAATTGGAGGAAATTAAGGTTTTTTTCGTATTATACCATTACAGTACAATAAGTTTAGTAGTTTTGTCCTAAAAGTTCATTTAAAAAACATAAGCCTAGCTAGTAAATAAATAATTAAGAAAAAGTTATTTTATGTCCCTTTAAAGCAACTAAATGAATGAAATTTGTGATTTTTTTGTACAAACTCAAGACAGCCCAATATGTTTACTAATTTTGTCCAAAAAGTTCGTTTAAAAAAATTAACCCAAACGAGAAATAAATCATTTCGAAAAAAATTATTTTAAGATGCTTAAATCGACTAATTGGAGCAAATTAAGGTTTTTTGTGTATTATACCAATACATTACAATAAGTTTAGTAGTTTTGTCCAAAAAGTTCCTTTAAAAAAATTAACCCTAACGAGAAATAAATCGTTTTGAGAAAAAGTATTTTAAGATGCCTTAAATCGACTAATTGGAGCAAATTAAGGTTTTTTGTGTATTATACCAATACACTATAATAAGTTTAGTAGTTTTGTCCAAAAAGTTCCTTTAAAAAAATTAACCCTAACGAGAAATAACTCGTTTTGAGAAAAATTATTTTAAGATGCCTTAAATCGACTAATTGGAGCAAATTAAGGTTTTTTGTGTATTATACCAATACACTACAATAAGTTTAGCAGTTTTGTCCAAAAAGTTCCTTTTAAAAAGTTAACCCTAGCGAGAAATAAATCATTTTGAAAAAAATTATAATTGGAGGAAATGTTAAGACGGCAGGAGTGATATTCTTCTGATAAAAACAATATTTTATCTTAGGAACGCCAATAATTTCGTTCTTTAGTCTGTTCGCAGGCCTTCGGGCCGCCAAAAATATAGTTTGGGGATAATTGGATACCATAAAACCGCTGAAAGATATACCGCAAACGCTATGGCGCTAAGATGATGTAGGAGAATGCCCAGTCCACTTTAGTGCCTAACCGCTCCACGCAAGAATTTTCATTTTCCGACGCTAGTGAAAGACAGTCGAGTGGACTTAGAAAAATTTCAACGAGAAAACATTTTTGTCCCATAACTCGGAACCGGACGTTCCACTACCAAAAAGTCCTGTATAAGAAATATTCAGGAGACCATTCTGGACAATTCTCCTGTGGGAACCGTTAAAAAATATTGCTAGTGAAAGAAGTTAGCGATATATTTCCATTATACGAGTGGACTTAGAATAATTTTCGAGGAAAATTTACATTTTTTGATTTGTGACACAACCGCTGAAAGATATACCGCAAACACTGTGGCGCTAAGATCATACGCCTAGTGAGTCTGTGACGGTACATACGATTTTTAACGAGAAAAGTTTTGGCATCTTTTATCTTAGAAAAAGATCCTGGCGCATAACAACAATGATGATGTAGAAGAATGCCCAGTCCACTGTCAAATGACGACTGGAAGATCGGATACTAGTCATTGATGCCGGCAATGATAGTATGGAAAATTTTATCGCGGAGCCTTGCCTTACTAACGTCCAGAGAGATGAGAGCTATGTGCCTGGAGAAAAGATTGAGCCAATAGCCGCGCCGACGAAATACGTTAGTGAGAAAGAGGGTTGAAGGTCTCTACGGTAATAAAAGCAACTAAATGAATAAAATGTGTGATTTTTTTGTATAAACTCAAGATAGCGCAATAAGTTTACTAGTTTTGTCCAAAAAGTTCGTTTAAAAAAATTAACCCTAACGAGAAATAAATCGTTTTGAGAAAAATTATTTTAAGATGCCTTAAATCGACTAATTGGAGCAAATTAAGGTTTTTTGTGTATTATACCAATACACTACAATAAGTTTAGTAGTTTTGTCCAAAAAGTTCCTTTAAAAAAATTAACCCTAACGAGAAATAAATCGTTTTGAGAAAAATTATTTTAAGATGCCTTAAATCGACTAATTGGAGCAAATTAAGGTTTTTTGTGTATTATACCAATACACTACAATAAGTTTAGTAGTTTTGTCCAAAAAGTTCCTTTAAAAAAATTAACCCTAACGAGAAATAAATCGTTTTGAGAAAAATTATTTTAAGATGCCTTAAATCGACTAATTGGAGCAAATTAAGGTTTTTTGTGTATTATACCAATACACTACAATAAGTTTAGTAGTTTTGTCCAAAAAGTTCCTTTTAAAAAGTTAACCCTAGCGAGAAATAAATCATTTTGAAAAAAATTATAATTGGAGGAAATGTTAAGACGGCAGGAGTGATATTCTTCTGATAAAAACAATATTTTATCTTAGGAACGCCAATAATTTCGTTCTTTAGTCTGTTCGCAGGCCTTCGGGCCGCCAAAAATATAGTTTGGGGATAATTGGATACCATAAAACCGCTGAAAGATATACCGCAAACGCTATGGCGCTAAGATGATGTAGGAGAATGCCCAGTCCACTTTAGTGCCTAACCGCTCCACGCAAGAATTTTCATTTTCCGACGCTAGTGAAAGACAGTCGAGTGGACTTAGAGAAATTTCAACGAGAAAACATTTTTGTCCCATAACTCGGAACCGGACGTTCCACTACCAAAAAGTCCTGTATAAGAAATATTCAGGAGACCATTCTAGACAATTCTCCTGTGGGAACCGTTAAAAAATATTGCTAGTGAAAGAAGTTAGCGATATATTTCCATTATACGAGTGGACTTAGAGTAATTTTCGAGGAAAATTTACATTTTTTGATTTGTGACACAACCGCTGAAAGATATACCGCAAACACTGTGGCGCTAAGATCATACGCCTAGTGAGTCTGTGACGGTACATACGATTTTTAACGAGAAAAGTTTTGGCATCAGCCCACTGTCAAATGACGACTGGAAGATCGGATACTAGTCATTGATGCCGGCAATGATAGTATGGAAGATTTTATCGCGGAGCCTTGCCTTACTAACGTCCAGAGAGATGAGAGCTATGTGCCTGGAGAAAAGATTGAGCCAATAGCCGCGCCGACGAAATACGTTAGTGAGAAAGAGGGTTGAAGGTCTCTACGGTAATTAAAGCAACTAAATGAATAAAATGTGTGATTTTTTTGTATAAACTCAAGATAGCGCAATAAGTTTACTAGTTTTGTCCAAAAAGTTCGTTTAAAAAAATTAACCCTAACGAGAAATAAATCATTTTGAAAAAAATTATTTTAAGATGCTTAAATCGACTAATTGGAGGAAATTAAGGTTTTTTTCGTATTATACCATTACAGTACAATAAGTTTAGTAGTTTTGTCCAAAAAGTTCCTTTAAAAAAATTAACCCTAACGAGAAATAAATCGTTTTGAGAAAAATTATTTTAAGATGCCTTAAATCGACTAATTGGAGCAAATTAAGGTTTTTTGTGTATTATACCAATACACTACAATAAGTTTAGTAGTTTTGTCCAAAAAGTTCCTTTAAAAAAATTAACCCTAACGAGAAATAAATCGTTTTGAGAAAAATTATTTTAAGATGCCTTAAATCGACTAATTGGAGGAAATTAAGGTTTTTTTCGTATTATACCATTACAGTACAATAAGTTTAGTAGTTTTGTCCTAAAAGTTCATTTAAAAAACATAAGCCTAGCTAGTAAATAAATAATTAAGAAAAAGTTATTTTATGTCCCTTTAAAGCAACTAAATGAATGAAATTTGTGATTTTTTTGTACAAACTCAAGACAGCCCAATATGTTTACTAATTTTGTCCAAAAAGTTCGTTTAAAAAAATTAACCCAAACGAGAAATAAATCATTTCGAAAAAAATTATTTTAAGATGCTTAAATCGACTAATTGGAGCAAATTAAGGTTTTTTGTGTATTATACCAATACATTACAATAAGTTTAGTAGTTTTGTCCAAAAAGTTCCTTTAAAAAAATTAACCCTAACGAGAAATAAATCGTTTTGAGAAAAAGTATTTTAAGATGCCTTAAATCGACTAATTGGAGCAAATTAAGGTTTTTTGTGTATTATACCAATACACTATAATAAGTTTAGTAGTTTTGTCCAAAAAGTTCCTTTAAAAAAATTAACCCTAACGAGAAATAACTCGTTTTGAGAAAAATTATTTTAAGATGCCTTAAATCGACTAATTGGAGCAAATTAAGGTTTTTTGTGTATTATACCAATACACTACAATAAGTTTAGCAGTTTTGTCCAAAAAGTTCCTTTTAAAAAGTTAACCCTAGCGAGAAATAAATCATTTTGAAAAAAATTATAATTGGAGGAAATGTTAAGACGGCAGGAGTGATATTCTTCTGATAAAAACAATATTTTATCTTAGGAACGCCAATAATTTCGTTCTTTAGTCTGTTCGCAGGCCTTCGGGCCGCCAAAAATATAGTTTGGGGATAATTGGATACCATAAAACCGCTGAAAGATATACCGCAAACGCTATGGCGCTAAGATGATGTAGGAGAATGCCCAGTCCACTTTAGTGCCTAACCGCTCCACGCAAGAATTTTCATTTTCCGACGCTAGTGAAAGACAGTCGAGTGGACTTAGAAAAATTTCAACGAGAAAACATTTTTGTCCCATAACTCGGAACCGGACGTTCCACTACCAAAAAGTCCTGTATAAGAAATATTCAGGAGACCATTCTGGACAATTCTCCTGTGGGAACCGTTAAAAAATATTGCTAGTGAAAGAAGTTAGCGATATATTTCCATTATACGAGTGGACTTAGAATAATTTTCGAGGAAAATTTACATTTTTTGATTTGTGACACAACCGCTGAAAGATATACCGCAAACACTGTGGCGCTAAGATCATACGCCTAGTGAGTCTGTGACGGTACATACGATTTTTAACGAGAAAAGTTTTGGCATCTTTTATCTTAGAAAAAGATCCTGGCGCATAACAACAATGATGATGTAGAAGAATGCCCAGTCCACTGTCAAATGACGACTGGAAGATCGGATACTAGTCATTGATGCCGGCAATGATAGTATGGAAAATTTTATCGCGGAGCCTTGCCTTACTAACGTCCAGAGAGATGAGAGCTATGTGCCTGGAGAAAAGATTGAGCCAATAGCCGCGCCGACGAAATACGTTAGTGAGAAAGAGGGTTGAAGGTCTCTACGGTAATAAAAGCAACTAAATGAATAAAATGTGTGATTTTTTTGTATAAACTCAAGATAGCGCAATAAGTTTACTAGTTTTGTCCAAAAAGTTCGTTTAAAAAAATTAACCCTAACGAGAAATAAATCGTTTTGAGAAAAATTATTTTAAGATGCCTTAAATCGACTAATTGGAGCAAATTAAGGTTTTTTGTGTATTATACCAATACACTACAATAAGTTTAGCAGTTTTGTCCAAAAAGTTCCTTTTAAAAAGTTAACCCTAGCGAGAAATAAATAATTTTGAAAAAAATTATAATTGGAGGAAATGTTAAGACGGCAGGAGTGATATTCTTCTGATAAAAACAATATTTTATCTTAGGAACGCCAATAATTTCGTTCTTTAGTCTGTTCGCAGGCCTTCGGGCCGCCAAAAATATAGTTTGGGGATAATTGGATACCATAAAACCGCTGAAAGATATACCGCAAACGCTATGGCGCTAAGATGATGTAGGAGAATGCCCAGTCCACTTTAGTGCCTAACCGCTCCACGCAAGAATTTTCATTTTCCGACGCTAGTGAAAGACAGTCGAGTGGACTTAGAAAAATTTCAACGAGAAAACATTTTTGTCCCATAACTCGGAACCGGACGTTCCACTACCAAAAAGTCCTGTATAAGAAATATTCAGGAGACCATTATGGACAATTCTCCTGTGGCAACCGTTAAAAAATATTGCTAGTGAAAGAAGTTAGCGATATATTTCCATTATACGAGTGGACTTAGAATAATTTTCGAGGAAAATTTACATTTTTTGATTTGTGACACAACCGCTGAAAGATATACCGCAAACACTGTGGCGCTAAGATCATACGCCTAGTGAGTCTGTGACGGTACATACGATTTTTAACGAGAAAAGTTTTGGCATCTTTTATCTTAGAAAAAGATCCTGGCGCATAACAACAATGATGATGTAGAAGAATGCCCAGTCCACTGTCAAATGACGACTGGAAGATCGGATACTAGTCATTGATGCCGGCAATGATAGTATGGAAAATTTTATCGCGGAGCCTTGCCTTACTAACGTCCAGAGAGATGAGAGCTATGTGCCTGGAGAAAAGATTGAGCCAATAGCCGCGCCGACGAAATACGTTAGTGAGAAAGAGGGTTGAAGGTCTCTACGGTAATAAAAGCAACTAAATGAATAAAATGTGTGATTTTTTTGTATAAACTCAAGATAGCGCAATAAGTTTACTAGTTTTGTCCAAAAAGTTCGTTTAAAAAAATTAACCCTAACGAGAAATAAATCGTTTTGAGAAAAATTATTTTAAGATGCCTTAAATCGACTAATTGGAGCAAATTAAGGTTTTTTGTGTATTATACCAATACACTACAATAAGTTTAGTAGTTTTGTCCAAAAAGTTCCTTTAAAAAAATTAACCCTAACGAGAAATAAATCGTTTTGAGAAAAATTATTTTAAGATGCCTTAAATCGACTAATTGGAGCAAATTAAGGTTTTTTGTGTATTATACCAATACACTACAATAAGTTTAGCAGTTTTGTCCAAAAAGTTCCTTTTAAAAAGTTAACCCTAGCGAGAAATAAATAATTTTGAAAAAAATTATAATTGGAGGAAATGTTAAGACGGCAGGAGTGATATTCTTCTGATAAAAACAATATTTTATCTTAGGAACGCCAATAATTTCGTTCTTCAGTCTGTTCGCAGGCCTTCGGGCCGCCAAAAATATAGTTTGGGGATAATTGGATACCATAAAACCGCTGAAAGATATACCGCAAACGCTATGGCGCTAAGATGATGTAGGAGAATGCCCAGTCCACTTTAGTGCCTAACCGCTCCACGCAAGAATTTTCATTTTCCGACGCTAGTGAAAGACAGTCGAGTGGACTTAGAAAAATTTCAACGAGAAAACATTTTTGTCCCATAACTCGGAACCGGACGTTCCACTACCAAAAAGTCCTGTATAAGAAATATTCAGGAGACCATTCTGGACAATTCTCCTGTGGCAACCGTTAAAAAATATTGCTAGTGAAAGAAGTTAGCGATATATTTCCATTATACGAGTGGACTTAGAATAATTTTCGAGGAAAATTTACATTTTTTGATTTGTGACACAACCGCTGAAAGATATACCGCAAACACTGTGGCGCTAAGATCATACGCCTAGTGAGTCTGTGACGGTACATACGATTTTTAACGAGAAAAGTTTTGGCATCAGCCCACTGTCAAATGACGACTGGAAGATCGGATACTAGTCATTGATGCCGGCAATGATAGTATGGAAGATTTTATCGCGGAGCCTTGCCTTACTAACGTCCAGAGAGATGAGAGCTATGTGCCTGGAGAAAAGATTGAGCCAATAGCCGCGCCGACGAAATACGTTAGTGAGAAAGAGGGTTGAAGGTCTCTACGGTAATTAAAGCAACTAAATGAATAAAATGTGTGATTTTTTTGTATAAACTCAAGATAGCGCAATAAGTTTACTAGTTTTGTCCAAAAAGTTCGTTTAAAAAAATTAACCCTAACGAGAAATTAATCATTTTGAAAAAAAATATTTTAAGATGCTTAAATCGACTAATTGGAGGAAATTAAGGTTTTTTTCGTATTATACCATTACAGTACAATAAGTTTAGTAGTTTTGTCCTAAAAGTTCATTTAAAAAACATAAGCCTAGCTAGTAAATAAATAATTAAGAAAAAGTTATTTTATGTCCCTTTAAAGCAACTAAATGAATGAAATTTGTGATTTTTTTGTATAAACTCAAGACAGCCCAATAAGTTTACTAATTTTGTCCAAAAAGTTCGTTTAAAAAAATTAACCCAAACGAGAAATAAATCATTTCGAAAAAAATTATTTTAAGATGCTTAAATCGACTAATTGGAGCAAATTAAGGTTTTTTGTGTATTATACCAATACATTACAATAAGTTTAGTAGTTTTGTCCAAAAAGTTCCTTTAAAAAAATTAACCCTAACGAGAAATAAATCGTTTTGAGAAAAATTATTTTAAGATGCCTTAAATCGACTAATTGGAGCAAATTAAGGTTTTTCGTGTATTATACCAATACACTACAATAAGATTAGTAGTTTTGTCCAAAAAGTTCCTTTAAAAAAATTAACCCTAACGAGAAATAAATCGTTTTGAGAAAAATTATTTTAAGATGCCTTAAATCGACTAATTGGAGGAAATTAAGGTTTTTTTCGTATTATACCATTACAGTACAATAAGTTTAGTAGTTTTGTCCTAAAAGTTCATTTAAAAAACATAAGCCTAGCTAGTAAATAAATAATTAAGAAAAAGTTATTTTATGTCCCTTTAAAGCAACTAAATGAATGAAATTTGTGATTTTTTTGTACAAACTCAAGACAGCCCAATATGTTTACTAATTTTGTCCAAAAAGTTCGTTTAAAAAAATTAACCCAAACGAGAAATAAATCATTTCGAAAAAAATTATTTTAAGATGCTTAAATCGACTAATTGGAGCAAATTAAGGTTTTTTGTGTATTATACCAATACATTACAATAAGTTTAGTAGTTTTGTCCAAAAAGTTCCTTTAAAAAAATTAACCCTAACGAGAAATAAATCGTTTTGAGAAAAAGTATTTTAAGATGCCTTAAATCGACTAATTGGAGCAAATTAAGGTTTTTTGTGTATTATACCAATACACTACAATAAGTTTAGTAGTTTTGTCCAAAAAGTTCCTTTAAAAAAATTAACCCTAACGAGAAATAACTCGTTTTGAGAAAAATTATTTTAAGATGCCTTAAATCGACTAATTGGAGCAAATTAAGGTTTTTTGTGTATTATACCAATACACTACAATAAGTTTAGCAGTTTTGTCCAAAAAGTTCCTTTTAAAAAGTTAACCCTAGCGAGAAATAAATCATTTTGAAAAAAATTATAATTGGAGGAAATGTTAAGACGGCAGGAGTGATATTCTTCTGATAAAAACAATATTTTATCTTAGGAACGCCAATAATTTCGTTCTTTAGTCTGTTCGCAGGCCTTCGGGCCGCCAAAAATATAGTTTGGGGATAATTGGATACCATAAAACCGCTGAAAGATATACCGCAAACGCTATGGCGCTAAGATGATGTAGGAGAATGCCCAGTCCACTTTAGTGCCTAACCGCTCCACGCAAGAATTTTCATTTTCCGACGCTAGTGAAAGACAGTCGAGTGTACTTAGAAAAATTTCAACGAGAAAACATTTTTGTCCCATAACTCGGAACCGGACGTTCCACTACCAAAAAGTCCTGTATAAGAAATATTCAGGAGACCATTCTGGACAATTCTGCCCTCCTAAGAAAAAGCGTCCTATCTGCAAATTTAATGTTTTTGGGTTTTTTGCATTTTTTGTCCTATCTACATGTGATCTAACTAATACTACCGAAAAAAGTCCTATCGGCAGCAGGATAAAGTAGAAAAACACCTATTTTGTTTGTCCTAAATGTAATTTCCCATCTTAATAAAACAATTTTTGTCCCAAGTACATGATACTAAGTGAATTTGTCCCAACTACATTTAAGTTGGTAGAAAGGACTAATCAGCTTAGTAATATTTCCACCTGATATGTCCTAACCATTCTAGAAGTGCAAAACGGACAATATTAATAATTAAACAGTTGCCAATTCTGCTTGTTTTACAATTGACATTATACACTTAGGACGTATTTCTTCTTTAATTTAGTTAACATAACCTTTAAATTATATATCGGTTTGGTGTTTTACAACATTTTGGTGTTCTTATAAGTAAGGTAAGTTAATATAATGGTTAATTTAATTATTAAGTTTCTTGTAGATACTAGCCAAGTGTATGTTTTACACTACCGACGTTGTTTTAATTTCAAAAAGTAAGTAGGTATGTACTTTCGAAAAAAATGATTTTTTTGTTTACGTTGTTATTTTAAAATAATAACGTAATAATGTCCTAACCATAGTTTCAATATATAACTATTTACTAAGAAATATAGTCCTATCTGCATTTTTTTCTAAAACCACTAAAGTTTTTAAAATTTAAATGTTTGAATCAATTTGTACTGAAGTAATAAAAATTTGAATAAAATGTTAATACTCTAATACTTTTTGCCTGCATGGCATAAAGAAAAAACTAAAACCATAAATATCTCGAAACTGTTGAAATGCTAGATAGGACTCTTTTAATAAGGAGGGCAGAATTCTCCTGTGGCAACCGTTAAAAAATATTGCTAGTGAAAGAAGTTAGCGATATATTTCCATTATACGAGTGGACTTAGAATAATTTTCGAGGAAAATTTACATTTTTTGATTTGTGACACAACCGCTGAAAGATATACCGCAAACACTGTGGCGCTAAGATCATACGCCTAGTGAGTCTGTGACGGTACATACGATTTTTAACGAGAAAAGTTTTGGCATCTTTTATCTTAGAAAAAGATCCTGGCGCATAACAACAATGATGATGTAGAAGAATGCCCAGTCCACTGTCAAATGACGACTGGAAGATCGGATACTAGTCATTGATGCCGGCAATGATAGTATGGAAAATTTTATCGCGGAGCCTTGCCTTACTAACGTCCAGAGAGATGAGAGCTATGTGCCTGGAGAAAAGAGTGAGCCAATAGCCGCGCCGACGAAATACGTTAGTGAGAAAGAGGGTTGAAGGTCTCTACGGTAATAAAAGCAACTAAATGAATAAAATGTGTGATTTTTTTGTATAAACTCAAGATAGCGCAATAAGTTTACTAGTTTTGTCCAAAAAGTTCGTTTAAAAAAATTAACCCTAACGAGAAATAAATCGTTTTGAGAAAAATTATTTTAAGATGCCTTAAATCGACTAATTGGAGCAAATTAAGGTTTTTTGTGTATTATACCAATACACTACAATAAGTTTAGTAGTTTTGTCCAAAAAGTTCCTTTAAAAAAATTAACCCTAACGAGAAATAAATCGTTTTGAGAAAAATTATTTTAAGATGCCTTAAATCGACTAATTGGAGCAAATTAAGGTTTTTTGTGTATTATACCAATACACTACAATAAGTTTAGTAGTTTTGTCCAAAAAGTTCCTTTTAAAAAGTTAACCCTAGCGAGAAATAAATCATTTTGAAAAAAATTATAATTGGAGGAAATGTTAAGACGGCAGGAGTGATATTCTTCTGATAAAAACAATATTTTATCTTAGGAACGCCAATAATTTCGTTCTTTAGTCTGTTCGCAGGCCTTCGGGCCGCCAAAAATATAGTTTGGGGATAATTGGATACCATAAAACCGCTGAAAGATATACCGCAAACGCTATGGCGCTAAGATGATGTAGGAGAATGCCCAGTCCACTTTAGTGCCTAACCGCTCCACGCAAGAATTTTCATTTTCCGACGCTAGTGAAAGACAGTCGAGTGGACTTAGAAAAATTTCAACGAGAAAACATTTTTGTCCCATAACTCGGAACCGGACGTTCCACTACCAAAAAGTCCTGTATAAGAAATATTCAGGAGACCATTCTGGACAATTCTCCTGTGGGAACCGTTAAAAAATATTGCTAGTGAAAGAAGTTAGCGATATATTTCCATTATACGAGTGGACTTAGAATAATTTTCGAGGAAAATTTACATTTTTTGATTTGTGACACAACCGCTGAAAGATATACCGCAAACACTGTGGCGCTAAGATCATACGCCTAGTGAGTCTGTGACGGTACATACGATTTTTAACGAGAAAAGTTTTGGCATCAGCCCACTGTCAAATGACGACTGGAAGATCGGATACTAGTCATTGATGCCGGCAATGATAGTATGGAAGATTTTATCGCGGAGCCTTGCCTTACTAACGTCCAGAGAGATGAGAGCTATGTGCCTGGAGAAAAGATTGAGCCAATAGCCGCGCCGACGAAATACGTTAGTGAGAAAGAGGGTTGAAGGTCTCTACGGTAATTAAAGCAACTAAATGAATAAAATGTGTGATTTTTTTGTATAAACTCAAGATAGCGCAATAAGTTTACTAGTTTTGTCCAAAAAGTTCGTTTAAAAAAATTAACCTTAACGAGAAATAAATCATTTTGAAAAAAATTATTTTAAGATGCTTAAATCGACTAATTGGAGGAAATTAAGGTTTTTTTCGTATTATACCATTACAGTACAATAAGTTTAGTAGTTTTGTCCTAAAAGTTCATTTAAAAAACATAAGCCTAGCTAGTAAATAAATAATTAAGAAAAAGTTATTTTATGTCCCTTTAAAGCAACTAAATGAATGAAATTTGTGATTTTTTTGTATAAACTCAAGACAGCCCAATAAGTTTACTAATTTTGTCCAAAAAGTTCGTTTAAAAAAATTAACCCAAACGAGAAATAAATCATTTCGAAAAAAATTATTTTAAGATGCTTAAATCGACTAATTGGAGCCAATTAAGGTTTTTTGTGTATTATACCAATACATTACAATAAGTTTAGTAGTTTTGTCCAAAAAGTTCCTTTAAAAAAATTAACCCTAACGAGAAATAAATCGTTTTGAGAAAAATTATTTTAAGATGCCTTAAATCGACTAATTGGAGCAAATTAAGGTTTTTTGTGTATTATACCAATACACTACAATAAGTTTAGTAGTTTTGTCCAAAAAGTTCCTTTAAAAAAATTAACCCTAACGAGAAATAAATCGTTTTGAGAAAAATTATTTTAAGATGCCTTAAATCGACTAATTGGAGGAAATTAAGGTTTTTTTCGTATTATACCATTACAGTACAATTAGTTTAGTAGTTTTGTCCTAAAAGTTCATTTAAAAAACATAAGCCTAGCTAGTAAATAAATAATTAAGAAAAAGTTATTTTATGTCCCTTTAAAGCAACTAAATGAATGAAATTTGTGATTTTTTTGTACAAACTCAAGACAGCCCAATATGTTTACTAATTTTGTCCAAAAAGTTCGTTTAAAAAAATTAACCCAAACGAGAAATAAATCATTTCGAAAAAAATTATTTTAAGATGCTTAAATCGACTAATTGGAGCAAATTAAGGTTTTTTGTGTATTATACCAATACATTACAATAAGTTTAGTAGTTTTGTCCAAAAAGTTCCTTTAAAAAAATTAACCCTAACGAGAAATAAATCGTTTTGAGAAAAAGTATTTTAAGATGCCTTAAATCGACTAATTGGAGCAAATTAAGGTTTTTTGTGTATTATACCAATACACTACAATAAGTTTAGTAGTTTTGTCCAAAAATTTCCTTTAAAAAAATTAACCCTAACGAGAAATAAATCGTTTTGAGAAAAATTATTTTAAGATGCCTTAAATCGACTAATTGGAGCAAATTAAGGTTTTTTGTGTATTATACCTATACACTACAATAAGTTTAGTAGTTTTGTCCAAAAAGTTCCTTTAAAAAAATTAACCCTAACGAGAAATAACTCGTTTTGAGAAAAATTATTTTAAGATGCCTTAAATCGACTAATTGGAGCAAATTAAGGTTTTTTTTTCTATTATACCAATACACTACAATAAGTTTAGCAGTTTTGTCCAAAAAGTTCCTTTTAAAAAGTTAACCCTAGCGAGAAATAAATCATTTTGAAAAAAATTATAATTGGAGGAAATGTTAAGACGGCAGGAGTGATATTCTTCTGATAAAAACAATATTTTATCTTAGGAACGCCAATAATTTCGTTCTTTAGTCTGTTCGCAGGCCTTCGGGCCGCCAAAAATATAGTTTGGGGATAATTGGATACCATAAAACCGCTGAAAGATATACCGCAAACGCTATGGCGCTAAGATGATGTAGGAGAATGCCCAGTCCACTTTAGTGCCTAACCGCTCCACGCAAGAATTTTCATTTTCCGACGCTAGTGAAAGACAGTCGAGTGTACTTAGAAAAATTTCAACGAGAAAACATTTTTGTCCCATAACTCGGAACCGGACGTTCCACTACCAAAAAGTCCTGTATAAGAAATATTCAGGAGACCATTCTGGACAATTCTCCTGTGGCAACCGTTAAAAAATATTGCTAGTGAAAGAAGTTAGCGATATATTTCCATTATACGAGTGGACTTAGAATAATTTTCGAGGAAAATTTACATTTTTTGATTTGTGACACAACCGCTGAAAGATATACCGCAAACACTGTGGCGCTAAGATCATACGCCTAGTGAGTCTGTGACGGTACATACGATTTTTAACGAGAAAAGTTTTGGCATCAGCCCACTGTCAAATGACGACTGGAAGATCGGATACTAGTCATTGATGCCGGCAATGATAGTATGGAAGATTTTATCGCGGAGCCTTGCCTTACTAACGTCCAGAGAGATGAGAGCTATGTGCCTGGAGAAAAGATTGAGCCAATAGCCGCGCCGACGAAATACGTTAGTGAGAAAGAGGGTTGAAGGTCTCTACGGTAATTAAAGCAACTAAATGAATAAAATGTGTGATTTTTTTGTATAAACTCAAGATAGCGCAATAAGTTTACTAGTTTTGTCCAAAAAGTTCGTTTAAAAAAATTAACCCTAACGAGAAATTAATCATTTTGAAAAAAAATATTTTAAGATGCTTAAATCGACTAATTGGAGGAAATTAAGGTTTTTTTCGTATTATACCATTACAGTACAATAAGTTTAGTAGTTTTGTCCTAAAAGTTCATTTAAAAAACATAAGCCTAGCTAGTAAATAAATAATTAAGAAAAAGTTATTTTATGTCCCTTTAAAGCAACTAAATGAATGAAATTTGTGATTTTTTTGTATAAACTCAAGACAGCCCAATAAGTTTACTAATTTTGTCCAAAAAGTTCGTTTAAAAAAATTAACCCAAACGAGAAATAAATCATTTCGAAAAAAATTATTTTAAGATGCTTAAATCGACTAATTGGAGCAAATTAAGGTTTTTTGTGTATTATACCAATACATTACAATAAGTTTAGTAGTTTTGTCCAAAAAGTTCCTTTAAAAAAATTAACCCTAACGAGAAATAAATCGTTTTGAGAAAAATTATTTTAAGATGCCTTAAATCGACTAATTGGAGCAAATTAAGGTTTTTCGTGTATTATACCAATACACTACAATAAGATTAGTAGTTTTGTCCAAAAAGTTCCTTTAAAAAAATTAACCCTAACGAGAAATAAATCGTTTTGAGAAAAATTATTTTAAGATGCCTTAAATCGACTAATTGGAGGAAATTAAGGTTTTTTTCGTATTATACCATTACAGTACAATAAGTTTAGTAGTTTTGTCCTAAAAGTTCATTTAAAAAACATAAGCCTAGCTAGTAAATAAATAATTAAGAAAAAGTTATTTTATGTCCCTTTAAAGCAACTAAATGAATGAAATTTGTGATTTTTTTGTACAAACTCAAGACAGCCCAATATGTTTACTAATTTTGTCCAAAAAGTTCGTTTAAAAAAATTAACCCAAACGAGAAATAAATCATTTCGAAAAAAATTATTTTAAGATGCTTAAATCGACTAATTGGAGCAAATTAAGGTTTTTTGTGTATTATACCAATACATTACAATAAGTTTAGTAGTTTTGTCCAAAAAGTTCCTTTAAAAAAATTAACCCTAACGAGAAATAAATCGTTTTGAGAAAAAGTATTTTAAGATGCCTTAAATCGACTAATTGGAGCAAATTAAGGTTTTTTGTGTATTATACCAATACACTACAATAAGTTTAGTAGTTTTGTCCAAAAAGTTCCTTTAAAAAAATTAACCCTAACGAGAAATAACTCGTTTTGAGAAAAATTATTTTAAGATGCCTTAAATCGACTAATTGGAGCAAATTAAGGTTTTTTGTGTATTATACCAATACACTACAATAAGTTTAGCAGTTTTGTCCAAAAAGTTCCTTTTAAAAAGTTAACCCTAGCGAGAAATAAATCATTTTGAAAAAAATTATAATTGGAGGAAATGTTAAGACGGCAGGAGTGATATTCTTCTGATAAAAACAATATTTTATCTTAGGAACGCCAATAATTTCGTTCTTTAGTCTGTTCGCAGGCCTTCGGGCCGCCAAAAATATAGTTTGGGGATAATTGGATACCATAAAACCGCTGAAAGATATACCGCAAACGCTATGGCGCTAAGATGATGTAGGAGAATGCCCAGTCCACTTTAGTGCCTAACCGCTCCACGCAAGAATTTTCATTTTCCGACGCTAGTGAAAGACAGTCGAGTGTACTTAGAAAAATTTCAACGAGAAAACATTTTTGTCCCATAACTCGGAACCGGACGTTCCACTACCAAAAAGTCCTGTATAAGAAATATTCAGGAGACCATTCTGGACAATTCTCCTGTGGCAACCGTTAAAAAATATTGCTAGTGAAAGAAGTTAGCGATATATTTCCATTATACGAGTGGACTTAGAATAATTTTCGAGGAAAATTTACATTTTTTGATTTGTGACACAACCGCTGAAAGATATACCGCAAACACTGTGGCGCTAAGATCATACGCCTAGTGAGTCTGTGACGGTACATACGATTTTTAACGAGAAAAGTTTTGGCATCTTTTATCTTAGAAAAAGATCCTGGCGCATAACAACAATGATGATGTAGAAGAATGCCCAGTCCACTGTCAAATGACGACTGGAAGATCGGATACTAGTCATTGATGCCGGCAATGATAGTATGGAAAATTTTATCGCGGAGCCTTGCCTTACTAACGTCCAGAGAGATGAGAGCTATGTGCCTGGAGAAAAGAGTGAGCCAATAGCCGCGCCGACGAAATACGTTAGTGAGAAAGAGGGTTGAAGGTCTCTACGGTAATAAAAGCAACTAAATGAATAAAATGTGTGATTTTTTTGTATAAACTCAAGATAGCGCAATAAGTTTACTAGTTTTGTCCAAAAAGTTCGTTTAAAAAAATTAACCCTAACGAGAAATAAATCGTTTTGAGAAAAATTATTTTAAGATGCCTTAAATCGACTAATTGGAGCAAATTAAGGTTTTTTGTGTATTATACCAATACACTACAATAAGTTTAGTAGTTTTGTCCAAAAAGTTCCTTTAAAAAAATTAACCCTAACGAGAAATAAATCGTTTTGAGAAAAATTATTTTAAGATGCCTTAAATCGACTAATTGGAGCAAATTAAGGTTTTTTGTGTATTATACCAATACACTACAATAAGTTTAGTAGTTTTGTCCAAAAAGTTCCTTTTAAAAAGTTAACCCTAGCGAGAAATAAATCATTTTGAAAAAAATTATAATTGGAGGAAATGTTAAGACGGCAGGAGTGATATTCTTCTGATAAAAACAATATTTTATCTTAGGAACGCCAATAATTTCGTTCTTTAGTCTGTTCGCAGGCCTTCGGGCCGCCAAAAATATAGTTTGGGGATAATTGGATACCATAAAACCGCTGAAAGATATACCGCAAACGCTATGGCGCTAAGATGATGTAGGAGAATGCCCAGTCCACTTTAGTGCCTAACCGCTCCACGCAAGAATTTTCATTTTCCGACGCTAGTGAAAGACAGTCGAGTGGACTTAGAAAAATTTCAACGAGAAAACATTTTTGTCCCATAACTCGGAACCGGACGTTCCACTACCAAAAAGTCCTGTATAAGAAATATTCAGGAGACCATTCTGGACAATTCTCCTGTGGGAACCGTTAAAAAATATTGCTAGTGAAAGAAGTTAGCGATATATTTCCATTATACGAGTGGACTTAGAATAATTTTCGAGGAAAATTTACATTTTTTGATTTGTGACACAACCGCTGAAAGATATACCGCAAACACTGTGGCGCTAAGATCATACGCCTAGTGAGTCTGTGACGGTACATACGATTTTTAACGAGAAAAGTTTTGGCATCAGCCCACTGTCAAATGACGACTGGAAGATCGGATACTAGTCATTGATGCCGGCAATGATAGTATGGAAGATTTTATCGCGGAGCCTTGCCTTACTAACGTCCAGAGAGATGAGAGCTATGTGCCTGGAGAAAAGATTGAGCCAATAGCCGCGCCGACGAAATACGTTAGTGAGAAAGAGGGTTGAAGGTCTCTACGGTAATTAAAGCAACTAAATGAATAAAATGTGTGATTTTTTTGTATAAACTCAAGATAGCGCAATAAGTTTACTAGTTTTGTCCAAAAAGTTCGTTTAAAAAAATTAACCTTAACGAGAAATAAATCATTTTGAAAAAAATTATTTTAAGATGCTTAAATCGACTAATTGGAGCCAATTAAGGTTTTTTGTGTATTATACCAATACATTACAATAAGTTTAGTGGTTTTGTCCAAAAAGTTCCTTTAAAAAAATTAACCCTAACGAGAAATAAATCGTTTTGAGAAAAATTATTTTAAGATGCCTTAAATCGACTAATTGGAGCAAATTAAGGTTTTTCGTGTATTATACCAATACACTACAATAAGATTAGTAGTTTTGTCCAAAAAGTTCCTTTAAAAAAATTAACCCTAACGAGAAATAAATCGTTTTGAGAAAAATTATTTTAAGATGCCTTAAATCGACTAATTGGAGGAAATTAAGGTTTTTTTCGTATTATACCATTACAGTACAATAAGTTTAGTAGTTTTGTCCTAAAAGTTCATTTAAAAAACATAAGCCTAGCTAGTAAATAAATAATTAAGAAAAAGTTATTTTATGTCCCTTTAAAGCAACTAAATGAATGAAATTTGTGATTTTTTTGTACAAACTCAAGACAGCCCAATATGTTTACTAATTTTGTCCAAAAAGTTCGTTTAAAAAAATTAACCCAAACGAGAAATAAATCATTTCGAAAAAAATTATTTTAAGATGCTTAAATCGACTAATTGGAGCAAATTAAGGTTTTTTGTGTATTATACCCATACATTACAAAAGGTTTAGTAGTTTTGTCCAAAAAGTTCCTTTAAAAAAATTAACCCTAACGAGAAATAAATCGTTTTGAGAAAAAGTATTTTAAGATGCCTTAAATCGACTAATTGGAGCAAATTAAGGTTTTTTGTGTATTATACCAATACACTACAATAAGTTTAGTAGTTTTGTCCAAAAAGTTCCTTTAAAAAAATTAACCCTAACGAGAAATAACTCGTTTTGAGAAAAATTATTTTAAGATGCCTTAAATCGACTAATTGGAGCAAATTAAGGTTTTTTGTGTATTATACCAATACACTACAATAAGTTTAGCAGTTTTGTCCAAAAAGTTCCTTTTAAAAAGTTAACCCTAGCGAGAAATAAATCATTTTGAAAAAAATTATAATTGGAGGAAATGTTAAGACGGCAGGAGTGATATTCTTCTGATAAAAACAATATTTTATCTTAGGAACGCCAATAATTTCGTTCTTTAGTCTGTTCGCAGGCCTTCGGGCCGCCAAAAATATAGTTTGGGGATAATTGGATACCATAAAACCGCTGAAAGATATACCGCAAACGCTATGGCGCTAAGATGATGTAGGAGAATGCCCAGTCCACTTTAGTGCCTAACCGCTCCACGCAAGAATTTTCATTTTCCGACGCTAGTGAAAGACAGTCGAGTGTACTTAGAAAAATTTCAACGAGAAAACATTTTTGTCCCATAACTCGGAACCGGACGTTCCACTACCAAAAAGTCCTGTATAAGAAATATTCAGGAGTCCATTCTGGACAATTCTCCTGTGGCAACCGTTAAAAAATATTGCTAGTGAAAGAAGTTAGCGATATATTTCCATTATACGAGTGGACTTAGAATAATTTTCGAGGAAAATTTACATTTTTTGATTTGTGACACAACCGCTGAAAGATATACCGCAAACACTGTGGCGCTAAGATCATACGCCTAGTGAGTCTGTGACGGTACATACGATTTTTAACGAGAAAAGTTTTGGCATCAGCCCACTGTCAAATGACGACTGGAAGATCGGATACTAGTCATTGATGCCGGCAGTGATAGTATGGAAGATTTTATCGCGGAGCCTTGCCTTACTAACGTCCAGAGAGATGAGAGCTATGTGCCTGGAGAAAAGATTGAGCCAATAGCCGCGCCGACGAAATACGTTAGTGAGAAAGAGGGTTGAAGGTCTCTACGGTAATTAAAGCAACTAAATGAATAAAATGTGTGATTTTTTTGTATAAACTCAAGATAGCGCAATAAGTTTACTAGTTTTGTCCAAAAAGTTCGTTTAAAAAAATTAACCCTAACGAGAAATTAATCATTTTGAAAAAAAATATTTTAAGATGCTTAAATCGACTAATTGGAGGAAATTAAGGTTTTTTTCGTATTATACCATTACAGTACAATAAGTTTAGTAGTTTTGTCCTAAAAGTTCATTTAAAAAACATAAGCCTAGCTAGTAAATAAATAATTAAGAAAAAGTTATTTTATGTCCCTTTAAAGCAACTAAATGAATGAAATTTGTGATTTTTTTGTATAAACTCAAGACAGCCCAATAAGTTTACTAATTTTGTCCAAAAAGTTCGTTTAAAAAAATTAACCCAAACGAGAAATAAATCATTTCGAAAAAAATTATTTTAAGATGCTTAAATCGACTAATTGGAGCAAATTAAGGTTTTTTGTGTATTATACCAATACATTACAATAAGTTTAGTAGTTTTGTCCAAAAAGTTCCTTTAAAAAAATTAACCCTAACGAGAAATAAATCGTTTTGAGAAAAATTATTTTAAGATGCCTTAAATCGACTAATTGGAGCAAATTAAGGTTTTTCGTGTATTATACCAATACACTACAATAAGATTAGTAGTTTTGTCCAAAAAGTTCCTTTAAAAAAATTAACCCTAACGAGAAATAAATCGTTTTGAGAAAAATTATTTTAAGATGCCTTAAATCGACTAATTGGAGGAAATTAAGGTTTTTTTCGTATTATACCATTACAGTACAATAAGTTTAGTAGTTTTGTCCTAAAAGTTCATTTAAAAAACATAAGCCTAGCTAGTAAATAAATAATTAAGAAAAAGTTATTTTATGTCCCTTTAAAGCAACTAAATGAATGAAATTTGTGATTTTTTTGTACAAACTCAAGACAGCCCAATATGTTTACTAATTTTGTCCAAAAAGTTCGTTTAAAAAAATTAACCCAAACGAGAAATAAATCATTTCGAAAAAAATTATTTTAAGATGCTTAAATCGACTAATTGGAGCAAATTAAGGTTTTTTGTGTATTATACCAATACACTACAATAAGTTTAGTAGTTTTGTCCAAAAAGTTCCTTTAAAAAAATTAACCCTAACGAGAAATAACTCGTTTTGAGAAAAATTATTTTAAGATGCCTTAAATCGACTAATTGGAGCAAATTAAGGTTTTTTGTGTATTATACCAATACACTACAATAAGTTTAGCAGTTTTGTCCAAAAAGTTCCTTTTAAAAAGTTAACCCTAGCGAGAAATAAATCATTTTGAAAAAAATTATAATTGGAGGAAATGTTAAGACGGCAGGAGTGATATTCTTCTGATAAAAACAATATTTTATCTTAGGAACGCCAATAATTTCGTTCTTTAGTCTGTTCGCAGGCCTTCGGGCCGCCAAAAATATAGTTTGGGGATAATTGGATACCATAAAACCGCTGAAAGATATACCGCAAACGCTATGGCGCTAAGATGATGTAGGAGAATGCCCAGTCCACTTTAGTGCCTAACCGCTCCACGCAAGAATTTTCATTTTCCGACGCTAGTGAAAGACAGTCGAGTGGACTTAGAAAAATTTCAACGAGAAAACATTTTTGTCCCATAACTCGGAACCGGACGTTCCACTACCAAAAAGTCCTGTATAAGAAATATTCAGGAGACCATTCTGGACAATTCTCCTGTGGCAACCGTTAAAAAATATTGCTAGTGAAAGAAGTTAGCGATATATTTCCATTATACGAGTGGACTTAGAATAATTTTCGAGGAAAATTTACATTTTTTGATTTGTGACACAACCGCTGAAAGATATACCGCAAACACTGTGGCGCTAAGATCATACGCCTAGTGAGTCTGTGACGGTACATACGATTTTTAACGAGAAAAGTTTTGGCATCTTTTATCTTAGAAAAAGATCCTGGCGCATAACAACAATGATGATGTAGAAGAATGCCCAGTCCACTGTCAAATGACGACTGGAAGATCGGATACTAGTCATTGATGCCGGCAATGATAGTATGGAAAATTTTATCGCGGAGCCTTGCCTTACTAACGTCCAGAGAGATGAGAGCTATGTGCCTGGAGAAAAGATTGAGCCAATAGCCGCGCCGACGAAATACGTTAGTGAGAAAGAGGGTTGAAGGTCTCTACGGTAATAAAAGCAACTAAATGAATAAAATGTGTGATTTTTTTGTATAAACTCAAGATAGCGCAATAAGTTTACTAGTTTTGTCCAAAAAGTTCGTTTAAAAAAATTAACCCTAACGAGAAATAAATCGTTTTGAGAAAAATTATTTTAAGATGCCTTAAATCGACTAATTGGAGCAAATTAAGGTTTTTTGTGTATTATACCAATACACTACAATAAGTTTAGTAGTTTTGTCCAAAAAGTTCCTTTAAAAAAATTAACCCTAACGAGAAATAAATCGTTTTGAGAAAAATTATTTTAAGATGCCTTAAATCGACTAATTGGAGCAAATTAAGGTTTTTTGTGTATTATACCAATACACTACAATAAGTTTAGTAGTTTTGTCCAAAAAGTTCCTTTAAAAAAATTAACCCTAACGAGAAATAAATCGTTTTGAGAAAAATTATTTTAAGATGCCTTAAATCGACTAATTGGAGGAAATTAAGGTTTTTTTCGTATTATACCATTACAGTACAATAAGTTTAGTAGTTTTGTCCTAAAAGTTCATTTAAAAAACATAAGCCTAGCTAGTAAATAAATAATTAAGAAAAAGTTATTTTATGTCCCTTTAAAGCAACTAAATGAATGAAATTTGTGATTTTTTTGTACAAACTCAAGACAGCCCAATATGTTTACTAATTTTGTCCAAAAAGTTCGTTTAAAAAAATTAACCCAAACGAGAAATAAATCATTTCGAAAAAAATTATTTTAAGATGCTTAAATCGACTAATTGGAGCAAATTAAGGTTTTTTGTGTATTATACCAATACATTACAATAAGTTTAGTAGTTTTGTCCAAAAAGTTCCTTTAAAAAAATTAACCCTAACGAGAAATAAATCGTTTTGAGAAAAAGTATTTTAAGATGCCTTAAATCGACTAATTGGAGCAAATTAAGGTTTTTTGTGTATTATACCAATACACTATAATAAGTTTAGTAGTTTTGTCCAAAAAGTTCCTTTAAAAAAATTAACCCTAACGAGAAATAACTCGTTTTGAGAAAAATTATTTTAAGATGCCTTAAATCGACTAATTGGAGCAAATTAAGGTTTTTTGTGTATTATACCAATACACTACAATAAGTTTAGCAGTTTTGTCCAAAAAGTTCCTTTTAAAAAGTTAACCCTAGCGAGAAATAAATCATTTTGAAAAAAATTATAATTGGAGGAAATGTTAAGACGGCAGGAGTGATATTCTTCTGATAAAAACAATATTTTATCTTAGGAACGCCAATAATTTCGTTCTTTAGTCTGTTCGCAGGCCTTCGGGCCGCCAAAAATATAGTTTGGGGATAATTGGATACCATAAAACCGCTGAAAGATATACCGCAAACGCTATGGCGCTAAGATGATGTAGGAGAATGCCCAGTCCACTTTAGTGCCTAACCGCTCCACGCAAGAATTTTCATTTTCCGACGCTAGTGAAAGACAGTCGAGTGGACTTAGAAAAATTTCAACGAGAAAACATTTTTGTCCCATAACTCGGAACCGGACGTTCCACTACCAAAAAGTCCTGTATAAGAAATATTCAGGAGACCATTCTGGACAATTCTCCTGTGGGAACCGTTAAAAAATATTGCTAGTGAAAGAAGTTAGCGATATATTTCCATTATACGAGTGGACTTGGAATAATTTTCGAGGAAAATTTACATTTTTTGATTTGTGACACAACCGCTGAAAGATATACCGCAAACACTGTGGCGCTAAGATCATACGCCTAGTGAGTCTGTGACGGTACATACGATTTTTAACGAGAAAAGTTTTGGCATCTTTTATCTTAGAAAAAGATCCTGGCGCATAACAACAATGATGATGTAGAAGAATGCCCAGTCCACTGTCAAATGACGACTGGAAGATCGGATACTAGTCATTGATGCCGGCAATGATAGTATGGAAAATTTTATCGCGGAGCCTTGCCTTACTAACGTCCAGAGAGATGAGAGCTATGTGCCTGGAGAAAAGATTGAGCCAATAGCCGCGCCGACGAAATACGTTAGTGAGAAAGAGGGTTGAAGGTCTCTACGGTAATAAAAGCAACTAAATGAATAAAATGTGTGATTTTTTTGTATAAACTCAAGATAGCGCAATAAGTTTACTAGTTTTGTCCAAAAAGTTCGTTTAAAAAAATTAACCCTAACGAGAAATAAATCGTTTTGAGAAAAATTATTTTAAGATGCCTTAAATCGACTAATTGGAGCAAATTAAGGTTTTTTGTGTATTATACCAATACACTACAATAAGTTTAGTAGTTTTGTCCAAAAAGTTCCTTTAAAAAAATTAACCCTAACGAGAAATAAATCGTTTTGAGAAAAATTATTTTAAGATGCCTTAAATCGACTAATTGGAGCAAATTAAGGTTTTTTGTGTATTATACCAATACACTACAATAAGTTTAGTAGTTTTGTCCAAAAAGTTCCTTTAAAAAAATTAACCCTAACGAGAAATAAATCGTTTTGAGAAAAATTATTTTAAGATGCCTTAAATCGACTAATTGGAGCAAATTAAGGTTTTTTGTGTATTATACCAATACACTACAATAAGTTTAGTAGTTTTGTCCAAAAAGTTCCTTTTAAAAAGTTAACCCTAGCGAGAAATAAATCATTTTGAAAAAAATTATAATTGGAGGAAATGTTAAGACGGCAGGAGTGATATTCTTCTGATAAAAACAATATTTTATCTTAGGAACGCCAATAATTTCGTTCTTTAGTCTGTTCGCAGGCCTTCGGGCCGCCAAAAATATAGTTTGGGGATAATTGGATACCATAAAACCGCTGAAAGATATACCGCAAACGCTATGGCGCTAAGATGATGTAGGAGAATGCCCAGTCCACTTTAGTGCCTAACCGCTCCACGCAAGAATTTTCATTTTCCGACGCTAGTGAAAGACAGTCGAGTGGACTTAGAGAAATTTCAACGAGAAAACATTTTTGTCCCATAACTCGGAACCGGACGTTCCACTACCAAAAAGTCCTGTATAAGAAATATTCAGGAGACCATTCTAGACAATTCTCCTGTGGGAACCGTTAAAAAATATTGCTAGTGAAAGAAGTTAGCGATATATTTCCATTATACGAGTGGACTTAGAATAATTTTCGAGGAAAATTTACATTTTTTGATTTGTGACACAACCGCTGAAAGATATACCGCAAACACTGTGGCGCTAAGATCATACGCCTAGTGAGTCTGTGACGGTACATACGATTTTTAACGAGAAAAGTTTTGGCATCAGCCCACTGTCAAATGACGACTGGAAGATCGGATACTAGTCATTGATGCCGGCAATGATAGTATGGAAGATTTTATCGCGGAGCCTTGCCTTACTAACGTCCAGAGAGATGAGAGCTATGTGCCTGGAGAAAAGATTGAGCCAATAGCCGCGCCGACGAAATACGTTAGTGAGAAAGAGGGTTGAAGGTCTCTACGGTAATTAAAGCAACTAAATGAATAAAATGTGTGATTTTTTTGTATAAACTCAAGATAGCGCAATAAGTTTACTAGTTTTGTCCAAAAAGTTCGTTTAAAAAAATTAACCCTAACGAGAAATAAATCATTTTGAAAAAAATTATTTTAAGATGCTTAAATCGACTAATTGGAGGAAATTAAGGTTTTTTTCGTATTATACCATTACAGTACAATAAGTTTAGTAGTTTTGTCCTAAAAGTTCATTTAAAAAACATAAGCCTAGCTAGTAAATAAATAATTAAGAAAAAGTTATTTTATGTCCCTTTAAAGCAACTAAATGAATGAAATTTGTGATTTTTTTGTATAAACTCAAGACAGCCCAATAAGTTTACTAATTTTGTCCAAAAAGTTCGTTTAAAAAAATTAACCCAAACGAGAAATAAATCATTTCGAAAAAAATTATTTTAAGATGCTTAAATCGACTAATTGGAGCAAATTAAGGTTTTTTGTGTATTATACCAATACATTACAATAAGTTTAGTAGTTTTGTCCAAAAAGTTCCTTTAAAAAAATTAACCCTAACGAGAAATAAATCGTTTTGAGAAAAATTATTTTAAGATGCCTTAAATCGACTAATTGGAGCAAATTAAGGTTTTTTGTGTATTATACCAATACACTACAATAAGTTTAGTAGTTTTGTCCAAAAAGTTCCTTTAAAAAAATTAACCCTAACGAGAAATAAATCGTTTTGAGAAAAATTATTTTAAGATGCCTTAAATCGACTAATTGGAGGAAATTAAGGTTTTTTTCGTATTATACCATTACAGTACAATAAGTTTAGTAGTTTTGTCCTAAAAGTTCATTTAAAAAACATAAGCCTAGCTAGTAAATAAATAATTAAGAAAAAGTTATTTTATGTCCCTTTAAAGCAACTAAATGAATGAAATTTGTGATTTTTTTGTACAAACTCAAGACAGCCCAATATGTTTACTAATTTTGTCCAAAAAGTTCGTTTAAAAAAATTAACCCAAACGAGAAATAAATCATTTCGAAAAAAATTATTTTAAGATGCTTAAATCGACTAATTGGAGCAAATTAAGGTTTTTTGTGTATTATACCAATACATTACAATAAGTTTAGTAGTTTTGTCCAAAAAGTTCCTTTAAAAAAATTAACCCTAACGAGAAATAAATCGTTTTGAGAAAAAGTATTTTAAGATGCCTTAAATCGACTAATTGGAGCAAATTAAGGTTTTTTGTGTATTATACCAATACACTACAATAAGTTTAGTAGTTTTGTCCAAAAAGTTCCTTTAAAAAAATTAACCCTAACGAGAAATAACTCGTTTTGAGAAAAATTATTTTAAGATGCCTTAAATCGACTAATTGGAGCAAATTAAGGTTTTTTGTGTATTATACCAATACACTACAATAAGTTTAGCAGTTTTGTCCAAAAAGTTCCTTTTAAAAAGTTAACCCTAGCGAGAAATAAATCATTTTGAAAAAAATTATAATTGGAGGAAATGTTAAGACGGCAGGAGTGATATTCTTCTGATAAAAACAATATTTTATCTTAGGAACGCCAATAATTTCGTTCTTTAGTCTGTTCGCAGGCCTTCGGGCCGCCAAAAATATAGTTTGGGGATAATTGGATACCATAAAACCGCTGAAAGATATACCGCAAACGCTATGGCGCTAAGATGATGTAGGAGAATGCCCAGTCCACTTTAGTGCCTAACCGCTCCACGCAAGAATTTTCATTTTCCGACGCTAGTGAAAGACAGTCGAGTGGACTTAGAAAAATTTCAACGAGAAAACATTTTTGTCCCATAACTCGGAACCGGACGTTCCACTACCAAAAAGTCCTGTATAAGAAATATTCAGGAGACCATTCTGGACAATTCTCCTGTGGCAACCGTTAAAAAATATTGCTAGTGAAAGAAGTTAGCGATATATTTCCATTATACGAGTGGACTTAGAATAATTTTCGAGGAAAATTTACATTTTTTGATTTGTGACACAACCGCTGAAAGATATACCGCAAACACTGTGGCGCTAAGATCATACGCCTAGTGAGTCTGTGACGGTACATACGATTTTTAACGAGAAAAGTTTTGGCATCTTTTATCTTAGAAAAAGATCCTGGCGCATAACAACAATGATGATGTAGAAGAATGCCCAGTCCACTGTCAAATGACGACTGGAAGATCGGATACTAGTCATTGATGCCGGCAATGATAGTATGGAAAATTTTATCGCGGAGCCTTGCCTTACTAACGTCCAGAGAGATGAGAGCTATGTGCCTGGAGAAAAGATTGAGCCAATAGCCGCGCCGACGAAATACGTTAGTGAGAAAGAGGGTTGAAGGTCTCTACGGTAATAAAAGCAACTAAATGAATAAAATGTGTGATTTTTTTGTATAAACTCAAGATAGCGCAATAAGTTTACTAGTTTTGTCCAAAAAGTTCGTTTAAAAAAATTAACCCTAACGAGAAATAAATCGTTTTGAGAAAAATTATTTTAAGATGCCTTAAATCGACTAATTGGAGCAAATTAAGGTTTTTTGTGTATTATACCAATACACTACAATAAGTTTAGTAGTTTTGTCCAAAAAGTTCCTTTAAAAAAATTAACCCTAACGAGAAATAAATCGTTTTGAGAAAAATTATTTTAAGATGCCTTAAATCGACTAATTGGAGCAAATTAAGGTTTTTTGTGTATTATACCAATACACTACAATAAGTTTAGTAGTTTTGTCCAAAAAGTTCCTTTAAAAAAATTAACCCTAACGAGAAATAAATCGTTTTGAGAAAAATTATTTTAAGATGCCTTAAATCGACTAATTGGAGGAAATTAAGGTTTTTTTCGTATTATACCATTACAGTACAATAAGTTTAGTAGTTTTGTCCTAAAAGTTCATTTAAAAAACATAAGCCTAGCTAGTAAATAAATAATTAAGAAAAAGTTATTTTATGTCCCTTTAAAGCAACTAAATGAATGAAATTTGTGATTTTTTTGTACAAACTCAAGACAGCCCAATATGTTTACTAATTTTGTCCAAAAAGTTCGTTTAAAAAAATTAACCCAAACGAGAAATAAATCATTTCGAAAAAAATTATTTTAAGATGCTTAAATCGACTAATTGGAGCAAATTAAGGTTTTTTGTGTATTATACCAATACATTACAATAAGTTTAGTAGTTTTGTCCAAAAAGTTCCTTTAAAAAAATTAACCCTAACGAGAAATAAATCGTTTTGAGAAAAAGTATTTTAAGATGCCTTAAATCGACTAATTGGAGCAAATTAAGGTTTTTTGTGTATTATACCAATACACTATAATAAGTTTAGTAGTTTTGTCCAAAAAGTTCCTTTAAAAAAATTAACCCTAACGAGAAATAACTCGTTTTGAGAAAAATTATTTTAAGATGCCTTAAATCGACTAATTGGAGCAAATTAAGGTTTTTTGTGTATTATACCAATACACTACAATAAGTTTAGCAGTTTTGTCCAAAAAGTTCCTTTTAAAAAGTTAACCCTAGCGAGAAATAAATCATTTTGAAAAAAATTATAATTGGAGGAAATGTTAAGACGGCAGGAGTGATATTCTTCTGATAAAAACAATATTTTATCTTAGGAACGCCAATAATTTCGTTCTTTAGTCTGTTCGCAGGCCTTCGGGCCGCCAAAAATATAGTTTGGGGATAATTGGATACCATAAAACCGCTGAAAGATATACCGCAAACGCTATGGCGCTAAGATGATGTAGGAGAATGCCCAGTCCACTTTAGTGCCTAACCGCTCCACGCAAGAATTTTCATTTTCCGACGCTAGTGAAAGACAGTCGAGTGGACTTAGAAAAATTTCAACGAGAAAACATTTTTGTCCCATAACTCGGAACCGGACGTTCCACTACCAAAAAGTCCTGTATAAGAAATATTCAGGAGACCATTCTGGACAATTCTCCTGTGGCAACCGTTAAAAAATATTGCTAGTGAAAGAAGTTAGCGATATATTTCCATTATACGAGTGGACTTAGAATAATTTTCGAGGAAAATTTACATTTTTTGATTTGTGACACAACCGCTGAAAGATATACCGCAAACACTGTGGCGCTAAGATCATACGCCTAGTGAGTCTGTGACGGTACATACGATTTTTAACGAGAAAAGTTTTGGCATCTTTTATCTTAGAAAAAGATCCTGGCGCATAACAACAATGATGATGTAGAAGAATGCCCAGTCCACTGTCAAATGACGACTGGAAGATCGGATACTAGTCATTGATGCCGGCAATGATAGTATGGAAAATTTTATCGCGGAGCCTTGCCTTACTAACGTCCAGAGAGATGAGAGCTATGTGCCTGGAGAAAAGATTGAGCCAATAGCCGCGCCGACGAAATACGTTAGTGAGAAAGAGGGTTGAAGGTCTCTACGGTAATAAAAGCAACTAAATGAATAAAATGTGTGATTTTTTTGTATAAACTCAAGATAGCGCAATAAGTTTACTAGTTTTGTCCAAAAAGTTCGTTTAAAAAAATTAACCCTAACGAGAAATAAATCGTTTTGAGAAAAATTATTTTAAGATGCCTTAAATCGACTAATTGGAGCAAATTAAGGTTTTTTGTGTATTATACCAATACACTACAATAAGTTTAGTAGTTTTGTCCAAAAAGTTCCTTTAAAAAAATTAACCCTAACGAGAAATAAATCGTTTTGAGAAAAATTATTTTAAGATGCCTTAAATCGACTAATTGGAGCAAATTAAGGTTTTTTGTGTATTATACCAATACACTACAATAAGTTTAGTAGTTTTGTCCAAAAAGTTCCTTTAAAAAAATTAACCCTAACGAGAAATAAATCGTTTTGAGAAAAATTATTTTAAGATGCCTTAAATCGACTAATTGGAGGAAATTAAGGTTTTTTTCGTATTATACCATTACAGTACAATAAGTTTAGTAGTTTTGTCCTAAAAGTTCATTTAAAAAACATAAGCCTAGCTAGTAAATAAATAATTAAGAAAAAGTTATTTTATGTCCCTTTAAAGCAACTAAATGAATGAAATTTGTGATTTTTTTGTACAAACTCAAGACAGCCCAATATGTTTACTAATTTTGTCCAAAAAGTTCGTTTAAAAAAATTAACCCAAACGAGAAATAAATCATTTCGAAAAAAATTATTTTAAGATGCTTAAATCGACTAATTGGAGCAAATTAAGGTTTTTTGTGTATTATACCAATACATTACAATAAGTTTAGTAGTTTTGTCCAAAAAGTTCCTTTAAAAAAATTAACCCTAACGAGAAATAAATCGTTTTGAGAAAAAGTATTTTAAGATGCCTTAAATCGACTAATTGGAGCAAATTAAGGTTTTTTGTGTATTATACCAATACACTATAATAAGTTTAGTAGTTTTGTCCAAAAAGTTCCTTTAAAAAAATTAACCCTAACGAGAAATAAATCGTTTTGAGAAAAATTATTTTAAGATGCCTTAAATCGACTAATTGGAGCAAATTAAGGTTTTTTGTGTATTATACCAATACACTACAATAAGTTTAGTAGTTTTGTCCAAAAAGTTCCTTTTAAAAAGTTAACCCTAGCGAGAAATAAATCATTTTGAAAAAAATTATAATTGGAGGAAATGTTAAGACGGCAGGAGTGATATTCTTCTGATAAAAACAATATTTTATCTTAGGAACGCCAATAATTTCGTTCTTTAGTCTGTTCGCAGGCCTTCGGGCCGCCAAAAATATAGTTTGGGGATAATTGGATACCATAAAACCGCTGAAAGATATACCGCAAACGCTATGGCGCTAAGATGATGTAGGAGAATGCCCAGTCCACTTTAGTGCCTAACCGCTCCACGCAAGAATTTTCATTTTCCGACGCTAGTGAAAGACAGTCGAGTGGACTTAGAGAAATTTCAACGAGAAAACATTTTTGTCCCATAACTCGGAACCGGACGTTCCACTACCAAAAAGTCCTGTATAAGAAATATTCAGGAGACCATTCTAGACAATTCTCCTGTGGGAACCGTTAAAAAATATTGCTAGTGAAAGAAGTTAGCGATATATTTCCATTATACGAGTGGACTTAGAATAATTTTCGAGGAAAATTTACATTTTTTGATTTGTGACACAACCGCTGAAAGATATACCGCAAACACTGTGGCGCTAAGATCATACGCCTAGTGAGTCTGTGACGGTACATACGATTTTTAACGAGAAAAGTTTTGGCATCAGCCCACTGTCAAATGACGACTGGAAGATCGGATACTAGTCATTGATGCCGGCAATGATAGTATGGAAGATTTTATCGCGGAGCCTTGCCTTACTAACGTCCAGAGAGATGAGAGCTATGTGCCTGGAGAAAAGATTGAGCCAATAGCCGCGCCGACGAAATACGTTAGTGAGAAAGAGGGTTGAAGGTCTCTACGGTAATTAAAGCAACTAAATGAATAAAATGTGTGATTTTTTTGTATAAACTCAAGATAGCGCAATAAGTTTACTAGTTTTGTCCAAAAAGTTCGTTTAAAAAAATTAACCCTAACGAGAAATAAATCATTTTGAAAAAAATTATTTTAAGATGCTTAAATCGACTAATTGGAGGAAATTAAGGTTTTTTTCGTATTATACCATTACAGTACAATAAGTTTAGTAGTTTTGTCCTAAAAGTTCATTTAAAAAACATAAGCCTAGCTAGTAAATAAATAATTAAGAAAAAGTTATTTTATGTCCCTTTAAAGCAACTAAATGAATGAAATTTGTGATTTTTTTGTATAAACTCAAGACAGCCCAATAAGTTTACTAATTTTGTCCAAAAAGTTCGTTTAAAAAAATTAACCCAAACGAGAAATAAATCATTTCGAAAAAAATTATTTTAAGATGCTTAAATCGACTAATTGGAGCAAATTAAGGTTTTTTGTGTATTATACCAATACATTACAATAAGTTTAGTAGTTTTGTCCAAAAAGTTCCTTTAAAAAAATTAACCCTAACGAGAAATAAATCGTTTTGAGAAAAATTATTTTAAGATGCCTTAAATCGACTAATTGGAGCAAATTAAGGTTTTTTGTGTATTATACCAATACACTACAATAAGTTTAGTAGTTTTGTCCAAAAAGTTCCTTTAAAAAAATTAACCCTAACGAGAAATAAATCGTTTTGAGAAAAATTATTTTAAGATGCCTTAAATCGACTAATTGGAGGAAATTAAGGTTTTTTTCGTATTATACCATTACAGTACAATAAGTTTAGTAGTTTTGTCCTAAAAGTTCATTTAAAAAACATAAGCCTAGCTAGTAAATAAATAATTAAGAAAAAGTTATTTTATGTCCCTTTAAAGCAACTAAATGAATGAAATTTGTGATTTTTTTGTACAAACTCAAGACAGCCCAATATGTTTACTAATTTTGTCCAAAAAAATCGTTTAAAAAAATTAACCCAAACGAGAAATAAATCATTTCGAAAAAAATTATTTTAAGATGCTTAAATCGACTAATTGGAGCAAATTAAGGTTTTTTGTGTATTATACCAATACATTACAATAAGTTTAGTAGTTTTGTCCAAAAAGTTCCTTTAAAAAAATTAACCCTAACGAGAAATAAATCGTTTTGAGAAAAAGTATTTTAAGATGCCTTAAATCGACTAATTGGAGCAAATTAAGGTTTTTTGTGTATTATACCAATACACTACAATAAGTTTAGTAGTTTTGTCCAAAAAGTTCCTTTAAAAAAATTAACCCTAACGAGAAATAACTCGTTTTGAGAAAAATTATTTTAAGATGCCTTAAATCGACTAATTGGAGCAAATTAAGGTTTTTTGTGTATTATACCAATACACTACAATAAGTTTAGCAGTTTTGTCCAAAAAGTTCCTTTTAAAAAGTTAACCCTAGCGAGAAATAAATCATTTTGAAAAAAATTATAATTGGAGGAAATGTTAAGACGGCAGGAGTGATATTCTTCTGATAAAAACAATATTTTATCTTAGGAACGCCAATAATTTCGTTCTTTAGTCTGTTCGCAGGCCTTCGGGCCGCCAAAAATATAGTTTGGGGATAATTGGATACCATAAAACCGCTGAAAGATATACCGCAAACGCTATGGCGCTAAGATGATGTAGGAGAATGCCCAGTCCACTTTAGTGCCTAACCGCTCCACGCAAGAATTTTCATTTTCCGACGCTAGTGAAAGACAGTCGAGTGGACTTAGAAAAATTTCAACGAGAAAACATTTTTGTCCCATAACTCGGAACCGGACGTTCCACTACCAAAAAGTCCTGTATAAGAAATATTCAGGAGACCATTCTGGACAATTCTCCTGTGGCAACCGTTAAAAAATATTGCTAGTGAAAGAAGTTAGCGATATATTTCCATTATACGAGTGGACTTAGAATAATTTTCGAGGAAAATTTACATTTTTTGATTTGTGACACAACCGCTGAAAGATATACCGCAAACACTGTGGCGCTAAGATCATACGCCTAGTGAGTCTGTGACGGTACATACGATTTTTAACGAGAAAAGTTTTGGCATCTTTTATCTTAGAAAAAGATCCTGGCGCATAACAACAATGATGATGTAGAAGAATGCCCAGTCCACTGTCAAATGACGACTGGAAGATCGGATACTAGTCATTGATGCCGGCAATGATAGTATGGAAAATTTTATCGCGGAGCCTTGCCTTACTAACGTCCAGAGAGATGAGAGCTATGTGCCTGGAGAAAAGATTGAGCCAATAGCCGCGCCGACGAAATACGTTAGTGAGAAAGAGGGTTGAAGGTCTCTACGGTAATAAAAGCAACTAAATGAATAAAATGTGTGATTTTTTTGTATAAACTCAAGATAGCGCAATAAGTTTACTAGTTTTGTCCAAAAAGTTCGTTTAAAAAAATTAACCCTAACGAGAAATAAATCGTTTTGAGAAAAATTATTTTAAGATGCCTTAAATCGACTAATTGGAGCAAATTAAGGTTTTTTGTGTATTATACCAATACACTACAATAAGTTTAGTAGTTTTGTCCAAAAAGTTCCTTTAAAAAAATTAACCCTAACGAGAAATAAATCGTTTTGAGAAAAATTATTTTAAGATGCCTTAAATCGACTAATTGGAGCAAATTAAGGTTTTTTGTGTATTATACCAATACACTACAATAAGTTTAGTAGTTTTGTCCAAAAAGTTCCTTTAAAAAAATTAACCCTAACGAGAAATAAATCGTTTTGAGAAAAATTATTTTAAGATGCCTTAAATCGACTAATTGGAGGAAATTAAGGTTTTTTTCGTATTATACCATTACAGTACAATAAGTTTAGTAGTTTTGTCCTAAAAGTTCATTTAAAAAACATAAGCCTAGCTAGTAAATAAATAATTAAGAAAAAGTTATTTTATGTCCCTTTAAAGCAACTAAATGAATGAAATTTGTGATTTTTTTGTACAAACTCAAGACAGCCCAATATGTTTACTAATTTTGTCCAAAAAGTTCGTTTAAAAAAATTAACCCAAACGAGAAATAAATCATTTCGAAAAAAATTATTTTAAGATGCTTAAATCGACTAATTGGAGCAAATTAAGGTTTTTTGTGTATTATACCAATACATTACAATAAGTTTAGTAGTTTTGTCCAAAAAGTTCCTTTAAAAAAATTAACCCTAACGAGAAATAAATCGTTTTGAGAAAAAGTATTTTAAGATGCCTTAAATCGACTAATTGGAGCAAATTAAGGTTTTTTGTGTATTATACCAATACACTATAATAAGTTTAGTAGTTTTGTCCAAAAAGTTCCTTTAAAAAAATTAACCCTAACGAGAAATAACTCGTTTTGAGAAAAATTATTTTAAGATGCCTTAAATCGACTAATTGGAGCAAATTAAGGTTTTTTGTGTATTATACCAATACACTACAATAAGTTTAGCAGTTTTGTCCAAAAAGTTCCTTTTAAAAAGTTAACCCTAGCGAGAAATAAATCATTTTGAAAAAAATTATAATTGGAGGAAATGTTAAGACGGCAGGAGTGATATTCTTCTGATAAAAACAATATTTTATCTTAGGAACGCCAATAATTTCGTTCTTTAGTCTGTTCGCAGGCCTTCGGGCCGCCAAAAATATAGTTTGGGGATAATTGGATACCATAAAACCGCTGAAAGATATACCGCAAACGCTATGGCGCTAAGATGATGTAGGAGAATGCCCAGTCCACTTTAGTGCCTAACCGCTCCACGCAAGAATTTTCATTTTCCGACGCTAGTGAAAGACAGTCGAGTGGACTTAGAAAAATTTCAACGAGAAAACATTTTTGTCCCATAACTCGGAACCGGACGTTCCACTACCAAAAAGTCCTGTATAAGAAATATTCAGGAGACCATTCTGGACAATTCTCCTGTGGCAACCGTTAAAAAATATTGCTAGTGAAAGAAGTTAGCGATATATTTCCATTATACGAGTGGACTTAGAATAATTTTCGAGGAAAATTTACATTTTTTGATTTGTGACACAACCGCTGAAAGATATACCGCAAACACTGTGGCGCTAAGATCATACGCCTAGTGAGTCTGTGACGGTACATACGATTTTTAACGAGAAAAGTTTTGGCATCTTTTATCTTAGAAAAAGATCCTGGCGCATAACAACAATGATGATGTAGAAGAATGCCCAGTCCACTGTCAAATGACGACTGGAAGATCGGATACTAGTCATTGATGCCGGCAATGATAGTATGGAAAATTTTATCGCGGAGCCTTGCCTTACTAACGTCCAGAGAGATGAGAGCTATGTGCCTGGAGAAAAGATTGAGCCAATAGCCGCGCCGACGAAATACGTTAGTGAGAAAGAGGGTTGAAGGTCTCTACGGTAATAAAAGCAACTAAATGAATAAAATGTGTGATTTTTTTGTATAAACTCAAGATAGCGCAATAAGTTTACTAGTTTTGTCCAAAAAGTTCGTTTAAAAAAATTAACCCTAACGAGAAATAAATCGTTTTGAGAAAAATTATTTTAAGATGCCTTAAATCGACTAATTGGAGCAAATTAAGGTTTTTTGTGTATTATACCAATACACTACAATAAGTTTAGTAGTTTTGTCCAAAAAGTTCCTTTAAAAAAATTAACCCTAACGAGAAATAAATCGTTTTGAGAAAAATTATTTTAAGATGCCTTAAATCGACTAATTGGAGCAAATTAAGGTTTTTTGTGTATTATACCAATACACTACAATAAGTTTAGTAGTTTTGTCCAAAAAGTTCCTTTAAAAAAATTAACCCTAACGAGAAATAAATCGTTTTGAGAAAAATTATTTTAAGATGCCTTAAATCGACTAATTGGAGGAAATTAAGGTTTTTTTCGTATTATACCATTACAGTACAATAAGTTTAGTAGTTTTGTCCTAAAAGTTCATTTAAAAAACATAAGCCTAGCTAGTAAATAAATAATTAAGAAAAAGTTATTTTATGTCCCTTTAAAGCAACTAAATGAATGAAATTTGTGATTTTTTTGTACAAACTCAAGACAGCCCAATATGTTTACTAATTTTGTCCAAAAAGTTCGTTTAAAAAAATTAACCCAAACGAGAAATAAATCATTTCGAAAAAAATTATTTTAAGATGCTTAAATCGACTAATTGGAGCAAATTAAGGTTTTTTGTGTATTATACCAATACATTACAATAAGTTTAGTAGTTTTGTCCAAAAAGTTCCTTTAAAAAAATTAACCCTAACGAGAAATAAATCGTTTTGAGAAAAAGTATTTTAAGATGCCTTAAATCGACTAATTGGAGCAAATTAAGGTTTTTTGTGTATTATACCAATACACTATAATAAGTTTAGTAGTTTTGTCCAAAAAGTTCCTTTAAAAAAATTAACCCTAACGAGAAATAACTCGTTTTGAGAAAAATTATTTTAAGATGCCTTAAATCGACTAATTGGAGCAAATTAAGGTTTTTTGTGTATTATACCAATACACTACAATAAGTTTAGCAGTTTTGTCCAAAAAGTTCCTTTTAAAAAGTTAACCCTAGCGAGAAATAAATCATTTTGAAAAAAATTATAATTGGAGGAAATGTTAAGACGGCAGGAGTGATATTCTTCTGATAAAAACAATATTTTATCTTAGGAACGCCAATAATTTCGTTCTTTAGTCTGTTCGCAGGCCTTCGGGCCGCCAAAAATATAGTTTGGGGATAATTGGATACCATAAAACCGCTGAAAGATATACCGCAAACGCTATGGCGCTAAGATGATGTAGGAGAATGCCCAGTCCACTTTAGTGCCTAACCGCTCCACGCAAGAATTTTCATTTTCCGACGCTAGTGAAAGACAGTCGAGTGGACTTAGAAAAATTTCAACGAGAAAACATTTTTGTCCCATAACTCGGAACCGGACGTTCCACTACCAAAAAGTCCTGTATAAGAAATATTCAGGAGACCATTCTGGACAATTCTCCTGTGGCAACCGTTAAAAAATATTGCTAGTGAAAGAAGTTAGCGATATATTTCCATTATACGAGTGGACTTAGAATAATTTTCGAGGAAAATTTACATTTTTTGATTTGTGAAACAACCGCTGAAAGATATACCGCAAACACTGTGGCGCTAAGATCATACGCCTAGTGAGTCTGTGACGGTACATACGATTTTTAACGAGAAAAGTTTTGGCATCTTTTATCTTAGAAAAAGATCCTGGCGCATAACAACAATGATGATGTAGAAGAATGCCCAGTCCACTGTCAAATGACGACTGGAAGATCGGATACTAGTCATTGATGCCGGCAATGATAGTATGGAAAATTTTATCGCGGAGCCTTGCCTTACTAACGTCCAGAGAGATGAGAGCTATGTGCCTGGAGAAAAGATTGAGCCAATAGCCGCGCCGACGAAATACGTTAGTGAGAAAGAGGGTTGAAGGTCTCTACGGTAATAAAAGCAACTAAATGAATAAAATGTGTGATTTTTTTGTATAAACTCAAGATAGCGCAATAAGTTTACTAGTTTTGTCCAAAAAGTTCGTTTAAAAAAATTAACCCTAACGAGAAATAAATCGTTTTGAGAAAAATTATTTTAAGATGCCTTAAATCGACTAATTGGAGCAAATTAAGGTTTTTTGTGTATTATACCAATACACTACAATAAGTTTAGTAGTTTTGTCCAAAAAGTTCCTTTAAAAAAATTAACCCTAACGAGAAATAAATCGTTTTGAGAAAAATTATTTTAAGATGCCTTAAATCGACTAATTGGAGCAAATTAAGGTTTTTTGTGTATTATACCAATACACTACAATAAGTTTAGTAGTTTTGTCCAAAAAGTTCCTTTAAAAAAATTAACCCTAACGAGAAATAAATCGTTTTGAGAAAAATTATTTTAAGATGCCTTAAATCGACTAATTGGAGCAAATTAAGGTTTTTTGTGTATTATACCAATACACTACAATAAGTTTAGTAGTTTTGTCCAAAAAGTTCCTTTAAAAAAATTAACCCTAACGAGAAATAAATCGTTTTGAGAAAAATTATTTTAAGATGCCTTAAATCGACTAATTGGAGGAAATTAAGGTTTTTTTCGTATTATACCATTACAGTACAATAAGTTTAGTAGTTTTGTCCTAAAAGTTCATTTAAAAAACATAAGCCTAGCTAGTAAATAAATAATTAAGAAAAAGTTATTTTATGTCCCTTTAAAGCAACTAAATGAATGAAATTTGTGATTTTTTTGTACAAACTCAAGACAGCCCAATATGTTTACTAATTTTGTCCAAAAAGTTCGTTTAAAAAAATTAACCCAAACGAGAAATAAATCATTTCGAAAAAAATTATTTTAAGATGCTTAAATCGACTAATTGGAGCAAATTAAGGTTTTTTGTGTATTATACCAATACATTACAATAAGTTTAGTAGTTTTGTCCAAAAAGTTCCTTTAAAAAAATTAACCCTAACGAGAAATAAATCGTTTTGAGAAAAAGTATTTTAAGATGCCTTAAATCGACTAATTGGAGCAAATTAAGGTTTTTTGTGTATTATACCAATACACTATAATAAGTTTAGTAGTTTTGTCCAAAAAGTTCCTTTAAAAAAATTAACCCTAACGAGAAATAACTCGTTTTGAGAAAAATTATTTTAAGATGCCTTAAATCGACTAATTGGAGCAAATTAAGGTTTTTTGTGTATTATACCAATACACTACAATAAGTTTAGCAGTTTTGTCCAAAAAGTTCCTTTTAAAAAGTTAACCCTAGCGAGAAATAAATCATTTTGAAAAAAATTATAATTGGAGGAAATGTTAAGACGGCAGGAGTGATATTCTTCTGATAAAAACAATATTTTATCTTAGGAACGCCAATAATTTCGTTCTTTAGTCTGTTCGCAGGCCTTCGGGCCGCCAAAAATATAGTTTGGGGATAATTGGATACCATAAAACCGCTGAAAGATATACCGCAAACGCTATGGCGCTAAGATGATGTAGGAGAATGCCCAGTCCACTTTAGTGCCTAACCGCTCCACGCAAGAATTTTCATTTTCCGACGCTAGTGAAAGACAGTCGAGTGGACTTAGAAAAATTTCAACGAGAAAACATTTTTGTCCCATAACTCGGAACCGGACGTTCCACTACCAAAAAGTCCTGTATAAGAAATATTCAGGAGACCATTCTGGACAATTCTCCTGTGGCAACCGTTAAAAAATATTGCTAGTGAAAGAAGTTAGCGATATATTTCCATTATACGAGTGGACTTAGAATAATTTTCGAGGAAAATTTACATTTTTTGATTTGTGACACAACCGCTGAAAGATATACCGCAAACACTGTGGCGCTAAGATCATACGCCTAGTGAGTCTGTGACGGTACATACGATTTTTAACGAGAAAAGTTTTGGCATCTTTTATCTTAGAAAAAGATCCTGGCGCATAACAACAATGATGATGTAGAAGAATGCCCAGTCCACTGTCAAATGACGACTGGAAGATCGGATACTAGTCATTGATGCCGGCAATGATAGTATGGAAAATTTTATCGCGGAGCCTTGCCTTACTAACGTCCAGAGAGATGAGAGCTATGTGCCTGGAGAAAAGATTGAGCCAATAGCCGCGCCGACGAAATACGTTAGTGAGAAAGAGGGTTGAAGGTCTCTACGGTAATAAAAGCAACTAAATGAATAAAATGTGTGATTTTTTTGTATAAACTCAAGATAGCGCAATAAGTTTACTAGTTTTGTCCAAAAAGTTCGTTTAAAAAAATTAACCCTAACGAGAAATAAATCGTTTTGAGAAAAATTATTTTAAGATGCCTTAAATCGACTAATTGGAGCAAATTAAGGTTTTTTGTGTATTATACCAATACACTACAATAAGTTTAGTAGTTTTGTCCAAAAAGTTCCTTTAAAAAAATTAACCCTAACGAGAAATAAATCGTTTTGAGAAAAATTATTTTAAGATGCCTTAAATCGACTAATTGGAGCAAATTAAGGTTTTTTGTGTATTATACCAATACACTACAATAAGTTTAGTAGTTTTGTCCAAAAAGTTCCTTTAAAAAAATTAACCCTAACGAGAAATAAATCGTTTTGAGAAAAATTATTTTAAGATGCCTTAAATCGACTAATTGGAGGAAATTAAGGTTTTTTTCGTATTATAACATTACAGTACAATAAGTTTAGTAGTTTTGTCCTAAAAGTTCATTTAAAAAACATAAGCCTAGCTAGTAAATAAATAATTAAGAAAAAGTTATTTTATGTCCCTTTAAAGCAACTAAATGAATGAAATTTGTGATTTTTTTGTACAAACTCAAGACAGCCCAATATGTTTACTAATTTTGTCCAAAAAGTTCGTTTAAAAAAATTAACCCAAACGAGAAATAAATCATTTCGAAAAAAATTATTTTAAGATGCTTAAATCGACTAATTGGAGCAAATTAAGGTTTTTTGTGTATTATACCAATACATTACAATAAGTTTAGTAGTTTTGTCCAAAAAGTTCCTTTAAAAAAATTAACCCTAACGAGAAATAAATCGTTTTGAGAAAAAGTATTTTAAGATGCCTTAAATCGACTAATTGGAGCAAATTAAGGTTTTTTGTGTATTATACCAATACACTATAATAAGTTTAGTAGTTTTGTCCAAAAAGTTCCTTTAAAAAAATTAACCCTAACGAGAAATAACTCGTTTTGAGAAAAATTATTTTAAGATGCCTTAAATCGACTAATTGGAGCAAATTAAGGTTTTTTGTGTATTATACCAATACACTACAATAAGTTTAGCAGTTTTGTCCAAAAAGTTCCTTTTAAAAAGTTAACCCTAGCGAGAAATAAATCATTTTGAAAAAAATTATAATTGGAGGAAATGTTAAGACGGCAGGAGTGATATTCTTCTGATAAAAACAATATTTTATCTTAGGAACGCCAATAATTTCGTTCTTTAGTCTGTTCGCAGGCCTTCGGGCCGCCAAAAATATAGTTTGGGGATAATTGGATACCATAAAACCGCTGAAAGATATACCGCAAACGCTATGGCGCTAAGATGATGTAGGAGAATGCCCAGTCCACTTTAGTGCCTAACCGCTCCACGCAAGAATTTTCATTTTCCGACGCTAGTGAAAGACAGTCGAGTGGACTTAGAAAAATTTCAACGAGAAAACATTTTTGTCCCATAACTCGGAACCGGACGTTCCACTACCAAAAAGTCCTGTATAAGAAATATTCAGGAGACCATTCTGGACAATTCTCCTGTGGCAACCGTTAAAAAATATTGCTAGTGAAAGAAGTTAGCGATATATTTCCATTATACGAGTGGACTTAGAATAATTTTCGAGGAAAATTTACATTTTTTGATTTGTGAAACAACCGCTGAAAGATATACCGCAAACACTGTGGCGCTAAGATCATACGCCTAGTGAGTCTGTGACGGTACATACGATTTTTAACGAGAAAAGTTTTGGCATCTTTTATCTTAGAAAAAGATCCTGGCGCATAACAACAATGATGATGTAGAAGAATGCCCAGTCCACTGTCAAATGACGACTGGAAGATCGGATACTAGTCATTGATGCCGGCAATGATAGTATGGAAAATTTTATCGCGGAGCCTTGCCTTACTAACGTCCAGAGAGATGAGAGCTATGTGCCTGGAGAAAAGATTGAGCCAATAGCCGCGCCGACGAAATACGTTAGTGAGAAAGAGGGTTGAAGGTCTCTACGGTAATAAAAGCAACTAAATGAATAAAATGTGTGATTTTTTTGTATAAACTCAAGATAGCGCAATAAGTTTACTAGTTTTGTCCAAAAAGTTCGTTTAAAAAAATTAACCCTAACGAGAAATAAATCGTTTTGAGAAAAATTATTTTAAGATGCCTTAAATCGACTAATTGGAGCAAATTAAGGTTTTTTGTGTATTATACCAATACACTACAATAAGTTTAGTAGTTTTGTCCAAAAAGTTCCTTTAAAAAAATTAACCCTAACGAGAAATAAATCGTTTTGAGAAAAATTATTTTAAGATGCCTTAAATCGACTAATTGGAGCAAATTAAGGTTTTTTGTGTATTATACCAATACACTACAATAAGTTTAGTAGTTTTGTCCAAAAAGTTCCTTTAAAAAAATTAACCCTAACGAGAAATAAATCGTTTTGAGAAAAATTATTTTAAGATGCCTTAAATCGACTAATTGGAGCAAATTAAGGTTTTTTGTGTATTATACCAATACACTACAATAAGTTTAGTAGTTTTGTCCAAAAAGTTCCTTTTAAAAAGTTAACCCTAGCGAGAAATAAATCATTTTGAAAAAAATTATAATTGGAGGAAATGTTAAGACGGCAGGAGTGATATTCTTCTGATAAAAACAATATTTTATCTTAGGAACGCCAATAATTTCGTTCTTTAGTCTGTTCGCAGGCCTTCGGGCCGCCAAAAATATAGTTTGGGGATAATTGGATACCATAAAACCGCTGAAAGATATACCGCAAACGCTATGGCGCTAAGATGATGTAGGAGAATGCCCAGTCCACTTTAGTGCCTAACCGCTCCACGCAAGAATTTTCATTTTCCGACGCTAGTGAAAGACAGTCGAGTGGACTTAGAGAAATTTCAACGAGAAAACATTTTTGTCCCATAACTCGGAACCGGACGTTCCACTACCAAAAAGTCCTGTATAAGAAATATTCAGGAGACCATTCTAGACAATTCTCCTGTGGGAACCGTTAAAAAATATTGCTAGTGAAAGAAGTTAGCGATATATTTCCATTATACGAGTGGACTTAGAGTAATTTTCGAGGAAAATTTACATTTTTTGATTTGTGACACAACCGCTGAAAGATATACCGCAAACACTGTGGCGCTAAGATCATACGCCTAGTGAGTCTGTGACGGTACATACGATTTTTAACGAGAAAAGTTTTGGCATCAGCCCACTGTCAAATGACGACTGGAAGATCGGATACTAGTCATTGATGCCGGCAATGATAGTATGGAAGATTTTATCGCGGAGCCTTGCCTTACTAACGTCCAGAGAGATGAGAGCTATGTGCCTGGAGACAAGATTGAGCCAATAGCCGCGCCGACGAAATACGTTAGTGAGAAAGAGGGTTGAAGGTCTCTACGGTAATTAAAGCAACTAAATGAATAAAATGTGTGATTTTTTTGTATAAACTCAAGATAGCGCAATAAGTTTACTAGTTTTGTCCAAAAAGTTCGTTTAAAAAAATTAACCCTAACGAGAAATAAATCATTTTGAAAAAAATTATTTTAAGATGCTTAAATCGACTAATTGGAGGAAATTAAGGTTTTTTTCGTATTATACCATTACAGTACAATAAGTTTAGTAGTTTTGTCCTAAAAGTTCATTTAAAAAACATAAGCCTAGCTAGTAAATAAATAATTAAGAAAAAGTTATTTTATGTCCCTTTAAAGCAACTAAATGAATGAAATTTGTGATTTTTTTGTATAAACTCAAGACAGCCCAATAAGTTTACTAATTTTGTCCAAAAAGTTCGTTTAAAAAAATTAACCCAAACGAGAAATAAATCATTTCGAAAAAAATTATTTTAAGATGCTTAAATCGACTAATTGGAGCAAATTAAGGTTTTTTGTGTATTATACCAATACATTACAATAAGTTTAGTAGTTTTGTCCAAAAAGTTCCTTTAAAAAAATTAACCCTAACGAGAAATAAATCGTTTTGAGAAAAATTATTTTAAGATGCCTTAAATCGACTAATTGGAGGAAATTAAGGTTTTTTTCGTATTATACCATTACAGTACAATATGTTTAGTAGTTTTGTCCTAAAAGTTCATTTAAAAAACATAAGCCTAGCTAGTAAATAAATAATTAAGAAAAAGTTATTTTATGTCCCTTTAAAGCAACTAAATGAATGAAATTTGTGATTTTTTTGTACAAACTCAAGACAGCCCAATATGTTTACTAATTTTGTCCAAAAAGTTCGTTTAAAAAAATTAACCCAAACGAGAAATAAATCATTTCGAAAAAAATTATTTTAAGATGCTTAAATCGACTAATTGGAGCAAATTAAGGTTTTTTGTGTATTATACCAATACATTACAATAAGTTTAGTAGTTTTGTCCAAAAAGTTCCTTTAAAAAAATTAACCCTAACGAGAAATAAATCGTTTTGAGAAAAAGTATTTTAAGATGCCTTAAATCGACTAATTGGAGCAAATTAAGGTTTTTTGTGTATTATACCAATACACTATAATAAGTTTAGTAGTTTTGTCCAAAAAGTTCCTTTAAAAAAATTAACCCTAACGAGAAATAACTCGTTTTGAGAAAAATTATTTTAAGATGCCTTAAATCGACTAATTGGAGCAAATTAAGGTTTTTTGTGTATTATACCAATACACTACAATAAGTTTAGCAGTTTTGTCCAAAAAGTTCCTTTTAAAAAGTTAACCCTAGCGAGAAATAAATCATTTTGAAAAAAATTATAATTGGAGGAAATGTTAAGACGGCAGGAGTGATATTCTTCTGATAAAAACAATATTTTATCTTAGGAACGCCAATAATTTCGTTCTTTAGTCTGTTCGCAGGCCTTCGGGCCGCCAAAAATATAGTTTGGGGATAATTGGATACCATAAAACCGCTGAAAGATATACCGCAAACGCTATGGCGCTAAGATGATGTAGGAGAATGCCCAGTCCACTTTAGTGCCTAACCGCTCCACGCAAGAATTTTCATTTTCCGACGCTAGTGAAAGACAGTCGAGTGGACTTAGAAAAATTTCAACGAGAAAACATTTTTGTCCCATAACTCGGAACCGGACGTTCCACTACCAAAAAGTCCTGTATAAGAAATATTCAGGAGACCATTCTGGACAATTCTCCTGTGGGAACCGTTAAAAAATATTGCTAGTGAAAGAAGTTAGCGATATATTTCCATTATACGAGTGGACTTGGAATAATTTTCGAGGAAAATTTACATTTTTTGATTTGTGACACAACCGCTGAAAGATATACCGCAAACACTGTGGCGCTAAGATCATACGCCTAGTGAGTCTGTGACGGTACATACGATTTTTAACGAGAAAAGTTTTGGCATCTTTTATCTTAGAAAAAGATCCTGGCGCATAACAACAATGATGATGTAGAAGAATGCCCAGTCCACTGTCAAATGACGACTGGAAGATCGGATACTAGTCATTGATGCCGGCAATGATAGTATGGAAAATTTTATCGCGGAGCCTTGCCTTACTAACGTCCAGAGAGATGAGAGCTATGTGCCTGGAGAAAAGATTGAGCCAATAGCCGCGCCGACGAAATACGTTAGTGAGAAAGAGGGTTGAAGGTCTCTACGGTAATAAAAGCAACTAAATGAATAAAATGTGTGATTTTTTTGTATAAACTCAAGATAGCGCAATAAGTTTACTAGTTTTGTCCAAAAAGTTCGTTTAAAAAAATTAACCCTAACGAGAAATAAATCGTTTTGAGAAAAATTATTTTAAGATGCCTTAAATCGACTAATTGGAGCAAATTAAGGTTTTTTGTGTATTATACCAATACACTACAATAAGTTTAGTAGTTTTGTCCAAAAAGTTCCTTTAAAAAAATTAACCCTAACGAGAAATAAATCGTTTTGAGAAAAATTATTTTAAGATGCCTTAAATCGACTAATTGGAGCAAATTAAGGTTTTTTGTGTATTATACCAATACACTACAATAAGTTTAGTAGTTTTGTCCAAAAAGTTCCTTTAAAAAAATTAACCCTAACGAGAAATAAATCGTTTTGAGAAAAATTATTTTAAGATGCCTTAAATCGACTAATTGGAGCAAATTAAGGTTTTTTGTGTATTATACCAATACACTACAATAAGTTTAGTAGTTTTGTCCAAAAAGTTCCTTTTAAAAAGTTAACCCTAGCGAGAAATAAATCATTTTGAAAAAAATTATAATTGGAGGAAATGTTAAGACGGCAGGAGTGATATTCTTCTGATAAAAACAATATTTTATCTTAGGAACGCCAATAATTTCGTTCTTTAGTCTGTTCGCAGGCCTTCGGGCCGCCAAAAATATAGTTTGGGGATAATTGGATACCATAAAACCGCTGAAAGATATACCGCAAACGCTATGGCGCTAAGATGATGTAGGAGAATGCCCAGTCCACTTTAGTGCCTAACCGCTCCACGCAAGAATTTTCATTTTCCGACGCTAGTGAAAGACAGTCGAGTGGACTTAGAGAAATTTCAACGAGAAAACATTTTTGTCCCATAACTCGGAACCGGACGTTCCACTACCAAAAAGTCCTGTATAAGAAATATTCAGGAGACCATTCTAGACAATTCTCCTGTGGGAACCGTTAAAAAATATTGCTAGTGAAAGAAGTTAGCGATATATTTCCATTATACGAGTGGACTTAGAGTAATTTTCGAGGAAAATTTACATTTTTTGATTTGTGACACAACCGCTGAAAGATATACCGCAAACACTGTGGCGCTAAGATCATACGCCTAGTGAGTCTGTGACGGTACATACGATTTTTAACGAGAAAAGTTTTGGCATCAGCCCACTGTCAAATGACGACTGGAAGATCGGATACTAGTCATTGATGCCGGCAATGATAGTATGGAAGATTTTATCGCGGAGCCTTGCCTTACTAACGTCCAGAGAGATGAGAGCTATGTGCCTGGAGAAAAGATTGAGCCAATAGCCGCGCCGACGAAATACGTTAGTGAGAAAGAGGGTTGAAGGTCTCTACGGTAATTAAAGCAACTAAATGAATAAAATGTGTGATTTTTTTGTATAAACTCAAGATAGCGCAATAAGTTTACTAGTTTTGTCCAAAAAGTTCGTTTAAAAAAATTAACCCTAACGAGAAATAAATCATTTTGAAAAAAATTATTTTAAGATGCTTAAATCGACTAATTGGAGGAAATTAAGGTTTTTTTCGTATTATACCATTACAGTACAATAAGTTTAGTAGTTTTGTCCTAAAAGTTCATTTAAAAAACATAAGCCTAGCTAGTAAATAAATAATTAAGAAAAAGTTATTTTATGTCCCTTTAAAGCAACTAAATGAATGAAATTTGTGATTTTTTTGTATAAACTCAAGACAGCCCAATAAGTTTACTAATTTTGTCCAAAAAGTTCGTTTAAAAAAATTAACCCAAACGAGAAATAAATCATTTCGAAAAAAATTATTTTAAGATGCTTAAATCGACTAATTGGAGCAAATTAAGGTTTTTTGTGTATTATACCAATACATTACAATAAGTTTAGTAGTTTTGTCCAAAAAGTTCCTTTAAAAAAATTAACCCTAACGAGAAATAAATCGTTTTGAGAAAAATTATTTTAAGATGCCTTAAATCGACTAATTGGAGCAAATTAAGGTTTTTTGTGTATTATACCAATACACTACAATAAGTTTAGTAGTTTTGTCCAAAAAGTTCCTTTAAAAAAATTAACCCTAACGAGAAATAAATCGTTTTGAGAAAAATTATTTTAAGATGCCTTAAATCGACTAATTGGAGGAAATTAAGGTTTTTTTCGTATTATACCATTACAGTACAATAAGTTTAGTAGTTTTGTCCTAAAAGTTCATTTAAAAAACATAAGCCTAGCTAGTAAATAAATAATTAAGAAAAAGTTATTTTATGTCCCTTTAAAGCAACTAAATGAATGAAATTTGTGATTTTTTTGTACAAACTCAAGACAGCCCAATATGTTTACTAATTTTGTCCAAAAAGTTCGTTTAAAAAAATTAACCCAAACGAGAAATAAATCATTTCGAAAAAAATTATTTTAAGATGCTTAAATCGACTAATTGGAGCAAATTAAGGTTTTTTGTGTATTATACCAATACATTACAATAAGTTTAGTAGTTTTGTCCAAAAAGTTCCTTTAAAAAAATTAACCCTAACGAGAAATAAATCGTTTTGAGAAAAAGTATTTTAAGATGCCTTAAATCGACTAATTGGAGCAAATTAAGGTTTTTTGTGTATTATACCAATACACTATAATAAGTTTAGTAGTTTTGTCCAAAAAGTTCCTTTAAAAAAATTAACCCTAACGAGAAATAACTCGTTTTGAGAAAAATTATTTTAAGATGCCTTAAATCGACTAATTGGAGCAAATTAAGGTTTTTTGTGTATTATACCAATACACTACAATAAGTTTAGCAGTTTTGTCCAAAAAGTTCCTTTTAAAAAGTTAACCCTAGCGAGAAATAAATCATTTTGAAAAAAATTATAATTGGAGGAAATGTTAAGACGGCAGGAGTGATATTCTTCTGATAAAAACAATATTTTATCTTAGGAACGCCAATAATTTCGTTCTTTAGTCTGTTCGCAGGCCTTCGGGCCGCCAAAAATATAGTTTGGGGATAATTGGATACCATAAAACCGCTGAAAGATATACCGCAAACGCTATGGCGCTAAGATGATGTAGGAGAATGCCCAGTCCACTTTAGTGCCTAACCGCTCCACGCAAGAATTTTCATTTTCCGACGCTAGTGAAAGACAGTCGAGTGGACTTAGAAAAATTTCAACGAGAAAACATTTTTGTCCCATAACTCGGAACCGGACGTTCCACTACCAAAAAGTCCTGTATAAGAAATATTCAGGAGACCATTCTGGACAATTCTCCTGTGGGAACCGTTAAAAAATATTGCTAGTGAAAGAAGTTAGCGATATATTTCCATTATACGAGTGGACTTAGAATAATTTTCGAGGAAAATTTACATTTTTTGATTTGTGACACAACCGCTGAAAGATATACCGCAAACACTGTGGCGCTAAGATCATACGCCTAGTGAGTCTGTGACGGTACATACGATTTTTAACGAGAAAAGTTTTGGCATCTTTTATCTTAGAAAAAGATCCTGGCGCATAACAACAATGATGATGTAGAAGAATGCCCAGTCCACTGTCAAATGACGACTGGAAGATCGGATACTAGTCATTGATGCCGGCAATGATAGTATGGAAAATTTTATCGCGGAGCCTTGCCTTACTAACGTCCAGAGAGATGAGAGCTATGTGCCTGGAGAAAAGATTGAGCCAATAGCCGCGCCGACGAAATACGTTAGTGAGAAAGAGGGTTGAAGGTCTCTACGGTAATAAAAGCAACTAAATGAATAAAATGTGTGATTTTTTTGTATAAACTCAAGATAGCGCAATAAGTTTACTAGTTTTGTCCAAAAAGTTCGTTTAAAAAAATTAACCCTAACGAGAAATAAATCGTTTTGAGAAAAATTATTTTAAGATGCCTTAAATCGACTAATTGGAGCAAATTAAGGTTTTTTGTGTATTATACCAATACACTACAATAAGTTTAGCAGTTTTGTCCAAAAAGTTCCTTTTAAAAAGTTAACCCTAGCGAGAAATAAATAATTTTGAAAAAAATTATAATTGGAGGAAATGTTAAGACGGCAGGAGTGATATTCTTCTGATAAAAACAATATTTTATCTTAGGAACGCCAATAATTTCGTTCTTTAGTCTGTTCGCAGGCCTTCGGGCCGCCAAAAATATAGTTTGGGGATAATTGGATACCATAAAACCGCTGAAAGATATACCGCAAACGCTATGGCGCTAAGATGATGTAGGAGAATGCCCAGTCCACTTTAGTGCCTAACCGCTCCACGCAAGAATTTTCATTTTCCGACGCTAGTGAAAGACAGTCGAGTGGACTTAGAAAAATTTCAACGAGAAAACATTTTTGTCCCATAACTCGGAACCGGACGTTCCACTACCAAAAAGTCCTGTATAAGAAATATTCAGGAGACCATTCTGGACAATTCTCCTGTGGCAACCGTTAAAAAATATTGCTAGTGAAAGAAGTTAGCGATATATTTCCATTATACGAGTGGACTTAGAATAATTTTCGAGGAAAATTTACATTTTTTGATTTGTGACACAACCGCTGAAAGATATACCGCAAACACTGTGGCGCTAAGATCATACGCCTAGTGAGTCTGTGACGGTACATACGATTTTTAACGAGAAAAGTTTTGGCATCTTTTATCTTAGAAAAAGATCCTGGCGCATAACAACAATGATGATGTAGAAGAATGCCCAGTCCACTGTCAAATGACGACTGGAAGATCGGATACTAGTCATTGATGCCGGCAATGATAGTATGGAAAATTTTATCGCGGAGCCTTGCCTTACTAACGTCCAGAGAGATGAGAGCTATGTGCCTGGAGAAAAGATTGAGCCAATAGCCGCGCCGACGAAATACGTTAGTGAGAAAGAGGGTTGAAGGTCTCTACGGTAATAAAAGCAACTAAATGAATAAAATGTGTGATTTTTTTGTATAAACTCAAGATAGCGCAATAAGTTTACTAGTTTTGTCCAAAAAGTTCGTTTAAAAAAATTAACCCTAACGAGAAATAAATCGTTTTGAGAAAAATTATTTTAAGATGCCTTAAATCGACTAATTGGAGCAAATTAAGGTTTTTTGTGTATTATACCAATACACTACAATAAGTTTAGTAGTTTTGTCCAAAAAGTTCCTTTAAAAAAATTAACCCTAACGAGAAATAAATCGTTTTGAGAAAAATTATTTTAAGATGCCTTAAATCGACTAATTGGAGCAAATTAAGGTTTTTTGTGTATTATACCAATACACTACAATAAGTTTAGTAGTTTTGTCCAAAAAGTTCCTTTAAAAAAATTAACCCTAACGAGAAATAAATCGTTTTGAGAAAAATTATTTTAAGATGCCTTAAATCGACTAATTGGAGGAAATTAAGGTTTTTTTCGTATTATACCATTACAGTACAATAAGTTTAGTAGTTTTGTCCTAAAAGTTCATTTAAAAAACATAAGCCTAGCTAGTAAATAAATAATTAAGAAAAAGTTATTTTATGTCCCTTTAAAGCAACTAAATGAATGAAATTTGTGATTTTTTTGTACAAACTCAAGACAGCCCAATATGTTTACTAATTTTGTCCAAAAAGTTCGTTTAAAAAAATTAACCCAAACGAGAAATAAATCATTTCGAAAAAAATTATTTTAAGATGCTTAAATCGACTAATTGGAGCAAATTAAGGTTTTTTGTGTATCATACCAATACATTACAATAAGTTTAGTAGTTTTGTCCAAAAAGTTCCTTTAAAAAAATTAACCCTAACGAGAAATAAATCGTTTTGAGAAAAAGTATTTTAAGATGCCTTAAATCGACTAATTGGAGCAAATTAAGGTTTTTTGTGTATTATACCAATACACTATAATAAGTTTAGTAGTTTTGTCCAAAAAGTTCCTTTAAAAAAATTAACCCTAACGAGAAATAACTCGTTTTGAGAAAAATTATTTTAAGATGCCTTAAATCGACTAATTGGAGCAAATTAAGGTTTTTTGTGTATTATACCAATACACTACAATAAGTTTAGCAGTTTTGTCCAAAAAGTTCCTTTTAAAAAGTTAACCCTAGCGAGAAATAAATCATTTTGAAAAAAATTATAATTGGAGGAAATGTTAAGACGGCAGGAGTGATATTCTTCTGATAAAAACAATATTTTATCTTAGGAACGCCAATAATTTCGTTCTTTAGTCTGTTCGCAGGCCTTCGGGCCGCCAAAAATATAGTTTGGGGATAATTGGATACCATAAAACCGCTGAAAGATATACCGCAAACGCTATGGCGCTAAGATGATGTAGGAGAATGCCCAGTCCACTTTAGTGCCTAACCGCTCCACGCAAGAATTTTCATTTTCCGACGCTAGTGAAAGACAGTCGAGTGGACTTAGAAAAATTTCAACGAGAAAACATTTTTGTCCCATAACTCGGAACCGGACGTTCCACTACCAAAAAGTCATGTATAAGAAATATTCAGGAGACCATTCTGGACAATTCTCCTGTGGGAACCGTTAAAAAATATTGCTAGTGAAAGAAGTTAGCGATATATTTCCATTATACGAGTGGACTTAGAATAATTTTCGAGGAAAATTTACATTTTTTGATTTGTGACACAACCGCTGAAAGATATACCGCAAACACTGTGGCGCTAAGATCATACGCCTAGTGAGTCTGTGACGGTACATACGATTTTTAACGAGAAAAGTTTTGGCATCTTTTATCTTAGAAAAAGATCCTGGCGCATAACAACAATGATGATGTAGAAGAATGCCCAGTCCACTGTCAAATGACGACTGGAAGATCGGATACTAGTCATTGATGCCGGCAATGATAGTATGGAAAATTTTATCGCGGAGCCTTGCCTTACTAACGTCCAGAGAGATGAGAGCTATGTGCCTGGAGAAAAGATTGAGCCAATAGCCGCGCCGACGAAATACGTTAGTGAGAAAGAGGGTTGAAGGTCTCTACGGTAATAAAAGCAACTAAATGAATAAAATGTGTGATTTTTTTGTATAAACTCAAGATAGCGCAATAAGTTTACTAGTTTTGTCCAAAAAGTTCGTTTAAAAAAATTAACCCTAACGAGAAATAAATCGTTTTGAGAAAAATTATTTTAAGATGCCTTAAATCGACTAATTGGAGCAAATTAAGGTTTTTTGTGTATTATACCAATACACTACAATAAGTTTAGCAGTTTTGTCCAAAAAGTTCCTTTTAAAAAGTTAACCCTAGCGAGAAATAAATAATTTTGAAAAAAATTATAATTGGAGGAAATGTTAAGACGGCAGGAGTGATATTCTTCTGATAAAAACAATATTTTATCTTAGGAACGCCAATAATTTCGTTCTTCAGTCTGTTCGCAGGCCTTCGGGCCGCCAAAAATATAGTTTGGGGATAATTGGATACCATAAAACCGCTGAAAGATATACCGCAAACGCTATGGCGCTAAGATGATGTAGGAGAATGCCCAGTCCACTTTAGTGCCTAACCGCTCCACGCAAGAATTTTCATTTTCCGACGCTAGTGAAAGACAGTCGAGTGGACTTAGAAAAATTTCAACGAGAAAACATTTTTGTCCCATAACTCGGAACCGGACGTTCCACTACCAAAAAGTCCTGTATAAGAAATATTCAGGAGACCATTCTGGACAATTCTCCTGTGGCAACCGTTAAAAAATATTGCTAGTGAAAGAAGTTAGCGATATATTTCCATTATACGAGTGGACTTAGAATAATTTTCGAGGAAAATTTACATTTTTTGATTTGTGACACAACCGCTGAAAGATATACCGCAAACACTGTGGCGCTAAGATCATACGCCTAGTGAGTCTGTGACGGTACATACGATTTTTAACGAGAAAAGTTTTGGCATCTTTTATCTTAGAAAAAGATCCTGGCGCATAACAACAATGATGATGTAGAAGAATGCCCAGTCCACTGTCAAATGACGACTGGAAGATCGGATACTAGTCATTGATGCCGGCAATGATAGTATGGAAAATTTTATCGCGGAGCCTTGCCTTACTAACGTCCAGAGAGATGAGAGCTATGTGCCTGGAGAAAAGATTGAGCCAATAGCCGCGCCGACGAAATACGTTAGTGAGAAAGAGGGTTGAAGGTCTCTACGGTAATAAAAGCAACTAAATGAATAAAATGTGTGATTTTTTTGTATAAACTCAAGATAGCGCAATAAGTTTACTAGTTTTGTCCAAAAAGTTCGTTTAAAAAAATTAACCCTAACGAGAAATAAATCGTTTTGAGAAAAATTATTTTAAGATGCCTTAAATCGACTAATTGGAGCAAATTAAGGTTTTTTGTGTATTATACCAATACACTACAATAAGTTTAGTAGTTTTGTCCAAAAAGTTCCTTTAAAAAAATTAAACCTAACGAGAAATAAATCGTTTTGAGAAAAATTATTTTAAGATGCCTTAAATCGACTAATTGGAGCAAATTAAGGTTTTTTGTGTATTATACCAATACACTACAATAAGTTTAGTAGTTTTGTCCAAAAAGTTCCTTTAAAAAAATTAACCCTAACGAGAAATAAATCGTTTTGAGAAAAATTATTTTAAGATGCCTTAAATCGACTAATTGGAGGAAATTAAGGTTTTTTTCGTATTATACCATTACAGTACAATAAGTTTAGTAGTTTTGTCCTAAAAGTTCATTTAAAAAACATAAGCCTAGCTAGTAAATAAATAATTAAGAAAAAGTTATTTTATGTCCCTTTAAAGCAACTAAATGAATGAAATTTGTGATTTTTTTGTACAAACTCAAGACAGCCCAATATGTTTACTAATTTTGTCCAAAAAGTTCGTTTAAAAAAATTAACCCAAACGAGAAATAAATCATTTCGAAAAAAATTATTTTAAGATGCTTAAATCGACTAATTGGAGCAAATTAAGGTTTTTTGTGTATTATACCAATACATTACAATAAGTTTAGTAGTTTTGTCCAAAAAGTTCCTTTAAAAAAATTAACCCTAACGAGAAATAAATCGTTTTGAGAAAAAGTATTTTAAGATGCCTTAAATCGACTAATTGGAGCAAATTAAGGTTTTTTGTGTATTATACCAATACACTATAATAAGTTTAGTAGTTTTGTCCAAAAAGTTCCTTTAAAAAAATTAACCCTAACGAGAAATAACTCGTTTTGAGAAAAATTATTTTAAGATGCCTTAAATCGACTAATTGGAGCAAATTAAGGTTTTTTGTGTATTATACCAATACACTACAATAAGTTTAGCAGTTTTGTCCAAAAAGTTCCTTTTAAAAAGTTAACCCTAGCGAGAAATAAATCATTTTGAAAAAAATTATAATTGGAGGAAATGTTAAGACGGCAGGAGTGATATTCTTCTGATAAAAACAATATTTTATCTTAGGAACGCCAATAATTTCGTTCTTTAGTCTGTTCGCAGGCCTTCGGGCCGCCAAAAATATAGTTTGGGGATAATTGGATACCATAAAACCGCTGAAAGATATACCGCAAACGCTATGGCGCTAAGATGATGTAGGAGAATGCCCAGTCCACTTTAGTGCCTAACCGCTCCACGCAAGAATTTTCATTTTCCGACGCTAGTGAAAGACAGTCGAGTGGACTTAGAAAAATTTCAACGAGAAAACATTTTTGTCCCATAACTCGGAACCGGACGTTCCACTACCAAAAAGTCCTGTATAAGAAATATTCAGGAGACCATTCTGGACAATTCTCCTGTGGGAACCGTTAAAAAATATTGCTAGTGAAAGAAGTTAGCGATATATTTCCATTATACGAGTGGACTTAGAATAATTTTCGAGGAAAATTTACATTTTTTGATTTGTGACACAACCGCTGAAAGATATACCGCAAACACTGTGGCGCTAAGATCATACGCCTAGTGAGTCTGTGACGGTACATACGATTTTTAACGAGAAAAGTTTTGGCATCTTTTATCTTAGAAAAAGATCCTGGCGCATAACAACAATGATGATGTAGAAGAATGCCCAGTCCACTGTCAAATGACGACTGGAAGATCGGATACTAGTCATTGATGCCGGCAATGATAGTATGGAAAATTTTATCGCGGAGCCTTGCCTTACTAACGTCCAGAGAGATGAGAGCTATGTGCCTGGAGAAAAGATTGAGCCAATAGCCGCGCCGACGAAATACGTTAGTGAGAAAGAGGGTTGAAGGTCTCTACGGTAATAAAAGCAACTAAATGAATAAAATGTGTGATTTTTTTGTATAAACTCAAGATAGCGCAATAAGTTTACTAGTTTTGTCCAAAAAGTTCGTTTAAAAAAATTAACCCTAACGAGAAATAAATCGTTTTGAGAAAAATTATTTTAAGATGCCTTAAATCGACTAATTGGAGCAAATTAAGGTTTTTTGTGTATTATACCAATACATTACAATAAGTTTAGTAGTTTTGTCCAAAAAGTTCCTTTAAAAAAATTAACCCTAACGAGAAATAAATCGTTTTGAGAAAAATTATTTTAAGATGCCTTAAATCGACTAATTGGAGCAAATTAAGGTTTTTTGTGTATTATACCAATACACTACAATAAGTTTAGTAGTTTTGTCCAAAAAGTTCCTTTAAAAAAATTAACCCTAACGAGAAATAAATCGTTTTGAGAAAAATTATTTTAAGATGCCTTAAATCGACTAATTGGAGGAAATTAAGGTTTTTTTCGTATTATACCATTACAGTACAATAAGTTTAGTAGTTTTGTCCTAAAAGTTCATTTAAAAAACATAAGCCTAGCTAGTAAATAAATAATTAAGAAAAAGTTATTTTATGTCCCTTTAAAGCAACTAAATGAATGAAATTTGTGATTTTTTTGTACAAACTCAAGACAGCCCAATATGTTTACTAATTTTGTCCAAAAAGTTCGTTTAAAAAAATTAACCCAAACGAGAAATAAATCATTTCGAAAAAAATTATTTTAAGATGCTTAAATCGACTAATTGGAGCAAATTAAGGTTTTTTGTGTATTATACCAATACATTACAATAAGTTTAGTAGTTTTGTCCAAAAAGTTCCTTTAAAAAAATTAACCCTAACGAGAAATAAATCGTTTTGAGAAAAAGTATTTTAAGATGCCTTAAATCGACTAATTGGAGCAAATTAAGGTTTTTTGTGTATTATACCAATACACTACAATAAGTTTAGTAGTTTTGTCCAAAAAGTTCCTTTAAAAAAATTAACCCTAACGAGAAATAACTCGTTTTGAGAAAAATTATTTTAAGATGCCTTAAATCGACTAATTGGAGCAAATTAAGGTTTTTTGTGTATTATACCAATACACTACAATAAGTTTAGCAGTTTTGTCCAAAAAGTTCCTTTTAAAAAGTTAACCCTAGCGAGAAATAAATCATTTTGAAAAAAATTATAATTGGAGGAAATGTTAAGACGGCAGGAGTGATATTCTTCTGATAAAAACAATATTTTATCTTAGGAACGCCAATAATTTCGTTCTTTAGTCTGTTCGCAGGCCTTCGGGCCACCAAAAATATAGTTTGGGGATAATTGGATACCATAAAACCGCTGAAAGATATACCGCAAACGCTATGGCGCTAAGATGATGTAGGAGAATGCCCAGTCCACTTTAGTGCCTAACCGCTCCACGCAAGAATTTTCATTTTCCGACGCTAGTGAAAGACAGTCGAGTGGACTTAGAAAAATTTCAACGAGAAAACATTTTTGTCCCATAACTCGGAACCGGACGTTCCACTACCAAAAAGTCATGTATAAGAAATATTCAGGAGACCATTCTGGACAATTCTCCTGTGGGAACCGTTAAAAAATATTGCTAGTGAAAGAAGTTAGCGATATATTTCCATTATACGAGTGGACTTAGAATAATTTTCGAGGAAAATTTACATTTTTTGATTTGTGACACAACCGCTGAAAGATATACCGCAAACACTGTGGCGCTAAGATCATACGCCTAGTGAGTCTGTGACGGTACATACGATTTTTAACGAGAAAAGTTTTGGCATCTTTTATCTTAGAAAAAGATCCTGGCGCATAACAACAATGATGATGTAGAAGAATGCCCAGTCCACTGTCAAATGACGACTGGAAGATCGGATACTAGTCATTGATGCCGGCAATGATAGTATGGAAAATTTTATCGCGGAGCCTTGCCTTACTAACGTCCAGAGAGATGAGAGCTATGTGCCTGGAGAAAAGATTGAGCCAATAGCCGCGCCGACGAAATACGTTAGTGAGAAAGAGGGTTGAAGGTCTCTACGGTAATAAAAGCAACTAAATGAATAAAATGTGTGATTTTTTTGTATAAACTCAAGATAGCGCAATAAGTTTACTAGTTTTGTCCAAAAAGTTCGTTTAAAAAAATTAACCCTAACGAGAAATAAATCGTTTTGAGAAAAATTATTTTAAGATGCCTTAAATCGACTAATTGGAGCAAATTAAGGTTTTTTGTGTATTATACCAATACACTACAATAAGTTTAGCAGTTTTGTCCAAAAAGTTCCTTTTAAAAAGTTAACCCTAGCGAGAAATAAATAATTTTGAAAAAAATTATAATTGGAGGAAATGTTAAGACGGCAGGAGTGATATTCTTCTGATAAAAACAATATTTTATCTTAGGAACGCCAATAATTTCGTTCTTCAGTCTGTTCGCAGGCCTTCGGGCCGCCAAAAATATAGTTTGGGGATAATTGGATACCATAAAACCGCTGAAAGATATACCGCAAACGCTATGGCGCTAAGATGATGTAGGAGAATGCCCAGTCCACTTTAGTGCCTAACCGCTCCACGCAAGAATTTTCATTTTCCGACGCTAGTGAAAGACAGTCGAGTGGACTTAGAAAAATTTCAACGAGAAAACATTTTTGTCCCATAACTCGGAACCGGACGTTCCACTACCAAAAAGTCCTGTATAAGAAATATTCAGGAGACCATTCTGGACAATTCTCCTGTGGCAACCGTTAAAAAATATTGCTAGTGAAAGAAGTTAGCGATATATTTCCATTATACGAGTGGACTTAGAATAATTTTCGAGGAAAATTTACATTTTTTGATTTGTGACACAACCGCTGAAAGATATACCGCAAACACTGTGGCGCTAAGATCATACGCCTAGTGAGTCTGTGACGGTACATACGATTTTTAACGAGAAAAGTTTTGGCATCTTTTATCTTAGAAAAAGATCCTGGCGCATAACAACAATGATGATGTAGAAGAATGCCCAGTCCACTGTCAAATGACGACTGGAAGATCGGATACTAGTCATTGATGCCGGCAATGATAGTATGGAAAATTTTATCGCGGAGCCTTGCCTTACTAACGTCCAGAGAGATGAGAGCTATGTGCCTGGAGAAAAGATTGAGCCAATAGCCGCGCCGACGAAATACGTTAGTGAGAAAGAGGGTTGAAGGTCTCTACGGTAATAAAAGCAACTAAATGAATAAAATGTGTGATTTTTTTGTATAAACTCAAGATAGCGCAATAAGTTTACTAGTTTTGTCCAAAAAGTTCGTTTAAAAAAATTAACCCTAACGAGAAATAAATCGTTTTGAGAAAAATTATTTTAAGATGCCTTAAATCGACTAATTGGAGCAAATTAAGGTTTTTTGTGTATTATACCAATACATTACAATAAGTTTAGTAGTTTTGTCCAAAAAGTTCCTTTAAAAAAATTAACCCTAACGAGAAATAAATCGTTTTGAGAAAAATTATTTTAAGATGCCTTAAATCGACTAATTGGAGCAAATTAAGGTTTTTTGTGTATTATACCAATACACTACAATAAGTTTAGTAGTTTTGTCCAAAAAGTTCCTTTAAAAAAATTAACCCTAACGAGAAATAAATCGTTTTGAGAAAAATTATTTTAAGATGCCTTAAATCGACTAATTGGAGGAAATTAAGGTTTTTTTCGTATTATACCATTACAGTACAATAAGTTTAGTAGTTTTGTCCTAAAAGTTCATTTAAAAAACATAAGCCTAGCTAGTAAATAAATAATTAAGAAAAAGTTATTTTATGTCCCTTTAAAGCAACTAAATGAATGAAATTTGTGATTTTTTTGTACAAACTCAAGACAGCCCAATATGTTTACTAATTTTGTCCAAAAAGTTCGTTTAAAAAAATTAACCCAAACGAGAAATAAATCATTTCGAAAAAAATTATTTTAAGATGCTTAAATCGACTAATTGGAGCAAATTAAGGTTTTTTGTGTATTATACCAATACATTACAATAAGTTTAGTAGTTTTGTCCAAAAAGTTCCTTTAAAAAAATTAACCCTAACGAGAAATAAATCGTTTTGAGAAAAAGTATTTTAAGATGCCTTAAATCGACTAATTGGAGCAAATTAAGGTTTTTTGTGTATTATACCAATACACTACAATAAGTTTAGTAGTTTTGTCCAAAAAGTTCCTTTAAAAAAATTAACCCTAACGAGAAATAACTCGTTTTGAGAAAAATTATTTTAAGATGCCTTAAATCGACTAATTGGAGCAAATTAAGGTTTTTTGTGTATTATACCAATACACTACAATAAGTTTAGCAGTTTTGTCCAAAAAGTTCCTTTTAAAAAGTTAACCCTAGCGAGAAATAAATCATTTTGAAAAAAATTATAATTGGAGGAAATGTTAAGACGGCAGGAGTGATATTCTTCTGATAAAAACAATATTTTATCTTAGGAACGCCAATAATTTCGTTCTTTAGTCTGTTCGCAGGCCTTCGGGCCACCAAAAATATAGTTTGGGGATAATTGGATACCATAAAACCGCTGAAAGATATACCGCAAACGCTATGGCGCTAAGATGATGTAGGAGAATGCCCAGTCCACTTTAGTGCCTAACCGCTCCACGCAAGAATTTTCATTTTCCGACGCTAGTGAAAGACAGTCGAGTGGACTTAGAAAAATTTCAACGAGAAAACATTTTTGTCCCATAACTCGGAACCGGACGTTCCACTACCAAAAAGTCCTGTATAAGAAATATTCAGGAGACCATTCTAGACAATTCTCCTGTGGGAACCGTTAAAAAATATTGCTAGTGAAAGAAGTTAGCGATATATTTCCATTATACGAGTGGACTTAGAATAATTTTCGAGGAAAATTTACATTTTTTGATTTGTGACACAACCGCTGAAAGATATACCGCAAACACTGTGGCGCTAAGATCATACGCCTAGTGAGTCTGTGACGGTACATACGATTTTTAACGAGAAAAGTTTTGGCATCTTTTATCTTAGAAAAAGATCCTGGCGCATAACAACAATGATGATGTAGAAGAATGCCCAGTCCACTGTCAAATGACGACTGGAAGATCGGATACTAGTCATTGATGCCGGCAATGATAGTATGGAAAATTTTATCGCGGAGCCTTGCCTTACTAACGTCCAGAGAGATGAGAGCTATGTGCCTGGAGAAAAGATTGAGCCAATAGCCGCGCCGACGAAATACGTTAGTGAGAAAGAGGGTTGAAGGTCTCTACGGTAATAAAAGCAACTAAATGAATAAAATGTGTGATTTTTTTGTATAAACTCAAGATAGCGCAATAAGTTTACTAGTTTTGTCCAAAAAGTTCGTTTAAAAAAATTAACCCTAACGAGAAATAAATCGTTTTGAGAAAAATTATTTTAAGATGCCTTAAATCGACTAATTGGAGCAAATTAAGGTTTTTTGTGTATTATACCAATACACTACAATAAGTTTAGTAGTTTTGTCCAAAAAGTTCCTTTAAAAAAATTAACCCTAACGAGAAATAAATCGTTTTGAGAAAAATTATTTTAAGATGCCTTAAATCGACTAATTGGAGGAAATTAAGGTTTTTTTCGTATTATACCATTACAGTACAATAAGTTTAGTAGTTTTGTCCTAAAAGTTCATTTAAAAAACATAAGCCTAGCTAGTAAATAAATAATTAAGAAAAAGTTATTTTATGTCCCTTTAAAGCAACTAAATGAATGAAATTTGTGATTTTTTTGTACAAACTCAAGACAGCCCAATATGTTTACTAATTTTGTCCAAAAAGTTCGTTTAAAAAAATTAACCCAAACGAGAAATAAATCATTTCGAAAAAAATTATTTTAAGATGCTTAAATCGACTAATTGGAGCAAATTAAGGTTTTTTGTGTATTATACCAATACATTACAATAAGTTTAGTAGTTTTGTCCAAAAAGTTCCTTTAAAAAAATTAACCCTAACGAGAAATAAATCGTTTTGAGAAAAAGTATTTTAAGATGCCTTAAATCGACTAATTGGAGCAAATTAAGGTTTTTTGTGTATTATACCAATACACTACAATAAGTTTAGTAGTTTTGTCCAAAAAGTTCCTTTAAAAAAATTAACCCTAACGAGAAATAACTCGTTTTGAGAAAAATTATTTTAAGATGCCTTAAATCGACTAATTGGAGCAAATTAAGGTTTTTTGTGTATTATACCAATACACTACAATAAGTTTAGCAGTTTTGTCCAAAAAGTTCCTTTTAAAAAGTTAACCCTAGCGAGAAATAAATCATTTTGAAAAAAATTATAATTGGAGGAAATGTTAAGACGGCAGGAGTGATATTCTTCTGATAAAAACAATATTTTATCTTAGGAACGCCAATAATTTCGTTCTTTAGTCTGTTCGCAGGCCTTCGGGCCACCAAAAATATAGTTTGGGGATAATTGGATACCATAAAACCGCTGAAAGATATACCGCAAACGCTATGGCGCTAAGATGATGTAGGAGAATGCCCAGTCCACTTTAGTGCCTAACCGCTCCACGCAAGAATTTTCATTTTCCGACGCTAGTGAAAGACAGTCGAGTGGACTTAGAAAAATTTCAACGAGAAAACATTTTTGTCCCATAACTCGGAACCGGACGTTCCACTACCAAAAAGTCCTGTATAAGAAATATTCAGGAGACCATTCTAGACAATTCTCCTGTGGGAACCGTTAAAAAATATTGCTAGTGAAAGAAGTTAGCGATATATTTCCATTATACGAGTGGACTTAGAATAATTTTCGAGGAAAATTTACATTTTTTGATTTGTGACACAACCGCTGAAAGATATACCGCAAACACTGTGGCGCTAAGATCATACGCCTAGTGAGTCTGTGACGGTACATACGATTTTTAACGAGAAAAGTTTTGGCATCTTTTATCTTAGAAAAAGATCCTGGCGCATAACAACAATGATGATGTAGAAGAATGCCCAGTCCACTGTCAAATGACGACTGGAAGATCGGATACTAGTCATTGATGCCGGCAATGATAGTATGGAAAATTTTATCGCGGAGCCTTGCCTTACTAACGTCCAGAGAGATGAGAGCTATGTGCCTGGAGAAAAGATTGAGCCAATAGCCGCGCCGACGAAATACGTTAGTGAGAAAGAGGGTTGAAGGTCTCTACGGTAATAAAAGCAACTAAATGAATAAAATGTGTGATTTTTTTGTATAAACTCAAGATAGCGCAATAAGTTTACTAGTTTTGTCCAAAAAGTTCGTTTAAAAAAATTAACCCTAACGAGAAATAAATCGTTTTGAGAAAAATTATTTTAAGATGCCTTAAATCGACTAATTGGAGCAAATTAAGGTTTTTTGTGTATTATACCAATACACTACAATAAGTTTAGCAGTTTTGTCCAAAAAGTTCCTTTTAAAAAGTTAACCCTAGCGAGAAATAAATAATTTTGAAAAAAATTATAATTGGAGGAAATGTTAAGACGGCAGGAGTGATATTCTTCTGATAAAAACAATATTTTATCTTAGGAACGCCAATAATTTCGTTCTTCAGTCTGTTCGCAGGCCTTCGGGCCGCCAAAAATATAGTTTGGGGATAATTGGATACCATAAAACCGCTGAAAGATATACCGCAAACGCTATGGCGCTAAGATGATGTAGGAGAATGCCCAGTCCACTTTAGTGCCTAACCGCTCCACGCAAGAATTTTCATTTTCCGACGCTAGTGAAAGACAGTCGAGTGGACTTAGAAAAATTTCAACGAGAAAACATTTTTGTCCCATAACTCGGAACCGGACGTTCCACTACCAAAAAGTCCTGTATAAGAAATATTCAGGAGACCATTCTGGACAATTCTCCTGTGGCAACCGTTAAAAAATATTGCTAGTGAAAGAAGTTAGCGATATATTTCCATTATACGAGTGGACTTAGAATAATTTTCGAGGAAAATTTACATTTTTTGATTTGTGACACAACCGCTGAAAGATATACCGCAAACACTGTGGCGCTAAGATCATACGCCTAGTGAGTCTGTGACGGTACATACGATTTTTAACGAGAAAAGTTTTGGCATCTTTTATCTTAGAAAAAGATCCTGGCGCATAACAACAATGATGATGTAGAAGAATGCCCAGTCCACTGTCAAATGACGACTGGAAGATCGGATACTAGTCATTGATGCCGGCAATGATAGTATGGAAAATTTTATCGCGGAGCCTTGCCTTACTAACGTCCAGAGAGATGAGAGCTATGTGCCTGGAGAAAAGATTGAGCCAATAGCCGCGCCGACGAAATACGTTAGTGAGAAAGAGGGTTGAAGGTCTCTACGGTAATAAAAGCAACTAAATGAATAAAATGTGTGATTTTTTTGTATAAACTCAAGATAGCGCAATAAGTTTACTAGTTTTGTCCAAAAAGTTCGTTTAAAAAAATTAACCCTAACGAGAAATAAATCGTTTTGAGAAAAATTATTTTAAGATGCCTTAAATCGACTAATTGGAGCAAATTAAGGTTTTTTGTGTATTATACCAATACACTACAATAAGTTTAGTAGTTTTGTCCAAAAAGTTCCTTTAAAAAAATTAACCCTAACGAGAAATAAATCGTTTTGAGAAAAATTATTTTAAGATGCCTTAAATCGACTAATTGGAGCAAATTAAGGTTTTTTGTGTATTATACCAATACACTACAATAAGTTTAGTAGTTTTGTCCAAAAAGTTCCTTTAAAAAAATTAACCCTAACGAGAAATAAATCGTTTTGAGAAAAATTATTTTAAGATGCCTTAAATCGACTAATTGGAGGAAATTAAGGTTTTTTTCGTATTATACCATTACAGTACAATAAGTTTAGTAGTTTTGTCCTAAAAGTTCATTTAAAAAACATAAGCCTAGCTAGTAAATAAATAATTAAGAAAAAGTTATTTTATGTCCCTTTAAAGCAACTAAATGAATGAAATTTGTGATTTTTTTGTACAAACTCAAGACAGCCCAATATGTTTACTAATTTTGTCCAAAAAGTTCGTTTAAAAAAATTAACCCAAACGAGAAATAAATCATTTCGAAAAAAATTATTTTAAGATGCTTAAATCGACTAATTGGAGCAAATTAAGGTTTTTTGTGTATTATACCAATACATTACAATAAGTTTAGTAGTTTTGTCCAAAAAGTTCCTTTAAAAAAATTAACCCTAACGAGAAATAAATCGTTTTGAGAAAAAGTATTTTAAGATGCCTTAAATCGACTAATTGGAGCAAATTAAGGTTTTTTGTGTATTATACCAATACACTATAATAAGTTTAGTAGTTTTGTCCAAAAAGTTCCTTTAAAAAAATTAACCCTAACGAGAAATAACTCGTTTTGAGAAAAATTATTTTAAGATGCCTTAAATCGACTAATTGGAGCAAATTAAGGTTTTTTGTGTATTATACCAATACACTACAATAAGTTTAGCAGTTTTGTCCAAAAAGTTCCTTTTAAAAAGTTAACCCTAGCGAGAAATAAATCATTTTGAAAAAAATTATAATTGGAGGAAATGTTAAGACGGCAGGAGTGATATTCTTCTGATAAAAACAATATTTTATCTTAGGAACGCCAATAATTTCGTTCTTTAGTCTGTTCGCAGGCCTTCGGGCCGCCAAAAATATAGTTTGGGGATAATTGGATACCATAAAACCGCTGAAAGATATACCGCAAACGCTATGGCGCTAAGATGATGTAGGAGAATGCCCAGTCCACTTTAGTGCCTAACCGCTCCACGCAAGAATTTTCATTTTCCGACGCTAGTGAAAGACAGTCGAGTGGACTTAGAAAAATTTCAACGAGAAAACATTTTTGTCCCATAACTCGGAACCGGACGTTCCACTACCAAAAAGTCCTGTATAAGAAATATTCAGGAGACCATTCTGGACAATTCTCCTGTGGGAACCGTTAAAAAATATTGCTAGTGAAAGAAGTTAGCGATATATTTCCATTATACGAGTGGACTTAGAATAATTTTCGAGGAAAATTTACATTTTTTGATTTGTGACACAACCGCTGAAAGATATACCGCAAACACTGTGGCGCTAAGATCATACGCCTAGTGAGTCTGTGACGGTACATACGATTTTTAACGAGAAAAGTTTTGGCATCTTTTATCTTAGAAAAAGATCCTGGCGCATAACAACAATGATGATGTAGAAGAATGCCCAGTCCACTGTCAAATGACGACTGGAAGATCGGATACTAGTCATTGATGCCGGCAATGATAGTATGGAAAATTTTATCGCGGAGCCTTGCCTTACTAACGTCCAGAGAGATGAGAGCTATGTGCCTGGAGAAAAGATTGAGCCAATAGCCGCGCCGACGAAATACGTTAGTGAGAAAGAGGGTTGAAGGTCTCTACGGTAATAAAAGCAACTAAATGAATAAAATGTGTGATTTTTTTGTATAAACTCAAGATAGCGCAATAAGTTTACTAGTTTTGTCCAAAAAGTTCGTTTAAAAAAATTAACCCTAACGAGAAATAAATCGTTTTGAGAAAAATTATTTTAAGATGCCTTAAATCGACTAATTGGAGCAAATTAAGGTTTTTTGTGTATTATACCAATACATTACAATAAGTTTAGTAGTTTTGTCCAAAAAGTTCCTTTAAAAAAATTAACCCTAACGAGAAATAAATCGTTTTGAGAAAAATTATTTTAAGATGCCTTAAATCGACTAATTGGAGCAAATTAAGGTTTTTTGTGTATTATACCAATACACTACAATAAGTTTAGTAGTTTTGTCCAAAAAGTTCCTTTAAAAAAATTAACCCTAACGAGAAATAAATCGTTTTGAGAAAAATTATTTTAAGATGCCTTAAATCGACTAATTGGAGGAAATTAAGGTTTTTTTCGTATTATACCATTACAGTACAATAAGTTTAGTAGTTTTGTCCTAAAAGTTCATTTAAAAAACATAAGCCTAGCTAGTAAATAAATAATTAAGAAAAAGTTATTTTATGTCCCTTTAAAGCAACTAAATGAATGAAATTTGTGATTTTTTTGTACAAACTCAAGACAGCCCAATATGTTTACTAATTTTGTCCAAAAAGTTCGTTTAAAAAAATTAACCCAAACGAGAAATAAATCATTTCGAAAAAAATTATTTTAAGATGCTTAAATCGACTAATTGGAGCAAATTAAGGTTTTTTGTGTATTATACCAATACATTACAATAAGTTTAGTAGTTTTGTCCAAAAAGTTCCTTTAAAAAAATTAACCCTAACGAGAAATAAATCGTTTTGAGAAAAAGTATTTTAAGATGCCTTAAATCGACTAATTGGAGCAAATTAAGGTTTTTTGTGTATTATACCAATACACTACAATAAGTTTAGTAGTTTTGTCCAAAAAGTTCCTTTAAAAAAATTAACCCTAACGAGAAATAACTCGTTTTGAGAAAAATTATTTTAAGATGCCTTAAATCGACTAATTGGAGCAAATTAAGGTTTTTTGTGTATTATACCAATACACTACAATAAGTTTAGCAGTTTTGTCCAAAAAGTTCCTTTTAAAAAGTTAACCCTAGCGAGAAATAAATCATTTTGAAAAAAATTATAATTGGAGGAAATGTTAAGACGGCAGGAGTGATATTCTTCTGATAAAAACAATATTTTATCTTAGGAACGCCAATAATTTCGTTCTTTAGTCTGTTCGCAGGCCTTCGGGCCACCAAAAATATAGTTTGGGGATAATTGGATACCATAAAACCGCTGAAAGATATACCGCAAACGCTATGGCGCTAAGATGATGTAGGAGAATGCCCAGTCCACTTTAGTGCCTAACCGCTCCACGCAAGAATTTTCATTTTCCGACGCTAGTGAAAGACAGTCGAGTGGACTTGGAAAAATTTCAACGAGAAAACATTTTTGTCCCATAACTCGGAACCGGACGTTCCACTACCAAAAAGTCCTGTATAAGAAATATTCAGGAGACCATTCTAGACAATTCTCCTGTGGGAACCGTTAAAAAATATTGCTAGTGAAAGAAGTTAGCGATATATTTCCATTATACGAGTGGACTTAGAATAATTTTCGAGGAAAATTTACATTTTTTGATTTGTGACACAACCGCTGAAAGATATACCGCAAACACTGTGGCGCTAAGATCATACGCCTAGTGAGTCTGTGACGGTACATACGATTTTTAACGAGAAAAGTTTTGGCATCAGCCCACTGTCAAATGACGACTGGAAGATCGGATACTAGTCATTGATGCCGGCAATGATAGTATGGAAGATTTTATCGCGGAGCCTTGCCTTACTAACGTCCAGAGAGATGAGAGCTATGTGCCTGGAGAAAAGATTGAGCCAATAGCCGCGCCGACGAAATACGTTAGTGAGAAAGAGGGTTGAAGGTCTCTACGGTAATTAAAGCAACTAAATGAATAAAATGTGTGATTTTTTTGTATAAACTCAAGATAGCGCAATAAGTTTACTAGTTTTGTCCAAAAAGTTCGTTTAAAAAAATTAACCCTAACGAGAAATAAATCATTTTGAAAAAAATTATTTTAAGATGCTTAAATCGACTAATTGGAGGAAATTAAGGTTTTTTTCGTATTATACCATTACAGTACAATAAGTTTAGTAGTTTTGTCCTAAAAGTTCATTTAAAAAACATAAGCCTAGCTAGTAAATAAATAATTAAGAAAAAGTTATTTTATGTCCCTTTAAAGCAACTAAATGAATGAAATTTGTGATTTTTTTGTATAAACTCAAGACAGCCCAATAAGTTTACTAATTTTGTCCAAAAAGTTCGTTTAAAAAAATTAACCCAAACGAGAAATAAATCATTTCGAAAAAAATTATTTTAAGATGCTTAAATCGACTAATTGGAGCAAATTAAGGTTTTTTGTGTATTATACCAATACATTACAATAAGTTTAGTAGTTTTGTCCAAAAAGTTCCTTTAAAAAAATTAACCCTAACGAGAAATAAATCGTTTTGAGAAAAATTATTTTAAGATGCCTTAAATCGACTAATTGGAGCAAATTAAGGTTTTTTGTGTATTATACCAATACACTACAATAAGTTTAGTAGTTTTGTCCAAAAAGTTCCTTTAAAAAAATTAACCCTAACGAGAAATAAATCGTTTTGAGAAAAATTATTTTAAGATGCCTTAAATCGACTAATTGGAGGAAATTAAGGTTTTTTTCGTATTATACCATTACAGTACAATAAGTTTAGTAGTTTTGTCCTAAAAGTTCATTTAAAAAACATAAGCCTAGCTAGTAAATAAATAATTAAGAAAAAGTTATTTTATGTCCCTTTAAAGCAACTAAATGAATGAAATTTGTGATTTTTTTGTACAAACTCAAGACAGCCCAATATGTTTACTAATTTTGTCCAAAAAGTTCGTTTAAAAAAATTAACCCAAACGAGAAATAAATCATTTCGAAAAAAATTATTTTAAGATGCTTAAATCGACTAATT